>FR997726.1:18432402-19632402 GCA_905475445.1 Ochropleura plecta | reverse complement strand
AATTGATTTCATTTGACCAAACTGCATGTATTGACAAGTTGATGAATGGATGTCTAATTGGCATGTAATGGTGAATTAATTTATTGAAACTGATTTTACTGGCCGACAATTTTTGTACATAATACACAATTACACTAAAATATGTACTACTTTTCTAGCAAGTTGTAAATATATGTTTTATTAATTCACTGCATTCATTATCTGAGTTTTCTTTTCACATTTTTTTTTGTGAATATCAACTTTTCTCAATCTCTCAATTGCCCAAATCACATTGGCCCAAACCTGTAAATTGTACAAAAAGGCAAATAAAACAGCAGTTTTATCATTTTATGTATTATTATTCATGCATTGTTTCATACCTATCTATAGTATCATACAATTTGATGGCAAGTAACACTGTCAGTGCCTTTGTCGACAGGTACAAATAAAATTAAATGCAATCACTTCACTTACTGCTGTAAGCTAAATACAATCCATCTTCAAAGTTTAGAATATTTGAGATAAGACAATCGACAAGTGTGGAACAACCATTATTATATATTGCTTATTTTTATATCAGAATGCCTCTGGCTTAGAGCTGTTGGTTATACACTAGTGTTTCCTTTCGAATCTTAAGACTAGAGCTCACAACTGCTCACCAATTAGTGAGATAAATATATTACACATTCAGTTTCGAATGGCCTATGCAATAATTTTTCTAAACAACTCCTTTTCTTGCTTTTGGTTGCTATTTGGACCTTTAATTCCCGCGTTTGGCACCATATTCTAAATTTGAATAATTTATAACATGCCAGAATTACAAATGCGAAAACCTGTTGCTTGGTCATCGGTTTCCGCAATTTCGGGGTATTACTGTATAGGACATTCTCTTTCTTACACTATGAACATACTTAGACATTAAAAACATCAGTAAGATTATCGCCATCAATATAACTGGCAAAGACTGAAACAACCATTTAGTTTAGACTGTAATGGTCAATTGAATACAGCTTGACAAAATATGTTTTTAAGATTTTATACACTAGGACACATTGCTCTCAAGTTTGCTCCAAAATTACGTAGTATGTACACCCTCCACAGATTTAAAGTATTGTGAGATCAAATGTCTTCACTATTGAAAAATATATTTACATTAATAATAACTGTATCGAAACTCGAAGAACCGAATCAAAAACCAACAATAAAACTGAGTATTCTGGCACAGAATAACATACTTGAATATTGGTAGAAGAGGTGTAATTGGAGGGTAATGATCAAGTCTCAGAGGCACTTCTCTTATCAAACCTATGTTCAAACAATCACAACCTTTTATGAGCCGAGGTTCATATTTAGGACTGAATTCCAGCACACATGAATGCAAAACTCTTACAACTACATAACTTATAATAATTAGAAGAAAATAGCTCAAACCCATAATTCTTCTACCCTTCTCCCTAATTAATTGGTTTCGACGCAGTATGTCTTCATTTTCCATACTTCATACCCAAAGCCATATTCTTCTAATTATTTCTTCCATTGCAGATGTACTTTTTTAGGAATGGTTAATCATCAAATAATTTTCCCCGCCCAAGAAGGAGTGTCAGACTTTTACTGACTAAAACCCATCCATGTTCATTTTATGTTCTGGGGCCGCGGTATCTCTTTCAAACAACCCTTCACCCCGCGCGACGTGCGGCGGTGTCCAGCAGGCCCCTCTGCTTTGCTGACATCTCAGTGAGGCGCGCGTGGAACACGATCGCACCGTCGTCACGGCCTATTGCAAATGTGCTAGAATCCGTTTTTAATGGTCATTCGTTGAATACATTTATACTTTAATATCATTGATGATTATCGTAATATAACATCACTAACTTTTTACATAAATAAATGTAAGTAGAAAGTAATACATAGATGTCAATATGCATCAGATTTATATTGGTAGAGGTAATGAGAAATAAAGACTAGGGTTTTGAAACAGCAATGATTTATATTCGGGAACCCTGATTAACTCCCAGATCATTATACTTCTATCCGATCTCACATTATTTGTTGTCATTATTGATAAGATAAGCCATCTAATACAGCGTCATAGAATTAAACCTTAACAATATTTGTAGGCTGTATGAGAGAATTATTTTGTTACGTATTATTCACATTATTTCACATGTTTATTACACTCTTTATTTTTACTTTATTCTGTGTGTCAAAACCCAAGCCTTTTAGGGTTCCATAGTCAAACAAAGAAACCCTCATAACTCGTGATCGATATAATGCCAGCTCAAAATTCGTTGACATTTTAAAAACACCAAATTTCGACATAAAATACTCTCAGATACTATTACAACCAATTTTATAAATTAATTCATACATTCACGTTTAAATCTATATTTACAGTTAAATTGAAATATCATGCGGCAGTCATCGGCCAGTTGAGTATTCCGACAATTTTCGTTGCTGAGGGCCGAGCTTTTGGCTTATGAAATATCTTAAGACAATATTTCATTTTTTTTTTAAATATAGTGGGACTGGTTACCGCCGTTCGGAGCAAATAAGCTCTGAGGGTCACATCAATGCCAAATACAAAGATAATACACGCGATGTGTACGCACCCTAAAGCGTAGTCCTAGTTGGCAAGATTCATATTATGAAACGATGCGCTTTTTGCCATCGATAAGCTAAGAAGAAGAATGAGTTCAAACGAGAAGAAAGAGAGCCCTAATTGAAGCTCGCAAGATATCGCGCAATTTTTATCTCAAGAAGAGAACGCATCGTGTGATCCTACGATCCTTGTCAACTAGGACGACGCCTGAAAGATTTATTTTCATGGTAATGTTTATGTTGGAGCATCCGTATAATAAGTCGTTAAGAATGCAATACAACGCGTAACAATCACAACTGAAGCGATCATATTTTATTAATTTATACACAGATCTAATAATACCAATTTATGCAACTCTACTCATAAATTTTCTTTACCCCATATTAGAATTTGAACAACGACAATAGTTTAACAAGAAGTATTCAATTAAGGTACATAGACAAAATTGAAGTAAAATTTCATACGAAAATATGCAAAAATATTTGTTTGTGTAATATGTAGACTATTAACAAATATTTCCTTTCGATTGAAACATTTCTAATCTTAAATATTGCGAACATTTTATTTACAAAAGTATCCCGGTTGTAGGTAAAATTGCAGCTATAGTTCAAAAGGGAGGGTATTGAATATAAAACATTTGTGAAAAAAATATCCAAAGAATGAGACTAAACGCACATTACTAAGAGATTGGCTGTGGTTTAATCCTTATCTACGGTAAATGATCGACTCAAATATCGAGAAATTTACTAAACCTTTATATAATCATCACTAGCCGTAATGGGCGTTTAGCGTTAAATATGCCTATAAAAGAGGAAGACAAAAATATTTGAGAAAAGGTATTATAAGTTTAAGAAACACGTTATGGAACATATTAAAACGAGCTATGTCTAATAACCTGTCTTGATACACTCATTTATACAATTAGTGCTTCAAAGTTTCCCTTCGTTGTTCTCTATTTGTGACAAATATACACGGAGTAAGGAATCAATGGAGTGCTAAACGCATGCAGTAGAGGAGCTTGTATGCCTTTTATTTGTTGGAGCTCTACGTACATTCAATCTTTGTGATTTTATCACACCATACTTTTAGATCTTAGGACGAAACTAAGTAAATGCGTTTTTATTACTTGCATAACGACAACCGCGACATCCAGATAATTTAAAATGTTATTTTAAAATGCTTCAGCATACGTACGTCAAAAGACAACGTGCAATACTTAGCAGTCCATGCAGTTACTACTCCGTGTCTCATAACAGACTTGTCCATAATACTTGAACCTAGTAACTTCTCACCGAAGGCGAAGAGGTTAACGTTATGCTTAATAGATGCTTCTAGAATATAAATCAGTCGTAGTCGCTGTCTTCATCCGCTGATGACTCTGATTCCGAGCTGTCCGAGTGATTCTTTGTGATTTCGATGCAGTTGTCCATATCTGTCAGACTTTTGATAGAACGACCTGATAAAAAGAGCATAATATCAATAAAATGGCAATTTTTACCCTAGGGCAATAAGTTTTTGGGTCGAAATTAGTCTGAACTCCGACAATTCTTACGGAGTATTTTTATGGTTAACACAAATTAGACCAAAATACTAAATAGTACAGTCAGCCCCAACAAGATGTAGACATGGACAGGGAGCCATTATATTGTGTACAATCACTATTGTTCCATATTCCAGGGTGTTTTATATTATTTTACCTGTGTAGGAAATGAATTGTTTCCTATATTTTATGAAACAATGGTTGTTTTTTTTTTTTTTTTTTTCTATATCGTGCAATCAGTCCTTTGACTATGAGCAGATGTGTTGTCACAGATTGAGTGGCATGCAGAGTCAGTTCCCCACTGGGATTGACTCTTTGTAATTATTGGTAGCTCATTGTAGGCAGTCCAGGTTCAGGATTTTACGTCTTTTCAGACGATTCAGGGTGTCAGGAATAGTAAGCTGCACTGCTAATGGATTCGAATGGTGTTGAAGACGTTTTTTGTATGCCTTTGCATAAGCTCTTATTTCGTCCTTTACTGTATTCAACTTCAGGTGGTGATGAATTTCCGAGTTCTATAAGAACTCCCTGTTCACTTCTTTTTGGGGATCGTACAATGAGCTAATGGGAAAGATTTACGGTCAGATGAAAATCGTCTGAAATTGGACAAACCAGAGAATATTTTTTGTGGTCAATACAAACTTGGCAAAAAATTTAATAGGTATTTTTTTATGAATAAGGGTTAAACAATGTTTCCAGATAAGTATTCGGATTACCCTACACTGCACCAGTTAAAAAATACACACTGTATATTAATGATACAAATTAAAATATCAAAAAAAAAACTTAATTATAAAAAAAAAGTATTTAAAAAAATCCCGACTGTGCTACAAACTGGAAAGCAAAAAACAAGCATCTTTTAAAATAAATAACAGTAGGAAGCAGACCATTTACATACGAAGTACATGCATACATAAACCCACGCTTTTTTCCCATTGGGGTATACAGACACCATAGAGTGCCACCTACTACGATCCTTACATATACCTTTTCCCCTGTCCACAATCATACATCAACCATAGATACACGCACGCACCTGCCCTTTCTGAAGAACCCCACCATCTGCCTAGTTTCGTCTTTCACTTAACCTTTCCACATAACCAAACCATCTCATCATTTTCCTGCCCTTGTCCCATTCTATTTGGGGTCTGCGCAACCCGTTTTCTTCTTCCATTCTCCCCTATCAGACGTCACGGCATCACTTACTCCTTTCTCCTTCATATTATTCCTTACATTATCTATCCATCTTTTCTTTGGCTTTCCTCTCGCTTTCCGTCCATCAACATTCAGATCCATCACACTTTTAGTCACATGTGCTTCCTTTCCTTACCAAACCATCTTTTATTTTTTTGTCACTTCATCTGCTTTTAAACCGCAATAGTCTCATGTAACCAGTTTTCTCAATTTCTCATTTATAGTTACACCACACATAATCCGCAAGGAACACATTTAAACAACATTAATTCTAATTTTATGCCTCATTCACCATGCCCAACATTACAACAACAATGTAACATACAAAATTATAATAACAAAAAAATAAAAACTTATATTGACATGACATGAAGTCGATTGACGTGAGAATCATCAACATCGATCCACACCATAAGTCTCCTGAGCGCAACAAAGGAACAAACAAACATACATACATAGGCTCATAAACACATTACCCTCCTTAGCGTCGCGCAGTCGGGTAAAACCCTTACCCGTCAAGGTAGTGAGCAATCTATTTTCATATCCAGGCGGCATGTTGATTGGCCCCAGCTTCTTGGCTAGCTCCCTGGCTCTGTCCGCACCTGGAACTGTAACACACAATCGTCATCATTATCTAAAAACAAAATAATGATTTTTCACCTAACGATAAACAATGAGAGGTTCTCAATTAACTGTACTATTATATATGTTTGTTACACGATTTCTCAGTCGATTGTCGGTCGATTTCGATCGATCTCTCGAAGGGATGAATTTTATCTATATTGCTTGTGTAATTTATGTGTTATATTTTATAATACATATTTTTTATCTCATCTATATGCTATTTTTTATATTCAAACGCTTTTTTTTTAATTTTTACAGGGTTAAAATCGCTTCCCCTGTCTGTTCTCTGAGATCTTTTAAACTGCTCAACGGATTTTAATGCTGTTTTCAGCAATAGATAGAGTGAATCAAGAGGAAGGTTTATAATATTAGTATTTACATTGCACCCGTGCGAAACTACGGCGGGTGGCTAGTTTACCAGTTGTGTGGTAATCGGTTGGCTTGGTACGGGCATGTTGTGCGGAGGAATGAGGATAATGTCGTGAGGAAAGTTTTGAGTATAAATGTGGATGGGTTTAAGAGTAGAGGAATACCAAAGAAACGATGGGTGAACTGTGTGAAGGATGATATGGTAAGAAAGGAGGTGTTTAATAAGATGACGAATATTAGAGGAGTATAGAAAAAGACATGCTGCGCCGACCCTAAATAATTTGTGATAACGCTTGCTTGCTTGCATGTACGCAGAAGCGGGCATAGATGGTCGGCCATCATGCGCAAGCGAGGCGCGTCCATGATGCGCAGGGTACAGATACCGGCACGGATCTTGAGCGCTCGGCGGAAGAGGAGGGATCGCTTTGCGCATCGTACACATATGGCAAATAAAACGCACGCCCGTTGATTATTTATTTTTTCTAAGTTACCTACGTAATTTCTTACTGGTTCTATGGTTGAAAGAAAGATTAAATAATGATTCATTAAATTGAGAAATGGAAATTGAGATCAAAGAAGTAGGTAATTAACAAGTATTTCTAAATTAAAGTTATAACTTAAGTAGTTCTTGTAGTTTGTCAAAAATTACTAAAAAAAACTACTAGGTACTTACGTATTTTTTTTGTTAGCATTTTTGACTTCGAATTTGATTTGTTGTAGATAAAAACTTTATCTATTGAATATAGTACATTTAGATACAAGTACAAATAAAAATAATTGAATGAAAAATAGTTTTGCTAATTACAAACTGACATTATTTTTTTCCCCGTTTTGCTTTCGATAAATATCACCTTTCGATTATAATTCCAACGGTATATTTAATAAAAAATCACATAAAACATTTGAATAACATAATTTAAAAAAATTATCTATTAAATTGGCCGGAATTGTAGTCGTCGTCGTGAGGTACATGCAGCAGGAAAAGAACGAATCCCGAGTGACGTCTATGACGCGATGCGCGACGGGCCAATCACTGCACTTTCCCTGCCCCCGCGCCTCACTTCATACTACCAAAGTGAC
Source organism: Ochropleura plecta (assembly GCA_905475445.1). Classification (NCBI taxonomy): domain Eukaryota; kingdom Metazoa; phylum Arthropoda; class Insecta; order Lepidoptera; family Noctuidae; genus Ochropleura; species Ochropleura plecta. The sequence goes on along the minus strand of FR997726.1, from coordinate 19,625,017 downwards.
CCAATAACTCACTTCTGCGCAAGTGAAGGTCAGCGCTCAAGAACCGTGCCGGTAACTATACCCATCAATATCCTACGCACTATAGGGGACAGGTGGGGGAGTCCCATACTGGGACATTGGATACGCCTACATGCAAGTGTGGCGTATAATTTATGATGATTTTTTTGTGGTACATTTAAGTACTAACAAAGGTTTTTTTAAGTTGTGTGTTGTACTAACCAAATGGACTTAGTCTGTAATTTTTTTTTTATAACGGCAGGTGAAATGCGTTGTTACAAAGACCAGTTCAAATAACAAGCAATAAGTAATTACCTCTGCTTCCTTCTTGACTGGAGTCTTCTGTCATGGAAACTCTCTCAGTTCTGTATACACCAGTCACTAGATCCCACACGAATAAGCACTGCAATTAAACACAAAAAAACGGCTATTAAAAAGTGGATTTGGAGCAGAAACTTAAATAATAAAAAATACAACAGCATGGCAGTCATGCGACTACTTTTTTTTATTATTATCTGTCGTCACCCAAAAATCCAAGCTTTGAATCAACAATACAGTTATCCGATAAAATCTTAGTTAAATTGTTTGCAACAAGCACATAGTCTTCCAGAGTCCTGACCGTTTTCAGTCACGGCAGCTAATCTTAGAGGACATTAGCCATCGGCGCGGATGATATTATAGTGCAAGCTTGTGTGCGCAGGTGCAGGTGCACTCCGTTTCCTCGCTTTCGTCCGATGGGACGGCAATCTGACACGATCAGGCGCATATATACCACCAACTTCCTAACGGGCTGTTACTGAGAAACTCCTAATGGAAAAACCTTAACACTTTTACCCGGGATTCTAAACTAGGACTCAGTGCTTAGCAATTGCTCTTACGACCTCGAGACGAGAGAGCAGTTACCAAACAGAATAAGAATCATACAAAGATATGAATAAGTTGTTGAGTAACAAGTTTACCTCAGCGGCATACTGCTGTCGGTGTAGCAGACAGCCCGCGCTGATGTTTTTACACGGTTCGCATTCGGCTCTGGACGTGTTCTTCTCGCTTGCCCACATCCACATAGCACACAGCTGGAAAGAGAAGCAGTACATTGATATATATGTTGGGTAAGAAGATATTGATAGACTGCAGTGTAATATTATGATTTATGTAGTCCAAAATACAGGACAGCTAAAATCGCAGAAGCTGGCGTATACAATTTCTTTGTCGTTAACGAAAGATGAACGGTTCCTTGTGCTTTTGAACAAATGTGTATTTCGTGATTAAAGCCAGCCTGTAGCCTAGCTGGTGTTTTTTTCTTAGGAATTTGTTGGAGATGTAATACTGGAATATTTTAAAAGAAAATATTTATTTAGTGACCATAGTTATACATTTAGTTGGTGAATGGCGCCTCTTTTTAAGAAGATAATGCTAGAAAACGTGTTAGAAAAAACCGCAAAAAAAATATCTAAAAATTTATTTATTTATTTAACACTTCAAGTACAAAGTACAGAGGCGGACTTAATGCCATAGGCATTTTCTACCAGTCAACCTTTGGGTGATGCAGAGACAAACAGTGGTAGGTGTAAACAAAAAATAAAAAAATATCCTATATAGATATATAAAATACTATACATATAAAACAAAATACTATAAATATATATCAAATAATAGATACACTAAATAACAATACAAACAATGGGGAAAACATTAACGCTGTGACGATACTGCCGACTTTCTGCGAAAAACTCACGAACTTTATGCTTAAAAGTTAAACGGTTGGTTGCCATCCTGATTTCCTGGGGAAGCGCATTCCACAACGAAATAGACTGGACGAAGAATGAATGGTGAATGTACGGTCTCATCGCCGTACATTTTTATTGCTTACTCGTCAACCTACTTTCGGCCAACGATGCGCCTCATACTGTCGCATAATAAAATAACATGACGGACGAATTCCAATGTAGTGAACTTATAACTCGGTAGCTATCAACAACTAAGAGAAATAATCGCCTTCCACCGTTGTAACTTACATTAACTTAAATATACTCAACTTGTGTATTTTAGTGGAAAAGTGTTTCTCTATACTAACTCAACTTAAAAATCTTCACGACAAATCAGTGTACGGAGTTAACTACTTACAACCCGTACAGTGAATGAAGTCAGTGCGGTGAGAGGGACAATGCAGAATACGGTTCTCCGATGACCGCAGACTCCTATTGTGGTTGGCACAAATATACTGAAAGTGGGGAGCAAGGTAACTAGGGGATGTAGGAGAAACAAGATAAGAAAACAAGGTAGTTAATGCTCTTAGCTCCCTACGCTGACGTATGGGCAACCACTTAAGAAGAGACCGGTGCTCAGAGACGTGATCATATTTACGCAAATTGAAAACAAATCGAATGCAGTTATTTAGAAGACGGTCAAGTTTATCGAGGAGTTCTGCATTCAGGTCAAAGTAGCACACATCACCATAGTGGATGATAGGAAAAATTAAGGACTGCACAAGCATTGTTTTCGTATTCGACGGTAAAAAGTTTCTCAAGTTATACAGAGCCCGCAACGTACCAGTAACCTTTTGACTGACACGTGCAATTTGAGTGTACCATTTCATAGTACTGTCAATATATAAGCCAAGATCTTTTACGTCAGAGCTGTAAGGGACGACCGTACCGTCGAAAAGAACCGGCGGCAAGATCGTGCCATCCAACTTACTAAGGCTGCGAGAACTACCGATAATAATCGCCTGACATTTATTGGGGTTTACTGCCACACCAAATTTATCGGACCAGGTTTGTATAGCCATCAGGTTCCTGTTTATGATATCGATCAAACCTGGTAATTCATCAACCCTCCCCTGACAGTACAACTGCAAGTCATCAGCATACAGATGATACGCACACTGAAGCTCAGAAGTTAGTAAATTTATAAAAGTAGAAAAGAGAAGAGGAGAAAGAATACCGCCTTGAGGAACACCAGTTTCCAATTCACACCAACATGATGAGGAATCTCCAACATGAACAGACTGCTGGCTTTCCTGAAGGTAAGAGGAGAACCATTCCAGTGCTCCGGGAGAGACCATAATATGGGATAAAATGGCTAGAAGGATGTCGTGACTAACAGTATTGAAGGCATTCGAGAAATCGACCAGCACTAGTACAGTTACCTTGGTGTCTTCCAGTCCTGCCCTAATATCGCCAGTCACTTTGAGGAGGCTATGCCCTGGCCTGAACCCAGATTGAAGAGGGAATATAAGCGAGTTCCGATGGTGTAAAAAGCTGCGCTCGGTGCTATGGTGACCTAACACTACTTTTTCGTATTGATATGATAATGGTTTATTTGGTTAAAGTTAAAGTCTTCAATTAAAGTGGAAACAGTTATATTAAATCACTATAAAGAGTTACAAAGTAAAATGGTAAACTATATAACTACTTATTGGTAATGGTAAAATGGTAATGGTAAAATGGTAATAGTTTTGAGTGCGTGGTGTCTCTAAAGAGATCTAATCGCGAACTGGTTCGATATTGTGAGATTCGAGCGAATGTGCATACTTGCGATCGATGCAATTATGTGCTTTCGCAGAGTGTTCGATTCACTCAAACCGATGCAATTATACATTTTCGCTGAGTGTTCGATTAACTCGAACATATTCCCGAGACGAGAAGAAGTGCAGGATGAAGCTAACTCTACAATATCATGGTGTATATAATAACATTTAAAAACATTAAGCTTGAATAGAAAACAATAAAAACACATTGTTTAGAGTAATCTTAACTGGTCTAACAACGTTAACTAAAATTAAATCATAACGCATGCACAATAAAAGCAACATAAATGTATAATGGTCTACATAAATAATTATAATTGTTAGTAAAAAACATAAATTGGTTTAAAGTTAAACTATCGAGTCCTCTACAGAAAAGGCGACATTTTGGTGGCCTGAGTCCTTAATTTTGTCCCGTTTCACTGCACTAGGCCATCGCTTGGCACAACTGTATAAACTTAACTCGATTTCACTTTTATTATTTAGATCTTTCGCACTAAGCACTTCACTATAATTGTCACTTTTGCATGGTTTCGGTGTAGGCGGAGCCGCCGCAAATTCTTGCTCATGGCGACTTTCGCTGCGACGCCGCGGTTTTGGCGGGGCCACCGCCGCCTCGTGCCGGCGGGATCCCTCGCCAGGCTGCCCAGGCCGCATCGCCCAGTTTTCCACATCCAAACTGCTGTCGCGCATAGAACGAGCGACAGTAGTACGTAGCAAATTACGTACTGGTGGATATCATGGGGCGATATCTCTTCTATTTCCGAATCGCTTTCCTTCAGTTTTTCAATCTGTTCCCTGAGACTATCCATTGATGTGGTAAGGTTTCCGTCGTCAATTTGCTTTTCGTCAGGAATTTTTATGTTGACCAAGTGGTTGATTTGGTCGAATTCCGGCATGTAAATGGTTGGTGAAATGCTGACACGGTTGGATTGATGACGAATCGAATATAGTGAGAAGTCTTTGCCTTTAATGATGCACTCCTGACCTACGCTAATAACTCCGGCTTGGCTCATCTGACGAACTGTTACTTGATCGCCGCATATTATTTTTATTGTGTAGGTGTCACAACAAAAGTATAAATGCTGAGAAGTCAAATGTAATTCGATCCATGCATTGGTGCAGTTTGATTTTTCAACTGTGCATGTATTTGTTTGTGGGTCTTTGTCGCAAAAACTTTCATCGTTTTTTAAGTCTAGAATTGGTTTCAACAGCTGACACATATAAGTAGGTCCATGGTGTAAACATTCTGTAAGTTCGCTGGTGGACATACTAAAGTATGAATCTTTCTTAAGGTTGACTGCAACATATTCTGAGACTGGTATTATTTTTGTCATACGTGTATTTGTTTGGTGCGGTATAGGTACTATCTTATACAATTGGAAGCTTTCTCTGGATACAAGTGGGAAAGTAACTTCAATAATTACATATTTTTGCGTTGCTCTGGCCTTGACTTTCAGTAGTTTGTAAAGATACTGAAGATCTGTGTCTATATTTGTGATTGGTAGTGTGAGATCTTCCGGCATCTGACCGTAAATGGTTTGGAGCTCACGTTTAAGCTGCGTTGGTGGCAGTAAATGTATATTAATTTGACCGTGGAAGATGTCTGTTATTGCATCGAGCAACGTGTCTTGAAGTCTCTTTAAGCCTTGCAGTAAGCCGTTCCCGGACATCGCTAACATTGTGAATTCACTGGCGTATGAAATATTTTGAATGTTACGTTGGAGAACGCTCTCGTTTTCTTGCAAATCCATTAGTTTTTTATTAATCAATTTGTGCTGTTTGTTTACAGTGATCTCCATTCTTTTCATGAGGTTGAACTCAGCTTCAATTACGGAAGTTTGGTTTTTCCATAAATTGGAAAGGTGTTTCTCATTGCGATGTATGGTCTCAATGTCCTTTTCGTACTGGTTTGCAAAACGTGAGTCCAACACTCCGAATAAATCATTCGCTAGATACCCGACGCCGTCGATTAAACCTCGTCGGTGCCGACCTGTCTGTTCCGCGCGTCGCTGTCTAGCGTGGACATCAAAATGCTGTGATAACAAAAGTTCATTGTAGTATTCTAGTTCCTGGTAATCGTGGCGGGCTTGCTCGACGATCGAATTACAATGAGATTGTGTTTCAATGGTAGCGCATAATTGTTCTTGATAATTAGTTATTTTATCGTATGTTTTTATGCCTGTCCAATAAGGTTCCATGTCGTAGTACATGACTAATGTCCATTTGTCCCTGATTAGTTGTACTTTAGATACTGGGTCAAAATAAAGCGTCTGGTTGCTTGGAAATGGTTTGACTTCGACTGAACCGTAAGTTGGAAAAATTAGCATTAAAAAACTCAGTAAAACGGTTACTACAGTTGCTATCTTTGACCTTGGCTTTCTTTTCCTTTCTGGTAATGTGGTAGGTGGCTTTATAGGTGGTTTTGGTTCTGTTACGTTATTTTTATTAATAGACAATACTGAGAGCTTCACGATAGGGCGTTTCATGACCCCATTTTTGGTTTTTAATGAAACTGCTCTGCTTAGCCCGTCGTTTCCTGGGTGCGTGTTGATCACACGGCCAAGGGCCCATTTTCCTGGAGGTAGATTCTCATCATGAATCACAACTAAATCTCCAATAACGATGTTTTTCTGTGGTTCCATCCATTTATTGCGAGACGAGAGTTGTACCAAGTACTCAGTCTTCCATCGTTTCCAAAGATCCTGGAATAATTTATTGGTTAGATGCCATCTGGTTCTAGCATCTTGCTCAGTTTCTATAATGGTTGTTCCTGGTCTTCCTGATAAGAAATGAGCTGGTGTGAGGAAGTTTATATCATCGGCATCCTCGGATATCGCACAAAGTGGTCGAGAGTTCAGGCACGCTTCAAGTTTAGCTAATAATGTGGTATACTCCTCGAAGGTTAGTCTTTGTTGACCAACGACCCTTTTGAGATGGTGTTTTAGACTGCGTACTGCTCGCTCCCATAGTCCACCGGCGTTAGGCCAGCTGGGTACGTTAAAGTGCCATTCTATGCCCATTTCAGTGATTTCTGTTAAGAAACTTTCACTGAATATTTTCTGAAGCTGGTTAAACTCTTCGTGAATCAGTCTGTTTGCACCCACGAAGTTAGTCCCATTGTCACTGTAAATGTGTCGTGGTGCTCCTCTTCTAGCTGCCATTCTTGATAGAGCTGCCAAAAAGGCGCAGCTGCTCATATCTGACACAATTTCTAGGTGAACAGCTTTCGTGACCATACATACGAAAACTGCTATGTACCCTTTAGTGGTTTTGATTCCACGTCCTTTGTTAGCCTTGACCTCGACGAATCCTGTGTAATCTACGCCGCAGTGATAAAACGCATGTTCTGGATTCACCCTTGGTCCTGGTAAATCTCCCATGAGCTGGTGCTGCCTTATGGGATTATGTTTTCGGCATATGACACATTTTCTCACATACTTTTTAGTTGCCATATATCCACCGATTATCCAAAACTGCTGTCGAAGGTTTGCTAACGTTAGACGCGCTCCGCCATGGAAAGTTAGCTTATGAGCTTGGTTTATGAGTAGTGTGGTTAGCGGATGATCGTGTGGTAAGATGATAGGATGTTTCATTTCGAGGCTCATGTGGGCATTTTCCAATCTGCCACCTACTCGTAAAATTCCATGTTCATCTATGGTTGGATTCAATTTCAAAATCTTACTTTTGGAGTGCACTCTTCCGTGTTTATTTATATAATCTAGGTCGCTTGCAAATTCTGCCCGCTGAATGGTTTTAATTATCAGCTGTTTTGCGTGACGAAGCTCGTGCAATTCTAGGTATTGTCGTCGAACTTGTTTATGCAAGGTAGGCAATCTCAGTATCCATGCTAAAATACGTGTGATTTTTGTTATGCAGCTGTACTTTTTAATTAGGTGATTGACAATTTCAGTAGCCAGCGATTCTTGTGCAATGACTACCGCATTGCTGTGTTTTAAAATAGACTGCTTTGTTTCTAAACTCGTCTCATAAATGGTTTCACTATTTTCTTGGTTCGCATGCGATGGTAGCCATGACGGCCCTTGCCACCATAACTTGTGGTCTTTGAGTTGCCTGACAGTCAAACCACGGCTTGCACAGTCAGCTGGATTATCCGTTGTCTTGACATATTGCCAATATTTTACTGGTATGATTTTGGTGATTGTCGTTACACGATTGGCTACAAATGGTTTCCATCGGGCTGGATCTCCCTGTATCCATCCGAGTACTGAAGTCGAGTCTGTCCAACAGTAGACGTCTGTAGAATAATCCGCTAAGCAATTCTGAACTTTTTGCATTAGCTGCGCTAACAGCTGAGCGCCCATTAACTCTAGTCTTGGTATAGATAAGACTTTGCTGAGTGGCGCCAATCTAGCTTTCCCTGCAACTAATGTGATGGTTGTCTCTCCTTTTTTTACTACCTTACAGTATATCACACATGCGTACGCCTTGTTTGAGGCGTCACAAAATCCTAACAACTCTATTCTTTGTTTTTCTTCCATTCCTAGCCATCTGTTGACCTTCATATTTTTTATGTCTGTAAATTCTTGTTTTAATTTAGTCCATTCGGAGTTCATTTTCTCTGGTAGGTGGTCATCCCACTGTAGTTTGGACAGCCAGACATTTTGAAACAATAGTTTCATGGTAGTACTCAGAGGGGTTAACCACCCTAATGGATCGAATAGCTTGGAAATGTCCGAAAGTAGAGCTCTTTTGGTAATAGCCGTAGGTGATTCTGGTTCTATTTTAGAGTTGAAGGTGAAATTGTCCATTTGCGGGTTCCAACAGAGACCCAATGTTTTGGTAGAGTCGTTTTGCTTGAACTCGTACGTTGACTGGTCACATTGCTCTCTCTCTAAATGGGTTAATAACTCTGGTTTGTTTGAGGTCCATTTTCTAAGATTAAATCCTCCCAATCGACACAATTCAATGAGATCGGATTTTAACTTATTTGCTGATTCAATGGTATGACGCCCCCCGCAAAAGTCATCCATGTAAAAGCTGTCTTCTAATTCTTTTGCAGCGTCAGGGAATTTCTGCCTTTCATCAGACGCCAATTGTTTCATGCACATCATCGCTAGGAATCCTGCTGGTTTGGTTCCGTACGTGAGCGTAACGAGTTGAAACGATTGTATTGGTTGGTCGTTTGATTCTCGCCACAGTACTTTTTGATACGCTTGATCTTCTTGGTGCACTCGGATCATTCTGTACATCTTCTCAATATCTGAAGTATATACAAATTGATATTGCCTCCATTTTAGAATAAGCTCTTGTAGGTCCTTTTGTATATTTGGGCCCCTGTACAAGACGTCGTTTAGACTGTACCCTGTTGAAGACTTAGCTGAGGCGTTAAAAACTACCCTTAGCTTGGTGGTGGTAGATTCAGCCCGAATGACTGCATGGTGTGGTAAGTAACACTCGGGTGCCTGGTTAACTTTGCACGGTATCATGTGGTTTAACGATAAATACTCGTCCATGAATTTTTGGTAGTCCATCTTCATGTTGCTGGTCTTCTCCAATTTTTTCTCTAAGTTTCTAAATTGAGCAAGTGCTTGTGGTTTGGTTGCCCCCAACTTCTCCTTATGTTCCGGCTTAAATGGTAGTCGGACTTCATATCTTCCGTCTTCAAGCCTCTTAGTGGTTTGGTTAAAAAACTGTAAACATTGATAGTCATCATTTGATATATCTATCTTCTGACTAATGTCTTCGTTCTCCCAATATTTGAGTAGGTCCTCTGTGTTGTTTAGAACAACATTGCAATGGTATTGTGGTTTCATGGACCCACACAGCAGCCATCCCAGTTGTGTCTGTTGAGCCATTGGTTGTTCGTCTTTATTTCCTCGCAAAATACCTCCCAACATTATTTTACTGTAAACGTCTGCTCCTAGAAGCATGTCCACGGGTCTGCTTATATGAAACTCTGGATCAGCCAATTGAATTCCTTGGATATGATCCCACGATGTTGGTTTCTTAAATGTGTTATTTGGTAGTCGTTTGATCAAGTTGTTCATAATAACAACTTGTGTCTCGCAAGCAAAATCGCTATTTATCGACAGTATGGTTATCTGTAACATTCCTTTTGCATTGTTTTGTTTTTCACCGACACCAAATATTTGACCTTTAAAATAAGCTCTCTTTAATCCCAATATTTGAGCCGCGTTTTCGTTGATCAATGACAGTTGAGAACCCTGGGCAATCAAAGCTCTCATCTTGTGCTGGGTTCCATCAGCTCCCTTTACTTTAACGATTGCTGTAGCTAAAAGTATTTCAGACATATCATCCCAAGACACGTGAGATGACCTAGATGTGCTCTTTTTGGTGTCAACATTGTTGGAGACTTCTTCTGTTGACGCTGCTGGACTTTGACTTGCCAATGCCTCGTGGAGCAAAGTGTTATGCGCAGCTAAACACTTACGACAACGCTTTTTCGATTGACACGGTTTCTTATTATGACTGCATAGACAATTCTTACAATAATTTAATTGCTCAATTTTATTCAATTTCTGCTCGTGCGTCATTTGCAAGAAATCAGGGCAACGCCACAATCCGTGTTCCGTATTGCAAAGTATGCAAGTTGTTGATCGTGACACATGACACGAATTATTCATGTTCGACTTTGAATTATCTTTATTTCCTGATTGATGATTATTATTATAAAAACTTTTCTTCTGGTTTTGGTTGTAATTTTTGTGTGGTTGCTGCTGTATGGTTCTTTGGCTGACTGGTTCTTGTTTACGACGGGACGCTTCTAATGCTGTAAATTTCATCTCTAAGAACATCAGAAACTCTTGTAGATCGGGTAGCTCTCTTGGGTTCTTGACCGATTCTATGTATTCGGTGAAGGTCTCGTTATCAAGCTTTTGCGCTAGTATATGTACTAAAAGCGGATCCCAAGTTGCTATATCCACTCCGAGATTCTGAATAGCGTGAAGCGTCTCCTTGGTTAGGTCATGCAGTTTCTTAATCATGGCCATCGATTGCTGTTGTATGTTGGGAAGACCAAAGAGAATGTTAATATGGGACGTAAAAATCAATTTCTTATTACCATATCTATGTTGTAAAATCTCCCAACATACTCGATAATTGTCAGAGCTTATCTGTAAATGGTGAATCAGACGCTCTGCCTCCCCAGTCACCTTACTTTTTAGGAACTGCATTTTTTGCGCATTGGACATTGACGGGTTCCTATCGATGGCTTCGCTGAACAAGTCTTTGAACGGGATCCATTGGTTGTAAGTCCCACTGAACACGGGTATATCCATCTTTGGAGCCGACTTCTCACGGTGCCTTACCGCCCACATCTTTTGGTTGATTTCATTTGTCAACTCACTGAACATTTCCTCGTGCTTGCAGAATTCCGCTTGGTAAGTTAAATCGTCGCCTCCATCCTCACCTTCAATTTCCCAATGAAGTTTGTCAATCTCGCCCCATCGGCTTTCCAGTGATTTTAGCGCATTCTCGAATTGCCATTGGTTCTCATACGTATGCAATTGAATATTGCATACGGTTCTCTTAAACGCCTTGAAGTTTATGTTCTGCTTTTTTACTAACTCGTTCAGCTTGCTGGACCCTCTCCCGGCATAAGGCAAATTGTCTCGCTGCGAGGGCTCCTCACTGTAAGATGACGTACCTGGACGTGGCTGCGTTGCGTCAACCTCCGGCCTGCGATAGTCAGCACTTAGGTATTGTTCAGCTCGGCTACCTGGTAATGGTTTTAACTCCTCCGCACCTGGTCTACGGGGACTGCCTGCTTGAAGCTGCGTTGTGGTTAACTGCCCGATAGTTTTATCAACAATTTCCTTGCTTTTCAAATAAACTTCCTGGGCTGTATCGAAACAACTTTTCTTGAAATAAATGTGATCAAGTTTCCCAAGCTCACAAATCTTCCTATGATTGTCTTGGTAATCGCGCCAGTATGCTTCTAACATGCTAGCCTTGCGCTTGTAATTATCGACGGTCTTCCTTTCGGATCCATCCTTCTTTAAATTGGTTAAAAATTTGGTCAAGATTTCGTAGAGCTCGGTTTGGCTCATGAACAAGGAATCAGTATCCATATTTGGAGTTGAAATTGGTTAGTTTAAATAAATGGTTTGATCTGACCTTATTTGCTCCAACCGTTAAATTGCAGCGTAGCTCTGGTTTGCGTGGCACTGTTTCACTGGTATTCACTGGTTACTAAATACTCGAAGGACCATGTAAAAAGCTGCGCTCGGTGCTATGGTGACCTAACACTACTTTTTCGTATTGATATGATAATGGTTTATTTGGTTAAAGTTAAAGTCTTCAATTAAAGTGGAAACAGTTATATTAAATCACTATAAAGAGTTACAAAGTAAAATGGTAAACTATATAACTACTTATTGGTAATGGTAAAATGGTAATGGTAAAATGGTAATAGTTTTGAGTGCGTGGTGTCTCTAAAGAGATCTAATCGCGAACTGGTTCGATATTGTGAGATTCGAGCGAATGTGCATACTTGCGATCGATGCAATTATGTGCTTTCGCAGAGTGTTCGATTCACTCAAACCGATGCAATTATACATTTTCGCTGAGTGTTCGATTAACTCGAACAGATGGACAAAATTTGAAAACTGCTTGTGTACACAGGCCTCAAGCACTTTGGATAGAAAGGGAAGGATCGATATTGGACGGAAATGGATAGGAAGAGAGGGATTAGGACCTTTGGGTAGAGGACGAACATAAGCTTTGCGCCACAGGGAAGGAAACACACCAGTGAATAAGGAAAAATTTACAATGTGGGTAATCGCAGGTAGGAGTTCATCCAAAATAGTTGTGATCATACTACGGGTGATATTATCACAAGCCACTGCCTTCGATTTGATAGCAAGAATGATCTTATTTATCCCGGTTCAACTGGAGTGAAGCAAAAGTGACTAATCTGTGGACGCGTTAGACCAGAAATTATTGACAAAGTTTGTAACTTGGTTGAGCTATCCATGGTGGTAGCCGTAGAGAAATGACGGTTAAGCTCGTGCGAGTCACACGAGTTTGGAAGGTCTAAATGTCGCGGTTTACCGATACCCAGAGTTCCAAGAAATATCCAAATATCGGCAGAAGATGAAGAATTTATACTATCCAGAATGTGGCGGCGTTTACCGTTGCGTATCATCTGGTTGCATCTATTCCTTGCAGCCTTATATGAAGCCCAATTCTCATCAGAAGGATCCCTCTTAAATTTACGAAATGCTCTGTCTCTACGTCGCATCGCCATTCGTATACCTATCGTCATCCATGGAGCAGGAGGACGTTTAAGTCTTACCTTTTTGATGGGAGCATGGATGTCGTAGAGGTTGACCACGATATCATTAAATATTGTAACCTTATCATCAACAAACTGGGCTTCTAACATAGGCTCCCAATCAATTACAGCTGCATCCTTCTTAAGCTCCTCAAAATTCATACGCGCAAAACAACGCCTGTACAGAACCTTGGGAATAGGTTTAGGAGGTTTCAAAATATATGAAAGGAAAATCATGTCGTGATGAGAAAAACCAGGAGCATCATGTTGACCGTGAGAGGATACGAGAGAAGGCTTCGAGGTAAGGATGAGATCGAGCCAGGAATCATCGCCGACAGTGTTATGATGGGTAGGTTGGAGCGGTAACACATGCAGACTAACCGACTCGATAAGATGAAGGACTTTACGGAATCGTGGGGCATTGTGGGCAAGGAGATTTGTGTTAAAATCGCCCATGATGATGTGATGTGCATACTCTGAACCCAAAGATTCAAGTACTGATTCGAATTCAGTGAAGTAATCAACAGTGGGAGGACAGTAAACAACACCAATAACAGTTTTAGCTCCTTTGACATTGACTTCAAGAAAAATAAACTCAGCAGAATAATGAGAAGAGGAAGTGGCAATTATTTAATAAGGAAAGTCACTGCGAAGATATATAGCCACACCCCCACCTCCCTTACCAATCCTATCATTCCGTATAAGAATGAAACCAGTAAGAGGGTAAGTAGTGGACAAGAGATGTGGTTTGAGCCATGTTTCGGAGATCAGGATGGCGTGAACATTGCTGTTGTTAAAGGCGTCGTACAGCTCACTATAGTGGCTCGGAACGCTTTGAGCATTGATGTGGCAAACATTCACAAACCGATTAAAAATTAAAAAAAATATTGCTAATTATCTGGGTTTAACTACAGAAGCAATATCGAATAGATCTGAAAAACATTCGGGAACAAGAGAAGCGGGCACTCAAAACGAAACTCACCCCAGACAAGCATCCACTGGACTGACAAACATCAATAACATGGCACCCCCAATCGAAGCAGTAGATGAACTTCTTCCCGTTTATATTGCAGAGTCGTTCGCAGACTTCGTTGCAGAGCAGCTCCGTGTCGAGCGAGCGCTGGTGCGCGCGCAGCGTGAGCGGGGCGGCGCCGCCCGCGCGCTCCCACGCGGCCGCGCCCACGCCCTGCAGGCCCGCGCAGCCCGCGCCCATGGCCGCCAGCGGCAGCGCCACGTGGTACCCCGACATGCAGTCGTCTGTGTGGGGAAACAACATTTTATAACAGTTTACCATTTTTTAGTTTTTTGCAAATAAATATTATTATTCGTTTTTATTATTATAGTAGCCCACCGGTATCGGGAACAGGGTCCAAGCTACCGGCGGTCAGGGCTCCAGAGAAAGGAACCTCCTAACAATACGAGCCGTGTCCAGGAGTACCGCGCACTGTATCAAGCCCTTGTCCAGCTGCCAAACGAGAGCCTCCTCAGGTGTTGGTCGAGGCTCTTGGCAATTAAGCCATTGGCAGAAACGTTATTATTATATTAAAATGTAAACACTTTCAGCGGTTTTTAAATCTCAGCTATCAAGTACATAGTCGAAACTACAAATTAACAATATTACTATTCTGCTACTTAGTAACAAAACTGCTGACCGTGTGCATATAAATTAATACGTTTATTAAATAAAACAATCAACCTTGAATTGTATCGGTGACCATACTTAGAATAAGCATATTTTATAAGTTTGTCATTTTTATATTCTAAGCTAGCTTTTTTTTCTTAAAAAAAAAATAACCTAACATTGACAACGACTATTTCAGTTTTGTTGTGTGAGAAATAAAGAATAACATATTTTAGTCATACTATTTACAATTCCAAACAGATAGAGCAGGAAGAATACTCTCAGCCCAAACGATACCTTGAGTTCATGAGCATCCAAATAATAATCAGTATTATCATAAGATTAGCTGTGGCCAGCGGTTTTATCCGCTGCTTAGCTGCTTGTGTCCATTAATTTTGAGAAAGAATGCCTATGCAAAACTTCAAATCAATCCGGTCTAAGAATCACGTTCTCCCATGCAAAATTTGACACCCTTTGTAACCTAAGGAGATGTAGGAGTGAGCACCTACATCCTAGTCAGTAGATTTGAATCAATGAGTTGTCACGTTGATCTTTATAAGAGTCAATAACGAAATAATACTTTGAATGCTTGATTAACATACGTAGGTGCCTATATATACAATGAAGATGGAAAAATAATATTTTCGTAAAACTAAAAAATATAAACAGCTGGAAAGTTAAACAAGCCACCCGATAAGTGAGCGTACTATCATCATAATACATTAACACGTCCAAATATGTACTTACCTACCAAGATAAAAATATCTCTAAATTTATATAATTAGGAACGGAAAAGTTACTCACCTTCCGAATCCGTGATGATTGAAGTAATCTCATCATCGCTTTCCACAAAGTATCGAGTGAAGAATTTACTACATCTTGAGTTCTCCGAGTGTACCAAGTAAGGATCCTGCGCGTTCACAGGGCAGTCAGAAAGAGTTTTTGAGGTATTATCATGTACAGCTACCGTTTTTAGAGAGCCATCATCCAACATTTCCGTCACCCTGTATTCTGATTCGCTATTGTGATCAGACTCAAGTGTCGAAAGACCACGGTTCTTTAAATCAGAACTAGTGGTCGGAGAAGGCGGTCTACTGATCTGGTTATGTGCCCGTAGTACCACACTTCCACCCGGAGACTTGGCGCGCTTCCCTTGACTCTTACTAGTGGAACCAATGAAATATTTCCTATTACTCCTGAGGACCCTGAAAGGGACAATGTTCTCGTTGTTGTCTTCACAAAATTCGTATTTCTTATCGGCTAATCTTCGTTTCCTAAACATACTGAGTTTTTCGCATTTTGTCTCTGCTTCTTCGACGAATTCGTAAGCTTTCTCGGCTATTATCCTGTGTGTCTCGTTGAAACGTGACATGCTTTCCGCTGGCCGTCGCCTTGGAGAACGTAATGGTGGACTGATTAACGTCCTGATCGATGGAGACGGCCCTTCCCATTCTTCTACCAAGTTGTGGGAAATGGATGATGCTTGAATACACAGTTCTTGCCCCATGACATCAGGTACACGCACGGGTTTAGACATTTGGTACGGTTCCATTTCCAAGTCTGAGAAATCTGCTAGAATATTCTGGACAATGTTATTCTGATATTTAGGTGATTGGAAAGGTGCCGAGACGTCTGAAGCTGGGGTACTAGGATTTGTATCGATAGAATTCACTTCTTCCCTGTCTAAGTAACTCTTAGTATCTTCTGCTTCCCTTTCATTTTTCTCTGGGTCCGGTGTCACGAAGTCAATCTCGAGTATATGAATAAAGTCTGTGTATATTATGATTTGGTTTGAGTAGGCGAGCTGGACGACTGGCTCGTACACACTGGAGTCGGGCGTGCAAAAGAATTTTGTGTGTATCGCAAAGTTGTGTTCGAGACATCTTTTGCTTTTTTCTGGTTCCAAATTGTTTACTGAAAAAAGTGTTTTGTATGTATTGACAATAAAGAGCAGATTTGAAAAGGTTTCCTGCATTATGTATGACACAGAGTATTAGAAAAATATTGGCATTGTAATGGCGCTCATAGCTGGCACTGTTTCTAACAGCTGAGTCATATTTAAGGCGTTTAATGTAGACAATATTCTTACCTTCATCCCGGGGGAAAACTGCGCATTTCCTACATCCCAAACGAGGAACTCCAATTACACTGAGGTGTGATCGTTCTGAGCAGGAATCTCTGCGAACCAAGTAAGAGTAATGTAAATGTTTGTAAACAAAGAAGTGTGCCTACAATTGTTGTTACGATTCCACTTCAAGATTTGTTTAGAAAATACTGAAAAGAAAATAAAAACAATTTACCTACCTAACCTTTATTTATCTTGTACACACATTATTATTAAAACATTTTTTTTAAACTTCGAAAATATAGTGGTCTGCCGGTATTAGAAGCAAGGGCTCAAGCTACCGGTGGTTAGGGCTCTAGACAGGAACCTCCTCACAATGCGAGCCATATCCAGGAGTGCTGATTTCTGTATGAAGCCCTTTATCAAACCGCCTAAGAAGAGCTTCAAATGTTGTTCGTCGAGACTCTTGGCCATCAGATTATTAGCTGTAGGTCGTAACGACATTCCATATGTCGACAACCTAGTGCGCCAAGTCGAAGGAATATAGTCTACTAGCTTTTGCCCGCGGCTTCGCTCGCGTTGAATTGCAGGTACCTCCTACCTGTAGTATTTCCCGAGCGCCTCATTTATTGTAATAGCAAAGCTAAGTTTCCCTTTTCTTCCCTCTTTCTCCCTCACTTCTCACTTTAAAAAAAATGCCTATGTCCGCCTCCAGGGTCTCAACTATTTCTGTACCAAAATTCATCAAAATCGGTTTAGCCATTTAGGCGTGAATACGTAACAAACTAACTTTCGCTTTTATAATATTAGTAAGGATTTCATAAACCATAGTGCAAGAGAATGATGAGTATATACCTACTGGTAAGTTAGAACGAACATTATAAAAACCGGTCAAGAGCGAGTCGGACTCCCCCGCACCGAGATCTGTACAAACTACCGGCATAAACGGCCATCTTTTCACTGCGTAGACTTAGGGGGTTGATTTCGCAACTCCAAGGGACCACAGACTTGAGTATATGGTTTTAATTTCAACTCTATAACTCTACGCGTTCCTGAGATAAAGGGTCTTGACAGAGAGACAGACCTACAACAAAGAGATCCTGTAAAGGTTCCGATTTTTTTCTTTTTGAGGTACGTAACCCTAAAAATAATATAACTTCGTCCTCAGATGTCATTCATTTTCTATAGCTATCGTGATTTTCCCACAAATTATACTTCATTAGATGGAATTACAACTTCAATGAATGAATGTGATTGTGATGAACGTATGCCGTCATCATCTTCCTGTCCTTGTCCTAAGCTACTTTGGTCGTTGTTCTTAGGGTTCCGTATCTCGAAAAGAAAATGCGGAACCCCTATAGCATCACTTTGTTGTTCGTCTGACTATCAACTTGATAGTCAAAGGTTCTTGATAGTATCAAGAACCTTTATCTCGAGAAAGCTTGGTGGCATCGAGTTGAAATTAATACAAAATACTGAAATCTGCGGTCACTTGAAGCTGGAAAAATCAGCAGAAAAGTCTACGCAAGTCGCACTTCCGATACATTCGCAAAGGTAATTAAAATCTATACTACTAGAGTACTTCCTGTTGACCTAGAATCATGAAAATTGGCAAGAAACTATATCATAGGGTACCAATAAAAGAAAAAATACGGAAACTGTAAATTTGTGGATGTATCACAAAAATATGTGATTACAAACTTAATTCCAGATGGACGGCACCTTGGTGCGCGGGTCCGACTCGCACTTGACAATTTTTTCATTTGCCCCTGTCTACCATCATGCTACTATTAACTTCTTTTCCGCTAATTTTTCTCACAATTTATCAATTCATCAATCAAGAATTATAATCATCACTCGTTTATTACCACTGTATTACCCAGTACTAACTGGGTTGTGGAGGTTAGATAAGCTGTCATTCCATCTAAATACTGGTATTCTGCTGCAACTGGTTATACTGGAAGCCGACCACAGCATGGTTTGGAAAACGCTAGGCAGAGGATGATGATTGTGTAATTAGTAGGTTCCAACTTCAAAAAAAGGAAGAGGTTCTGAATTCGATTGTTGTCTTTTAATAAATCCCTTGACTTCGCGCTATTAAATAAGGTTGAACAAATGAGTTTAATACTTACGCAATACCATAGACGACTAAGACCCCAGGATTGTGTTTCCACTGTGCCATAGATATTGTGACCTTGCTATCGACGCTGTCATCACCAAATAATGATACGCTGTGTACTGGGCGCACGATGCGGCCAGGCACCCACGACAGAAAGTGCAAGCTGTAAGAGAATGGGGGATATAGTTTACACTCTCATAACATCACTTCTTGAAACTGAAGAAGAAGTCGAGAAGTAAGGCAATGGTTAACCTCAAGGAAGGCAGTACTTTGCGCTTGCCGGGGTTGCGGGTTGTTGGAAAGAGATACCGCGGCCCCGAAACATACAGGGCAATAGAAGGAACATGGGTGGGTTTTAGTCAGTAAAACTCTGACATTCCCCCCCGGCTCCACCCAAGGCAGGGGAAGTTATTTGTTGATTTCCCATCCGCAAAAAAAAGAAGCAGTACTTTCCTATACTATATTATAGCATATTCTTATTATAGTTGCTCAATTCCACAGTACTGTCCCGTGTTTAAATCTCATGTAATCTCTGTCATGTATTTTTAAGTATTTTAATCTCTTCGACTGCACTTGGATGAAACTAGCACAAGCATATGAACATTGGCAATAGGCCTATCAAGTCCGTTTCCATGTGTATCCTACCCAAAGTGATACTCATAAAACTGCACAAGGTGATATGGCAGAAATTGCTAGCTGATTGCTGAAGTATCATCCATCCATGCTTTATAATACAAGGTAGGAAGTTCACCGAAGCTAAAACGGTTACCTTGTTTTGAGTACATCATTCTGAATCCCTACACATATATTATTATCTGTCTTCCCTCACTTTTTTGGTATGGAATAAAAAGTATTCTATCTATCAAAATTATTTATTTTCCCCCTTACAACTATCCTTACAGGCCATAACCCTAATGCAGCAGTGAAGCTATCAACTAATAAAAATATTACTTATTGCATGTTTACAAGCAAGCATTAAATTTGATTTTCCTCAATTTATCAGTGAAAAAAATTTCTGTAGGCACCTATTAATCCTAATCTGATTATTAACTGCTTCATATCTAAACACAAATCATTGGTAACGATTTCAAGGTTCATTATCAATGTAGGAGTATGTTAACAGTAATTCATTTAAATGCATTTAGTTACTTTGAAGGCATTAAATTGAACATTACTTACATTAATTGGCTAATTAAAATTTTAGTACGAAGAAGTTCGCACTGACTTTAAAAATAAAATTACATGTAACAACAAAGATTATCTCAACATAAGTTTTACTATTGACAAACCAAACTGCCAATTCCATATTAATTAGCAATTGCAAAGTATACTTACATATACTTGTTAACCTCTCTGAAATACACTGTAGAGTTGCAGTTGTATGTAAAACTGAGCAGGAACTGCCCACATTGAGAGAACCCCATGAACACATGGTCTTGGAGGTAGCAGTTTGGTACGATGTCCATGAGGCAGAAGCGCAGACGTGGGGGGATCCGCTCAAAGACTTTGCGGCCCCTGTCAGTGGTTTTTCGTGATGTGCCACCAAAAGTCTAAAATGAAAGAGGTTCTTGTGAGCTTTTGTAAACATTAATATTGTCTTTGAATGGAGGTTGGAAATGACCCCACAAAGATGTACTACCAGAATACAATTTAACTTATATCTTTACAAAATTATGATCTAAAGCAGAGCAAAGGTACCAGACAGATAGACAGAATTACTTTCGCATTTATAATATGAGTCTATGTCTAGTAAATATGGATTACCTTCTATCTTCCCTATCTACCTACCCTAATTATTATTTCTTCATAAGATTCTTCTGACAATAACCAACACAACAAAAAACGAATTATCTAAATTGGTTCAGCTGTTCATGCCTATTTCCCTATTTGTGGCGTAATGCCACGATGAAGGGAAATAGGGATTCATTTTTATATAAATATATGTAGATTGTTAGTTTACCCAGTACTTTACAGAGAGTTGAATATGTAGTTGTACCATTTAATTAAAATATATAAATTGTAAGTAGTTAATAGCAGATGCATCTGCCAATATACTAAAAAATAATACAGGAAAACAGGTTGATGCACATTGCTACTAATTTAGGCTGGGAATTTGAGCCTGCTGTATAAAATTAAGGGCTGTAATGCAGCAGGCTCAATAGAGGGTATTGCAGAAATTATTAAATGTGCATTAATCGGCAAAGAGCATTTCAAAGATAATTAATTATTAAAGAGGGGTCCCATAGTCATAGACCGGAGGATGAAACAATATTGTATAATTAATTGTTTGACCTTTTGCTGACAGCTGGTTTGTATCAATTAAAATATTATGGCATTCAAAATAAGAAAGAGTAAAACTAGTTAATTATTTTTGGCATATTATTTTTGTCATCTATATCACAACAAAATTGTGCTGACCTTTACAAAGTTTATATGTTTAAACAGTAAAGTTTTAGTAAATAATCATCAACATAATATCATCATAGATAAATATAATGATTAGGACTCTTCTTAATTAATAAATCCTTAACTACTACTCTATCCAGAGTAGTCAGGCTTTATTATAGCTCCATAATTTTAGACAATTTTTAATTGTATTTTTTTTGCAGTTTGTTCACCCCTTTTGGTCAATGATCTTGATGTTTTTACTAATAGTTTTTGATAAGCTTGTGCTTACCACTACAGCATTGAACAAACCAGAATTTTTCATATGAAAGTTAAAACAATATACCTGACAACTATTATGAAGTGGCTCATTGTGAATTTTAGGGGCAAAAACCTTTCTAAGGTCATCTCATTTTTAAGCCAGGACTAAAATTACTACATTACACATGGTTTGTTATGAAACAGTTGGATGTAATATGCTGTTTACACTCAAAAATATACTTATCGAAAGTAATCGAGATAATAATCTTAATCTGCCCAATATTATTGAATTTTGACGCGAGTAATTATAGCAATCACACAGATTTGTACTGTTAACGCGTTTAGAAGAAATCACTATCAAACATACTTTGGCACAGTTCAAAGATAAAAGTTATCTTCTGTGAAATAGTTGTACCTATAAAATAGACTAGAAACATAGTCCAGAAAAAAAAATAAAGCAGGATGCACAGGATGAAGCTTCGGAACTTTGTGTTGTTTTAGAGTAACATATAACTTACCTCTCTATTAAATAATTTATGAACAATATTACTACTATCAGCTGACATATTTCTGGGAGTATTTGATATTACTGTATCATATGCATTACTACTAAACGCATTTTTCTCGGGCTTCGCAGCCAAAGAATCCATGTTCGTTTGTTTGACTGAAATTTATTTTGACAACAGACAAATATCAATCAATGTTGCCAATTACAGCGAATTCATTGAGTCGTTCGATCAAGTTCAAGAAAAAGTGTTTAGAAACCTCTCTATTAGAAATTCAAGCGAGAATATCATCGGTGTTCCTGAGTGCTACGGAACCCTTTCCGTTGCGTTGTAGATTTTTTCAGAAATTGCCGGTCTTTTGACATTCCTTTTTTGTGACCGTAAACGTCAATTTGGAATTTTTGATTTTTACTGTCAACCAACAGCAAGAAAGCGTGTCAGCCGTTTAAAAAAGTGATAAATAAAATTACCAACGGTTGTTTAGTTCGAAAGAAGTGTCAAGTGATAGGAAATATTATAGTGCATTAATCTAAGCATAAAATGGAGCCAATGACTTTAGGCAGTCCGACTCACTCACCGTCTAACAGCCCGAACGTGGGATATTTGCCGCCTTTCCTTCTAGGAGAAATAAATCCTCCTACGACACCCCGTACAAACAGCCTGTCCCCTACAAAGGGTAGGAATCTTGCTTTCGGTAAGTTATGATACGTGAACCCATATACAGTGGCAATTATATACCTTCCTGAAGTCAGTTCCAAGAAATCTTTTTACCTCCATCTAAATCTTACAAAATTCCGTCTTAGTGACTGTTAAGGTTAATGTTTTCATGCTATTTGTCTTGCCTGTGGGGTCTGTGGTGTTGAGGTTCATTAATTATATTTTTATCACAAATAATCCTCATCTTATCCTGTAAAACAGTCACAGCTAAACATAAACCTCTGATAAAACTGCTATTACAGCTCACATTGACATAAACACTATGCTTGTTATTTAAAGTCTAGTTTTTTCAAATTACTTATACCTGTGTTTCGTTCAGGTTTCTATGAGACACCCATCGCAATTATTTATTCCAAAACTCAATTAACTGAATGTTTTATGTATCATACAGGTTCCCCAACAAGTCCTAGTCAAACGTCAACACCGGACCAGAAGGCCTACCGTCAGAATCTGTCCATGCACCAGCAGGCGCTATACAACCAGCAGAATATGTATCCGAACATGCCAACATCGCCAAACATCTACCCCAATATGCCAACCAACCCAAACATGTCCTACACTAGCAAACCCAGCGGACCACCCATAGAAGACCTTTTTGATACTATAAAAAGCAACGAGCCATCAATTAACAAATCCCTGTTCCAAGATAGTTTTTATGGCAATAATAATTCAATGATTCAGAATGGTTATGGGAATAATATGAATAATTCAGTAAATAACCACTCTTTGGCAACACCGTGGCAGGATAGTTGCCAAGAACATGATGAGTACTGGGTGACAGTGTTTGGTTTTCCACCAAATGCTGCTAATACCGTGTTGGCTAGGTTCAGCAATTGTGGTGCTATTTTAGGTAAGACTTATTTTTAGTTTCTTGAATGGTTGATTTATCAATTGTGGTAACAATTGCACTTATGCATGAGTTATATTTTTGTATCCACCAAAGTCCTGGAAAAACAGATATCTATATAATATGTATTTAGTGCTAAGTAATCAAGTAGTTTAATACGTATTTAGGTACTATAAATGCTCAAACTCAACAAGACTAGAAGTCAAAGAAAAAGTGGTTTTAAGAAGGAAGAGCCCCCTCTCCCTTCTTAGAAACAATTTCTTTCTTCTTCTTTTTCTTAGACTCACCTCACTAAATGACAATGTAAAAACATCTATACAGGATACAGGAGACATTCCTAGTGTGGAGCAGTCTTTTAAAAAAAAAAACTATAAATGTATTTCCCAACTAAAAACATGGTCATTTGTAACTCTCCTAAATTCAGTTAAAATCTGCATACCTGGATAAAGCTTGACAGCACTGAATGACACTGCTGACAGGAGTTAATTTTTCTGCTCTCTCTCCAAGAATGAATTCACAAAAATAATATTATATGTGCTATATTATTTAAGATAGTACTACTGCATTAGAATTTTCCTGTAACAATAACAGTATTTGGGATAAATAAATAAATCATACCTATGTTCCTTTCCATTTTCAGACACACAAAAATAATATTATATGTGCTATATTATTTAAGATAGTACTACTGCATTAAAATTTTCCTGTAACAATAACAGTATTTGGTATAAATAAATAAATCATATGTTCCTTTCCATTTTCAGACAAACAATATCCTACTCAAGGCAACTGGGCTCACGTGCGATACGCTACCCGTGCTGAGAAGGAGCGCGCGTTGTCGCTCAGTGGCAGACAAGTGCTGCCTGGAGTGATGGTTGGTGTAGTCGAGTGCAAGGAGCCTCCCAGGATAGGTGTTACTAGTCCAGGCATCACATCGCCTGATAGGTAAATATTATTTTTATATAGATAAATTAGCTGTTGCCTTTTTGATACATATTATTTCCCTATTTGAATCGGATTTTGTTAACAATTTCATTGGTTATTATTATTTCTTGCACAAATCCTAATCTTGTTTTTTTTTTCTAAAATGAAAATTGCTAAGTTACTTATAATATGATATAAGGAGTAACTTGGCAATTTTCATTGCTAAGCCGATAGATTCACCTATCTGCCAGTAATAACTCCCGTTTCGGAGATCAGCTGGAAAATAAGACGGGTTTTTTTTTTTAAATGAAAACTGAATATACTTTCAAACATTCAGTAAAAAGCTGTTGTTTTGAAATTAAAATTTGTGGTTTTTAATTTGGCATGTTTATAATCTGTACTATTCAATGTAGCCATTAGCACAATGTTTTAAGAGCCCCCGCAGACCACAGACTTTTTATCGGCCGATAGTTTGGTCGGGCTCTTAATCAGTACGCAGATGTAAGCAAGTGCGCACACTATGACGATTTGGTATCGGCCGATAAACAAGTTTGATGGGCTTCCCGATTCAATTCAAACTAAACTGTCGGCAAACTATCGGCCGACCGTATAATCAGTATTGGCTCCCTACCACACGCGCACACACGACGATTTTTTAGTCGGCCGACTAAGCCGAAAGTTCAGTTCGCTCCGAGCTTTGACAGCGAATGGTCGGCCGCGCGTGTTTTGTAAAATGGCGTCGCCCAATTCTCAGTCGCTTATTTCGGAATCTTCGATCGTAACTTTGATCGAGGAAGTCGAAAAACGCCCTGCACTTTATAAGAAAAACTTAAAAGAGTACTCTGACGTAAAAATTTTTCGGGTAATCGAGTAATTTGGAATGCATAGTGTAAAATTTTCCATTTAATAATCTATCACTAAAGATAGGATGCACCCAATACTCTCCGGGCTCTCTTTTTAATTTTCCTCCTCCGGTGTATGAGAGCAATAATAACAATTCTATACAATGTTTTATTAATTTTCATTGTACTAGAAACTAGCAAATAGAGAATAGTCGGCAGACTGTTGGATAGTTTGCGCACTCATCACCGACTGAACTGTTTAGTTGGCTCGGTGTGCGTACTAGCAGGCCAACCCGACTAAACTATCGGCCGATTAAAAGTCGGTGGTCTGCGTGGGCTCTTAGTGCTACTGTAAACTGCGAACTTTCACTAGTGTCCGACTGTAGGTCGATTTCTGGCTAAAGCCGATTAACCGACAATCGCCACAACCTTCGGATGACTAAGGTTTAATAACCCTAAGAAGCTCAATTTAATTGGCCTTGCAATTTGACAAAAATAATAGCAATTCGTAATGTGGAGCGGAAGCGACTGAAGGACACTACTTGAAAAAAGTGCGAGTCGCACTCGCTCACCAAGTTCAAGGGTTCCGTAAAAACTTGCGACATAAACGGTCATCTCTTTTGATTGCTTAGACTTAGAGGTTTGATTTTTTCACAGATTTAAATATATGGTTTTAACTAGCTTTTGCCCGCGGCTTCGCTCGCGCTAAATTCGGGATAACACAGTTCCCCTTTCCTGATTTGCAGGTACCTGCTACCTGTAGTTTTTGCCCTTGCGCCTTATTTATTGTAATTAGCAATGCTAAGTTTTCCCTTTTCTTCCCTCATTTCCCACTTTAAAAAAAATAGCCTATGTTCGTCTCAAGGGTCCCAACTATCTCTGTACCAAAATACATCAAAATCGGTTAGCCGTTAAGGCGTGAAGACTTAAGTCTTCATTCGTGAAACAAACTCACTTTCGCTTTTATAAGATTACTAGCTTTCGCCCGCGGCTTCGCTCGCGTTAAATTCGGTATAACACACCAAGTAGACCTGCAGTTTTTGCTCTTGCGCCTGATGGATTTGTAATAGCAACGCTAAGTTTTCCCTTTTCTTCCCTCGTTCTCCCTTATATCCCACTTTTTTAAAATAAAAATTAGCCTATGTCCGTCTCCTGGTTCCCAACTATCTCTGTACCAAAATTCATCCAAATCGGTTTAGCCATTAAAGCGTGAAGAGGTAACAAACAAACAAACAAACTCACTTTCACTTTTATAATATTAGTAAGGATTAAGGATTTCAACTCGATGCCTCCACCCGTTCTCGAGATGAAGATAGGTCTTGACAGATAAACAAACAGACGGACAACTAAGTGATCCAATAAGGGTTCCATTTTTTCTTTTGAGGTACGGAAGCCTAAAAAAGCAAGGGCACGCCACAATAGTGGCGGTAAGTCCCCTCTTTGAGGAGTGGCTGGAGAGGCGTCATGGCGTCCTCACCTACCGCCTGACGCAGGTCCTCACCGGACACCGGACACGGAAGTTTCGGGAGGTTCCTGCACATCATCGGGCGGGAGGAAACGCCCGGGTGTCACCATTGTGACGATCGCCCGGAGGACACGGTGGAGCACACAGTGGCGGCCTGCCCAGCGCGGGGCGGAGCACCGCCGTGCCCTCGTGGAAGCGATCGGCGGCGGCGATCTCTCGCGTCCGGCCCTGGTTCAGGCCATGGTCCGGGGCGAGAGGGAATGGGAAGCGGTCACCACCTTCTGCGAAGCAGTAATGCTAGCAAAGGAGGTGGACGGGCGTTTGAGGGAGAGAACCTCGAACCAACCCAGCCGCCGCGCGCCGTGGGAGACGCGGAGGCCGGGCGCCGCGAGACGACTCCCGGCCACCGTAGATGCGGGCCTGTGGACGGTGAGCAATGGGTAGCTCACCGTCCGTCCGTCTATTGACAACAGGCCGTGTCGACGGCGCGTTCGTGTTTCACGCGCGCCTTAAAGAGAGTCAGCAAAGCAGAGGGGCTTGCCAGGGCCTCCGCCTGCCGGGGTTGCGGGTTGTTCGAAAGAGATACCGCGGCCCCGGAACGTAAAGGGCAGCAGAAGGAACATGGGTGGGTTTTAGTCAGTAAAAGTCTGACATGCCCCCCCGCTCCGCCCAGAGCGGGGGAAGTGATTTCATGATTTCCCACCCGAAAAAAAAAGCCTAAAAAAGCATAGAGTTACTCAGTTTGATGTACAGAATACTTCGGCATCGTGAAGGGTCCGTTTACACCTTGTATAGCTGATTTTATGGTTTATATAAGTACCGTTTCTTCCTCTTTCTAGACAAACAGGAGTTCGCTCGCTCTGCCCGACGCCTATCGCGAACGCACCCGTTCCACAGCGGTCGAGTGGCCTCATCTCCAAAGCGTTGGACTACGTACTGGGTTGGTGACATTCACACCACGCTTTGATGCGTAGCATCAAGCCAATCTACCACAGACTTAAGCAGGTACCCGACGCCTTCAGCCGCGTCCCCTACGTATCACGGTTGCGAAATAGGGATAGAGACTTTTTTACAATGCTTGATGAGATGAATCAATCACAAATGTATTTACATAATCATTCTGAGTTATTTCACTGTAATGAAATGTAGACTGAATAGTATTTGTTTAAAATTGTGCAGTCAGCGACATTTAGTTAAGTAGTTTCTGATAAATACAATTTTATATAATGTAAGTTTCAGGAGACATAGTGCAGCTATATAATTATTTTTCTCTATACTAATATGAATTGCAAGGTAGCCAGTACCGTGAGTTTATACGTCCTCGCGTTGACGCGGCTCTTACACTGGACGGAAACGATAGGGGCCTATGCAAATATTACAAGGATTATTTTGTAATCTATATTCAAGAGAAATTCAAACTGTTTTTTAATCGCAGGCCACACTGAGAACGAAGTTTTCGTTTCGTTTAGCTCATCTGGCTAATCAGACGTAGTTTATATTATGAATTATCACTGCGACCATTTCACGAATGTATAATTCTAATTATGATTTGGCCAAACTGGCCATTTTAGGCTCGTTTTCAGAGTGACCTGCACTTAAATAGTCTCAGTTTTGAAATTTCCCACCGACATTGTAGGACTTTGTAATATATTATATGTTGCCGTGCTTCTATATACCTTATATTCTAAGAATGAAATAGACATGTAAGATTTTGTATTGCATTGTCGTTGACTGTGCACATGATTGTAATAAAGAATAAAATTCTTATTTAAACTATAATAAAAATTGTGAGCAAATTATTTTAATTAAGGTTGTTGTTTTATGTAACGAAATAAAATAACTTTGATATTTCTTAATAATTAATATTTTTATTTCTAAATATTACATAAAAAATACTTAAATTACAGAGATTTTTTTTAATTAGATGTTTTATAATGTTTGTCCAATTTAAAAACTTTCTGTAGCAAAGTTAAAAGTGGAGGTAACTGCATACTATGAAACAAAGGTTAAACGGACAGCTGTATTGAAGACCATAGTGGTAATGTGCTGTTGTTGTTTGGAAACACGTATGAGGAACATAATATAATCTATAAAATATCTATGCTCATCTACATTGAGCTCAATGCACTTGTATAGGCGCTGTACGGGATTAGCATCGATTTCAGTACAGTATTATCACCAATATTATGTACACACTTAACAAATGTCAAAGGCGATTTTCTAGTGAAAAAACGGCTTCTACTTTGAGATGAGACGTCTTATTTCGTAATAGTATGGCTTCCAAAATACTATTTTCGTGAAATCAATATATTAGGAGGAAATCGCTTTAGATATTTGATAAGTGTGTACGTGATATTTCTCGTGACTGTACGCCATTCTTTCTATGAAACACCTTCCTGCGACATTCTAACTAGCACCGTAACGGCATTGTCTTAGATCTCAATTAGCCTGATATCCAAATCACCAATCCAGTTCAGTTGATATACAAGTGCTATAAGCTCAACGAGTTAAAATATAATTTTACATCTAACCTAGCATCATAAATATTAGTTTCATTTTCGTCTGACCCGTAAAACAAGATATCCACCCAAATCTTACAATTGATATAAAAATGCTAGTCGTGTCGATGTCGTGTCTTAGTTTGATTGTCCTGTCTTATTCCGTCGCGGTCATCGGCGGTGGAAGCAGCAGATCACAGTCTCCGGCCATGCCTAAAATTGTCCAATATCTACAATACATTAATTCTTTCTGGATTATTGTTAGTTTTAAATAAATTCAAGACTTAAATATGATTTCTTCAATCTTTGTACAAATGACTAAGGAGTCGTGCTTTCTGTGTCATTAAATCCATTTTCATTGACTTTACCTACAACAGAATATTTATGTTGATTGATTAAAATGATTCATCATAGAATCTATGACTAAGTACATTCTTTCACATTTAAGTATGATTTTAATTAAATCCTCAAAATGTGATGAAGATATATATATAGGAGATTTTCTCCAAAACATTTAATTATTACACCTTACTAATCTAGATCAAAATAGAGTACAATTATTGCTAGTAACACAGAGATAAATTAAAACGTCTTAAATATTATTGATAACGAAACATTTATAAAATAAACATAATACAACACTGATAGCCTACAACTTGAATGGATTGAAAGACACCATAAGCGGGTGAAGAGGTGGTTATAGTAACAATTTGGATCTACACATTACTTTGGCTTTTCTATAGTGGCGTTGGCGAGGTCTGTCATCTTGGGGTACTTGATGTTGTGTTTGTCAAGCTCACTCTGCGACCACAGGATCATGCGGAGGAGGCTGCACAGCTTCGGATTCGTGTACTCTTGGTTCTCCATCTTAAGTATCGCAGCGTTAAGTTCACTTGCGATCTGTTTGAAAGAATGAGTAATGTAATACATGGAAAGAAAGATGCACGATCTGCCAATCTCAGCAAAGATATGCAGATCTTCAAAAAAATGCCATTTGACCGGATTTATGCAAATGCACAAAATCTTGTCTACCAATCTTCTTAGCGTGTCGACAATCCAAAATTGTCCCTGTCCAGAACTGAGCCACAAGTTTAGCGCTTTCAGTAGCGTCCATCAGTTCCTGTAATTAGCAAACAGCAGGACAAATGTCTACTAATAATCTTCGTATTCGTATGAAACGCTTTTCCACGAGAACAACGCACATTTTGACAGGAAATGACATGACTGTATTCGGCATCTTTAAAAATCATCATTCATTCCAGTAAGTTTCACTGCAGTACGAAGTCGTCTTCTGTACAGGCTCAAAATTATCTTTTTTGCTATTAGCCTATCACTAGATTTCTTTTCAGATTATTTACTAAGTCAAACAGCAATTTCTTGAAATAAGGCTTACCTTTTGACTATGCGACGGCAATAATAAGTCGGCGAAGGGTGAAGCATGGGGATCTGGGAAGGCTAACAGGGCAAGCGACCGCTCCAGCTCAGTCAACGCGTTAGGGTCGTTAGCGCCCGCCTCGGCGAGCGTCGCGCTGGCGAACGCAAGAGCTTCCTCCGCTCGACCGCCGCGAATCAGCTCTAGGAGTTGGAGTTGCTGTAGGCAAGTATTATTTTGATGTGAGCCGTGTCCTGTGTAAAGTTAAATGAAGATGCTTTTTTTGTTTTACAATTAACAGGTAATCTTACGCGCTACCGACTGCTATTCCTAGGCATTTGCATTTTGTTATTTTACTGAATAGGAGAACTCTATTAATGTTACCGAATGAATGTATCTTTTTAAATGAAAATGTCTTCGGATTAACAACACATCCACGATTTCTCAGCTTACAATAACAAATTCTGCAAATCACAAATTCTTCTATGAATTATTTGATATCTGGCACCAAACAGATACAGTAACTTGGCATGGCTCAAACCTGGGAAATCTGTCTTGGTCCAGCCATCTTCACAGTAATCAAACTTAGATTTTTTTTTTATCATGCCATGTACTTTATTTTAAAATAATTACCTGTAAATGGAAATAGAGGTATCTGTCATTGTCCAGTAGTTCTGGATGCAAGGCATTGACCATGGCAATGGCGTCGGGGATGCGTCCGGTCTGCACTGCCTCGCGTATCATGATTCTCTCGTCAAGTGAGCTGCAAAGTGCTGGCTCCTGTAATCCAGCTTCTTGTTGGAACTTAATAGCAGCCTCTTTGAACCCCTCTGAAATATGTTGGTAAGGTTCAGGTATGATTGTCTACCCAAAACTTGGGATGCCAATATTTAGATCTTTGGTATGGCAACATTGGAAAATGGGGAGACAAAATTGACTCAATCTGAAAAGACAGGGAGGCCAACAGTGTTGTGTGAAGAACAGAGTGCTAGGATGTTGCCCAGTTATTGGACAATAAAACTTTTTAATTTATTTGTCTAATCAGCATGCATGCATATTGTATAATAATTATTGGGTGATTGCTTAATAACGGAAGAGCATAGAATTCTGGTTCAAGGTGGCAAAGAAGAGGAACTGGAAGAATATGGGAGAGGCCTTAGCCCAACAGGGACAAAAAAGGCCACTAAAAAGAACCTGCTGATCTGTTGTCTATACTCTCCATAGGGTTAGGCGGAGGGTATACTTCACCAGTTATGTTTTAATATTAAAACAGCCATTTTTGTAAGATATGCAGAAAGCATGAGACAATTCCAAGTAATACGTAAAAATTACAGTTTTTATGATAATAATGCAATCTGAGTACAAAGTTTATCAGTTGTATTGTATCACACACCAACTTACTAGTTCTTTGATAAGAAATATACACCCAAACTTATTATAAGTGCTGACCAATCTGTTTTAGTGTGTTTATTTTCATGTAATTGTCTCATCGTTTATTAACCTGACAATAATAGAGAGAGCAAGTACAGGTAATTATGTACTATTATCAGTGTACACATCTAACAGAGGAGTGAATGTTTTGTTGACCTTATTTACAAGTTCTACTATTCTGTGCCTAACATTCCTCCACATTAGCATGTCATGTGAAAAGAAACATATTAACCACGTCAAGTATCGATCACGACTCTTTCTAGTTTATATCCAAAACGGACGTGTGTCGTGGTTTTTTTCTTTGTTGCGAAAGATCCACCTTGAAATCGATTTTCAATAATATACGCACACACCTTTAACGTTATATCTCACAATTATTGAATAAACGGTTACACATACACTTAAATCAATCTAATATTGTGTTTTATTAGTTACCTGTTACTAAATAATTCATTATCAACATGTTCATATCAGTTCTGGATATTTGCAAGTCGTCTCCTTTATTCCGATCGTAATATTTTCGGTCCTCCTTTTCTTGGCCACTATTAGCCAAGTCGAAACTCATTTTATTTGCTTTACAAGAACGCACACAGTAGAAATTGGAGAAATTACAAAAATATTTTCAATAACACCTTTGGAATACAAATGACAATGACAAAATAAATCGTTCAATGGAATGAATGACAATGAGAATGGAACTGTAGAATGAAACTTGGAACGAATGGTAAAGTACAATTTTTTTTTTAAATTGGCAACGCTTTAGAAAATGGCCACCATGGAACAAATAAGTACTAACTTCATTATTAATTACAAATGTATAGACTATTCCTCAGGCAAAGAATATTCTCGACTGGGCTTTTAAATTCGGTCAAAGGGGGAACGACACGAGATGTGGTAAACCTATAGAAACGCAGTATTCATATTACTCGTCTACGTTTAACTTTAGTGGAAACGATTGAGCTGAGACCTAATATTTACTTAGGCCTGCCACTTGTCTGCCAAGCTACCCAGCAGGCAGTGTCATAGGGGCACACAAATCCGTTTCAGAATGAAAAGATGTGCACTACTTAATCAGGGCTAGTGTAGTACTATCTAAGGGTACGTTCACACCACAGTCCATTTGAACGGATCCGTCGATACTAAGTTCGCATACTCCGCGCATGTATGTACAGAGCAGACGCCTGCACATCAAGCTACTACAATCTGTCAGATTTCTTTGATAGATTTTCGACTTTATTTCTAAAGTATTAGGTTTAAGGTTCATTGGGAAAAATTGACAGTTTCGGGTAGCTTGATGTGCAGGCACATACATACGATCCAAAAAAACGGATCAGTGTTTAAGGGCTTACATCCACCAACTCTGAATGAAAACAATATAATCAAAGAACTTGAAAGAACTGCTCTAATACGAAAATCTACCATCACGAGTTGCTCAACCGCTCAAGTCTCTGCTGTGCTGCGCTAGGCTGCCGAATGAGATAGCGGTCCTAAAGAAACATCTATACGTCGAGAAGTGTAAAAGCAGTGAAGTGTGGAGGGTGCCGTGCAAGCATTACCTACATCATCATCTGCCTAGCCTTTTCCCAAGTATGTTGGGGTCGGCTTCCAGTCTAACCGGATGCAGCTGAATATCAGTATTTTATATGGAGCGACTGCCTATCTAACCTCCACAACCCAGTTAGTACTGGGTAATACGATACCCCTTGGTAAGACTGGTTGTCAGACTTTCGGGACACTGACTACCTGTAACGACTGTCAAAGATCTACAAATGACAGCCGGGACCAACGGCTTAACGTGCTTTCCGAGGCACGGAGGAAACTCGGTATTTAACGGGTGGTCACCTATCCACAGACCAACCTAGGCAAGCGTGGCTTAACCTAAAGATCGACCCGAGCGGCTGCTATTATTTAGCCACGAGCTCCTCCAGGCAAGCATTACCTATAACAAACCAAAATGTTGTTTTATCCCACCTATAATTTCACTTATTTATTTAATGGCGTTTGTGGAAAGAGACACCACAATTTTGCCAATAGGTATTATGGTAGATCAACAAAAACAGTTCTACGTCAGGTCATTCGAAGTTTAATTTCGAACACCATTTATATGACTGCTTTTGTTAAGAGTGGTTTGGTTATTTTTGTGCCAGACAGAATGAGCTGGGTCGAATTGGGAGACAAAGAAATAAAATTCAGATAATGGGTGTTTAGCTAATTTATTTTCAGTTCTTAATCGCCAATAACCTACAATAAAGAGCTGATAATACAATTTAAAAAAAATCCTAACCTATTTTTTTTATTGAATAATGCTTGGTAACAAATTTCGTTTTTCTTTTGTATTCAATAAAAAGTTACTAACTAACAAAATATTATAAAACAAACCCAATAATGTTCTTCGACTGCAAGTCTCGATTACTGTGTTCGTCGACAGCGACGCAGTATAATCAAATACATTATTGAGAAAAAAATAACTTAAAAATTTAAATAAAGCTAATTTAATCATTCTCTAGAAGCCATGTATCAGTGAGTTAATTTCGAGGAAATAAGTTCAGTAGTAGTTAAATATTGGCTAGAGATTGCCGTTATAGATAAGAATACATTGTAAATAGAGTACTAAAGGTATCCCGAACTGTCTGATACAAGAGGCCGTCTCTCATAAGAGCTAGGGGCGGGCCTACGCCACGCCCTATACATACAATCAAATTAAATATAATTTACGAACTACAACTATAATTCGACAACACTATAAAGAAAAGTACAGTAAAAATTATCATCAATCAAAAATAATTATGGCTAACTAATTCGCACTTTCGAGGACAATGATTAAGAGGCACTCTGCGTGAATTTATAACTCGTGTAGATTACAACTTACTAAAGGCTCCGTAATGTTACTTTAGAAAATATACAAAATACAAGTGTATACTTACTTGCCCTCC
This sequence comes from Ochropleura plecta, assembly GCA_905475445.1. Classification (NCBI taxonomy): domain Eukaryota; kingdom Metazoa; phylum Arthropoda; class Insecta; order Lepidoptera; family Noctuidae; genus Ochropleura; species Ochropleura plecta. The sequence continues at coordinate 19,590,249 of FR997726.1, read as the reverse complement.
GTATGTTTTATCGACATAATTCTGTTAACAAACCCGTTTATTACTACGAACACCCGGCCAGAGTTAAATAGTGTCGTATTCATATCTGGCTGTTAGTGTTTCGATTCGGCGTCATCGATCCTCAGTCTATGAACACAATTATCCAGCGTACCTTACCTAAAGCATTAAAAGCTAATTATGTGTATGTGGCATGAACTAAACCGTGGAATCTCACGCGGGCAATATTGCGAAGTCTAAGGCTATTGGACAAACTTTGAACTGAAAACAAAATAAGTGTGGTGGGAAACTAACTGCAAATATAAGGATGTACATTAATACTGTACTATTTAAGTAAAAAGGTATCGCAATATTAGCCAGCGTCAAATTCCACTAGCAATCACAATGTCTTGATTCATTAGGATACTTTACTCCCGCATATAATATTCACATATACCAAAATATGTTTGTCTTGATATAGTTGCAGTATTATACCGCATTGCCGACTCCGTTGGTATTAGGACAGATCTGAAAATAGAGAAAATCTTGTTAGATTCTAATAGATTATTACAACAAGTTTTTATAAACTGTGTCAAGATGAATATGCAATTACACAACATGACGAGTTAACACAGATAACTAAGAAGCTGCTTAACTTACTTTTAGCATAATTAACGCAATTACAATGCAGCCAAATTATCATTTCTTTTGGCTTTTTGATATCAAAAGGGCCTTAAAACAAGGTGGCAGAGGTGGTTTTGAATATGGTCACATGCTAGTATGCAGCACTGTTTTCCTTCATCCAACTTTTTGTGAACAATAAGTCTGTGTAAAAAGTGTGTATGTATGAACTCACAGCTGGGAACAAGGTCCTGATGCATGTGGTGCTCGGCATCCATGCCGAGGGGCATGCAGGTCGCGGGAGGGGGCCGGCGCTGCACCTGTTACACAAATTACACATGTTAATGTACGCCCATACGTTACTTGAACACGCTCAGGCTGAAGACGTATAAAGATTAAACATTTTGAGAAGACGTGAATCAGAATCAACTTTATATACTTCTTAAATAATAACGTGATCGGGATATCTGTATCGAGATATGTTTGCGGTACTTTAATTACGGACTTCATGAAAACAGATCTGTGTAAGTTTTAGTGGTCATACGTCAAATCTAAACCTTGCGGTCTATTTAAATTGATAAGGAGACCGTGTGAAAGTAGCTCGATGTTATCGGCAATCAGCATCCGCTGCCGATATCGTTTCAAATAACGAACAACGTTCAAACATTTAGTGATTAGTTTATTTTGTTTTCAGTTATGTGATAAAACAATTGGGCGTACTTGGCTTGGTAGAGCTTGAACTCTTGAAAATGGAACTTTTTTTAAATCCGTGTGCTATGAAACAGCTGAGTATTATAGTGAGTATTTTTGGTTAACATCGTCCGTCTTTTATTCAATTCTGTCTGGTCATCATTTTGGTTTTTATAGTGCATAGACAAAACTTCAGTTTTTATTATAGTTAACAGCCATTACCATACTTGCTATTTTTTGTTGAATAAGTTGCTAATTAAATGCTGTTTTGATGTAGTGTTTACTTTTTTTATACACATATTGGCATACTAGCTTTTGCCCGCGGCTTCGCTCGCGTTAAATTCGGGGTAACACAGTTCCCCTTGCGCCTTATTGATTTGTAATAGCAACGCTAAGTTTTCCCTTTTATTCCCTCTTTCTCCCTCACATCCCACTTTTTTCAAAAAAATATTAGCCTATGTCCGTCTCCTGGTTCCCAACTATCTCTGTACCAAAATTCATCAAAATCGGTTTAGCCATTAAAGCGTGAAGAGGTAACAAACAAACAAACTCACTTTCGCTTTTATAATATTAGTAAGGATTTTTATTTCAGATGGTGGTCAAACTAGATTTACGATTGAAATGACGGGATTATTCGTTTTCAAAGGCGATTTTATGTGTGCGTTGTGAGTTTTTGTGTGTGATTTTGTATGTGTGGTTGTATTTTGAAATAATCTTAACATATTCATAGACAAAACTAGAGTAGCAAAGATAAGCCCAGAATTCAAGTGGTGCTAGTTTTAGATAAGAGATTGGGTTCTATAATCTTGTATATTGTTTGTAGCTTTAGTGTAGTGCCATAGAATAATTGATGTTCATTCTTTTATTGTATACTTTGCTTGCAACATACTTGCGAGCGGCACATGCTTAGCAGACAGTTTAATAATTATAGTTATGGCCGACGCTCACAAAGAGCGCCTCTGGCCAGTAGTGGGAACATTATTTAAATAGAACCATACCTGGTCAAGATTGAAGCGAACAAAAGCCTCGTACTGTTCAGCTAGCTTGGTGCTGAGCGCAGACTCGTACTCAGAGCGCAGAGCTACCTCCTGCTCGCGCAACATCCGCTCACAGATCATGCGCACCTGATGACGACACAAATATCGTTAACACTGAATGCACACGTAAAGTTATTGGTACCTTGATTTTCATGATAATAGGCGTGTACTAAAATTTGCTAGAAAAGTCATTAAGTACTCACATAATTAGGAAGGGCTACACTACTATGTCTTCTAGAAACACTAAACATTTTTTGAAATTTCACGTTTATTTTTGACCGACCATAATTGAGGTGATTTTACCCTTTTGCAGCCTTTTAGCCTCGAGGTGCATAGCGATAATCTTTTTAGGGTTCCGTACTTCAAAAGGAAAAATCGGAACCCTTTCATTCATTGGATCATGTCAGTGTGTCTGTCAAGACCCTTTATCTCGGGAATGCGTGAAGGTATCAAGTTGAAATTAAAACCATATACTCAGGCCCATGGAGTTGTGTAAAAATCATAAAAAAATATGGCCGTTTATGTCGCAAGTTTGGACGAAATTCTCGGTGTGCGAGTTAGACTCGCAGTTGCCTGTTTTTTTTTTGGTAGTGTCAGAATTGCCTTCCTTCTGTCTATGGATTAGATGAACAAAGAGTGCAATTGTGTTTGCACACACATTTTGTACTTTGTGATTGGCTACCTTGACCGAAAACTGTCATACAGAAATTTAATCATATTAATTACCTGTTTGAAAGTGAAGAGGGCACGGTTGTGAACCTTCTGACTGCTGCTGTGGGACGAGTGATGCGGCGGGGAGCAGTCGCCTTCGGAGCCACTGGACGAGGAGCAGGAGGCGGCGGCGTTGGTGAGTCGCAGCTGGCGGCGGCGGTGCAGGCGCTTGATCTCGTCACATATCTCTTGGGCCATGCGCTCTGGAGATTTGAGGATTGAAAAGTTTAGGGGTGGAATTGCTAGAAATTGTATTGAGAAGGGATTATTGCAACAGCTGTCCTAACAGTTGAAGAGTTGTGTCAATTGATGTGTCAAAAAAGAGTTTGTTTTAATTACAGAGTTTAGTTTAATTAAGTGTTTGTGGCTTAATAATAACAGCCGCTCGGGGGATCTTTCGATTAAGCCGTGATTGCCAAGGTTGGTCTGCTTCAGAAAGAATTTTAAGTTGTTGGTCCCAGCTGTCAATTGTATATCTTTGACAGTTGTTACAGGTATTCAGTGTCCCGAAAGTCTGACAACCAGTCTTACCAAGGGGTATCATATTATCCTTGGGGTATTATTAGGGGTTGCAGAGGTCAGATAGGTAGTTGCACCATGTAAAATACTGGTATATAGCTGTAGCTGTGCAGTTAGACCGAAAGTTGACCCCAACATAACTGGGAAAGGGGTGCCTACCCCTTTCCCAGTTATGTTGGGGTTGGGGTATTTCATCATCATCTGCCTAGATGATGATGAAATACAGAGTTTCTTCCACACTTTGTCCGAGCACAGTCTAGCTGAATAATGTACAGAAATCTAGCCAAATCAGCATTGCCTTTGTTATACAAAACTAAAAATAGTCAGATTAACTACTCATCATCTTAAAATCCCACAACAAACAGGAGAAGATTAACAAAGACATAATATAATAATGCACTACAAATCTGTTGCCAAAATCATTGTCATAATTAAAATAACTATGCAAAGAATGCAAATATAGCTAAACATGGATGTGACAACTAATCAGTGTCAAAATTACCTCTGCTTTTATACCTATAGAATGACTGCAAGTATACATAAATAATTTGAATGCTATTCTGAAAGAACTAACCAAGAATGCAACATACATCATCTGCCTAACTAGCATTTTCCAAGCTATGTTGAGGTTGGTTTCCACTCTAACCTATCACACCTGAATACCAGTATTTTACATGAAGCAAATCTGACTGGCACAACCCAGTTAGTACTGGGTAATATGATACCCCTTGGTAAGACTGTCACACTTTCTGGGCATGTCAAAATCAACAAATGACAACAATTTAAGAGTGCTTTCTGAGGCACAGAGGAAACTTGGTATGTGGGTAGTCAACCAATCTAGGCATGCATGGATTAACCTAAGATTGACATGAATGGCTGTTATTATTGGGGTCCAACAGATACAATCCTTAACTAGCGAAGTATTTTTCTTCAAGTAATATATGAAAGTTAAGACAACTCACTTTTGGGTTTACTAGCCATCATACATAAGCTTAAGTATTGCAATTTGTGTATTTATTTCTTAACCGCTTGTATGTAGGAATTACAAACACAATTAAAAACGCATTGTTTCTTGCGTAGATCTACATTCTGACATACAAGGGGTTAGTTTATGCATGCAATAAAGAATTTGAATAAACCTATAATACCTACTATAACAAAGGAAACAGTTGAATAAATGCATAAGCACAGAAGTATTCAGTGCAAATCAGCAAGGTTTGTATAATTTACAAAAGTAATAATTTTCATGTAGAAGTTTTATCAAAACCCTTTCAGTTCAGGTTGAAGTAGTTTAAAAAGAAATATTGGCAGTTAAAATAAATTACTGGATACTTATTCAGTCATTACATTTTATGAGAGCTAAATAACTATTAAATATACCATAATCACAAATGAAAAGAAATTGATTGCACATTGCAATAATATGCAAAAAGTAGGGTGGTAAAAATTTATTTTTAGTGAAAAACTATTTCAGTCAATTCGAACCAAATAATGGCAATTGATTATAACTTACTGAAAACAAATCAATTGCACTTTTTGGAAGCTCAATCATAACATAACCAATAAATTTTAAAGATTAGCTCACGTAGGAAATATTCACAACAGCTTACCAATGCATGTAATAAAAAAAGGTTGAGGGTTTAAAAAACTAAAGAGAAAAAGTTATGTTTGTTTATGATTCCAGAGTTCTTTTATTAAATTTTGATGCACCTCTAGGGTTGAATAAATTATAGGCATGATGCATATTTTGTTTACTAATTGAATGACCTTTAGAAATTAATACAATCTTTTTTATTTGAGGTGATTTATTTTACAATATTTCTTAAAAAAAAATACTCTACACAAATTACAAAAAAATAATAGCACCTCTTTCCCTCCTAATAATTATAGTATTATACAGTAAAACGTCATACGAAATAAATACCACCAGCTGTTGTTTTTTTTTATACATATTATACCTCTATTTACATTCTTACCTTCATTACAACCTTCAAACTTCAATTTAAGTAATCAAAAGATGTAGTATTAGTTTTAGGAATGTTATTATGAAGTAACATTCCTAAAACACCAAGAGCTTACGTATTTAGAAATGAACATGCTTTTATTATTGATAACTAATAAATTAAACAGCATTTAATTGCTTTGTTTCAATCTGTCCAGTCATCCAGATAATTAGTGATTTGCTGAAACGTAGAAAATGCAGACAGCGATATGTGACCTGCCCATATTTCGGAATCTGAGTCAGGAAAACTGCATGAAACGGACAAAAAACTTGGGTTTCAGCAAAAACCGACCCACAATTTATAACCACAAAGACTTCGGAATTGGGAATCGAACACAAAAACCAACAAAAGGACATGAAAAAATCCACGCAACGGTCTTCATGCATCACTCATCTCGCTCTAACGCGATAAAAATATTCATGATGCAGTGGAAACAATGGCGTTAGATAATACAGCTGATTAATTATACAAATTATTATTTGTTTCGAATTAGTTACAGATAAGTATTTTTAAATTATCAAGGTTTCATTGCTACCCAGAAGCCATAATAAAAAAAAATAAACAAACCTGGGGTCAGTTTCACAGGTGCACTAACGGATTCTCCAAATGACGATGGTTTACTTTCCGTAACTTTTATTCCAGGACTTGTGCTGGAACTGGCTGCAAATGGTGAGCACCTTCGCCTTTTAGCAGGCAATTGCGCCATGGACTCCCAGTCCAAATTTCTTTTGAGAGTAGCACACGCCATTTTCTTTTTACGCCCAGCGAATGTCCTCTACCTATCCGATACTATGTTTGGAATTTCAGCTTTTGTCACGAATGAAGCAAAAAACGAAAATAATAACTAAACTTAGAAAGATCAAGCACTACAATTAATATAAGGTTATTTCTAAATAATTTTCTCGCAGGATTTCTTTAAATAATAAAGATTATTTGACGCTGTCCGATTCTCTCACTACCAAATAAAATCCGGCAGCGAACACTTTTCACTATTCAATTTTATTTTGACATTTTGTTGTTATAATCGGCCATACCAACTTAAAGAAAATTTTAACCATAGACAATTCTTCAATTCCTCTACGAACCAAATGAGAATATCACCTTTATGCAGTTATTGTATTTGCAAATTTAGAAAGATAGTTCTTGCACACAGAATATTTCATTTGATGATCTAGTAGACCGATAAAAAATACATAAAAATACCACTTCACATGCTATTTCGAAGCAACGATACTCAATTAAATTGGTAATTTCCTGTCACCACTCTATTTACTTTTGACACAAGTAAAGATAAGCAAATTGTTTTGACGACTGATTGTGAGTCATCGTTTAAATAATTTATTGTAGCCTCAGTTTGTTGCAACTCCTTGATCATTTTATAATACTAAAGGTTCTGCCTAGCCTAGTGCTAATTTGATAGGTCCTCGAGCCTATTGTTTTTGTGATAAAAGTTTTTAAAAGCCGTCAAACTGGGGAACGAAATGTCGTCATCCGCTATGGAAAGTATCCTTTTTCAAAGATTTTGACATTACGCTATTCTATTTAGAATTTTCAGCTCTACTGTATTCAAATTTTTCCGTGAAATTAACAACATATTGTTTTTTCCAAAACTACTGGAACAAAATCATCTATGGATAATCATGTTTTAGGTATTACTCACTTTGTCACTGGCCTTGTAACTTAATTTATGAGGTTTAACTATTTATTAATGAGGTTTAGGCTCTCCTTGTTCTTACGGATTTTGTGATCAATTTACTACAGCTTGATACTCTTACTCATTTATGTGTTGATGACACTGTAAATGGACTCTAGAGATGTAACAGCAAGAATTCAGTTCAAATTGGAATATGAGTCACATAACTTTTTTGCACCACAATAACCATTCTTTTAATTTTAGCTATAGATTTAAGCATTTTCAGATCAAAAACATTTTGATTATAAGTTTTAATCGTTGCAATCTATAAAAAAAATAATTACATTGTTGTATTTATTATCCAACCTTAATGAATTCTTAACTCACTTTTGTCAGAGCACCTATTTAATTTAAAATTTGCTGTAAAAGAGTTAGAGAGAAACTCTAAAAAATGTGAAAAAGAAGAAAAGCTTGAGAAGGAAAAAGCTAAGAAGGCAATACAGAAAGGTAACTTAGAAGGAGCAAGAATACATGCAGAGAATGCCATAAGACAGAAAAATCAGGCCCTCAATTACCTCAGAATGTCAGCGCGGGTTGATGCAGTTTCAAGTAGGGTGCAGACAGCGCTTACAACTAGAAAGGTGAGTTGACATTTGCTTATTTATTTATTTGATAGAGATACTTGCTGTGCCCAGCGGTTTCACCTGCTGCTCAGCTTCTCTCCTAAAGGGGGCCACCCTTATCACTTAAGGGAATGAAACATAGATTATGACTGATTCTTAGACCTTTGAATATACACATAAAATTTCATAAAAATCGGTCAAGTTGTGTATGGGGAGTATGGCAACTAAAACTGTGACATGAGAATTTTAAATTAAGATTAAATCTAAGTCTTTTGGGGTAGAGTAGTGAGATTGGAACAAATTTTCTCATGTTGAGGAATAGTATGTTGTGCTTAGCAGTGATGAATATAATTATACATGTGTTGAACCTTTATATGACTGTTGCACTAATATATATAATTTTTCACATGTTCCCTTTATTTATTTATTTTTGGGAAACTTACAGTTATTATTATGGAATAGTTACAGTTTTATGTGGCAGAAGGCCAATTACAAATTTCCACTTATAGTTAACAAATAGCGAAAAGCTTGAGCTTAAAACTAGTGTGGATAATAAATAGTTGGTGAACCAATTAATAAATGAAGCCTTTCATACAAAGAATGTAATAATGTCATCATTGTCTTGTCTTGATCACAATTAATTTGTGGTCATCAGGCACCGTTCATGATGTTGATATCTTAACAGCAATGATGCCTTTTAAACAAAGGCATATAATTTATGTATTTAATGATAGTTATGATTCATTATCATTACTTATCTGATATCGTAGTTATCATAAAAAAAACACATGATTTAAAATACATAGTTCAATATCCTGCTGGATTGAAATCATTTCTGATCATCTTGTTAGTTTCTCGTGCCGCTTTGGCACTAGCTATATTGGCGATCCTGAAACCTAAACTAACCTATTATGATTCTGCTTAACCAGCCATTTTAGACCCCCCTAGTCTATTTTTCAGGTTTCCTGAAAAGATAGCCCCAAAAACTGAAGGATGGTGTTGGTCAACCATTTAAGTTGGTTTCCTGCTGTCTTCATTTCTGCTGACCAAGACTAGCATAATTAATTGTTGAAGCATGTTTGGCAAAGAAAAAATATTTGTATGTCCTGCAAGTAGGTGGTTAAGCGTTTGACTGCTGCGCTATGTGTCGCTGTGTGTGTGTGTGTGTGTTGCTAGAGAGATAGATGTTCCGCGTCTAGCTGTTTGTGTATGTGAGTTTAAATGTTTGTAAATGCACCCACAATACAGGACAAATTGTATGGGGCAATATTTATTAAAAAAAACGTATAAAATGATTCCAGGTCACAAACTCCATGGCGGGTGTAGTGAAGGCAATGGATGCAGCAATGAAATCAATGAACCTGGAGAAGATATCCACACTCATGGACAAGTTTGAGAGTCAGTTTGAGGATCTGGACGTACAGTCCTCATACATGGAGAATGCAATGTCACAGACAACCACGACCACAGTGCCTCAGGGAGATGTTGATAACTTGTTGCAACAAGTTGCAGATGAAGCTGGGTATGTATTGTTTTTTATGTAGTGCCTATAAAAAAGGCTTTTGCCTAGGCAAAAATCAGGCTAATTAAAACTGCATCTAATTAGACTAGAGACTGACCCCAGCAAACCCAACATATTATGTAGGGGAAAAGGCTAGACAGATGATGAGATAGAATTAGCCACAGCAGCACTTTTTATAACAAAACAGACAATCAGCCCAAACATTCCCCATGTTAAGAAACCTGTTTCACTTAACCTTATTATATTATGATGTTCAATTATCAAACAACTTCAGGCATTACCTTATTTAGGTATGTTTAGCTTCCTTTTGCTTACTAAGAAACTGAACGGCAGTTTCCTTAAAAACTGCTCAACTATATTGATTTTTTTTAAGGTAAAATGGGTAAACCGTTTCTTGCTTTTTGTCATAAATGCGGGCACATTATTACTTTTTTTTACCAAAGTGATACTTATTGAAAACCTTATTTTTTAAATTTTTAAATTGGATCTGTGACCATATGGTCACATCCAGTTAATATTATCTCTTTTTTTAACCATTTTATGTGCTGTTACGTAATTCATATTTAAATTTCTAACTTTCCACTATTATTTTCAGTTTGGAACTCAACATGGAGCTGCCTTCAGGAGTGCCGAGCACCTCAGTGGGCACCGCAACCGTCGTATCTCAGGAACAAGACGAACTCACGCAAAGGCTCGCGAGATTACGACAAGCGGAGTAGCCAATGTTGTACAGATATTAATGTTACGTATTACTATCGTATGCACGATTCTGAAGTAAGATCTAAATATGGCTTGTTAGACGTTTTGCGCAGTTCATGCTAGTGGAAGTACAAGATAAGTTTCCCTTTATATTTTGTAACAATTTAAGTACAAAATGGATGGTCTAACTAGTAACTCATTAGGCGAATGTCCCGGTTGTCGGGACTCGGCAATGAATGAAGTCATCAATTGATTCGTCATAACATTTTAGTTGTCGTTGTTTTCTTGACCCAATCTATGTGTTTTGATATTCAACTTTTTCAAACTCCACTGTTTTGTGCACGTGCGCGTTGTTTCCAACAGTTACTGGCATGATCTGAGCAATATACGCCTGTAAATGAAATAGGTATGTAGCTTTCAGTTAACTTTGACAATAAAATTAATTTCTGTTGCAAGTTACAGTCAGCTAATTACCCTTTTCACTACCACGGACTTCAATAGAAGTTATATTATAAGTGATATTGAAGTCCAGGGCGGTGAAAAGGTGGAGGCCCATAGAACAATATCACAGATCTTGGTTTGATGAGAATCTTAAATGTAATGTATTTACAAGTTATTTCTTTCGCGTCATTTCCACTTATGCTAATTGTACTGTGATCACAAAATAAATAGAAGCAGGCATATAAATAAGTATCTAAGGTAAAATATGTAATTTTTTGTAAATGTTCTTTATAAAGTTATGAATAATGAATTTATTTTTGTTTTTGATTAACTTCATTGTTTGACTATAACCCCATTCCGTAACATAAACCTTTTGATAATACCATTTTGAAATCTATACCAAAGTCTATGGTTTAATAATATTTTAATAACAGTTCATCTACTTTGTGTCAAAATATTTTCACGTGTAAATTTTATTCACTACTGGAGAAAACAATATTTTATACTTTGATAACTGTCACAATCTCTCAAAATACGGTTTTACACCCATTTTTAAAAAGTATCTCATTTTGATCCTAGGGTCCTAGTAAACCACCAAAAAAAAACAAATAAAAAATATTCAATCGAAAAGTGCCATAAAACTGCATTTCAATTTTACAATTTCTATTTTCGCGCGTAAAATCACAAAAACGCTTGACGCCATGTTACTCTGTGGTCATGACGTCAGTTGGTCATGTAAACAAATGCGCTGTTATTACATAGTCTTTCTGTTTAGTTGTATTTTTCACTATAGTTTATGGTATTATTTATTTCTTCCATGGTATTATTACTATTATTTCAATAAAAATTAAAATGTAAAGTTTTTTAATACAAAAATAGTAATAGTTGCTCAGTTGACAGTTGCCACTTTTTGTTTACATGACCATATGACGTAATAATCATGGCGGACACTGTTTCGCTTAGTAAAACAACAGACTATAAAAAGTGAAAACTTTGAAATCAATTTTAAAATTTATTTAGTTATTTTATTAACTAAATTTAACAATTTCCGACTGCTAGTTGCCTAAGCTATCTGAATTGTATATTTTTAGAATTTCTTTCATATAGAGTAAAATACCCTATTGTAGTTTTTTTAAAATGCCTTACAAATATAATCAATGGACTTTTAAATAATTAAAACACGCAACTTTGTTAAAATACTTTTATTATCCATAAAACAATTAAAGGAACAAGCATGTATCAATACAAATAACAGTAAACTTCCAACTAATACTAATAATACGGAAAATTCTGTAGTGTGACTACATTTCTTACAGCCTACCGTACAAGCTAAAGCTACCTCAATACCGTATGGTGTGCCATCTCCGCCCGACTTACCCACTACGGAGTTGCTAAAACGTATATCACAACTAAAACTTAGGAAAACATTAGTTTTAATAATACAAAATAACTTCATAACAAAGTGGTCGTTAATTCCTTTTATAGAAATCGTCCGCTGTATCCTGAGTAGGGCACAATTAGTGGCACATGCACATATACTGAAACTTGTGTAAGGGAGATGTTTCTGGAACATTTTTTTATTCGAGATAGTTGGTTGAGAGTTAGTGTTCCTTTTGCCAATACAAATGTGCCCAAGTCCGGATACAGTTTTATACTTATTATGTGTGGTGTTTATACCTAAGAATATGGCATTAATATGACTTAGTAAAAATGTGAATACTGTGTTATCTTTGGTGTAGTGTTAAGCATCTCCATTGTCGGTGGTTTCGAAGGCTATATGGTAGAAGTACCAGTCCTCAAGGAAGGACGGCACGAAAGCTTTGCTCTTCGTGTATTTCACTGGCGGCTTCAGTTTGGCCAGCTCTTGCTCGTAGAGCTCCAGAGATTCGGGTGAAGTGGCGCCATTGCCCTGCAACATAAATATTTAACTATGAGATGGTGGTGTGTGATGCATCTTTTTCCTTCCCTTTAATAACCTTCGACTATTTAACAGATCTTTACAAGAAATAAGTCCTTATGGCCTTGGACCTCTTGGATAAACGGCCTGTCTTAATAATGGGAAGAATATGAGCTGCTTACGCCATAAGGGCCATGCTTAGTATTTGCGCAGCAAAGTCCAAACTCGTCAATTGAATAAATTTTGTTGACTGGATTTGTGCTTAGTATTTATCAAGGGCCATTCTGACTAAAAGTAGGTTACTTTAGTAAACACCCCACTATTTCCTGAAAATACAGCAGTTGGTTAAATTTAGAAAAATCCGCCCAAGAGCGAGTCAGACATAAATCTTTTGACTGCGCAGACTTAGAGGGTTGATTTTTCACAACACGGGACCACAGACTTGACTATATGGTTTTAAATCCAACTCGATATCTCCACGCGTTCGAGATATATGGTCTTGACAGACAGACGGACAACACAGTGATCCAATAAGGGTTCTGTTTCTTACTTTTGAGGTATGGAACCAAATACAAGAAATTATATACATACATGAGTCATAAACTTCCCGTTAGGCTTGAGAATCTTGAAGGAGGAGTTCAGAATGGTGATCATGAACTCCCATAGCTCCCCGCATGCAGACTCCGAGATGGGAATGTCCGTCAGATCTCCGAATATGTAATCAACCTTCTTGCCTTCAGTGATGAACTTGTTCACCGTCAACATGCAATCTTCAACAATGACCTGGAAAGACCAGACCAGATTATTTATTGGTTAGGTATGTGTCCATTAGCTGTTTATTGGATATTTTGTTTTGGAAAGGTTCTATAGTGGAGCTGGATGAGAGGTAATTTGTGTTCAGTTATATAAATCCATGCCATTAAGTCATGTAAAATAAAAAAAACAGTTAAGATCTTGCAGGCAGGATGAAACGCCCGCGTCTTACAAAAAAAAAAAAATGCACATTCAGTAAAAGCGCCCGGGCAGTCGTCAAATCATGGTCTACTAAAGCTGCCCCCGTTGAGGCCTGAATCTAAAGAATTTACTAAAATGTGCCTTTGTTCCATTCTATTTGGAGAATCGAAGAAAACGTGTGTTCGAATATATAAGGTGCCCTATTTTTTATAATGATTGCAAGTATGTATTCCAAAGTTGACTTAAATCAAATCTAGTTCATATTACCTAAATATCATTTGAGTTGACACGATATTCTATAAATAGTAGGCTACATTTACAAAATTGTCTAGCCAGTGACAGGTATTTGGCCCATCGCATGCAATACTCAAATGACTCACAGTCTTGATTTAGGAACTAGGTGAACTTCCCGATCTCACTCACTAGTCACTCGGATTTTTAACCCACAGGCCTAGCTCCAAGAGGTAAAATTCCAACAGTGCGATAATATTTAGGAATTCAATTAGGCGACGTGTCCCGTTTGAGAAAAAGGGGATTTTATTATTTTATTACGTTTGAAAGCGTTGGTAATTCTAGCACTTGATTATTTTGTGTAAATAAAAGAAAACAGTATTTTGAATTGTAATAAAAGCAATGCAATAGGTCGGTCAAAACATATTTTTATGGTTTTAAGACAGATGTAGATTTATGATTTCTGAATGAAAACTATTACCCTTAACAAATCGAGACATAGATTTATTTCAGTTATATTTCGGTTCTTATTTTCCGGGGTAATTAAAAAAATAGGCATTAGTTACATGCCGCCATGCCATGCTATGTTTAAAAAAATGAGTGTTAATTGTTTCCTGAGTTAGTGGATTCGAATGAGCTATCTTTCACGATACCCATTTTTTTTAAATATTGGATATCACCAAATGATTTCTCCCGCTCTTGGCGGAATGTCAGACCTGTACTGACTGAACCCATCGACGTTCCTTCGTTTGCCCTTTGCGTTCCGGTCCCGCGGTATCTCTTTCTAACCCGCAACCATACTAATAGTTTGAGAGCAATTTGTCGGGTAATGGCAAAATGAAATAGTATGGTCAAATTGAGTTCCCAATAATTGTAGGATAATATATAGCCTTCTATTAGTTAAAATAATTTTATAACTTGAAAACAACATGTGAAAATGGGCATTATAAGAATTTAGGTGTTTTTTTTAACAAACAAAAGAATCTTGCCCAAAACACATTATGTCAATTTCAGCAACAAAAAAAAATACAATAATTAAAAAAAAGAGTCATAGTATGCAAATACTATTCATACAGCTGTAATCAGCCCCAGAGCTATAATCAGATTTATTGATTATTAAACTTTTATTCTACTACTACAGCAGTTTCTGACCATCGCAATTTCAAATCAAAAAGCGTTATCAAAGAATTTACTTCATAATTAGGCCCCTTTCTCCTCTCGAGCACATCTCCGCATATGGGCCTCAGGTACTTGTTACAGGCGGACATCACCACTTCGTCTATCTCCAACATCCACACGTACTTGGGCTTCTCCTTCAGCAGCTCGTATAAAAGAGCCCCGTCGCCACCACCTTGAAATAATTAGTACCTTGTTAGATTTAAAGCGTTGTGCATGCAAAGGGGTTAAAGGATAGTCGAACCAGAAATCATTGCTTTACTTTGGTACAGCCCTTTTTTTTAAGGATGGAAAAATATCAAGGAATTTTTCCCGCTCTACAAACTAAAACCCATCCATGTTCCTTCTTTTGCCCTTTGTGTTCCTTGGCCGCGGTATATCTTTCGACCCGCAACCTCGGGACAACCCGCAACTCCGGTTGGTACAGCCCTTAGGTTATATGTAAAATTGCTTGACGTGAATTTTTCGTGCTGATGTACTTGATGGAATCATTTACTTTTGCAATGTTTGTCAAGTATGCTAGGCTGTTTAGATGCATGCTTGTCAAGCAACACATTTAGCCTGCTACGGAAGCATGACGAGCAAATTGAAAACGAGCGAGGTTGCTTGACAACCCTGTTTCACTTTGCAGAGCAATTTTGTTGACTATCTACGGATTCCATTACATTAGTGGATTGAAAACAGATTGGCCTTGGCCATGTAAACCCAAGTCAAGATGCCCATGGGCGATATAAAAACTGACACCTTGTTAGGTACTAATCACACGAAAATGAAGAAGACTAGCTTGAACCGACCAATAGAACTTAGTTTCTACAATCAAAGCGTAAAATTGGATTCTCAATCTCGAAAATGATTTTCGAGATTGAGAATCCATCAAGCCGTATAGGCTACAGAGCGTGTCAAAGAAATAGAAGTGCCTTCGAAAAAATAAACCTGGCGCAGTCGGGTACATCTATATATATCTGCATTACGCGACTTTTAAAAAATAGTGTTACAAACGAAATCAAACGTGTTTTACGGATATCTGTAGAGATGTTCAGTGACATTTATATAGAGCTGAAAAGAATAGAGGGGACAAAAAAGCGTTAAGACAACTTTGAAAGAGACTGATTATTTATCCTTCGAAACGTGTTTCAAGCAAAGAAAAGAAAATCGTTTTATGATTATTTTTTGCGAATAAAACGTTATCAAGAAACTGGAAAGTACTCGTAAGTCTTATTAAAATATATTTACGACGTCAGTGACGTCACGAGTAACTGAATATTGCATGAACGACGGATATAATGGACTTATGCGACGCGACCTTGCTGCGACTGTAATATTAGATCATGCAGGCAAAGAAGGTTGCTGCTACTTCCACGTTTTTGCTGCGACTTCTAAAAAAGGAGAAAGTTATGTTTTCGATCAGCTTTTTTTTATTACACCGATTCCTCCGTAATACTGGTCTGATTAATACGACTCTTTTTTTCGTTTGGTAATTAAAGGTTCGGTATTTTATGAATTTATATATTATACCTACAATATGATAATTACTTCTAGTTATAATATAAAATTGATACTTGACTAAGATCTGTGTCAGATACCACAACTAAAAAGAAGGGAACAATTTAAACTTTTTCAATAAAAATATCCGACCGAAAAAAACACTAAAATGTGGCAAAAAGCCAGAGAGTAAAACAGCTCCGGAACTGATGCGACTTCCTGGAGCATAGGACGAAATTAACCGGTGCCGATTCTGTTAACTAATTCATATTGAAGTGTTCAGACTGGCTGGCTGTCTTCCTAATCATCATCATTTTACTGCGCTTGTCCCTTTCTATTTGGGGTCGGCGCAACACGTATTCTTCTTCCATTCTCCCCTATCAGACGTCACGGCATCATTTACTCCTTTCTCCTTCATATCATTCCTTACACAATCAATCCATCCATATTTTCTTTGGTCTTCTTCTCGCTTTCCGTCCATCAACATTCAGATCCATCACTCTTTTCATGTGCTTCGTCCCTCCTCATTACATGTCCATACCAAGACAAACGACTCCCTTTCAATTTTTCTGTGACAGGCGCAACTTTCAAACTTCCTCTAATATACTTCCTTTATCCATTCTTGTCACTCCACACATCCATCTCATGGCTGTCTTCCTAATCATCAGAATAATATATAATGCTTAGTCGTGTCCCGTGAAAAGATAGCTGGTTTGTGTAAGGAATGATATGAAGGAGACAGGAGTAAATGATACCGTGACGTCTGACGTCAGGGAAGGATTGGAAGAAAAAAAAAAACATGTTGCGCCGACCCCAAATAGAATGGGACAAGGGCAAGAAATTGATGAATGATGATGAGTCGTCTCCCGTGTACGCTTAGGCGTGGGGTCAGAGAGAAACAACATTCCACCTTTTGATGTGACGCATCTAATGTGGCGGGTTAGACCGATTGTTTGCATGGCGTCACGTCTCCCCGCTCTTTGATAGTTTATTGATATATCAAGAACGGTGTGGTGACGCGTCGCCATGCGCAAGTGATCAGAGTGTAACTCTCTCCACACTGTACACCCCAAACGGCAGATTCTTTTTCAAAATGAATACTTATTTTATTTTTGATTAAGCCATATTTATTTCCTACTAGCTGCGCCGCGAGGTTTCACTCGCGTGGTGATAGAATTTGCAATATATTATCTTTATGAATTGTAGCCTGTGTTAGTCTGATATGTTAGCTATATTATTGTGAAGTTTCATCAAAATCCATTCAATATTTTTTGCGTACATACATCCTCCCAAACTTTCGCTTTTATAATATTAGTAGGATAAACTATCATTTTCTGCATATTATCTACTAACTTTCGCCCGCGGCTTCGCTCGCGTTAAATTCGGTATAAAAAACCAAGCAGACCTGCAGTTTTTGCTCTTGTGCCTGATTGATTTGTAATAGCAACGCTAAGTTTTCCCTTTTCTTCCCTCGTTCTCCCTCATATCCCATTTTTTTAAAATAAATAATAGCCTATGTCCGTCTCCTGGTTCCCAACTATCTCTGTACCAAAATTCATCAAAATCGGTTCAGCCATTAAAGCGTGAAGAGGTAACAAACAAACAAACTCACTTTCGCTTTTATAATATTAGTAAGGATACAAAATGATAACAATGTTCCAGGCGTCCCACGACGGGTCACATTTTTTTCCGATTTAACATGAAACCGCAAATTCAGCTTCATCAAATAACTGTAAATATGTCAATAAAGAGAGAGTCTATTGATGCTCGTCGTTTCGGACAATTGATTGGCGTCTGAGTGACAATTCGACGCGTAACAAGCCGGTCTAAGGGTTAACAAGACAATATACGCATGCATTACCATTGCAGCCATGTCCAATAATTATCCAATGATTTTGTTAGGTACCGTCCCAATAAAGCAGAAAAGCTGCAGGGCCATAATTATCTGTTAAATCCCCTTGAATGATGAATAGGTACATCATCTCCCAAGCCTTTTCTCAACTAACTTTCGCTTTTCAGGCTACCAACAGCTAGGCTTTTCCAACCGGCGCTATGCTGTGGGCCCCCATAGCACAGCTCATGGTGAGTTTTTTTTGTTTCATATGTATTTATAAATGTTAGCGATGCTTTGTATGTTCAATGTTTATTTTTTTTTATTTTGTGTGCTCGTCGTAAATATTTTTCCTTTCTTTTCTAACAACATTTATTTATGTACGTGTTGTCTTCCAGTTTAATCGGATGCAGTTGAATATCAGTATTATACATGGTGCGACTGTTTTTCTGACCTCCGTCTGTTTCAGTTAGTTCTGGGAAATACCATACCCCTTGGTAAGACTGGTTTTGAGACTTTTAGCCTTAAATGATGAGCATTTTTGTCATAAATAGAAGTTTATATTATATGTGCAGAAGGTACTTGATCAAATGAAGGATGAGTATGTTGTTGTTATAATTTTGCAGAAGGTTCTAAAAAATATGGTTTTTTACCTAAAATCACAATTTCTTTCCCCTCATAGCTCTCCTTGCCTCTTTGCATCAAAGTTTCAGTATAAATGAGATCAGCCTCTGAGATATCTGAAAGCAAACAAAATTGGTTTCATATCTTATCTATCTACTGATATTTGAAGAAGTATTCATATTAAATTGCTATTACAAAATAAACTTTGCCCTTGTTGAAATATGGTATAATTTGTATTGGACACGAATATTTGAACAAACATGCCAACTTCAAATGTTTGTTTTACAAACTTACTTTGTAAATCATCTAGCACCAACATGTTCCCAAGAGTTTTGGAATGGACAATCTGGACTCTTTGGAAAGGCGATTGTTCGTCGAATATGACCGCATCAATGTCGTACTCTAGTAGACGTTCATCTGAGAATTTACACATAATTTAATACTTGGTTAAAAATATATGAATTTTGGCAGATATATGGGTAAAATGTATGTATTATAATACTTATAGAATGAGGCTCGGTAAGGGTTAACAGTTAGAACAAACAATTTAAAAGTAAAAACCTAATTCTAGTTTAATTTTTTGGAATCAAAGTATCTTTGATAGTTAATTTCACACAATATGGAGCTTCCAAGCTTATGGGTCAGTTTATTTAATATAAATCAAGTCTTTAATTAAATATGTATATGTACATTATTTAAAATGAATACTTAGTTATTTTATGTAATGATCTAAGGTGCACTTGAAATATTATAAAAACTTGGCGACAAACATAAAAGATGCCACTGACCTGAGGTAGGGTAATACCTGCTGAAGAGACATCGCTTTAGAGGCGCGTAAGCTTGAGATTTTATAATATTGATGTATTTTTTCAGTTGACCTTCCAAAACCCTCGCCAACTATTGAAAAGTAAATCATAAAGAAGGAAAAAAAATGAATGCAGGTAATCTAACATGCATAGTTATATAAATTTTAGGCCAAAAATGTTAGGTTGAGCGTCTCCTGGGATACTGGAAGATTCGTTAGTTTGCTACTGGTTAAGTATAAAAAGAAAATGAAGGTAAACATGCATAGAGCAGTTAGTAGTGGAAATTAGGTGGGAGTGGGGAGTACAAAGCATATTCCTATTTTATGATAATACAAAAGTAGTGGAGTTTTGTGCATTTTTTGTTTATTAGTTTAGAAAAGTGCTAGTGAGTGACGAGTCATAAGAAACTTCAGATGATGGAGTGAGTGAAACATTTATGTTTGATTGGCTGTGCACAATCTGCAAATGCATTGAATGCTTCCTTTCAATTTAGTGTCAGAGTAAGCAGTCAATAAACTGATTTATGGTCATTCACAGAACTGAGTTAGGGGCGTTACAAATGTAATTTAGACACTAGTTTTTCTTTTTTAAATAAATTCATTATTTAGCAGTATCTTTTGCTGGAGCATTGTAATCCTTTAAATAAACATATTAATCAGGTTGAATAATTTATTTACAAATTGAATTGAGAAAAGGATTACTTGCTATGATAATTATTTTAAGTCCTATTGAAAAAGGAATAAGCACTACAAGACTGTTTTTATTAAGACATAATATTAACATGCTTTGTGCTCATAATATAAAAGTTATAAATTTACATATACATAAGTGTGTAATTTAAAGCTGGACTGTAATAAAATAACAACATATAAAATATAGCTAAAATAAAGTTTTACGTAAGGGCAATGTCATCAAACTAAGTTAAAAAAGGGGTAATAAATTGAACAGGTATAGTGGCTAACCTGAACTAGTGAGATAAACATCAAATTTATAACCCCGTTTGATTGTCGGGAATAATTTTACCCTTTCGCAGTCCAATGACATTCTTACCGAACTTTCCAGTAGTTTAGAGCACTAGAAATAAAATTTATACGCTCAACCTTCACATGTTTATGATCTTTATTTATTATTCTGGTTATTTCAGCATCCCTTTGAAGGCTAATTATTATTTGTGAAACTAATTAAATCTAGAAGAGCTACATATACACAATCATTAAAAAAAATATTTTGTATTCACCAATATAGAAGAAAATTTGATGCTAAATTTAATTTTTTGGTAGTTTTATTGAAAGATTATATAGGTAAACTTTAAGAGGCTGTTGCTATAACTTAGCAGAAACTGCAGAATTTATTTAATACTAAATTAATAAGTGCAGCACTAGGAGCATAATAATATGGTTTATTATTAACCTTTTGCAATAATATTAGCATTTATAGAGAGAAATATTTGTTACACTAAATAATCAATTCCCTGTTGTTCCTACCATAAGTTTGATTAACAGAATAACTTAGTAATTAAATTGTTTTATTTATATTTTTGTGTATGTTATTTATTATTGTTTAACAAACTTTAGATGGTGGTCATACTATTGATCCTATAATACTATAGCTTTGGGAACTATTTAGAGATTTAAACCAACAAATAAAACGAATCTAAAATTTTAAACAACCCTATTCGAAATCAGGATCAAAAATCGCTCAGCTTTGTACGAAATAGAAATAGGTCGGTAGTCCTGTAATTTATGAAAATTTGGTTCGTTAGGGTGCTATACTATCATACATATCGCTAATTTAACATCACACAGCGCTTACCTTGAGGTTAATTAATGGTTCCTCGTTCTCCTCCTTGTAATATTCAATGTTTACAGTGACAAGGCCACGGTCGAACAGTCTGACGGACACCGTAGTGTCCTTCTTGCCAGTCAACAACTTCAGCGAACCACCTTCCAGTTTTAACTCAGTGGCTAAGATAAGATTCGGTATGTATTCTTTCAACACGGTTTCCAATTGTCCGAATACTGTTTTTTGGCCGTTTTCGTCTCCCAGACGGGCGGGGTCGACCGAGAAGTCTAGCAGCAGTGTTTGGACAGACATTTTCAACTATTCAACGTTATTTGCACTGTTTATAGTGAATATCAAATTGGACGGGACCGGTAAATCCAAGAGTAGGAAAAGAACGAAGCCGCTCATGAAATTGAACTTTGAAGTAAATGGCAAATTGATTTGAAGGATCTATTTTGATATTTCAATAATGTTGCCAACAAGAACTGTTTGAATCGATTAAAATGAAAATCGAATAGAGAAAATAAAACATAATGTCAACGAATGGTCGATTTTTGTTGAGTTTCGATGATGAATACATTGAATCTTATCTTACATTGAAGACATTTAGAATGAAAATTACTTGGATTTCTTTCTCTAGTGCCTAGTAACCGATAGCAAAATTTTCTAAAACTAATTTCTTTTATTTTGTGCTCTGGCAACCCTTTCGGAAACCGTGACATTTACTTTTTCTGATTGCCATTAACAAATTTTAAAACGATTTGTATTTATTTGACCATTAATACGTGTAAAAAACGTTAACTTGAGCACTATATGAATTATCTTTACTGATTATAAAGCCTAGTTTTAAACAAACTTATTTCTTCGAAAAAGAAATGATCTAGATAATGTCAGCCAGTATTGTTACTGGCTTTTAACTCTTGTCAAAAAGCTAGTAAACCAAAAAAAAAAAACACAGGGCTGCAGACTTGCAACATTACATCCGTCTGTCTTTCTTTTTTGTAAAAAAAATTGCATCGTGAGATTCTTGTGAGTTGTGACATGGCTGGAAATAATACTGAAGAAGTAGAGGTGGGTAGTTATAATTAATTGTGATGTAAATTGCATCGTCTACCTATGTTGGGCATAAATTGTATCGTACTTCCTTTACTTTTTACGTGATTTGGTGATGTGGCTGCACTAACTTTCACTGTTGCATTTGTTTCGCGTTTGCAGTGTTTTTAGCTAGTTTACTAGTTCTAAATAACCTTATAGGGGTTATACAAGCTTAATTATATTCTAAAATAAATACTTATTTTAATATTTATCAGGTTTTCTGATAAGTTATTTTTTAGGTTAGGATTAGAGTATAAAGTATGATGGCTTGTGTGTTCAAGGGGTCTGCGACGACAGAGACCAAAGGCACTACTAATGCTGAGGTCCCGCCGGAGTTTTTGATCAAGCACCCTCTACAGAACACTTGGAGTCTTTGGTTTTACGACAACGACAGGAACAAGACATGGGAGGAGAACCTAATTGAATTAACTACATTTGATACGGTGGAAGATTTCTGGAGGTAAGTTGCTACAAATGTCCTACAGTTATCTTTGCTGAATTTTCCTATCTATGCATATTATATTTGTATTGATAACATGTTATTTCATAATTCTAATGATGACACTGTTATCTGCCATAAGGACTGTTTTTGACTAGGTTTGCAAACAATATTTCAAAAAAAAGTTACCTCATGTTTTCTCATTTTTGCCATTGTAATGCAAAAGATAAATGTTTTCTTGAGTTTTGCAATTTACAGGTCAGTGTCACGTTGAAAATTGATTAAAATATGATTCTCAACAATAACAATTAATGTAGCTTTACAGAGTTATGAATAAATCTGTCATTTTGTAAATTTTTGTATGAGCCCTCTGTCAAAACGTCACATTTACTATTTAGATAAAAGTTATCTAATGATTGAAAAATCAGCCCTAAGTACTTTAAATTTAATCCATAAAGTTTGGTAACCTATGATAGGTACATAATGATTTCTTTTGGATATTTACTAGATTGAAAAGAATATCACCAGACATTATAAATCTATGAATTGAAAAAAGTTTGTCATTTGACATGATACTTTACATACATTATTAACCTCAATCTTTGAACAATTAATTATAATATGTGAATTAATGGAGGTCTCTTATCTCAAATGATTACTTTTATGAACCATTATGAGCCACACAGTCAATGATATGCTGCAGTATTTGGTGCCTACCAAATGAAACCAACAGTGGCTATTGAATTATACCACCATAAAAATATTGTTTTAAGCTTTCACGGTTTCTACCTACATTAAAACTATCACTTACAAGATATCTTCTGTGATTTACAATAAAAACACATTGAAGATATTCTGTAAGGCAGCGGTCGGCAACCTCTTGGCAAGCAAGGGCCACATGGTGGCAAAATAAATAAAGGCGGGCCGCAGTCATTATACTTGCATTAACCCAATATACCTGCGCATAATAATTGGTCATAATTCATAGAAAAAATAAAAATGCTATTGAAAATTGTAAAAAAATACGGAATTTACTTCGTACACGTAATACGTTTTTTTTTTGCGGATCGGAAATCATCAAATAACTTCTCCCGCTCTAGGCGAAGCGGAGGGGGGGGGGGCCCGACTTGTACTGACTAAAACATGTTCCTTCTATTGCCCTTTACGTTCCGGGGCCGCGGTATCTCTTTCGAACAACCCGCAACCCCGGCTGGCGGTGGCCCTGGCCCAGGCCCCTCTGTTTAGTTGACATCTCTCTGAGCCGTGCGTGGAACACTTACGCGCTGTCAACACGGCCTGTCGTCAATAGACGGACCGACGGTGAGCTATCCATTGCTCACCGTCCACAGACCCGCATCTAAGTTGGCCGGGAGTCGTCTCGCGGCGCCCGACGCCCGGGGCGTCTCCCACGGCGGATGGGTTGGTTTGAGGTTCTTTCCCTCAAACGCCCGGCCACCTCCTTCGCTAGCATGACTGTTTCGCAGAAGAAGGTGACCGCTTCCCATTCCCTTTTGCTCCGGACCATGAACTGAACCAGGGCCGCATGCAAAAGATCGCCGCCGCCGAAGGCCTCTACGAGGGCACGGCGGTGCTCCGCCCCGCGCTGGGCAGACCGCCACTGTGTGCTCCACCGTGTCCTCCGGGCGATCGTCACAGTGGTGACACCCGGGCGTTTCCTCCCCCTGATTATGTGCAGGAACCTCCTGAAACTTCCGTGACCGGTGAGGACCTGTGTCAGACGGTAGGTGAGGTAGGTGGCCATGGCGCCTCTCTAGCCACTCTTCAAAGAGGGGCGTGCCCTGCACGGGGTTGCGATATTCGCTCTCTCCATGCCACCATGACGCACCGGAGGTCTGTCCGCTGGACGGCAATTTGCCGCGGCAGCAGAGATTCCCCCCGGCGTAGTGCCTCCGGCAAGAAGGCACGCCGCCTCGCCAGAGATCGTGCGGTAGCCCTGGATTAGCCTAATGGCTACCACCTTTTGGGGCGCGTTCGGGTAGTGGGCGACGCGCCGCCCTAAAGAACGCACCCATACCCGGGCCCCGTTAAGGGCCATGGACCGCATGACTCCGGCATAGAGCCTACGGCACGAGGCGTTTGGCCCGGTCCGCTCGAGTTTGGGAGCCAAACGTCGGAAATGCTCCACGAAATTTCACCGGCTGTCGAAGACGATTCCCAGGTACTTCATCGTCGACCCGACGCCAATGCGAACTCCTCCTACCGTTAACTGGGAACCCGACGGTGGCGTATTCCCGCGGCCATGAAAGACCATGGCCTCTGATTTGTGCTATGCCATCTCGAGAGCCATTAGCCGGATCCTCTCCGCGACTATCGCAACCCCGCGTGTCATTGCTTCGGCTGCCGCCTGGTGCGACCCCCTTGTGCCAGGTCGACCGTGTCGTCAGCGTAGCAAACTACGACGCTGCTAAGGAGGTCGGCGCGCAGCACCCAGTCGTAACCGATGTCCCACAGAAGCGGCCCCAAGGCCGTTGATGAGGTGTTTGATTTGAGAGGGGATAGGGCGGAGGAGGTATTTCTCGTATGTTAGCAGTAGCAGAAGCATATTTGTAGTGGCAATTCGTAGAATAGCTCTCAATCTCAAATGTTCATCTGTGAGACAAGAAGCATATTTTTTATTTTTATAATCGACAATTAAAAATGTTTGTTCGTATAAATAAGTGCTACCAAAAATTGTAATGAACTGCTTAGCAATCTTATTCAACTCGTCAAATTCAGATGGCAAGCTACCATAAAATTTTAAAAGATCATTGATTTTATAGAATAGCTTTTAAAAACATCAGCTAGTATGACACATTTCAAAGTGTTGCCGAGCAGAGAGGTTAAAAGGCGCACTTACTTAATGCGTTGATTTTGATAATTTAATATAACTTATTTACAAAACATTCACGGGCCGCAAGAAAGACGTCCGCGGGTTGCCGACCCCTGCTGTAAGGGATGGTTTTGATATAGTATACAAATAGATACATCCTAGATGAATAAAATGTAAATAATCCTATTTACCCAAAAGGATGGATGTTGATTATTGGTACTCCAAGCATCATTATATGGACTGAAAAATAAATGATCCATAATACGAATCCATTTACGTTGACCAAAACATTCATACATATGTACAAATTATACTTTTTGACGTGTTAACGTCTTTAAAATCGTTTTAGTCGGGTGACATGTTCAGAAACTTGTAAACCTCACGAGCGACATTTCATAAAGATGGTAGCGCCATCTGTTACTTGGCTCGAAAAAAAACTTTAAATTAGTACTTAATTTCATTTTAGATGTCACTACTGGTGATAACTTATATCACCAATAAGACGTTATCACGTAAACATCACGATCGTAAACCTACTTTACAACAACCAATTTTTTTTATTTGTTTTAAAAAAACGTTGCCTCCACACTAGGAATTACTCCTGTATCGTGAGTGCGTTAATAAACATTTAAACTCACATACACAAACAGCCAGACCCGGAACAACTATCTGTAGGCCATACAAATATTTGTTGCGTGCGGGGATCGAACTCGCGATACGAAGCGTAGCAGTCCATCGCTCAGCCACTGCGCCAACCGTGTCGTCGGTTGAAAGCACTATGCACTTGATCTTACTGATGAACTTCACCAACATACTGTTGGTGTTGGTACAAGATCTTGTAAATGTACAACACCCTTTTTTACATGAGAAGCAAAAGAGTATTTAAATCAACTAACAAGTATGTCGGTATTAGTCGGTTTTACCGACCGGGCGTGCTAAATAGGTATCTATATGTTTTATCACTATATTCTAGGCTACTGGATTTTTATTATATTTTGAATAAAACACGTATTTTATCAAAGAAAATTGATACAAGGTCCTGCATTGACGTTGACGATATGCAGCATGGGCGTAATCCCATTCGAAAGTAATTTATTCTATCATTTAATTTCCAGATTGTACCACCACATCAAGCTACCATCAGAGCTGCGCCAAGGCCACGACTATGCCGTCTTCAAGCAAGGTATCCGCCCTATGTGGGAAGATGATGCCAACAAGATGGGAGGCAGGTGGCTCATCAGTCTTGAGAAGAAGCAGCGCAACTCTGATTTGGACCGCTTCTGGTTAGATGTGGTATGTGCTCAGGCTTGTATGATTAAAAGTTGTTTAAAATTACTTAGACTGCCTTTGAGTCTAACAATCAGTCTTATCAAGAAGAACAGTGAGTGTTTCACAGTAAATTGGATTGTTTAGTACCTGCATATCTGAGGTCAGATACTCCATAATTTTACTTGAATCTTAACAGGGGTGTGCAAAGGCTAGGCAGAAAATGATACTTGGCTGCTTTGGAAAAATAATAATAATGTTTGAGAGTGGTTTCACATTAGCTAAATGAATATTACTTTGCACTAACTTGAAGTTTGTTTTTGCTTATTTGACCCTGACCCAGTCAGGCAACAGTTATAGTTGAACCTGAACCAATTATAATATAAACCAAGTAAACTTGGCTGTTGTTCAACATTCAAAACAGAAATGGCTTGGCAACATGTATTTTTTCTTGTTATATTTTTGTTATCTGGTAAGCTTTTCTTTAGATAAAATATTTATTTAACCATCTTTTTTCTTGCTGATAGGATATCATCAAAAAACTAACCCTGCTCAAAGGCGGAGATGGGGGGAGTGCCAGACTTGTACTGACTAAAACCCACCCATATTCCTTCCTTATATTCCGCCCTTTGTTTCCGGGCCTCGGTATCTCTTTTGAACAACCCTCAATGTTCGAACAACCCGCAACAATTTATTTTACCCCTTGATATGATATTTAATACCTTAACACTTTCGCTGCCTAGAACTTAGCGTATTATTATTTTGGACTCATACGCTGAGCTCTGGGCAGCGAAAGTGTTAAGCATGCAACTGTACAGAGATGGACTTGGTATTTTCTACCTGTCAACCTTCATGTTCCTTCTATTTTTATTTTCCCGTTATCTACTGTGTAAAATTAAATCATATTTAAATTAATTACGTAATTCAACTGTTCACAGGTTCTCCTCCTTATTGGCGAAAACTTCGATCACTCTGAAGAAATCTGCGGCGCCGTCGTTAACGTGAGAGCGAAACTCGATAAAATTGGTGAGTACTACATTAGGCTGCCAACGTTATGGTCTGTTTTAGAAAAGCATTCATTTTATTGTGGCTTAGTTATATAAAAGCAAATGATATTGTAATGTTTGAATTTCAAATCTTAGCTCTAAAACTAGTGTTAAAAATCCAATAGAGTGCTTTTTTATGGCGTTTATACACCCAAGTGTCGTCGTCTTATGAATAATAATAATTATACGTAAGAACAAAAGGGAGTCTTGGAAAAGACTAAATAAGTTATTTTCTTGTATAAACCAATTTGGGTAGAAAACATTTATCAGAGAATAATCTTGATTTTAATCTTACATTAAAAAACACTAATATAAATATTGTTTTCGCCTTTCAGGAGTTTGGACAGCTGACACTTCAAAGCAACATGCTAACATCGAAATCGGCAGGAAAATCAAAGAGCAACTGGGTATCCACGGGAAAATAGGCTTCCAAGTACATCGCGACACCATGGTCAAACATAGTTCGGCAACTAAGAATCTATACACTGTTTAGTTGCTACTAAACGTTCGTGCACTCGATATAAACAGTGGTATGGGGTGGCTAGGTAAAATGTCTTTAGAGTGTTGTTTATGACAGGCGAGTGCTACACGGCTGACAAATCGACTAAAACAATCGATTGTAACATTGAATTTAGTCGATTTGTCACCCGTCATTGTGCATTCTGAGTTGTCCTCCTTTTCAGTTAATTCGATTTTCTGAATTCGTGAAAAGGAATTGTGATTAAAAACAATATTTGTGAGTAAGATGAGATGTTTTAGCAATACAGTGAGCTATCTCATACATTGTTGTTGTTGTTGTTTTCTAACCATTGATTAGCTACCAGGAGTATGATATTTAGGTTGATGTTAAGGAGTTGTCTCACATAATTTATCTTAATATAATGTGTATGTTACTTCTGTGGCTAGAAAACGTTAAATTGTAAGTCTGACTTTTGTACGAAAGTGTGCATTAGTTGTAATCTATAGATGTAATTGTGTCGATGTGCTAGCTTGTTGGTTGCAGGATATAAATTATTAGTATTATAATAACATATTTTTACATTTAGCACCTTTTCCTATGTTATTCAAAACACTTGGCTTGATTTAACACTGCCTATTGTCCGTCATATTGTAACAGCATTTCAACGATGCAAGTATACCATAAAACATTAAAATACCATTTTATATAAAAATCTTAAGATGTTGTTGTTATTTTCCTTTTCCAGTAAGCAATTCTATGCTTGATTTTTAGCGAACACCCAAAATGTCCGTATGTCACTAATGTCCGGGTGTGTTCGCTATCAAAATGTCCTTATACCAAACCGGCCGTTTGCGCCCGCTACAGGGACCTAGTACGCAGGGTCCCTTAGCGCAGCGCTTAGGTACTGTTTTCGAAATATGCACGCGAGCGTGCACCCTAAAGAGCAAAATACTTATACTAAATGTATTTTTTTTAGCAGACGCCCTTAAAATATTGTCAAGACATCGCCATTAACCGATTGATTGAAGAAATAACATCAGTTATAACTGCCTCGTATTGCACTACAATTAGTTCTACATGCAGTGTATTTCACACGTGCATTTTTCTCATTAATCGGAAATAGGGCTTTAAATTTTTCTGATTTCACTACGCTGTTCAAATATCCCTATAGTCGGCGGTGATTATTTTTACAGCACAAAAAAGGCGCATGTGTATTAATTAAAAAAAAAAGTGTTTATAAAAGGAATATCACAAATAAACATGGTCCTTTAGTAAATAATTCGTAACAACCAATGACATTTATAGTTCTAATTTCAAAATGTTTGAAATAAAAAAAAAAATTGGCTGATTAGCGGTGTCATACCTTTGTTACTCATTCAGCAAAGACTACAATATCTCATTCAGTCTGAGAAGACAAAGCGCGGGCAAAAAAATTCGTTTCATAATGTTCAATTAATGACAAAAGTACTCATTGTTCTGTTATTTAATTTCTCCGTTAGTGTATTGAAAAACGTCGTTTGATTCACATGAGAATTTGTCACTGCTGTTCTCGGCTCAACCGCAATTAATACGTTTCGTCACTTGAATCAAAATGTAATATTAGCATACTGATATGTATTATGTGCTTTTGGTATAAGTATTTTATTCAACCTTATAACTCGGGATATAAGGTTGAAAAGTGGTTGATTGTCAGTGAACTGGAAAGTACATTCGAGCAACGCAGCACACGCCCCCGCCCCTTTGCAAAAATCCGATAGTCCTCTTGTAGTGTACTTTTGTAATGGCTGCGTTTACAATTTCATAGTATAAGCGTCACCTACCGTGCGTGCTGTTGATTGTACCAAAAAAAAAAAACTACAAAACTATTATAAAAACTACTATAAAAACTAAATTCTACGCTGACCACACTGATTACCTTTTATCGGGGCTTCCATGTGCATCGTGATTCATACACTATTGAATAAATACTTCATAAAGAAAACATTTGAAGTTATAAGTTGTGTTACTTGTTAGTGAAGCAACGCGTTCGAACATACATAGTTGCAGTGAAGGATATTACTGATTTGTATGTTTATATCGGTGAGTTTACGTACTCACTCACTAAATGATTGATTAGTCTTTTAGATCTTGAGAAAATAGATGTCAGTGTAAATGTGGGTTTGTAGAAGTTGAAAGTGCATTGTGCTAGTGAGAGTTCTTTTTTGTTTAAAAAAACGGTCTATCTCTTATCAATCTTAAAGCATTATCATTGGCCATTAATTTCCTATTCGTATATAGATACTTGGTATATGAAATATGTAATTAATTTTAGAACAAAAACATAGAGCGTTTTAGAAAAACTTTGTTAACGCAAGTGCGAAGTAGGTAAACTGCTGTAAGGAGCGCGGGTCGCGGATTCGATTGCCACAGAAAAAAATGCATGGCATAAAAATATCGTGTTAGAAATGATAATAATACAGTGTTTTCGCAGTTATTGTGGTTGTTATTGTCATAAGTCTGTCACGATGGTAAAATTGTCTTTTGCCCTATTTCAACGAAAGGAGAATGTTTATCTATCCTATCCTACTTAATATTATAAATGCGAATGTTTGTGAGGATGGATGTATTGATGTTTGTTACTCTTTCACGCCAAAACGGCTGTACAGATCTTAATGAAATTTGGCACAGAGGTAGATTATAGTCTGGAATAACACGATATTTTTTTCTATCATTACGCGGGCGAAGCCGCGGGCGCCAGCAAGTACGAAGTAAAGGTATTCTAATCACAACCAGGTTACTATTCTGAATTTGTTTACAAGCACACATTTCGTCAGCACTAATTGTGAAGGGACTACATTGGGCCGATTGTCTGAAGTCCACCAAGTTCATGTTTTACCACATGTGTGTGCTATTTTAAATTACATTGTATCACTGCCCACTGTGTTAGTATTCCAGCTTCCTGTTTATTACAAGTAGAACCCCACTTTCATGGACTTTGTAACTTAGTAGAGTAAGCATAGGAATGTGAACTATATCATCCATGTATCGTTATTGTTTATATTGGTATGAAAGGCCTGCTCACATTAGTTTTCACGAATAAAAACATTGCTAATAACTAATAAGATTGATATTCTTATGAGACGCTTACCTACTTAGCGAAGTCGCTGTGCGGGATGTTGAATTTGCCATTAGTGAGTGAGTTCCCACTTGCATTTGGTCTCTTGAAGAGCTCTCAAGCAGGTATTAATTTGTCTAGTTTTTTCCCAACTATGTTGAGGTCGGATTCCAGTCTAACCAGATGCAGCTGAATACCTGCATTTTACATGGAGCGACTGCTTATCTGACCTCCACAACCCAGTTAGCACTGGGTGATACGAAATCTGCTATCTTGGTAATACTGGTTGTCAGACTTTCGAGACACTATCTGTAACGGGTGGTTACCCGGCACCCATCCACATACCAACCTATGATCGACCCGAGCGGCTGCTATTATCTAGCCACGAGTTTCAGTCGAACAGGAATTTATTAACATCATAATTATTCCCCCTTGGTCCATACACTGCTGAGTAAAGGCCTAATCTCGTAATAACAGTAATTGTCTTATTTCATTATTCAGCCGTTTGTGTCCCTCTGCCAGGCTTCCCTTCTCTCCTTCCAGTGGTCCCCATCTACCTAGTCCTACCACTGTTATTAGCCAATCTTTGCAAACAGAGTCAAATTTATTCCGCCATCTTCTTTTGAACTTGCTGTGTTGCCGTTCACTTCTGTTTGAGACCCGCTGTGTGGTTGTTTTCGCGACCAAAGTATCTATGCATGCGTGAGATGTGGTCAGCCCCATTCCGTTTCAGCTTGGCAGCCGTGCATTACCTAATTTAAACTTTATTTAATTATTTTAGAGCCACAACAGATTCAGACAAAATGTTAATCTCAGCTGACAATGTTAAGCATCCCCTACAAAACGAGTGGAGTTTCTGGATGAACACTAATCGCGAAAAGAATTGGGAGGCAAACATAGTTGAGCTGACCTCGTTTAACACGGTGGAAGACTATTGGTGGTAAGTGTACTTCTGACTTGATATCGAAGAATTTAATGGTGATCTTTCTGTCCTTATCCCACCGGCAGTGTGCCTTCTGCACCCATAAAATATCTAGTTCTTGCACCTTTCAGTTACACAAATGCCACATATAGACACGTGTTTTAGTTTTGAAGTCTGTGTTTGGCATTTTATCTCCGAAACGGGTAAACCAATTTCAATGCGTTTTTTGGTGACTACGGATGAGTATTTTTTTGAGCTTTTATCAAAGTTGCAAAGTTTGTATGCAGTTTTATGTAGGTCCACAATTCACAAACCGTTCGAATATAAAATTTTGCATTCCACACCTTTAGTTGTGTAGTACTTGACAATACATTTTTATGAAAGACATGATTTGATCCTGCAGAACTCGTCAATGGTTAACAGCTCAGACGCGAAATTTTGTATACGTGAATTATAAAATATAAAATTATAAGAGTGAGTTGAGTTAGAAACAAGTTAATCTATTCCACCTCAGATGATGATTGTTCCTACAGTTTGTACCACCACATGAAGGTACCTTCAGAGCTGAAGCTAGGCCAAGACTACATGGTTTTTAAGAAGGGAATCCGGCCAATGTGGGAGGATGCAGCTAACAAGAACGGCGGTCGTTGGCTACTCATGCTAGATGGTGTGAAAGCTGTGCATATGGACTCTATCTGGTCAGACGTGGTGAGTAAATGAGGGTTACTTTTAAAGGTACAATGGGACCCGATTACTAAGACTCCGCTGTCCATCTGTCACTAGGCTGTATCTCATGAACAGTGATAGATAGACAGTTGAAATTTACACAGATGACGTATTACTGTTGCCGCTAACTAACAAATAACTAAAAAACAGAATGAAATAAATATTGACTTTTTTTGACAACAACGATTTTTTTGCCGTTTTTGCACATCGTGCGCGAGTCCGTCTCGCACTTGGCTGTTTTTTTATTATACAAGGGAGAAGGGACACCGCTCCGATTCGAAAAGTGTTACCACGTATTTAGTACATCGTTCTTTATTGTGTGGTTTGGTGCCTAACCTGGTGTCAGAGGTTTTATGGCGCCTATGGGCCTCTGAGTTGGCACAATGGCAACATCCTGTCGAGAAATATCTCTCAGACACGGTTTTCCTCACGGTATTCTTGCCTTCACCGAAGCATGTGATAATTAAACTATACCTACGCATTAATCTAAAAATCAGAGGGTGGTTTGCGTGTCTGGAGTACGAACTCGAGACCTAAGGGTTGGCAGTCCGACGGTCACTTAACTAGACTATCACTTTCCTACATCGTTCTGAAATCCCCACATTAGGTCGAAATATCTGGAACAGCTCATTTGTTTTTTAATAACTGCTGGTGTCTTTCCACCTTCTGTATCGTAATTTTGGAAAAGCGATTGAAAGAAGAACAAATGTTTGTCTTTGCACAAATTCAATTACTAAAAAGAATAACACTTTAAAGTTATAATAGTAAATTAAGTGATGACCCAAGTAGCAAAATGGTCCTATAGCAATCGACTTATAAGACTAAACGTCTAATACGCATCTAATAGACGCTTTGACTAAGATCACTGATCTCACAAAAGCATATCAAAAGACAATTTGCGCTTCAAGTGCTTTCGATCCTATTTCTTAGTTTTATAGACGTTTACATTATAACTACACACGATTCCTACCCGATCTTGCAGTTATATAAGAGCATTATATAAAACTAATTAGCAAGTATTTCATTTTTATCCTTTAAACGCATTTGATAAGATTGTTTATACTAACACGCACAAGACATGCACTTCTATAAACGTCTTACATATAGGTGTTATAGGTCAAGTATATTAAAGGATTGATTTGTCTGAGACGCGACTTCTAATTGATTGTTAGCACGAAACTAGCATGCCCGCCGATGTTTATAGGTAATATTCCGCTAACATGAATCCTACATTTGCTTTTATATACTGGAGTAACCGGCCATATTGTTATTATTTAGAGAAAGCAAAAAAATAAAAATGGATCTAAACAAATGGAAACGATTTAAGCGTAGTGGCAGTTATCGAAGAAGAGTTTCAAAAAAGTTACTTGAAATGAAATCAAGATCGAAGTGCGGGTCGATATTCTTCTTAAATACAAGAGAGTCTCGTGAAGTTCGTGATGGTTCCGTACAATATAAAAAAATAAGAAAGAAGAATCAAGAAGACTGCGAAGTTATTTTTTTTACTGAAAGTTCTAATAACCTTGAAGATAATGGAAGTAGTGATAGTGAATTTGGTAATGACAACCGCCCTGACTTTGAAAAAAAATCCCATACTCGTACCTAATTATTAGATCAAAACGCAAAAATAAAGAATTTGCCGAAAAATAACTTAAAGGTGAAGAAAGAATTTGCAAAAGTGTTCAAATACCTATTGATTTATCGTTTTGCATCCCTACACTGCCAACTCTTCATCTATGTCGAAATCAATCTTATGGAGAAAGTTTAAAGTGTTGTAACGTAATTCTGACACAATTCTTATAATATTAGTACTAATTAAGATTATATAAAATTACACACAGAGTATTTCTGATGTATTTATCTAAAGGAACCCCAAAACTAAAATATGGTGGCGAAGTAGGTAGGTCATGTAGTAGTCTTAACTTTCACTAAATAGTTTTGTAAAGGTTTTGATAAATGCAATATTGTGGCACATGATCCGATCCCATGGCGGTTTTTTAAGTATGCTAATTATTACTTAATAAACAATTACTTAATACGATTACTTTGAAAGGGGCATGAAGACATGTTCATTATCTTCGAATACTTTATCAATAAAATTAATTTCGCAAGTTGATTAGGCATTCTTTATACATAAAAGCAAGACAAAATTTACATATGTTATGCTAAGAGATAATATATTATAATGTGGATTACTTTAATTTTTTTTTTTATCAAGACACCCAGCGCGTCACTCTTAAAGAATTAAAAACGAATGCTCTACTAATAACATCACCCTGATCAATGTAGGATCAATCACACCAGTAGCAGCACGCACTACATCGTTAGAGGACTAATTGCGCTTACTCAATGCGTTTACCGGATCTTTATAGGACAATAATATCCTGTAAAAGCACCTAATAAGATAATTATAAAATCCGATTGCACATTACCGGACTGTAACACAACGGTCACAGGACGTAATAGTCCTATAAACTGCGCCCAAATGCGGTTCTATAAACGTCAATAGTATTTCTATAGTGCAAAAAAATGCATGCTCCTAGATTATCTACAGGACTACAATTTGCTACTTGGGGAGCTTATCTAGCCACGTTAGTTCTAGGTTTCGGGGATTTCCCCGTAGGTACTTTAGTGCGGTCCGGTTTATCGATGTCCGTTTATTCCGGGATTTTTTTACGCTGTGTAGACTCTTAGTCACTCATATAATGCATTAGGTAGGTACCTAATCGATGCAATTATGGACGTATCTTGACAGGAATGCGTATCCCAGTAGCAGCCTTAGTGTTTGCTCATATTATCTATTTCTAGTCTATTTCCAGGAAAACTGTTTGTTCGATAAGGTAAACCATAGATAACCTTCATAAATAAATGTAGGCCGACCTTGTTTCAGCCTACTTGAGCAAAATGAGTGCCAAAGAGTTTAGTAGAGTGCTCTCTCAAAACTGAATTGATAACGAAACCATTTTATTATTATTACCTACCTACTTACATTAGATGACGTCACCGTAGACAAGGAATACATATTGAATAAAGTCGACTTACGACCTTATGGGCCTATGCTGTCTCAATGTACATACCACAGTTATGAACAAAAAAAAAAACAATTTGTAATAAAAGCAACCGACTTCTAAAAAAAATACTTACTAAAAACGTGCAAAATAAAATTTCACGTGCAATTTCGGAAGTTGGTTACTTTTGTTAGTTGAATAGATTTTTTGCCACCGAATTTGTAGAGGTCACAATTTTTTTTCTTTTTAAAAAATGGAGGAGGTTCTCAATTCGACTGTAAATGTTTTTTTGTATTACTGTAACTCGATTTCTGCATCGATTGTGGACCGATTTTAAAAATTCTTTTGATCGAACGGGTCCCATATTGATTGTATCTATATTGCTTGGGTAAATGCTGATTTATCTCCTTACATATTTTTTCTTCTAATGAATATGGACGATATGCTAATATGTCT
Organism: Ochropleura plecta; assembly: GCA_905475445.1. Taxonomy (NCBI): domain Eukaryota; kingdom Metazoa; phylum Arthropoda; class Insecta; order Lepidoptera; family Noctuidae; genus Ochropleura; species Ochropleura plecta. The sequence continues at coordinate 19,553,649 of FR997726.1, read as the reverse complement.
TAGTGCAATTTTGAAAAAAAAAATTGGTTGTTTGTAAAGTAGGTTTACGATCGAGATGTTTACGTGATAACGTCTTATTGGTGATATAAGTTATCACCAGTAGTGACATCTAAAATGAAATTAAGTACTAATTTAAAGTTTTTTTTTCGAGCCAAGTAACAGATGGCGCTACCATCTTTATGAAATGTCGCTTGTGAGGTTTTGGTGTGACACAAGTTTCTGAACATGTCACCCGACTAAAACGATTTTAAAGACGTTATCACGTCAAAAGAAAAACGATAAGTATTTGTGTGAGATCATACCTACTATCATACCACAACGAAAAAGGTTGAAGTTCTTTATTTCCTCAAAAAAATATCAACTATGTGTCACTTACACAAAAAATATTTTTGTGTAAAGAAAAGAAAAAGTAAATTAAACTGATTTCAGAATGGCAATGATATTTTTTTCAGGTGTTGCTTTTGATTGGAGAGAATTTCGAAAATTCGGACGAGATCACCGGAGTGGTCGCCAATGTAAGAGACAAGAATAAAATCTGTAAGTTTAATTTGTTTACATTTGTTATTTAAGTGTCGTTATAATATTATGATGTTCTAAAAACAAACTTTTCTAGCTGTTTGGATGCGCACTGTCAAGCGTAGAGCAGTCATGGAGATCGGCAAGAAGCTGAGGATGCGGTTCCAAATACCTTGTAGGATTCACTACTATAAACACAACTCGTCCTCATCTATGTACTCTTTTTAAATTTTGTATTTCGAATATTTAGGTAAGTATGTAGTATGTTTTGAATAGATAGATGTATTTTAGGTAGGTACTAAGTATCAATATATTGTATTACTAGCTGTGCCCAACGCTTTCACCCGTACAAAGCACCTTCGTACGACCTAAAAGGGGATCTTTTGAAAAACAGAGCAGAATATTAGGGGGCGTCCATAAATTACGTGAGGTGTTTAAGGGGGGGAGGGGGTCGAGTCAAATCTCATCTAATCTTACGTTGGAGAGAGGGGGGGTCTCGGCAAATATCACGCAATTTTTTTTCTGATTGAAACAAAAAAAAATTATACCATTTTGGTCCATTTAATCCAGATTGTTGATTTTTATTACACTTATAATTAAACTCTCAGCAATATTGATTAGGTACTAGTCTTAACTAGTCGTAAATAAAAGCACGAAGCAATTTTTTTTTCTTTTTACAATAACACTCGAACGCGTTTACGTAAGAAACCCACATTTTGAAAAATCTCACGTGAGATTGGGGGATAGGGGAGGGGGTTGAATAAAATCTCACGACATCTCACCAGGGGGGGAGGGAGGGACAGAAAATTCAAAAAAACACCTCGCGTAATTTATGGACGCCCCCTTATTTATAATAATGTAGACGCGCTAGAGCTAGCGCGCGAATTTCAAATTTCGATGACCTGCAAATTGCAAAAAACAAAGATAAAATCGAATTTGGAAGGCTAAGTTAGCGAATCCTTCTTAAAAGAAAATGCCGTTTCCTGCCTGCAATGTTGTTCGTATTTGGAATGATGTATAGTATACGTCCCAACTACGTGGGCCCGTCTATCCTGTATTTTTGAAGCGTAGGGATTGTATTATTAAGCTAATTTTGTATAATTAACGTACGTAGCAGTATTGCTGTGATATTCTGGAGTATATTGTGTGCCATAAAGTACAAAGTTTAGTTAATAAACATATATTTTATACACACTTCAAAGTTTTTTTATTTGAATTCATAATCAAACAATTGCCAATACCGGGCAAGACTCTGCTAGATAGACTAAGTTATATTTCTTTAGAATTACCTCAACTCTAACATCGGTTTAATTATGCTTTGACCAACATAAACTATGCAGGCAGTAAAATAGAAAACGTAATAAATGAAAGAAGCCTGACATATCGTTGCATTTTTTTACCACCACCTTAAACTGTTCTAAACTTAAACTGGCCGTTTGAGTAGTCGTATAAGCTACCGAAAAGCTTTTTTTGGATGGGAAATCGTTACATAACTTTTTCCCACTCTGGGCGGAGCGACCCGGAGTGTCAAGCTTGTACAGACTAAAACCCTTCCATGTTCCTTCTTTAGTTTCTGCCCTGTGTTCCTGCGCCGCGGTATTTCTTTCGAACCAAGCCGGCCCTGCTTTACTGACATCTTTTTGAGGCGCGCGTGGAATACGAACGCGCTGTCGACACGGCCTGTCATCACTAGACGGACGGTGAGCTACCCATTGCTCACCGTCCACATACCCGCGTCTACGATGACTGGAAGTCATCACATGGCTTCCGATGTCCGGAGCGTCTCCCGTGGCGGTTGGAACGTGACGAAAATCCTTCATTAACACTGAAATATTGTCTCTTTTTCTAGCATCAAACTCAGTTGACACTTTTGATCACGAACGAGACAGTCGATATATTAAACAAAGTGAAATAATAGCAATAATAAAAACGTTTATTGTTAAGCTAAACATAGGAGAAGACAAAACATTTATAATATCGTGCACGTTCTGGAGTTGGTCTGGTTCCTGATCTCTGTCTCGACGGTCTCTTCCACCTTGTGGATGCTGTCCTCCGCTGTGTCGATGCCTTTGTGGACGTTTTCTGTAAAGAAATGATTTCACTGTTATAACTTCTTCTTGGTACAGACGTCTGCACATCAAGCTACTACAATCTGTCAGATTTCTTTGATAGATTTTCGACTTTATTTCTAAAGTATTAGGTTCAAGGTTCATTGGGAAAAATTTACAGTTTCGGGTAGCTTGACCTGCTGGCGTCTGTACATACCAAAGAGGGTACAACTCTGCCGTAACCCCCGGGCATTAATTACACGCATGATGATATATTATGTGATATCTTCCTCATAACATCACGCTTTATAATCTTCGAAGGGTTAGCTAGACGTCTATCTAATAAGTACGCCCATATTTTGCCAGTTATGTTTAGGTTCCACGTAATGAAAGCGAGTCTATTGGCATCAACTGGGCACTACTACGAAATTCCTGTTGGGAAAACCCAATAACCGTTTGCCTGATCCGGGAATCGAACCTAGGACGTCGAATCGTCCACAGTCACTCCTGGATGGGCCTCTAGCGTCGCTACGTTAACCGTTCCGCTCCCATATTAAAATAAAAACTTCTTTCAAAAAAACTTGTAGAGTGGGGTACTAGACACATGTGATATCTTTAAAAAATAAGGTTTCCTCATCTGTTGTATCTTTTATACCTTTTGCCACATTATTTCATACATTTAAAAAAAAAAAAACGTTTACGACAGTTGAAAAACGCATTCACGATACAAGAGAAATTCCTAGTGTGGGGACTAGGAATTTCTCTTGTATCGTGGATGCGCTTACAAACATTTAAATTCACATACATAAACATCCAGACGCGGAACAACTATCCGTAGGTCATACAAATATTTGTACCGTGCGGGAATCGAACCCGCGACACGCAGCGCAGCAGTCGATCGCTCAGCCACTGCGTCAACCGTGTCGTCAATTTAAGCACCTATCTAAGTAATGGGGACCTTGACCCAAATTAAATTTACATTTAATGAAAAAGATGGTATCAGGCTTTTAAAATAATAGGTAAATGTGAAATTTATGATTAGAACAATATATTTAGTCGTAAATAATGTAATTAAATTGAAGGGTAAAAACTCACCAACTACTTTTTCCTCAATGACTTTTCCTTTCCCCATACAAGAGTTTTCTTTATCTCTGATGGTCTGAAACATTCGCGCGAAGCGTCCCTTCTCCGGAGTTTTGTGAACTACAACGTCACTTTCCTCGATATGCTCTGCGTCTTCAGAGCCATCGATATGGTCTTCACTTCTTACAATAGGCATCACAGCTTGCGTCTTAGTTTTCCCTGCCTGCGGACTGGACTTGTCTGATCCACAAGGAATAGTGTCATTCTCAGATTGTCCTGCCTCACTTTTTTGTCCATCGTCACTGTGTTTACTGAGCATCGGACTTATCTGACTTAAGTCGGGAATGTGTAACAGTTCTGGCAATATTGGTGTCTTTGGAGGTGGTGAGTTTGCTACCTCTATCATTTTGTTTGGTATGTCAAGAACTTTTTTCGCTTCATCGTGCATTTTCTGTGCTTCATCATGCACTGTGGGAGAAACCACTGCAGCTCTCTTCACGAACTCCTCAACAATTTCCACATTTTCATTCACTTTATCTGTAACACTAGTAACAACTTCTTCCATTTTATTTTCAGCCTTGTCGGCCATTGTATCCATACTTTCGATAGCATCCAATACCTTTGTTTTTCCATTAGAGGCAAGTGTTTCAATTGCGTCTGTGTTTATATCGGGCGCGTCATGCGTGATTCCGTTTTCGTTCTCAAGGTCATTTATGTTTACTATATGGGAGCCGCTGACGTTGGCCTCTAATGAATCGATCGACCCGGACTCTTCGTTCACATTTCCATTCACGTTATCGGTGTTGTGCACGTCAACGTTAGAGTTCGTGATGTCCTCGATTACATGCGAGTGCTCGTCGGATTTGTTCATGACTGGTACTTTCAGCGGCGGGAGTTCGGTAAGGGAGATCTGTCTAGTTTGTTCGTCGACTACGTTGAAGTCGTTGTTAGTGAAGTCAGCGTTGGAGCCCTTAGTGGCGGTGAGTAAGGTGTGGCACCCTCCGCAGGCCACATTGTCTACGATGTGCCCATTCATAGCGGTGACCCGCTTAGGTGTGTATTGATTGGGGACTGCTTCGTTTGCGTTGTCGGCATCGTCGATTTCCTCCAAACAAAGTTTATTATGCCGGGACTCGCCGCAGGCGTAAAGTAATCCGTTGTCTGCAACGTAAAACGAAGTTTTATACGACCAGCGACGACAAATGGTAATCGAATACTGATCATACCGCCCCGCCGAGGGCAATTTAGACACTATGTGTTTATTTATGTTGACGTGACAATGAAAATGAGCCAATTACATTAGATATCGAATGTGGGCCAGTAATAAATGCGCGCTATTGATGAGTTGAAATGGGGCTTTTTAATAAATGAAACGTGTCATTTCCTTAAAATTCGCTGAAGGCAAAGTGTGTAAATAAATATTAGTCACGTACGTACGCAGTTGTGTTTATAAAAAGGTCTCAGGTCAAACTGTAATTGTTGAACTTTTATTGGCTTACTGTTAGATTGTTTAGAGTATTTTGTCACAAAACATGGCAAAAAGGGGAAGTAAAACATTTTAAATTTCAATCACAGATTTAAAAACAATGACGCGTTCTAGATTTTTAAGAAGCACATAAAACCATTGACGCTCACAGTGTGTCTTACGTCGACTAAACTGACACAGGCTTGCAAAAACTTTTCAACGACAAAATCAATATTACCTGTTACAAACGCGGTGTGCATCGCTCCACATGCGACCAGCTTCAGCTGATATCCATCGAACATTTTCTCCATGTCAATCTCGGTAGGTTCCATCACATATTCGACCTCTTTAGGGAGGCCTAGCTGTCCTTTTTCATTTGACCCGAAGGCCAGGATTTTGGCCTCGTCCATGGAGAGTAAGAAGGTGTGAGCAGCGCCACAGCAAGCGCTTTTTATAGGGATGCTTAGTGGTAAGACTGTGGGAACGTACACTGTACTGGGTTTGTCTGGTATACCAAGTTTCTGGTTTTCATTGTCGCCGGTGACGAAAACTGCACCTTTTGCTGTTGGACATTAAGTTAAATTCATGAATAGGTTTTGATTCAGTTAATTACATATTATGTTTAAAGTTCGTGTGATCAGCTACCCTACCATGACATCTTAAAGCAGAACTTATTCCACTGAGGGAAAGAGACAGAGCTATACAGGGTGTCTAGCACCATCTCTTTCCCTCAGTGGAATAAGTTCTGCTTTAAGACGTCATAGTAGGCCTACAGAACTTTTTGGTATTTATACAGCCTGTATTAGTAGTGTCCTAATTAATATACAGGGGTCTTAAATGGCCGATTAAGCAGAATCATTATCCTTACTAATATTATAAAAGCGAAAGTGAGTTTGTTTGTTTGTTTGTTACCTCTTCACGCTTTAATGGCTAAACCGATTTTGATGAATTTTGGTACTGAGATAGTTGGGAACCAGGAGACGGACATAGGCTAATTTTTATTTTAAAAAAGTGGGATATGAGGGAGAACGAGGGAAGAAAAGGGAAAACTTAGCGTTGCTATTACAAATCAATCAGGCGCAAGAGCAAAAACTGCAGGTCTGCTTGGTGTGTTATACCGAATTTAACGCGAGCGAAGCCGCGGGCGAAAGCTAGTAGGTTAATAAAATGAATTACGTTGCAATTCGAAATTATCACAAAGTGACAATTAACAATATTAACCGAGTCTGTTGTGACCATTTTAAGAATTTTAGCATAATTGATATTATTATCCTATTATGATTCTACAAAAGCGGCCTTTTTAGAGCTTCAGATTAAATTCAGCAATAAATGAAATGATTACTTCGTCTTTCATCTATAACAAAAGTCTATGAAATATTAAATATAGTATTGCATGTGCGCTATACAGGTAATACTTACGTCGTGAAGATCGAGTTTAATTCTTTTACGACAATAAGTTTCATAGCACTAAATTCTTATTTTTAATGAATGACCTCAAATGTTCTCAGTCTTGTTAATAGATAATTTAAAAATGTGGTCGTGGTGATTTGCGTAGCAATCACTGCATAATGAATGGCCTCGTAGCACACTGCTACGACGTAGCGTAGACCGACCGAGCTATGTCGAAGGTGAGTATATTTTTATTTCAATGATGATTGCAGCACGGCATCGATTTCTTTTAACAATGCTTGTTGCCGTGAATGCGTTTTAAATTGCTCGTCGATTTTTGTAATTTTAAAAATATTTAAGACTACTAAACTATGCTCCAACTGTATGTCAGGTCAGCATCCAGTCTAACTGGATGCAGCTGAATACCAGTAATTTACATGGAAGACATTTCATCTTGCATGTATGCCTATCTGACCTTCACAACTCAGTTCGTACTGGGTAATACGATACCCCTTAATTAAGATTCATTGTCAGACTTTTCACTACCTGTAATGACTGTCAAAGATCTGAGATAGACAGAAACAACGGCTTAATATGCTTTCCGAGAACGAAGAATACTGTATGTGGTGGTCACCTATTTACAGACCACCCTACGCCAGCGGCTTAACCTAGTGATCGGCTTAAGGTTTTGTTATTCCTGCTGGGGTTGCGGGTTGTTTGAAATAGATACCGCGGCCCCGGAACATAAAGGGCAAGGGAAGGAACACGGACACTCCGTTCCGTCGAGAGCGGGGGAAGTTATTTGATGTTTTCCCATCCGCAGACACAAGCTCCGTTACACACACACACACACACACACACACGAACGTTAAAGCTTGTTAAAACGAATGGTACTGACCAGTAATAAACACCGTATGATAGTATCCACACTCGACGAACGCGATCTTCTCCATGAACTTGAGCTCGGTGAACTTGACGCACGACCGGGTGTCCTCGCCCAGTCCTAGTTGGCCTTCAGTGTTGGATCCAGACACGAACACTCGCCCGTCATCTGATGGAGAAGAAGGTAAGGCTAAGAAATGAATTGGGAAGTCATATAGAAACAAATTGTATTGTATTGTAACGGGCTAGTGTCCGCAACTTCACAACCAAGGCTAGTACTCCCGTACGGAAAATACAGACCCACACAAGCTGAAAAAACCGACTCGGTGTGATTTGGACTGGCACACCGAGGGTTTCTTATAAACTTGCGACATAAAAGGTTATATCTTCTGACTGCGTAGACTTTGAGGGTTGATTTTTTTAATGCTCCAAGGGACCACAGATTTGAGTATATGTACGCGTTCCCGATAGAGGTTCTTGACAGACAGACAGAGAGACAGACGAACAAAAAGTGATCCAATAAGGGTTCCAGTTTTTCTTTCGAGGTACGGATCCCCAAAAACCGGTCAAGAGCGAGTTGGACTCGCGCACTGAGGGTTCCTTAAAAACTTGCGACATAAACGGCCCTATCTTTTGACTGCGCAGACTTAGAGGATTGATTTACATAATATATATGTTACTGTAAAAGCCGGAACTACGGTAAATCTTAAGATTTTCCAGTAAAACCTAAGATTTACCGACATGAGTTGGTAAATGTAAGTATTTATTTTAAAGGGACGACTTTTTCGGAATTTTGCCATTCCAATTCAGTACATGCTAGGTTTTACCAATGTGGGCTGGTAAATGTTGGTTTTAGGAATAATAAGGCGTAAAAATTATTTGATATAATTATCGTTTGGTTGTTTAAAACTCCAAATTTACAATGGCATACTTTTAAGATGGCAGAATGAAATTTAGTATAATTACGATTGGCAGAGTTCAAATTTAGCATTATATCGTTTAGCATATTGTTCATTTAGTTAGAGCGATGATTATTTGGTATAATTTCACTTTTCATATTTTACAGATGGCAGAATTTCATTAAGAATAATTTTATAAGGCATATAAGTCTTTAAACTGACATGGTCACTAACATTATTATTAACGGTTAAAACGGGGTATTTACCATGTTTTTTATTTATTTTGAGTTTCCAATATTTACATAGATAAAGATTATGATATGATAGGTATATGATTTAGATACAGTGAGTTACAATTATACAAAAAATATTAAGGCAAAAATAAGATTTTTTGGGAATATTAAAGAAAAAAAGATATTGTTTTTAGTAGGTTACCCGGAACTCAACTATTTAGATTAGGTTAATTCCTTTAAAAAAAGAAATGGGTAGGTTAGGTTAGGTTAAAACTGTGTCCCCTTACGCACGAGCCGAGCGAGCGTAGTGAGCTGTGCCGCGGCAGCGCCCGGCGAGTGGCAGAAACGACTTGCATTAATAGAAAAAAGAGATTGTTTATAGTAGATTACTTAGAACTAAACTATTTAGATTAGGATAATAACTTATTGAATTAAATGACATTATTTCCAAGAAATAAATAATTAAAATAAATGACAACAAATAATGACAAAGATGATTCTAACTATAAACTTTCTGCGATATGACAATTCTGCCGTTTAATGATATTGGTATGAAATATATGCCAAAAGACGATTCTGACTGTGAACTTTCTGCGCTATGATGTTTCTACTTTTAAATATTATGGATATGAAATTTATGTCTAGAGATAATTCTGACTTACAAAATTATGAGTTTTGAATGTATGTTAAATGAGTGTCCGCCAAACAATTTTCTGCGAAATGAAGTTTATGCTATCCGTTGTTATGCAAAATAAAATTATGACATAAAAAGTTCTGCTATAAAGGGTGGGCCCGATTTTATTCAACATTTACCGTTCCTTTAATGTAAATCCTAAGATTTACCAAGTAAATGATGGTAAAAGTTCGAATCCCTAACTTATATGGACATTTACCAATCATAATCGGTAAATCTTAGGTTTTACTGGTTAATCTTAAGATTTACCGTAGTTCGGGCTTTTACAGTAACATATACACATAATATAGTACATAGTTTTAATTTCACTCGATCCTTCGCACTCTAATGATTTCCCATCCGAAAAATAAGCTTTTCTGTTGCTTATACTGGTACTCAAATGGCCAGTTTAAGTTTGCAGAACAGTGTTCAAGGTGGTGCTAAAAAAATTGCAAATCGGACTGGTTATCCTTGCTTCGGCCAACCTGTATCCGGAATCTAGTTAAAGACTTCTAGGTTAGCCATGGCAACTGGCATCCAGGGAGGAGGTTTTCTTTAAGTGGTATAAATGGGTAGGGTAGGGTAACGCGTTCTCGGCTTACTAAAAACTATACAAACAAAGTTTACCGGTTAGTATGGCGGTGTGGTTGCTGCCAGCTGATAACTGTTTGATAGGTCCTGTCTCTCCCTCTAGCTCTATGAACTGCGGCACTGTGTGGTGCTCCAGGTCGCCGGTACCCAGCTGACCCTCGTCGTTGCAGCCCACTGTGTAGATCGCGTTCGAGTCTGGTGAGACAAAAATGTTAACCTTAAGGTTCGTTCATATAAAAGACACAAAAGAAACGGCGTGTAAGGATAATACACCTTTCTTATAGGTAAACCTTTTCAGCGCCTTTGAAAAAGATCATGTTGACACAGGATACATTGTATTACTTTCATTTTAAGAAGGAAAACAGACTTATGAGTTAATAAGGTATAATCCTGCCGGGATTGCAGGTTGTTCGAAAAAGATACCGCAGCCCGGGCACTCAAAGAGCAAAAGATTGAACACCAGAACTTCCTTCCGCTCCGCCCAGAGTGGGAGAAGTTACTTGATGATTTCTCCGCACCGCGCAGCTACCTCAGGCACAGTCTCATCTAAGCGGTCGGCCTTTAGTTATAATCCTCCACTACCTTCACATACACATACTAGTATCCATTTTCACTAAGTTACACTTAAATGAATGCCTAAGTATTTAAAATCAACGCTCATCTCAGCGCGTCGCCTCGAAATTCTATCATTTCAGTGTCAAGTTTGTGAAAATAGACATTATTCGATTATGTACGACAGACCTCTTTCATTCAAATATATATGACAAGCTGTGCCCAGAGGTTTCACCCGCTGCTCAGGTCCTAAGTATCGAGCGTGATGTTATGACTATGTTACTTCCTGATAAATTTGTTTTCTATTGGTGAGAAATGGTTGAAATCGGTCCAGTAGTTTCCGAGCGGTACAAACAAACAAAATCTTTCATTTTTATAACATTACTACCTTTTGCCCGCGGCTTCGCTCGTTAAATTTGGGGTAACACAGTTCCCCTTTCCTGATTAAGGCTTATTCGTCAACTCGCGCCTCATAAACTCGCGACTGGGCGCGAGTTAGCACTTTTCGATTTTACCTATTTTTGTTGTAGTCAACTCGCGACCGAGTGAAAATCTGACGTATGTACAGTCATCTACAAAAGTGTTTTGATAAATTTAATATCAAGAACAGGTACCCGCTACCTGTAGTTTTTGCCTTTGCGCCTTATTGATTGTAATAGCAAAGCTTAATTTTACCTTTCCTTCCCTCTTTCTCCTACATTTCCCACTTTTTTTAATAAAAAAAAATTACCTACTTATATCCGTCTCCAGGGTCTCAACTATCTCTGTACCAAAATTCATCAAAATCAGTTTACCCATTAGGGCGTGAAGACGTAACAAACAAACAAACAAACTCACTTTCGCTTTTATTATATTAGTAAGGATTATGGTTTATAGTATAGATTACCTGTCACGAACACAGTGTGTGCTCTTCCGCAGGCCACGAAGAGTGCTCTGTGGGGTTTCAGCCACTTGACGCAGCTGGGTCGAGTGACCTCATCCTTGTGGCCCAGCCCGAGTTGACCCCACGCGTTGCCCCCGAACACGAACACACGGCCATTCTCTAGAAAGAAATGTTATTTTTAGTGAACATTGTACTTAGACGGGCCTGTTGGTCTAGTGGTTAGTGGCCCTGACTGCTGAGCCGGAGGTCGTGGGTTCGATTCCCACCCAGGACAAACTTTGTGTGATGAGCATGATTGTTTGTTCTGTGTCTGGGTGTGATTTATCTATAATATGTATGTATTTATAAATTATATAAGTATGATATCAGTTATCTGGTTACCATAACACAAGCTCTGCTTAGCTTGGGATCAGATAGCCGTGTGTGAGTTGTCCCAAGATATTTATTAGTATTTTATTTATTGTACTTAGATGAAATACTAAGGTCGGATATTGTAGTCACGGTAGCCCAAAGGAGTTTAAACGTTGAAAAAAAATAACGAATTTATCTTAAACTAGCAGCACCCCGCAGTTTCACCCACTTAAAAAAACTACTTACATAAACACCTTCCTCTTGAATTACTCTATCTTTTGCTGATAACTGCATTAAAATCCGTTAAGCAGTTTGCAAGATATAAGCGAACAGACAGCGGCTTCGTTTTATACTATGTAAACATAAGTAGAAAGGGAGAAAAGACCTGTCCAAAAGAAAACAAACATTTGTCTAAATCTCGAATAATAATCGAATCTGCAGGCAACTTTTACATTACAAGTAACAGAAATTTAATAATTGTTTTGCATATCGCACATGTTGCTCTATTAAATAGGTATACTAAAGTAAAAACCAAGTAAAAACTAAATAAAAGGTCATAAAAACCAAGTTAAATTATTTCTTTCATCGCCAATACCAGCAATAGTGTAGTAGACCTACGTTTCGGTGGCTGTTATCGATGTCTCAAGTCTGACATTGGCATGCAAGTCTGACCGACGACCTGATAATTGATACTGATAACCACAATAATCCAATAACTAGTGGGCATTAAGATTTAGGTCTGTGAGTACAATAGGACCAGAACACGCAATGTCACTCGAGGAACTCGACGCATTGATGGTCGATTGTTTTTCAGGGGCCTACCATAATCTTTTGCAGGGCAGGTGATGGTTGGGGCAGGTCAAGGTGACAGTCGATGTCTATTCAATCACATGATTCTTTATTTTTCCTCTAATATTACCTACATGTGTGAGGGTTTAATACCTAAAAGGTTACTGAAGAAAAACTTAGAACTTCAACTTTTTGGTAGTTCATTTGCCACGATTTTGACGTAAATGATCGTTAGCTACACTATACCTGTCGACATGTCTCTTGTGAAGCGATGTTTGTTGAGGGGGAAAGTGGACGGGGGGGAGTGACTATACTACAGGCTTACCGCTTAACTGAGACCGTTCCTTAGGCACCACAAATGGTAGAATATTATGAGTCTGTTGTAAAAACTATATTCTAACAAATAAACTCTTCTTTAGCTGTGCGGTGCGGGAGAGATCGCTAGTCGGCCGATGACTTACTTTTTGCATCACCCCACCACACCTTTATACACAGCTTATAGTGGAGCTTTATTAAAAAAAAAAGTTATTAAGAATTGAAATAGTCCATAAAACTTACGGCAAATGACAGCGCTGTGTTCGTCGCCGCAAGAGATAGCGACGATCGGGTCGTTCTTGATGAAGAAGTGGCTCGGCTCATTCTCGGCGAAGTGGGACTTGCCGAATGTGAACACCGCGCCCGTTTCTGTCGAATAAATGTTAGAACTTTAGTAAGAATTGTAAATGTTTGAGCTGCGAGTGGATTAAAGTAAAATGTGTGAAAACATTTGTATGCACATTTATACACAGTAATTGAGTATTTTGTATAAGAGCACAAAAAAAATTTAAATGTTTGTGATGCTTTGCATGTTTAATGTTTATTTTTTTGTTATATTGTGTGCTCGTCGTAATTTGTGACAAATAAAGGTTTTTGTCTTTCTTTCTTTCACAAGGTATTAGTGTTTAAAAATCTAGACTCAATACTCTGTCTGTTTCCGTATTTTTTAAATTAATATTATACCCTATTATAATGGCATGATTTTGTTTTGTTTTTGTAGACCCACTAGGCGTGTCCTTGCAGTTTAGCACAAGCTTTGTTGCACAAGTTTTTTGTTTTTTAATCTACAGTGACATCAGTAGGTTTAATATTCATAAGGTGCTATCCGATAATACAACACAAATAAACTAATCGTTTTTCAAAATTTACCGAGGAATATCCCTACTTCAAATAAAAATAATATTTTCGTCTAAATGATTGTGCAAGAGTCTTGCCGTAAGTTCTCTATGTTTTAAAAGCCATAGACATATTATTTCGCTTATAAACAAACAAAGCCATAATCGATACAATGCGTTGAAATAAGCCAGTACTTCAATGGAGCCACTTATCGGCACTAGACTGACTCGCATGATAATCATATAAGTGTAGTAACTTGCATAAGGCTACCTAAATGCTAGAATATACGATATAATCTAATATTTAAAATTCTCGTGTCGTGTTCGTTACCAAAATCCTCCAAAACGGCTGGACCGATTTTTTATGAAATTTTGTGGGCAAATCGGGTAGGTCTGAGAATAGGGCAAGGCAACATCTATTTTACATATCCCTATGTGAGAAAGGGACCTGAGCAGCGGGTGAAACCGCTGGCCACAAAAAAAAAACTAAAAAGTGGAAAATAACTTTACTTCAGGAAGTCGGTGGAAAAAAAGTCAACAAAACGAACAAAAGTCACCGATTTCCGGAGGTAAAGATATTTTCCACTTTTTTTTTGAAGTCGGTTTTATTTTTTCAAAAAAGTTTTTTATTTCTGCTTTTTCAGTTATGGTATAATGATATATCACGTAATTTTTATCGAGTATTAATTTTGCATTCTTACAAAAAGATTAGCAGATCATCCATATTAACATAGAGAAAAAATGACGGGTTGCACTCCGGGAGTGCCGGCAGAAGTGAAAACTTGATTATTAACGTAACGAGCCTTCGGGGATTACAGGATGTTATGTTATCATTGAATCCTGCCTAAAGAATTTGTAATTAAAAGTGTGGAAGTAATCTGTCGCACATTAAAATGTGTGCGATGCATCTTTTCACAGGCGCTTAGTAAGCACGTAAGCAGGAACGTCACATTCGATCTTACTACAGAATTAGCTGAGAATTTATCGGTTTCCTATACCAATAACACTCGTGCTTTTTAACTTACTTGTAAATACTTGTAATCAAATTATTTTTAAAGCAGGTTTTTAAATAAACTGAACTTTATTTTACCAAACAACAAGCGCCTTAGTGAAAATGTTTAGCAATTTAATACTCGGAAGGTACTTATTGCGATTGAACGATTTCCTTTTTTATTTTATTATCATGATTGTGCTTGCATCTTAAAAGCCTTCACAAGTACTTTTAATAGCTACTAGATACTAAGAAAGCTGCAAACTCAAAGACAACACTGTCTTATTGATTTTAGAATCTCTTGTCATTATGCGTCAATCAATAAAATTGCAAGGAAATACGGAATTTTAGCTACACTAACATACCTACAGGTACGTAACGTTTGTAAATAGCACGTAAATTGCCTTCGTAGTTAGCACGGTGCGAATCCCCCAAAGACCACGGTTCTATCACAATCTTAAGGACGATGAAGATAGCCAGAGGACTAGGTTTCGCGGCGCTGCGCCGGCGCGCGGCGGGTGGCAATTTATTTAATAGATTTGTCAGCTTTATCTCTAAAGCATTAGGTTCAAAGTTGATTGGAAACATTTAAAAATTTCTTTAAATGATTTTAAACCATAAAATGTTGAAGGTTAAGTTTTATTATTTTTGTTCACCATTTTTGTATTTAGGTGTCAATATACGCTTATATATTCTCTTGGGTAGTCGGTGACAACGGACGCAAAAAAGTTGTACACAAGTGCTCTCTAAGGCGCGCTGCGGCCGACTGGCGCGGTACGGGAGCGGTGGTTTAGCCTGCCTGCGCGCAAAAATACTGCACGTCTTTTTGTTAATAATTCCTTTTAAAATTTGACACTCCCTAATTCATTAAAATAAAACCATAATTCCTTAATATGTTTAATAGTGAATGTGTACACGAAATTTTATTGAAATTCGTCTTAAAACAATCGAATAAAACTGGTTTTGCTTTTCATGGACGTGTTTAAAAATGCTGATTTTGGATAAACTTTGCGATTTTTTTGTATCGAGCCAAATTGGGTCAATCGTGTTTTGGCTCTCATAACTCACTAAAGAATATCTTTAACTTTAACAAAAAAAAAACAGTAGGCCCAGGCATACATTTTCGCCGCGCCGTAGAGAGGGGATAGCTATCTACTCTCCATCCGTCTTACGCTTTTTCGATCAGGTCACGTGTCCTGACGCGAGTTTAAGATTTTATACCCATTACAGAAAAAGTGCTCAACGCCGCTAAAGAAGTTTTCACTTCAAAAATATGTATTATAGACGATAACTCATAAACTTCCCAAGCAATATAAATAAAATTGATATGGGACCATCTGGAAAGACCATATCAAACAAAAAAAGAATTTTGCAAATCGGTCCAAGCGTCTTTGAGTAATCGGTGAACAGACATAAAAAAGATTGCGAAGAATTGAGGATTACCTCTTTTTTTAAGTCGGTTAAAACACTACCTAACTCACTCATCAAGAAATCTCAGAAACTATAAGTGGTAAAAGTTTCAAATTTGGCATAGGTGTTCCTTTTAGAACGTAGGTGCTCACCAAGACAGGATCTTGCAAAATTCAATCCCTAAGGAGGCGAAACAGGGTGGCAAAGTTTGTATGGAAGAAAGAGCTTTCTTGGCTGGATTGATTTAAAATTTTGCATATACGAAATTAATATACCGTATAATATTACGCTACTTTACTATGGAGTTGAGCAGCGTTTAAAACCGCTGGGCATAGCTTGTAAATTATAAAGATAGTAGTTGTGTCCAGCGGTTTCACCCGCTGCTCCAGTCCTCCTTGTCAATTAGGTTTAAAAAATAGATAGTAGCCGATTCTCAGACATACTGGATATGCACAAAAAAAATCATAAGAATCGGTCGAGCTGTTTCGGAGGAGTATGGGAACGAACATTGTGACACGAGAATTTTATATATTAGATCTACTTGTCATAAGTACTTAAACTATTTTTGTATCGTAATCGTGTGATACAACACCTGTGATTCAGACGTCATGACCGTGGTATAAGTGTCTTAGGAAAACTGTTATTGGTGCGCCGCTGAGTATAGGGTTCGAAGACATTTGACATCTATACCAACCATCACCGGGCACGCATGGTATTTATAGCGCACTGCCTCTTCTTTGATACGCACAGAACGAAACAGAAAAATAAAAAAAAGGAAACAAATAATACGCCGGTCAAAGGCGAGTTGGAGTCGTGCACCGAGGGTTCTGTACAAACTTGCGACATAAACAGTCATATCTTTTGACTGCGTAGATTTAGATGGTAGATTTTTCACAGCTCCAAGGGACCAGAGACCTAAGTGTATGGTTTTTATTTTATATTAAATTTAACTCAATGCTTCTATGCGTTCCCGAGGGACGGACAGCAAAGTGATCCGATCCGATCCGTATGGGTTCCGTTTTTTCCATTTGAGGTACAGAGCCCTAAAAATAAGACATATGTACACACGACGGCACATCTTATAGTAGTTCTTATCCCTGTGTTAGAAAGAGACGGTGCTAGACACCCTGTATAGCTCTGTCTCTTTCCCTCAGTGGAATAAGTTCTGCTTTAATACGTCATGGTATAGTAGCAGGTTATAATAGTTTAGAATAGGTTGACCTGCCGTCGTGTGTACATAAATGAATTTGTCGTGTACGAGGCCAAAAAGGCCCCTATCTCAGCATGGTGTTGAGAAGAAACCTGAACCGTGGCAGTGGAAACACCAGAAGTTAATAATAAGTCCTGGGTACCCATAATATCAACCCATCACGACTTCCGTATCAGGCAGTTTATTTGGTAACTTTCCTGAAAGGAGTACCTCAGGGTCCTCAGCATATGTATTTCAGGTATAATTTAGTCAAATTGTACAATAGTGTGTCTGATTACTGAAATAAAAGCTCGCCTTAATTGCCCTTTTAACCTCGAGGGGCTGTATAGAAAATAGGTCAAAGTTCAGCTTGGTTATCAAGGCTTATTGCGGTTGATGGCGGGTATAAGTGAATAATATCATGTTTTATTCATCAATCATATAGGCCTTAAATAGGCTGCATAATTTATGTGGTTCTTATGAAACATTTTTAGTCTTGGAGGCCAATCTTAGCGGAGATTAGTCGTCGGCGCGGGAGATATTATAGTGCAGGCTTGTGTCCGCAGGTAGGTACAGGTCCATTCTCTGTTCTTTCACTCTCGTAGTCCGATGGGATGGCAATCGTTCATGATCGGAGATAAATTGCAGGTGCAGGACCAACGGCTTACGTATAACAGAGGATCATATCGCTTACTTTCAAAATTCGGGCTACTATTGTGGAATTCTTAATAGAAAAAAAACACATACACAATATGTATCACTTTTTTGCTCGACCCGGGATTTGAATCTAGGACTTCTCTCACAGCAGTCTTCCGAGTACAGAACCAAGGCCGCTGCACAAGGGTAAGTATACGTAAGATGCATCTCAATTATTTATAGACGAGAGTATTTTTTTACGAACATTAAATAACATACGCTTTATTCACTCCTATGTTATGACATAAGTTAAATGACCATCTTCCACAATACGTTTTACCATTCTCCCTTGTAAGATGTCACGTCCTTATTTACTCCATTGTCTTTCATATCATATCATTCCTTATATGATCCATCCATCTTTTTTTTGACCTTCCTCTCATTCCTTATCATCCACTATATGACACACACATAAATATATAATACTATAGGAATAAATAAAAAAAAAAGTATATTCAGACAAGTTATTTCAATGTTTCTGATGCTTTGCATGTTTATTTAATGTTATTTTTTGTGCTCATTGTAATTTGCGTCTAATAAATGTCTTTCTTTCTTTTCTCCTCGTAACTTTGTCAAAAAAAGTCTGTATTGGTCTGGGACTTATATCTATGTCTTTTTCGGAAAGGAAATCGTTAGGTAAATTCTCCCGCTCTGGGCGGAGCTGAACGGGGTGTCAGACTTAATTGACTAAAAGCCAAACATTCCTTCTTTTGCTCTATGTGTTACGGGGCCGTGGTATCTCTTTCGAACAACCCGTAACCCCGACAGGGGACTTGTGTACACAAGACATGTTTCCCTACAGACCGTTGTTTGCTTATTTTCTTACTTGTAGCGTTTGTCAATGGATTTTTTTTTGTTCAAAAGTAATAAAATAAGTGATTAACTTATACAGGATGGATGGGATATCGTCACTCAAACGAATACCACTTATTCAGCACATCAATACGAACTTCCTGAATATTTATAATCAGTAACTAATTTAAAAATAAATGCTGTTACCTTCTATAGTGTCATATGAACACGGTCAAAATGTCTGGAACAGCTGGTTTTTTTTTAATATCAATGAAAAAATAGGGTTGCGTTGCGAAATACGGTCTTCGTTCGTGCGACGATGTGTTTTTTTAAATATATTTTTTCCTTCTTATTTCCCTGTTACCCTGTAATTATTAGCAGGTTATAATGTCGTACTAGTTACCGACAACCAACCTTTTCAAAGACTAATTTATACACGCATTAAGCACAAACTTACGTAGTACTTAAGTAATATTTTACACAAAAAATCGCGTTGCTATTATTAGAAAGTGTCGTGTACATTAATCTTGACGAATGACGTCACCGCGTAGCCAAATGATGTAGTACCAAGGTACCTTACTGATATCGAAAGTAAAACTGGCCAAGTGCGTGTCAGACCAAGTAGTACAGGGTTTCGTAGCATGGACTTTAGAGTCACTCTAAAGTCTAACTAACTAGGGGTTGCGGGTTGTTCGAAAGAGATACCGCGCCCCGGAACTTAAAGGGCAATAGAAGGAACATGGGTGGGTTTTAGTCAGTACAAGTCTGTCACCCCCCCCGCTCCACCCAGAGCGGGGGAAGTTATTAAATGATTTCCCAACCACAAAAAATAAATCTAACTAACTAACAAAACTAAGTTAGGGATAATAATATTGTAAACTCTGATAAATGGCGGGTTATAAAACCATAAGGTGAAAGCGCCGCAAAATTCAAACTTCCTTAGGTATTTTTTTGCAATTTGCAGGTGAAATGTCAGAGGTATGTTGATTAAAATATGATTCCGTACCTTGTTTTACCTTTTGTGTACCTTTTTTTTTTTTTTGCTTTTGCTGTTGTGTTGTGTCTGTTTCGAATAAATATTTTTCTATTCTATTCTATTCTATTCTATTCCTGACTATAACAAATATGGTTTTACTGAGCTATAATCATTAAAATCGTCCAAACAACCCTCTCAGCTCATGTAATCCACATAGACTCCGACATTGACCTGCAAATAGCATAAACTGTAAATCATTGGAATTTTGTGGGCTACTTTCATCTTAACACAGATCATTCATTTGCATGGTTTTCTCATCTAAATTGGCGTCGGCATCCTAGTCTAACTTAATGGACTTAAGCACCAGTATTTTTAGTTTGATACTTGTTCAAAGTGCTATTCCCCTCAAGTGTACCTTACAGGCAAAAACACGCTTCGGGCATGATATTTTTTTGAAAACTTTTGGATTGTACGTTCAGAAATGTACGGTTTTAAACTTACCGAACGTCGGATATGAATATACTGTTATGATTGATACTAGGTTTGGGTACCGTTTTACATAGTATCTTCCCTTTCTATCCGTCTTTCTAAGGAACCCTGAAATGTAAAAGAGCTATTAGCATTGGGCACGTAACTTCCGGCGTATGCCCTTGGGTCAGTCCTTAGATTTGATTGGAGGGGATTAGTAACCCAATGACGTAGGTTATGAAAAGGAGTTCGTTATCGATGTTTGAATTTGGAGTTAAAACAAAAAGATTGGATTATAGACTCGAGAGTCAAGTTAAGACCACGTAGATGTTGCATGCTTAGATCTTAAGCAGAATATAGAAATCATATATACGACGAACGAATCAACGATATGATTACGATGGTATCGATCGAATCGAATCGAAGTATAGACATCGACGATGAACCCAGTTACCATAAAAGGAGCAAATTAACTTGTGACTTAAATAGATCCGGGCTATATGAACATACAGACATAACAAGACACATATTATATGTACACACACAAATATACAGATAAAAACACACACTTACATACACAACAGACACACACAAACACGAGACATATTACCAAACAAACACTGTTTATAAACTTTCACGGTTTCTAACTTTTTAAGGGTTTCTTTTACTGTGACGTCATTTCTCAGAGCTCATCGGTCGATTGGTCGGCTGTATGTCGACTTCGTAGTACTTTTTTAAATATTCAAAAAATATTTTGAATATTTAACTTGATTAAAATATTTGTTCATAGTGTTCTTTGTTGTATTTGTGAATTTCCATACGTTCAAAAAAGTTCGAAATTGTTAAAACCTCGTTTTAAGAAAGCGTGACCAACAGTTTACTTCGTACTGAGATATTACCAGCAATAGTTATGTAAATTTCAGCCTTCGAATAAAACACTTAGCTGACAGCTCAAGCTAAGTAATTACCTCTTATCAGATCTAGAATTTTGTGAGCCTTGGTAATGCCCTGACGTCTATTTACCACCTACGGGGGTCTAAAATTACTAACACTTTGCAAATTGCGTAGGTACACGAAAATGTAAGTACTACTTTAGTGTATTTATTAACCTTGAATGTTACTACATCGTTCAGGAACCGAATGGTTGGTTATTAAAAAAAAACCGGTCAAGTGCGAGTCGGACTCGCGCGCTGAGTATCCATACAAAATGGTGCCATAAACAGCTGTTATCTTTCGACTTCGTAGACTGAAATTGTTATTTTTTTCACAGCTCTAAGCAACTATAGATTTGAGTATATGGTTCTCTCAGAATCATGCACTAAATACGTCGTAATGGTTTTAGCGTTGGTGTCCCTCCCATTTCGAATAATTTAACTTCCTAAATTATTTAAATCGTGTTTCTAAAAAACAGAGTCAAGATAATTCAGAAAATATGCTAATCAATCTTGCTGATCAAATCACCTAATAAAAGTCAGTCACAAATGACTTTGATTAGATTCAACAACAGATTAATATTATTAGAGCTTTTAGAAAATCAGGGCAATGCTCTAATGGTCTCCAAAAGTAGTTTCGGTATGGCATGGTTTAAGTATACCATAGTCGTATATCGATCTTAAGCCCAGGGTTGGTTCATATTTCAATGAGTAATTAGCATCTTATCTTCTTGTAATTATTTCTACTTAGTGGCTCTTGGGATTTTCGTCTTTGTCTCTCAAATCTAACATTTTATGTCCTTCACCCACATTTTCTCCTCGCAATCGACTTTTCTTTTACAGGTAAGTTTATCTACCATTTTAGACTCTCTACCTCTCATGGTGGCATGGAGAGAGCGACTGTCGCAACCCCGTGCAGGGCACGCCACAATAGTGGCGGTAAGTCCCCTCTTTGAGGAGTGGCTGGAGAGGCGTCATGGCGTCCTCACCTACCGCCTGACGCAGGTCCTCACCGGACACGGAAGTTTCGGGAGGTTCCTGCACATCGTCGGGCGGGAGGAAGCGCCCGGGTGTCACCATTGTGACGATCGCCCTGAGGACACGGTGGAGCACACAGTGGCGATCTGCCCAGCGTAGGCGGAGCACCGCCGTGCCCTCGTGGAGGCGATCGGCGGCGGCGATCACTCGCGTCCGGCCCTGGTTCAGGCCATGGTCCGGAGCGAGAGGGAATGGGAAGCAGTCACCACCTTCTGCGAAGCAGTAATGCTAGCAAAGGAGGTGGCCGGACGTTTGAGGGAGAGAACATCTGCCCAACCCAGCCGCCGCGGGAGACGCCCATGGCGCCGGGCGCCGCGAGACGACTTCCGGCCACCGTAGATGCGGGCCTGTGGGCGGTGAGCAATGGGTAGCTCACCGTCCGTCCATCTAAATTGACGACAGGTCGTGTCGACGGCGCGTTCGTGTTTCACGCGCGCCTCAAAGAGCAAAGCAGAGAAACATATGGCGGAGATGAGAATGTTGAGACAGATGTGTGAAGTGGACAAGAGTGGATGGAGTAAGGAATGAGTATATTAGAGGAAGTTTGAAAGTTGCGACAGTAACAGAAAATTAAGGGAGTCGTATGTCTTGGTATGTAATGAAATAGGACGAAGCGCATGTAAATAAAAGAATGATAGATATGAATGTTGATGGATGCAGAGGGCGAGGAAGGCCAAAGAATAGATGGATGGATTGTGTAAGGAATAATAAAATGCATCATGCCGTGACATCTGACAGGAGAGAATGGAAGAAGAAAACTTATTGAGGCGACCCCAAATAGAATGGGATAAGGGAAAATTATGATTCTGAACTCCAACACAGAAAATATTTACTGGTTACCGTTCTGAAATTACTACGTTTATATACTGCCTAGGTAGCTAAAACTGCTTTTGTAGCACTTAGTGTCATGCAAATACATTAAAAATACTAACTAGGAAATACTCAATACAAACATACAAATAGATAGCTACATGTACCGAAGTACCAGAGTACAGTGCACCAGTTAGGGTAAACGCACAGTTATCAGCCCTGCACGAGAATAGCATCGCCTCGCCATGTTTTTACTAGCTTATTAGTGTGCTTTGCAGCACAGGGTCATACTCAAGCTATAGCAAGACAGGGACCCGATAGGGCCTGCCGGGGTTGCGGGTTGTTTGAAAGGGATACCGCGGTCCCTGAACACAAAGGGCAAAAGTGGGAACTCTCTTACGCTCCGTCCAGAGCAGGAGAAGTAATTTGATTAAACGTACACTATGTAGGCAAGCATATTATAAGTTGGGGGATTATATTGATGATAAAAATGCTTGGCTCAATGCTGGTCCTGCTCCACAAGCATAGGTGTAAACTCATTGATTAGTATCCGAAGCTATAGTGGAAGCTGCAGAAGATTGTAAGACTATCTTTGCAATGTATAGAATCAATTCTCTAGTATTGTGTAATTATTAAGCCCATATGTGAGTGCTATGTATTATCATTGACTTGACGAAGCCCTGGTAGTGTCATGCTCACTTAAATGTCTCGCTGATGGTGGCGGGTGTGTCATTTAGCTCCCTTCAAAATGGTCGAGCTGAATGGGGCTGATCCATACGTCATGTTCGTGAACGTGCGCTGTCAGTTGGGACTGGTCATTTTTGTAGCTACCACGGTCATTTTTAATTTATTTAGATTTTAAATTGAATTTTGCTTTTTATTTACTCTGGACGCTCTTACTGTGCACGTCTTTCTACATCGTTCTCACATATTTGTATAATGTCAACATGAATGATGTAAATACGATTTTGTAAAAATATTATAATTGAAAAGAGTGTCCATGGAGTTTCTTGCCCATTCTTCTCCATAGAGATCAACGCTTTGGAATGGGCAACTACAGTGCTTTCACAAGTTATTATGCCTTGTGACCGGGACTGTAGATTCGTTTTGTTTCTTGACTTTCAAAAGTGCCTGTAATGGTCTAATTGAAATAAATGATTTGATTTGATGATAACCCCCATCCGAAAAAAAAGTTACAGCGAGAAACTTCCACTTGGACGTGTGATGCTGACCTGGAAGCCTTTAAATAGACTCCAGAACCAGGAAGGCCGCAGTAAAGAAAACCTGTTCAGATGGAGATTCACACCCGACTCTGCACTAAAGTGTAAATAAGGTGTTGTTGCACAAATAACAGGCACATATACGGCCTGCGTGTTCGTTCTCAAAAACTTTGGGTCAATTCAGTTTAGACTGCCATAGACACGCTAAGAAGAAGACAAGTATGGAGTTTCATAGAAAAAAATCGCTATAGTGAAGTTGAAGCGATGCAGATCCCTGCAGCGTTCGTAAGTGCACGTTGATCTTTATGCGTACCTGCATACATGCAAGGCTGGCTGGCGATGGCGTGACGTCACAACATTTTTATTATTTTATGGTAATTATACTGAATGCACGCCGCGTCAACGTCGCTGCATTACTTTACATGGCAGCGGAAAACATTGTACATACAGCATTTTGTATGCTGAGTTATGGTATAGGGGTCTTTATATTTTAAAGTTTTTATTAACGTATAATGTGTAACGAGAGCGATATCTAGAGAAAAAAAACTTAATAAAAACTAATAGAGAATGCTTTATGGCATTAAATCCGCCTGTGTGCCACTATTGTACAGAAATATAAAATAAATAAATATTGATGTACTTCAATTTGAGACTACGTTGTAGGTTTGGAAGAAGGTCTTCGATAGAACTAATGGTGGTGGAAAACGGGTTAAAATGGTTCAGATCTGAAGGAATGATGGGGTTATTAGCCCCGTTCAGGATTTTCACGGATGGCTCGTGATGACGAAAACAATACAAAGATGCGAACGTGACTTGACCTTAATTTAAATTAACTTTCGCACATTCTTTTCCCATTTAGGCACTGTTAGTACTGTTACATGTTTTTATTATAATTTTAGGCTAGGTAATCTTGCTCTTAGTTTGGTAAAATCATATTTGAGTGATAGGCAACAGTTAGTACAAATAAATGGTGTTAATTCACAGGGTTTAAAAGTAAAAATTGGAGTTCCGCAAGGCTCAATATTAGGTCCCTTTCTCTTTCTAGTATACATTAATGATCTACCCTGCTTATTAAAAAATGAGTCTCAAAATTTAGTGTTATTTGCTGATGACACTTCCCTAATTTTTAAGATAAATAGACGGGCCCAAAATCTAGATGGCGTGAATGATGCCCTAATTGAGGTCCATAATTGGTTCACAGCAAACAATTTAGTATTAAATGAAAAAAAGACCAAATGCATAAGATTCGCTTTACCGAATGTTAAAAGTAATGATTGTGATATAGAATTAAATAAAGAGAAACTAGAATTCGTAGATAAAACGGTTTTCCTGGGAATTACGCTTGATTCAATGAGGCTTCAATGGGGTTCCCATTTAACATCCCTTGCGGCGCGGCTAAGTTCAGCAGCGTATGCTGTTAGAAAAATCCGTCAATTTACTGATGTAGATACCGCGAGACTGGTTTATTTTAGTTACTTTCATAGTATAATGTCTTATGGCATTTTATTATGGGGACGGGCTGCAGACATCGAGTCTATTTTTATTCTGCAAAAAAGAGCCATAAGAGCCATATATAATCTCCGTAGGCGCGATTCTCTAAGGGAACTGTTTAAGAACATTAATATCATGACAGTACACTGTCAATACATTTATGAAAACATAATGTACGTAAGAAAAAATCTGCATCTTTTTGGTAAAAGAGGTGACAGACATAATTACAATACCAGAAATAGGAACCAATTAGTTCAACCGGGCTTCAGACTCGCTAAAGTAGACAAATCTTTCATGGGGTACTGTTTAAGGTGCTATAATAAAATTCCACAAAGTATCCTTGAACTGAGTGAGACGAAATTTAAAACATGCATTAAACGCACACTATGTAAACAAGCATATTATAAGTTGGACGATTATATTACTGACAAAAATGCTTGGCTCAATGTCGGTCCTGCTCCACAAGAACAGGGGCGAATAAATTGATAGCATTCAATAGTATTGTTGGAGCTGCTGAAGATTGTACAACTATCTTTGCATTGTATAGATTCAATTTTTTAGCATTATATAATCGCATAGCCCAAATTGTGTGAGTACTATGTACTACAAAGCTATCATTCAATGGAAACCTACGTCTTTTCTTGACTAATTTGCTCTGGCGGTTAAAAGCATGTCATGCTCACTCAAATGTCTCGCTGATGGTGGCGCATGTGTCGGATCATTTAGTTCCCTTCAAAATGGTTGAGTTGAATGGTGCTGATCTATGCGTCATGTTCGTGAACGGGCGCTGTCAGTTGTGACTGGTCATCTCTCAGTTGCCACAGCTTTTTTTAAATTTAATTATGTATTTTTGAAATTATTTTTCTTTTACTATGGACACTTTTAATGTGCACGTCTTGCTACATCGTTCTCACATAGTTTACCACTTTAACACGAATGATGTAACCAAGGTTTTGTAACAATATTTTGATTTAAAAGAGTGTCCATGGAGTTTCTTGCCCATTCTTCTCCATAGAGATCTACGCTTTGGAATGGGCAACTACAGTACTTTCACAGTTATTATGCCTTGTGACTGGGACTGTAGCTTCATTTTTATTGTTGTCAATGTTTCGACAGTTCAAAAGTGCCTGTAACTGGCCTACTTGAAATAAATGATTTTGAATTTTGAATTTTTGAATTTTGAATTTTTATATCTAACTAGCTTTTGCCCGCGATTTCGCTCGCGTTAAATTCGGGGTAACACAGTTCCCTTTCCTGATTTGCAGGTACCTGCTACCTGTAGTTTTTGCCCTTGCGCCTTATTGATTTGTAATAGCAAAGTTAAAAAAAATAGCCTATGTCCGTCTTCTGGTTCCCAACTATCTCTGTACCAAAATTCATCAAAATCGGTTTAGCCAAACAAACTCACTTTCGCTTTTATAATATTAGTAAGGATGTTTTTTTTGTGACTAAATGACTGATAGATATGAATGGTTATGGATAGAGAGGGAGAAGAAGGCCAAAGAAAAGATGGATGAATTGTGTAGGGTATGATATGAAGGAGAACGGAGTAAATAATGCTGTGACGTCTGACTGCGGAGAATGGAAGAAGAAAATAATGTTGCGTCGACCACAAATAAAATGGGACAAGGGCAAGAAAATGAAATGATGATCTTAGTTTTTTTGTTTAAAATGTTATAGTTAGTAAATAATGTACACCTTAGAAGTAGTCCCAGAAAAATCCACCCCTGAACACCCATCTGACAGTGCCAACAAACCTCAAATACAAATATTTACAAGCAATTAAAACTCGACTTACACCACCACAGTTTAACCTATCATGACCCAGAAAAACTTTTAAATCGATACAATTTTATTGCTATACACATGTAGTTAAATAAAACATGCTAGACCAATGAGAAGTATTTCGTAATTATATGCCAAGCCACGTCAACCTGTACTCAAATATGCTACAATTTCAAAATTGGGGTGAACCTTGAACCCGCTGTGGAATTCTTAGACGACGTTTTAATGGCGGCTTTGGTTATGGAAGTAGGTAAAAGGGCAACAACATTTAAAAAGAAAGGGAAATAAACGTGTGTTGGGTACATACATATATACACTCACGTCTTTTACCACGGAGGTAGGAAGTCACAGAACGCAACCTACTAAGATCCTTAATCATTTGTTTGATCTTCTTGTGTACTATATCGCTAGGCTAGATGGTAAGGCTACTGCCGTGCCTTCTCCCATCTATGTTATATTCCGCTTCCTGTCTAACCGGATGCAGCTGAATACCAGTACTTTACATGGAGCGACCGCTTGTCGGACTATCTGTTAGATGGAATGACATTTTGATGCTTTGTTTTGAAATCTTATGTGATTTGATTTTCGAATTTGAGTTGCGTTTGCAACGGTCGATCTGCTGATTTGTAACCGTCAATAACACACGATGAGTTTCCTTCGTTTTTTAAATTACTTTGAGTTGTGTATAGTTGGGTTTTCCTTTTGGCTGGCCTAATAAAGACTGTATTGGAAACTTCAAGCCAGTATCTTTGAGTCGTAAAGAATTATGGTATCATCGAAGAGAATTTGGTAAGTTTAGCATTTTATCTGGCCCATCTTGGTAAGTGCCTCACACTGATTCTTCACTTGGTGAGATGTGTTGACATCTTGATATGTTACATAAGGATTGGACTGTGAACACAACGAGAAAAAACAGCATTAACTGTTTTTTTTGCCAACAGGATATACCTTTATACACTGCATTTGGGAAACCTGTTATCGTTATTATCTGTAACAACGTCTAGTATTGCACCTGTAAAAGAACTTTGGTTCTCGTATGAACACTCAGCAAAGGAGAGTAACCAAGCTCGTCAGCAACAGTTGAAGTTTTCATGAAAATCCACGGAAATTCGGATACATTCGAAAAAAGTTCAATTTATTTGATATAATAAAGGAAAACATGTTTATTTGGCACTGCAACAACTGTACAAAATATAAAAAAAAACTTAAATTTTAAAACTAAAAAAAAACATAAATCGTAACACTACAAAGAAAAAAAGCAAAACTAAAATTAAACATTTCATTAAAAGTAAAAAAAACGTCAGAAGGTTTCTAAAAAAAACAACTAGGTATATCCGTCGAGCCTCTTTTCCTGACTGCACTAAGTGCATATTTGAAATGTTCTTTTTTTAATCTATAGGTACTTTTCTTTTCTTTTTTTAGCCAGCACTATTGTTGCAGGACCTCAGTTCAGTATGCTTACTGTTTTATGATTGGTTTCTTTGAGCCTTGCTGACAGAGATATTAGATCTAGTCTTGTAGATATTGCTGGAATAAACAAAGCTTTTCGGATAACAGAGCCTTTGGAAGTTTTTCTCAAAAGGTTAAAACATGAACTAACTTATGCCCGTGGTTTTCACCCACTTCAAAGTCAATTGCGCACGGGATCCTACTTCCGGGATAGAAAGCCTGTGTGCTATTCCAGACTATAATAATCTTTGTGCCAAATTTCATTTAGATGCGTTCAGCTGTTTTGGCGTGATTGAGTAGCAGACATCCATTCAACGATTCAAATATTCGCATTTATAATAGTAAGTAAGATTTAAGAAAGGCTTAGATGGATGAATAGTCAATACAATTCAAGATCTTGGCTGGTTTGAATACTCAAAAGAACAAAATTGGAGATGTATCTGATCTACTCTATTTACAATAACAAAAAACAAAAACGAATAAACCAATAAACAACCAAACCAATACACCATCATAATAAATCCATAGATTTTAACATACTGTCAAGTTCCCGCCATCCAAACAATGATGGCGTTGTTTAAATCGAAAGTATTTTTTAAATCTACAGTTCCATGATTTAAATGGTTAATCTTCCTCATCTTCCAATTCACTTTTTTATTTACTTATTTTGGCAGAACACTAGACATGAAAAATAGAACAGAAAATACCTATTGTTCTTTCAGTTCAGTTTATTTTAGGGGTGAAAAAGCTGTGTAAAAACTGTTAAAAGATTCACCAACCCCAAGCAAATCGAATTCTTAAAAAAAACAATGTATACATAGATTTCCACATACCATAAATTTCCCGCCATCCAGACAGTCATGGCGTCTTTCAAAATTCGAAAATAGGAACACAGTCACCTGGAATGTCGTCCGTCATGTTGGTACTGTTGGTAGCGGTCAGTGATGTCCCATGGCGTGCACCGGCCGGCCGCGGGGCGAATACTGACCGCTGGCCACGTGCCACCCTTCGTAACCACCGTGGTTTAACGAGGATCGTGGAAAACTGGAAAAGACTTGCGTGGAAATTGTCGATTAGAAGCTGAAGAGGTGGAAAGGTTTGCTGATGGCATGATGAGTGAACGATTTTTCTTTTGTAATACGGCAACTGGCAACTAGCTGAAAGAAAAGAATATCCGCATTCTGTTTTCAAAATTCACCATGAGGGACTCACGTGTGAACGTGTCTTTGCGACTTTTGTTGAAACAATGGTTAACAATATTGATATAATTACATATTTAATATATATTATATTTAGATCTGAAAGTTGAAACGGCACCTGAAGAAAGTCAAAAATTGTCTCCATAACAAATAAAAATCATTAACGAACAAAACGAAAAGTGGACATGTTTTCCATTGAGGAAAAACATTCCCTTCCATAAAAAATACATCCTCGACCAATGTTATTGTCGTGCAGACCACTGGTAACCAAAACAACTTAACCCCCTCTGCCTCGCGCTTACCCTTTAAACTTCCCCTATTTTGAGGTCAGCAGTAATTTTACGCGGGCCTTGTTAAACTGGCCATCAATTTACTGAAATAGTTTTTTTCCTGTCGCAATAAATATCGTCTATTGGTTTGTTTACGAAGTAATTGTTTACCGTGTGCATCGAACTGTTGGATACATGACTATATATAGATTGTTAAGTTCGAAAGGTATGTGGAGTGTGAAGCTGGTGGTAAATGGGTGGTTTCCTATCAGCTTCCGATGATAATAAATTGGTAGAATATGTCATGTCATGTAGGGGTGGTATATCGATAAATGTAAACATAACATCCTCTACGTAGGTATTGTATTTATTTTTTTAGGGCAATACTTGGCCTCTATATTTTCATATGAGTCTTTATGGGTTCCATAGCTTAAAAGGAAAAAAATACCTAAGTATCCCTTATAGGATTACTTTGTGGTACGCCAAGATTGACAAGATCTCGGGAACGCATGGAGGTATCGAATTAAAATGAAAACCATATACTCAAGTCTGTAGTCCCTTGGAGCTGTGAAAAAATCCACCCTTTAAGTTTACGCAGTCAAAAGATTTGGCCGTGCATATTGCAAATTTGTTTGATGTCCACATAAAGATAAACAGCCGAGTCGCATTTGTTTATTAACAAACTGCGTTCCAAGTTTGAATGACCTTGCCGGGGTTGCGGGTTGTTCAAAAGGGGTACCGCAGCCCCGGAACACAAAGGGCAAAAGAAGGAACATGGATGGAGACAGCCCAGAGCCGGAGAAGGTAATACTTATCTGATCTCTGGTCGTTCTTGGTATTCGGGGTTTGAAAAAAGAACGAAAATGTGTTCTGTTCGTTTTTGTGTACGTACACCATACATACATAAATATTATACGATACTCAAGTACATTTTCATTCTCTGTTATATGTGCCATTACACAGATAAATCACACACTCAAACAAACATTCGAAACATACAAGAGATACACCAAGGCCATACAAACATGAGCTTGCAACTTTTTACTTATTCGATCCTAAAAGTACAAAATAAAAATAAAAATGTTTATTTTCATTACGAAGGATATTTGGTATATATTGTTAATGGTAGAAATATACATATTCTGGGGCGTTTCTGTGTTGAGGAGGCTGACGACAGTTGCGTTCGAATTGAACAAATATTTTAGGGTTGGTTGGCACCTCGCTAACACTTAAAAGCTGAGCAGCGGGTAAAATCCCTGGGCGCAGCTAGTAAGCCATATAAAGTACACTTCAAAACATTCAATGTCGGAATGGAATCATTATCCGGATTAAGCGCGTTGAAGTTTATTTAGTACCTACATCATTTATACTACTCGTTGTTTAAAACTTCACAATTCTTAAATTAAAAAAAAACCTGTAATAAAAGCAAGGCCACACAATCCTTCCGTAGAACCTCGAAGTTTATGCATAGTGAATCATCTCTTACCACACTTGCAGAAGTTCCCCTTCAGTTTGCTTAGGTTCATAAAATTCTATATATACTTTTATTGTTTACTAGCTTTTGCCCGCGGCTTCGCTCGCGTTAAATTCGGGGTAACACAGTTCCCCTTGCGCCTTATTGATTTGTAATAGCAACGCTAAGTTTTCCCTTTTCTTCCCTCTTTCTCCCTCACATCCCACTTTTAAAAAAAAAAAATTAGCCTATGTCCGTCTCCTGGTTCCCAACTATCTCTGTACCTCTCTGTAAAATTCATCAAAATCGGTGTAGCCATTAAAGCGTGAAGAGGTAACAAACAAACAAACAAACTCACTTTCGCTTTTATAATATTAGTAAGGATTATGCTCACCGATAAAACGCGTAGTCATTATCAATAATGCAAGCAATCAATCAATCAACGGTACCTATAATCATCGTTTTATTCGCGATCGTAATTCTTATAAGGGGCAACCTTGACCCTCTTACTACTGTATCGATTGAGTCATCAAATCAGAGTCACTTTCCTTGTTATTTTGATAAAGTGTGAGTTAGGCGGACTGAATATGGGTTGGTTCGATTCCCATTTCGGGTAATGTTACAGCGTTTGTCAACAAGAAGTGTCATGTTACACAGTTTAAAAACATTCTTTTTTTTTTAAGAAAAAAACGTTGTCCCACACTAGAAATTTCTCCTGTATTGTGGGTGCGTTTACAAACATTTAAACTCACATACACAAACAGCCAGACCCGAAACAACTATCTGCAGGTCATACAAATATTTGTTCCGTGCGGGAATCGAACCCGCAACACGCAGCGCAGCAATCGATCGCTCAGCCACTGCGCCAACCGTGCCGTCTATACTTATACTTATGACAAATATTTCAAAGTGACGTATTCTCGATAGCGATTATAGGGAACTCAAAAAAGTACATTATAATTCAAGTGAGGAAGTTTTCATTGCGGCCGAGGCGGATTCAACGCACGAGCCGCCAGGCGAGTGTGTTATAGAGCCGAGAACAGCAGTGTTCCACAAACATGCAAATGTTGAACCTAATCGTAGTGCAATTAAAGCCAATGTTGAGGAAGAGTATAACATTAACCTCTACGAAAAGTTTTTTTTAGTCCCGTTAAAAGTCGGACATGCTTAGTTCACAGATACTAGACTGTTTTATGGTCACGGTGGCTATTCTCAGTGAATATTAGTGATTTGCATGGGAAATATTATAGTGCACAATAGAATGCTTGTGCAGACTCAGGTGCACTCTCTCTTCCCTAACTCTCATAATCCTATGAAACGGTAATCTGATACTGCCGGCGAGAGATCAGGGGCCGGACCAGATCCTCAGCTTAACATGCCTTCCGAAGCACAGGTTGTCAAATTCCGGCGGTAAAAGCCTAATGTCATTTTATGCCCGACCAAGAAGACTCAGAAGTCCACAATCAGAATCACGCTCACCAAAAGAACAGTTAAACACTAGTTAAATCAGGACATGGCAAAAGCCTCGTGTATGGAGGAGGATTTAGGGGTGGACCATTGTATATTATACAGGTTAGAAGAGACACCGACGTCAAAGAGATTACCACTTATTCAGTTCAACGTTCTGGCATACACAAATTGTTTGTTCCACATGAAAATTGTTCGTTGATAACTTATAAAAAAAAATCCGGAAGAAAATTCGAGTCGGACTCGCGAACCGATGGTTCCATACAAACTGTGATATAAACGGCCATATCTCAGGGTTAATTTTATTTATTTTATTGTATGGAGTATACAGCAGAAGTATATGACTTAATTTTAACTCGATGCCTGCATGCGTTCCTGAGATAAAGGGTCTTGACACACAGACAGACAGATAACAAAGTGATCCTATAAGGCTTCCATATTTTTTCTTGTAGGGTACGTAATCCTAATTTTGATCTAGTAAGAATAGCAATTTTGCAGAAAACAGCTTTATTTTTTAATATACTACAACGATTTTTTTTATGTGATTCAGAACAATGTAATGTACTGAATACGTGACAACCGTAGTTTCGCGTTGGTGACCCTTCCACCCTGTATACGGAAGTGGGTTAAGCAAAGTTTTTCCCAGGGTCACCTTGGCTCTTCATCCGTCCGGTCGCCAATAAAGTTTGCGACTCTGTGGCAATCTCGTCAACTTCCGGACAGATTTTGGCTCGAGTTAAGTTGTTTGTTTCCGTTTAAAGTGTTGTTTTGACAAGTTCTTGGTGTATTTGCTGAATAAAGGCATTGATTTGAGATCCTTGTACTCATTGTTACTTTCATAAATAGAACACTTAGCCATATTATGCGTGTCTTAAGATTAATAGCCAGTGCTCTAAAGATAACGTCTTTTGATTGCCCGAAATTGAAACGGACACAGGTAGCTTATCTCTGACTATTGAAAGTGCCTGGTACAGGTCTATTTGAAATAATGCTTTGAGTTTCAGGTGAAGTGAGGTTACAACACCAATTGGATTTGCTTTGCTGCACGCGTGCGTAAAAGAAACTGATTCACTCGAACATTGACGAGATCCTGATTATGACCAGGGAACAGAGATGCCGGCAGTGAATTCCATAGACTGGCGGTTCGTACAATCTATCTGGTAATATATCACTTTGTTCGGGTTCGTGGAACTATTCTGCCAGTGTCGTGTAATGCATTAATATTTCATATCTTTATACATTGTTAACCCCGCGAACCGTCTAAAACAACGTCGATTGTCAACTGTTTATCTTGTCAACATTAAGGTGTTGATAGATTTGAGCATTCTCTTGTAATGAGTATTTTCGGGGAATCACAGGAAATAAAAATCGAAAGCGAGAGCACAGTAAAGCTTTGAGCTTTTTGACCGCGTGATGTCTGACATCTTCGTGAAGAATATTTTTTTGCAAGCATCGTTTAGAACATTCGCTAAAAAGATCATGAAAATGTTCGTAGCAATGTTTCTCTCTATACTTGACTACTTCACGTTGTTCGTCGTTCAGTAGGACTTTAAAAATGGCGAATGCTCGATGTTCTGTTACAAGTGAATGCTCAGCACCTCAATGGATTAATATTTCATATTTTTTGTCAATCTTTATCGATTGTAAGCTCCGTGAAATTTCTAAAACAAGGTCGATTGTGAACTGTTCAGAAGCGTAGGATGACTGTACTTAGTCTTCCATATATGTCACAAGAAGTATGATTCAGATATTTAATAGTACATATCTACTATACTATCAATCGCTAGGGGACCGTCAACCACATCGATTGCATCAGACAGATGTGACTGGATGTGTTGCATATCATTGTGTATTTGTTTGCACATATTTTCTTTGAAGTCGGCGTTTGAGTGAGCAACTCCATATCGTATTTTTTTTTGTAAATCACATGTAATGGAAAACAAAACACATAGACAAAAGACCACAAAGGTACTGCTTATTTTATTTAGAAATCTCTTTCAGCAAATCTGCGAGGTTATTTTGTTCGGTGCATGGATTTGTTAATTGTTTCCGAATACAAACAAAGAACACATAACTTTACGCGTGTTATTCTGGAATGGAAATTCAAGTGTACTTAATAGCCTAACCTACACCCACAATTCGCCAGTTACGTTTTAGTTCCATGTAATAGGGGCTAGCCAATTGCTATCAACTGGGTACAAATCCAGACGCCGTGGCTGAAAAATCTTCATGGATAAACCCCAATAACAATCTTCCCGACCCGGCAGTCGAACCCAAATGCTCATTCTCAGCAGTCGCGATGGCGACCGCTTGGCCAACGAAGCAGTCACAAAAATATAATTATTTTTGTGTATAAAAACACAACAAGATTAGTACCCTGACAAGAGTTTAATCTTAAGCCCCACCCAGAAAGAATAATATAAAAGGTGAACCCAAAATACTGAGGTAAGTATATATTAACATATTCACTTCCAGTGCTAAGTAGAACTTAAGTGAAGTTAAGCTAATTATACAGGTTGGAACAGCTACAAAGACCTTCGTCGTATCGCGGCGTTTATCTAAGTTCAGGCACCTTCAATTTTACAAGTTCACTACCACGAGGTGAACCAGCGGTGCTCAAGCTTTTAATAATAAGTTACAGTAATTTACATAATTTCACATTTTTTTATTAAGAAATATTTAAAAATGTGAAATTATGTAAATTAATTAATAAATGAAGTTACAGTAATAAGTAAGTAGAATTATTTACCATGCCTAATTTCCGCCATTTGTTTTATTTTCAAAACAAAATGGCGGCTACACATTAAACCGGTATTTATCAAAAGCTTCAATAAAAACAAGCATAAACTAATATAATTAAGAGGTAATGGTTTGTTCCCCCGACCTTTTGCTGGAGCTAGCCCGCGTTGCTAAGCCAAAAAATTTAAATCATCTCTCAATAATGGAACTTAGATTCAGCCTGTCCCTTTGCTGTCCTCCCCCAGCGACGCCCTAAGCCAGAGCTCGTAACCCGCTGGGTAATGCCCTGGCTGGAGGCCTTACTCTCAAAGGCAGCCACAGGATAGTCCGGGTGGACAGTTAACAACCTCATATGTTAACCTGCGAGATGCCAAAAAGAGGTTAACCTCTTTTTGGCATCTCGCAGGTTATGGTATATAGGTTTGTGACGTTGTAGGGGAAATCTCTGGATCTATTGAACCGATTTTGAAAATTCTTGTACCAATAGAAAGCTAAGTTTTTTTTTGTCATAGGCTATTATAACATCACAGTACGACACTTAAGAGTTTGTAATTAAAATAAATGCTTTGAGTTTGAGTTTAATCCTGTTGAAATCCATTGTAAAAATAATCGAAAGCGACTACTTCTTTTGTTAAATCTAAGGCGCTGCGCAAATGTTACTACCAATGAATATTAAGACCGTTATTGTAACAATAGAATTTAGCTATTACTGTAAAATAATTGTGTTTTCTATTCCATTTGATTAAAAACTATGGTTTCCTGTCATGTGATGTGCCGTGTTTGTACCAAAAAAAAAGTCTACGTGTGTGCAGACTTAAAACTTTGAGGACCTATCACCGACAACAAACAAGACGCTTCGATAACTTCGATTGATGTTTAATTACCGCTCCAATACATAGATAGAAACATACTACTATCAATCTACTTGGATTGATAGTAGTATGTTTGAAACAAAAGATTTGAGTACCATTGACCTCTAGGTTTCTTGACAGCATTCGTGGCGACGTTCACGGTACCTTACAACAGCCCCTATGCATACTTAATCAGTTGCGTGAAACATTCTAATGCCATTGAACTGAATTTGCGTCAGTTCAATGGAAAATTGGTTCGCTTTTCTTGTATTTCCTTTTGTAAGATTTGTGTAAGTATATTTTGGTGGTAACATTCGAGTCTTTTGAACTTATTCGTGGTTTGGACGAAGTGTTTTGATGGTTTATAGTTGTCCGGGTCGGAGAAACCAATAATATATTTTAGTTTTTTTTAGATGGAAGCTATATTGGAAGCTAGAAGTGATATTGGATTTTTCCATCAGAATATTTCTCAGTAACAAACACGGTGGCTGGACATTTGCCGTAATGATAGCAATATGGAGTTTCTTGCCGGTTCTTCTTCCACCAACGACCAATTCGAACCGTACACCTTTTCTCGACGTTTTATAAGTGCCCATGTAGGTCTATGTGAAATAAAAATATTTTGATTTTGAATAGGTTCGACCACTGTTACATGGAAGTTGATCAATAGAAAATTCTTGGGTTCACCTGTGTGTACACCTAACAAAGCTACGTTCTTTCCAGAACTTTAAAATTATGATGTAATTCGTAATAAAAATATTCAGTTTAATTGAATTTTGTCACCTACTTCTTATTGGATGTTACAAATGGAGAATGCGAAAAAGAGTTTGAAGTAGATACGCATCGCAAATTTACCAATTATGCTGTCACAAGTTTCCACAACCAATTAGTCTCCTTCAAAGCGTGAATCATACCAGCGATCAAAGCATCAGATACGGTAGACCCTATGACCTTGCCTTACCGAACTAAACAATGACAAACCATCAGATTAACACCAAATACATAATACCAGTTCCCAGAATATGAATAAGCTTTTCATTGTGAAACCTTGAAATCCATTTTTAGTCGAGTGACTCTTTAAGGTGCTTTAAATTCGGAGGGAAGGCAGCCACCATTCTGTTGTTGGATGTCAAGAATACTGCTAGGATTTATCCTTTTTTACACTAAATAGATTTATTAATCAGGCCAAAAATCGGTTGGTATGGAGCGATGCTACGACTAAAGGTCCACCCTAGGGCGCCCTAGGTTTGCTTTATCCATATCTTTCGACTGCGTAAACTTAGACGGTTGTTTTTGCACAGCTCCAAGGGACCACAGACTTGACTATATGTTTTAATTTCAACTTGATGCCTCCACGCGCTCCCAAGATAGAAGGTCTTGACAGACAGACACACAAGGAGAAAAAGGGATATAACGTGGATATTATATAAATTTGTTTCAGAAAACTTGTAGTGTATACGACATACGGTGTTAGAATGAAGTACACTAAGTATAAGTATAACTATGGTAGGTTTCGTAAGTATATTCTTTTTATGGTATAATGATATGGGCATAGGGCTTTAGGTCTATCACGCGAGATCCGTATCGCACACGAAGCGATAATACAATAAAATGCTACCGTTCGTTTTTGTTTATGCAAATATTCTGACACGTACTATGGTGTATTGTGTCTTTAAGACCTCTTTTAGACTTCGTCTCCCTGCATCTAAATAACTAGCTGAATTAAATATATGGTCATGAAGAAGCTCGTGTGTTTGTATTCGAACAGAACAAGTTTGACGACACGATTGGCGCTGCGTCTGCGCTACGGGTTCGATCCCCGTACGGAACAAATATTTGTATGACCTACAGATAGTTTTTCCGGGTCTGGCAGATCGTGTATGTGAGTTTAAATGTTTGGAAATGCACCCATGATACAGGAGGAAATCCCTGTGTAAATTAAAACAAAAAAGTTCAAGTAAAAATTTATCATCATCATCACCAGCTTAACTTCACCCACTGTTGTATATAGGCCTTTCTTTGTTTGTGTTAAGCTCCGCGGTGTTATGCTAGCCTCATCCAAAAACAACAATAAAGACAATTTAAAATTGCGTAATATGACGTTGATAGGGATAGGAACACGTGGATTTTTTTAGAGGAGGCCTGTGTCGAAAAATAAACTGGGAAGAACGTACCATTGAAAATATTAGTTCTAAGAATTAACTGTAAGAACTCAGAAATAAACGCTTATTTTATTTTATATTTATTTTATAATATGACGTTACCTTTGGAAAATAAGGCATTGACTTCCAAAGCTCGTAAGTTTCTTACAAGAATAGAGATCGTGTTTGCACTTTAATTCAAATATATAAATTCCTCGTGTCGCGGTGTTTGTTATTTCTCCGAAACGGCTGGACCGATTTGTATGAAATTTTGTGTGCATTTCGGGAAGTTCTGAGAATCTGCCAACATGTATTTTTTAAACCCTTAAGTGATAAGGGGGACACCGGGGTGAAACCGCTGGGCAAAGCTAGTGAGGTTATAAAAGTTCCACTGAGCTACATGTTTTGCATAAATCAAATATTCCAAGAATTTTATTCTAGAAGGTAGGTCATGAATCAATGTTCTACATATTACGCAGTTTTCACACGCGTATTTGGGTCAGAGTTTACCCTAAGTATGCTGGGGGTAATCGCTGGCGTTTTGTGTGTAGTAACCTACATATCGCTCCGATATAAGGTCATGTTTGTTGTGCAATTAATGTACAGCGGAGAAGGAAGGAAGTTTTGCGTGTGAGGAACTGGAAGTAATAGCTGGTTGATGAAAATAAATACTCTTATTAAAACAGATTTATACATAACTAGCTTTTGCCCGCGGCTTCGCTCGCTTTAAATTCGGGTTATCACAGTTCCCCTTTTCTGTTTTTGCCCATGGGCCTTATTTATTCTAATAGCAAAGCTAAGTTTTCCCTTTTCTTCACTCTTTCTTAATTTAAAAAAGAAATTAGCTTATGTCCGTCTTCAGGGTCCCAACCAACTCTGTACCAAAATTCATCAAAATCGGCTAAGCCATTTAGGCGTGAAGACGTAACAAACAAACTCACTTTCGCCTTTTTAATATTAGAAAGGATTGGCACAGGTAGGTACGGACGGTGGGTACTTCAGAATAGAAGAATTATTACGATTAATGGAAAACCAGCGTCAGGTAGTCTACCTGGCATTATGCTGAGCTGGACTCCTATTTGGTGCAATCTTGAGACACACACCGCCCAGTAGTGGGCGACCGTTGTAAATGTATGTGATGTATCTAAATATGTAACTTCAACCTTGTTTTTTTTAATCTATTTCTTTTTTTTTCTTAGTTTGATATTTTTTTTGTGTTAATTCCTGTATTGTGTCTTTTGTTGCGTCAAATAAATGATTTATTTATCTAGGATGATTGGGATTTCATTATTCAGCTTGGGATATCGGCGAGATTATTCGTAGGTCTAGTGGTCGCAGAACCAACTGCTTCCTTGGTTCAATTCCTAGGTCGGGAATAGTGTTATTGGGTTTTTTATTCAGAAATTTCTCAGTAGCTGCCACAGAATCTGTACTTGTACCTGATAGGTGGCAATGGTCTCGCCCTCTATTAAATGAGACTTCAATTTAACTGGCGGAACATGGGTGTACTACTAAGTACTTGTCTGCCTAACCCTTCGAAGATAACAGGCGATGTTATGTTATGTTATTTACCAAAGACTCTGTGTTCGTAAGTGATTTGATTGATGCATCTTTTAAAAACCAGTGGCAAAGAGGTGGGTAAAACTAGACAAATTGTCGTTGAAACACGTTCACAAAATTATCAAAAATCCCCGAAAAACGGCCTTAAAAGCAAAAAGCTCTT
This sequence comes from Ochropleura plecta, assembly GCA_905475445.1. Lineage (NCBI taxonomy): Eukaryota > Metazoa > Arthropoda > Insecta > Lepidoptera > Noctuidae > Ochropleura > Ochropleura plecta. The sequence continues at coordinate 19,513,055 of FR997726.1, read as the reverse complement.
TAACAATTTTCGGTTGACTAATTTACCTTCGTGACTAAACAAGGTGTTAACTAAAACCACGCTCTTCGCAGTCGGTAAGAGTTATGCGATGAACGACCAAGATAGCTCATAGCTCGTACACTTGTGGACGGCATTATGCAGAATGGACTGAAATAGTCTTGTCAACGTCGCGTCAAGGTTATGTGGCACGTTATGTAAGTTCTTTTTTTAAATGGCATGGTAACAAGGATCTGATTGTGTTTTGTTTTTAATTGGGGGAGGTTTCATTAGCAGACGTTTCAAAACGTAACGAAGACTTAGATATTTTGAAATGATAGGCCTAAATAGCCACAAACAGGGACAAATGGAAAGAGGGGACGAAGCTCTTTACCCTGTGGTGGGATACATTAGGCATTATAATAATGTTTTCCAGGCTGTCGCTAAGCCTAAGAGGTTGGATAGAGGGCTTGATTCAGTTGGCCTCGATACGCCTTGCATTGTGATTGAGGTTCTGGTCTATGGAGATTTTACCCCTGCATTTTTTTTTATTAGAAAACAATAATGGTCATTTATCATGCACTGTACTTAGTCTCAGATTACTTAAAATCTTCACTTGAATGTGTAAGCAAAGTAGCATAATAGGTGAAATGGATGTTTGAACTCAAGAAGGTTGGTTTGAAAATAAATTGTGTGTCAAAACATCTGTACGTAGTTTTCTGGGCAAATTTCGTATTCAAAGTTGTATAAGATCTAAGTTTTCAGTGGGAATATAACAGCTTGTTTCTTTTAATAATGTATTTCTTTTAATAATATACAAAACCTTATAAAGACTAATTAAACTGAAGTCGATGAACCCTTTCATTGACTTTAGTTTTAGTAACATGGTGGGCCCCAATGACGTCTTAGCGCAGGATTGTTTTGTCATTCCCGTTTGGGAAAGAGACAGAGCTATACAGTGTCTAGCGCCATCTCCTTTCCACACTGGAATAAGATTAAAACAATACTGCTAACTTCATGTTAGGACCTCAAACCAGCCGCGCGAGACGACTGAGACATTTCGGGCGTCGGGCGCCGCGAGACGACTCCCGGCCACCAGACTCGGGTCTATGGACGGTGAGCAAAAGGTAGCTCACCGTCCATACGACGACACGACGGTTACGACGGTTTATTGACGACAGGCCATGCCGACGGAGCGTACGTGTTCCACACGCGCCTCAAAGATATGTCAGGAAAGCAGATCTACGCTTTGGAATGGGGACAGTACAGCATCTTTTTTGTTTAATTGACATTAAAAAGTGCCTGCAATGGTCTAGTTGAAATAAATGCTTTGAGTTTGAGTTCGAAAAAGGCCTGCCAGAGCCTTAACAGGGTTGAAATTCAAGGTGAAATTCTCTGTAACTTTTTTAAGAACCATTTGTAAAGCATGATGAAAAGGAGAATGACCTTTTACCATCACGAACGACCGATATAGATTTTGATTAAAAAGCGCCTGTAGTGCTGTAGACTGAAAGGCTAAAATTGTTGGATCTAAAAGTTGATTAAGAACAGCTAAAATATATTTAATGATACTAAACGAAAGTAGCGTTTGATGTGATAATTGCATAATAAAAAAAACATTCAAATTGACCATATCAGTTCTCTTTCCAATGCAAACCGTTACCTACTCGTTAGAATTTTATATTGATTATATCGTAGCCCTTAACACAAGGACTGAAAATATATTTTCGCGTGTTTTGATGCTTAACTAGATTCACATCAGTATTATGAAAAGAAAAACTAGCGTTCGGAATTTTGGTATGCAATCCATGGCGTGTTTCCATCAACGATTTCATGAATGTAGTAAAAAAAACACAGCAATGGATTTGGAACAATTCCCATTTTTCGTCATAGTTTCTGTGGTTGTCATGGACGGTATAGTTACTGGATTGTTTGTGCACAGTTGCCATGGTAACGATATCGTAGCATCTCGCTAACGGAGGTGGAAACTACGCTGATTCGGTCAATGGGTCGTTGATCCGTCGCGGATTTATGATGTTTTTTGGCTATTAATCTATTTTTTAGGCTGTTTGGCTACTTTTTTATGTAGCCCCTGTAAATTACGGCCCGTGTTATTGCACGATATGTTATCAGTAACGTTTATGTTTAAGAACCTATTGCTGGCGAAATAGAGCGTGGTTTCAATGTAACTTAAGTTGTAACAGGTAATTTATTAAGCCTTTGATCTGGTTTTTAAACCAGCCTGAATTAAAAAAAAACAATAATTATAGTATGCGTATCTACTAGCAAATATTTATCTTCACAAAAAAATGACATAACTCATAACTAAGTATGAACCTTTATTAAAAAAATCTAAATTCAGTAGCTCCACTATACTTAATTCAAAGTTACCTAAATATCAGAAATGTATCTAGCATAATTCTTTATTTTTTTCTATGAAGCACCATTTAAAAGCTCGAAACGTTTCTCCACAATAATTAAGCACGGTTGTCGCAATCAACAGCTTTAAAAAACAATGCATTGTCAAAACAATTGAAAGCTTCCAGCCCAGTAGCGCCATCTGTAGCTTGTTACTAAAACTACAAGCCCGGTATTTATTGAGGTTGTGTTGACTACTATGACTATGACTAAGGTTGTGTTGTGTCAAGCCAACATTATACAAACCGTTGTACAATTTTGGCTTGGTTCACAAGCTAACAAAACCATGCAGCGAATAAACTTAGTTCTGCTACTTGTCACTAGATGGCAGTGTACTTAGTAAAAGTTTCAGGCTAAGTTTTTACTTTGCCTACCTACATAAATTTGTTTCTGCTTAGTTACAGGAATGAAAACCATTTTATTTCTGTATTGTTTTATGCAGTTTAGTTTCGTATGTCGAGTAGTGTGAAAGGATATGGAAGTAATGTTTAGAATTACGATTTAGAATTACACGGTCACTGACCGTGCAAGGAACGTGTATTTGAAAAAAAAAAATACTTACTATGGTTTATGAGTAAACGACTGCGGTTTTTTTAATGCCTGAAAAACTAGGAATCTTAGGTGTCTTTGTTCCTTTTTTAAAATTGATTGGTTGAGTACTGGCAAGGGAGAATAGTAGAAAATTATTTAACAACCTCAAGTAACATGAGAATTTATTAGGAAAATTCTGTTTGTATGTTATTTTTTTTTAATAATATTCCATAACAGCACGCCTGTAATCCCCGAAGGGTTAGTCAGAGGTGCTCCTAATAGTACACCCACATATCGCTAATTATGTCTCTGGGTAATATATAAAAACCCAATAACACTTTACCCGGCCTGGGCATCGAAGTTTATATTTAGCAGTCGCTTAACCAACCAGTCCATCAAATCGACTTATGTCAAGGCTTAGTCGAGTCTATGACTACCTTATTAACCTTTTGAACGCCAGATCATAAACACACGCGCGTGTCATCTAAGCCACGCCACTTATTTTTCCAGATTTTTGTCACATATTTGAGTCATTGGCGTTCAGGATACGCGCTTGTTTGTTACATATATGTGACAATGGCGTTCAAAAGTTTACCAAACAAAATGTGATGTCTAAGTACGATTGGGTTTTAGCAGGCGTATTAATCTTCCCGCCAATGTTGTTATAGAAATAATACGAATAAATACTGATGATTCTTTATTTCCTTATAGTTATAAGTAAATATTAATACTTAAGATATTATAATAAGAAGTTATTTTGTTCCTATAAATAAGTTCTCCGCTTGCTTAAAAAGAATTCACAGTACCTCGGTGTTGCTACTACTAAATTTACAATTAAGTAGTATTTACAGATCAAAATATAAAATTTGATATTTTTAGTAAGTACCTACTTACTACAAAATTAATAGAAAGAGATATTAAAGTTTTTTTTTTACTTATTTATTTAATTTCAACAAATATATTTTGAGGTATGACAGTAATACTATAATAAGCATGTCACTAACTAGTAGACTAGTTTTTCAAAATCTAAGAACATAAGTTACTACAGCTATGCACGGTCCAACACGCACATAAATGTTGGATGCAATTATGGTGTCAATATGAAGTATGTTGGTACATCTAAAAGACACGTCAAGTATACAGAATTTGATCTTACCTACATAGGTAATTTGGATATCATCGGCTTAGTTTGAAAGAAGATGGAAATCATAAAAGATGCTTTTACGTGAAACTAAAACTGTAGGTGCGTAATCCCAATGTTTATTTCGAAGTTTCGTAGTACCCAGTACTAACTGGGTTGTGGAGGTCAGATAGGCAGTCGCTCCATGGAAAATACTGGTTAGTTGCATTCGGTAAGACTGGAAACCCACTCCAACATAGTTCGGGAAAAGGTCAACCAGATGATGACGTTTATTTGGAATTATTAATAACGTTTGATACGGCATATATACCGTGATTTAAACGTCATAATCATGGCGTGTAACAGCGCCGAAATATTGAGAACTCATATTAAATAAAAACACGGTATTTTTTTTTTAAATATTAGTGACCATGTCATGTTTAAAAAGTTTATTTGGGAGTTTTTACGAATGCATTTTTAAAGATAGCGCGATTTAGAATACATTTATATGTTCCAATCTTCTTAGTAATAACAAAAGAAAGACAATGTTTAACATTTATACAATTTAGTAAAATTGAACTTAATTTCTGGACTAAACCGACGATATAGCATTCAAATTACAATCAATGAGTTGACATCGTTAAATAAGTTTAGTTACGACGACTGCTTAAAAATATAAAAAAAAACTTACACGAAATGTGATTATAACTTCATAAATGCGAGGACTACAATAACTGGCAGTTTAGTAATAAAAAAGTTTTAATTTATTAGGTTTTAACTAAAATAACAAACATATTGGAACGTAAACTTACTTAGCTAATTAAACACGAAATGCCAATTATGATGTACGACACTTTTCTTGTTATTTCCTTATTATTTTATAAATATACTTAAAAATCAGTGAGAAAATGTTAATGATTAATTTCATATTTAGTTCAAAATTTAAGAAACTTTCCAACACGTTATGTTGGTAGTGCCTACATCGAAAATATTTTTTATATTATTAATATTATCAACATTTTCGAAACTATGGATAAGAGTAAACATTTTAGTAATCTAGAATTATATTTCCTCATAAAACTTACTGACTAGTACATTATAAATACAAAAAATAAAACAGATTACCACGACGCACTTAATTTAAAAGCACAGCATTAGAAATCATAATATTAAAAACGTGTGGAATATAAACAAACGAAATTAAAAAAAAATAGATGTTCTGACATCTAAACAATAATTGTTTAACTTACTCTCCTGACTTATATAGTAAGATCTATAAACATTTAACTCTACAAACGATCGTAGTAGCATGTTTTATGTTGTCTCGTGTGTGAAGGTTTTATTACTTCGTATCCATTAAAAAGGCAGACTAAAGATTCTGAAATCGATGTTATATTGTCTAACTGTTGGCCAATCGTGGCCTGTACCTTCCTAACAGATTTCAATTTAATCTGTAGAAAAAAAGTTAAAAGCCGGATTCACATTCAAAAACTACATTATAGAAAATGAAGTACTTAGTAATGACTACAAGTTAACAGATGCAATAAAGTGGTAACTAAACTACATTGACAAGACTCACACTGGATTGCAGTTATTAAAAGTATGGATGAAAAGCTGAATTTGTAAAATACGAGTAGACAAAAAGTCGTAAGTTCTGGCTACTCTAGAAGAAAGAGAAGAAGAACAATTATATGACACTTTGCGACAAGAGCTAATGCTGACGAACTGATGGAACAATTGGCAGAAAAATATGGAACTGAAGCTACGTAATAAGTTAGTTCAAACGTCTAATAACATTGATTCCTATATCAAAAGTTGCCGAATCTTCACTTACCTAATTGATACTAATAGTCAATTAGCAAATGAGTTACACGCCAATGATAGGAATCAAAACAATCGCAAAGTATCAGCAATAAATATTAATATAAGCGAAGTCGGAAATAGTTCGGAAAAATCGCGAGGAACTTAAATTAATATCGAGGAATAATCGATTCTTAAACAATCGATTAAAACGATCATTGGAATCGAATCGATTAGCCGGCGTGGCGGTTCGTTTTGGGTGGTCCTACGGGGTGATGAGCGAAATCCATCATATTGAACTCCTCGACGATAGTTTTGGGATGAAGAGCGCTGATGTTGTTGTCTACAGTGTAGGTCCGGGCGTGTGTTTGAGAGAGGGCGTGTCTCGGTTCGTTCTCCAGCCAGTCGTCGTCCCGCAGTCGCTTGCGTCGTGCGATTTGCTTGTCACGTAGATGTCGCAGTCGCGCGAGGTGGGCGTTGATCTGTTGCGGTGTGAGCCCGGTGCGACCGGAGCGGAGGAGGTCGGCGTTGCGTTGGAATGAGCCTTCGGGGTCGCGGCGGTTCCAAGTGTAACTGGAATGAGAATTACATAAATCCATTAGCTTTTATTGATCACTGTCGGTCAAATGCCATGGCAAGATCCACAGGTCTTAAATTTGTTCCTTGTGGTACTCCTTAGAAAATGTTTACATTTCCGTCTTGTAATAGTTACTGTTGGACATACGGTTTGTTTTGATGGTATACGTATAACACGCATGCACGTCTAAACAGGCGAGGCGCGTCCACCTGTTGAAAAGCGATTAGCAACGCATCTGTACAATGTATTGCGAGTGCCAACCTTTCAACGATCGACATAGTTGGCAGTACAATATTATCGACAAGAGAAAACCTCTGTTTACCATCTCTCTCACCAATATTAGCATAGCAATAGGCAATTTTCAACCATTCCCAGCATTGGGCGATAAGGGAAAAGTGATTGCAGTTAATTTGATCTATGTTTGCCATAAATGTACATTTAATGTGTTTTTGTTCGAAAGTACGTGCTCTGAAGAATTGATTGCCGTTGGTCTGGTAATGGAGAAAGTTGGCCAAACATTAAGTATTATTAATGGGCCATGTATTTATTTTACGTGGTAACTTTTTATTATTTTTTGGTACACGTGCGATATAGGCCGTTAACCTCATTTAGCATTGAGATAAAAATAATTCAGTCTGAGTATTGAGGAAATACGAGATAGTACTATTTTTTGGCACTGGGATAGCTCAACCTATTATTTAAAAAGGTTTTCAAATTTACATGGCCTAAGCAGTTATTAAAAACTTGTTGTTCACGTTTTTAGCTTACCCTGGGAATGGTCTCTTGAGCCGCCTGCGAATAGCAGGCCTCGACCTCTTCTTCAATTCATTTGGTCTCAAATCGTATTTCGAATTCGGAATCAAATTTGACCTCGGACCATGTCTCTTCAAACCCACTCGGAGATGGTGTGTGTTCGGCCGCAGATCGTAAGACTTCGGGTTAGGTACGGGGTTGACCGTGACGTCATTAATCATCATGGGATCGTTGACCTCCCTGCTGACGCTTGGTGCAGTGATTTCATTGATCTTGCCCATGCGTTGCCAGCGACGACGTAGCTCCTTCACTTTGGCCTTTGGCACCTTCTGAAGTTTGGTTTGGCAGATGTAGTGACGAGCTTCGTTGCACTTGCGAGGTGACCACCTGAAGAAATAAGCGTTAATAGTGATTAAATGGAATGAGTAGAGAAATGTTTAGATTGTTGAGATGAACCAGGTTCCAGGGTTCGCTTTGGTGTTAACAGATATCTTGAGTGATCGATTACCTCGCTCGATACTATAGGTATAGATAGACTTGCAATGAATCTTGTAAAATACTCTAGACTTGACTACATTTACAATTTGGAACAAAAAAATTGGTACAGCCGTGATTCTTTATCGTAACAAGCACATTACGATTATAGGCCAGTAAGTACCTAAGTGTTCCATTAACATCTATCATGATTCTGACCTACATCCTGTAATAAACAGCTACTTTTGTTCCCATGTGAAACCAATGATCACTCCACAAGGCGCCAACACCATGGCCTTCGACATTTAACGACCATACAACTGACTGCTAAAAATAGTAGGTATACTGTATGATGACGTCACTGACTGAGGACAAAAGACCAACACAAACCATGGAATCGTAAAACTTATTGCTTTTCTCAGGAACGCTCTATGGTTAGACGGTTTTGGTGGCTTGTGGTACAAGGCATGAGACAGAGTGGAAATACAAGGTGTAATATAATAATCACTTATAATACCACAAGAGCTTCAAAATTATCGGGTATTTCCCGATAGGTTCGTTGCAAACAAATGAAGGAGTCAAGTTTTTTCCTGAAAAACTTGACGATTTTATTTGTTTGCAGGGAACCTATCGGGAAATGCCAGATAATTTTGAAGCTCGTGTGGTATTCGGGGGATTATTTTTCCGTCCCAAATGTCGGCCAATAGAATTGCACCATGTTTTGTTTTTTATGCATAGCAACGACCAGAGAAAATTTTCAAAAAATTATCACTTATAATACCACAAGAGCTTCAAAATTATCGGGAAATGCCAGATAATTTTGAAGCTCGTGTGGTATTCGGGGGATTATTTTTCCGTCCCAAATGTCGGCCAATAGAATTGCACCATGTTTTGTTTTTTATATATAGCAACGACCAGAGAAAATTTTCAAAAAATTATCACTTATAATACCACAAGAGCTTTAAAATTATCGGGTATTTCCCGATAGGTTCGTTGCAAACAAATGAAGGAGTCAAGTTTTTCAGGTTAAAAAATAAACCGGAAACCTAACAACTTTCGTTTAATATGAACTTGAAAATTCCTTAAAAAGAATTATTTTGACGTGATAACGTCTTTAAAATCGTTTTAGTCGGGTGACATGTTCAGAAACTTGTAAACCTCACGAGCGACATTTCATAAAGATGGTAGCGCCATCTGTTACTTGGCTCGAAAAAAAAACTTTAAATTAGTACTTAATTTCATTTTAGATGTCACTACTGGTGATAACTTATATCACCAATTAGACGTTATCACGTAAACATCTCGATCGTAAACCTACTTTACAAACAACCAATTTTTTTTATAAGAACTGACACGACCGGCTGATCAACATGTTGTTTTTTTTTTGTTAGGTACAGACGTCTGCAGGTCAAGCTACCCGAAACTGTCAATTTTTCCCAATGAACCTTGAACCTTATAGTTTAGAAATAAAGTCGAAAATCAATCAAAGAAATCTGACAGATTGTAGTAGCTTGATGTGCAGGCGTCTGTACATATTACCAAAAGTTTTTCGATTTCATGGTCTGAGACACCGTCTTTTTGGCAAAAAAAAAAAACTGTTTAGGATAATCTCTGAAAGTAATGTTCCAATCACAAAACAATCTTATACCGATAGATAGCTACACTAGTGTCAAGTGTTGTAGACCGCATCTTATTCATTTTGACGAAGTCACGGCCAGAACGTAGTAGAAAACAAAACTGTCTTTTAGATTGGGCGCACGAGATTGAACAACAATTTATTGAAACAATTTAGGCCTGTATCATAGACGTTAATGTACGTCAATGTATATCAATTTCGAAAGATTGGCAATAAGTGTTAAATATTAACATCATTTGCCCCGTGTTTCAATGGCAGGGTCTATGACTTTTACGGTGATAGGTCAATAAACTTTTCATTGTCATATATGAATATGATAAACTAGAGAATTTTATTTTCAAGACTCATGAAAAAACTATAGGAAACTATACTATAGGTACGATAGCTGATAATAGGAAAACTTAACTAAGCAGTCAAAATTATGGATGTCATAAAAGACGGCACGAATCCCAGTCGGATTCGTACCGTGAATTCACAGAAAGTAGTGGAGGACTCGTCCAGCGGTGGAACAATGCAGACAACGTGAAGAATATACTAACCTAGCCTAGTTTGTACAAATGTATACCTACATAAAAATAATACATTTTCATTAAAAAAAATTGAACCAAATCGCTCACAGTACATCGCTTGAACGTGTCAAAGGCGGCTCTTGTGATTTAAGATGAATTCCAGAGCTTTAGACTCTAACCGAAATCCCACCGAAATCCTTGAGTTAACACATTCTTACGTTTGTCACGATTCAATATTGGTTCTCGAAACCTAATAAACATTATATTAGTTTTCTATTGCTTATTGTATTTGGTAGTTTTTTTGCTTCAGATGATATTGAATAAGTATTGCCACAATAAAGGACTCGCCAAACTTTTCATGTAATCTAATCTTCTTGGGCTTCATTTGATTTGTACCCTTAAAAACTATTCCAGCACATTTCGATATTACGTAAATTCAGGACATTGTTTATCCTTCATTTTAAAACATAGTACTGCAAGTTTTCTTTTCTTAAATATAAAATTCTCGATGGACCGATTTTTATGGAATTTTGTATGTATATTAGGTAGTTGTGTAGGTGTAGGATTCGGTCGTAATCATTTTTTTTATTTTGGCTAAGCAACGGGTGCAATCGTTGGGCACATTTAGTCACTTAAATATAAAATTCCAGTTTCAGTTGCTCCTACAAAACGATTTTTTTATACAACGATTTTTTATGAAATTTTGTACAATGTTTATTCGGTAATGTTAAGTCGGTCTCAGAAGCGGTCGTAATCGTAATCGTGGTTTTATTTTTAGTTTGGCTGAGCAGCGGGTGCAACCGCGAGGCACAGCTAGCAATTATGTAATTTTTATTTGAATCTTTACCTGTATAAGAGCTCTGGCATCATAGCGATGCAGTGCCACTGCAGTTCATCGGCGCTCATCCTCTTCATCTTGGAGAACGACTGGTAGTGCATCTTGCGTAGGTCACCACCCCACCGCCAGGACTTGACGCCGTAGTCGAAGATGCCTCCGATCCATCGGCTTTCTTTGGCTGTTGGCAGGATTAAAAAGAGAGTCAGAAAGTGTGTTTTTGTTTGAAGTACTTATACTTGTAATATTACTAATCAAGCGTGTTAGCTTCGAAGGGGATAGAGCTGTTCCAGATGGTACACCCATATTTCATCATTTTTTTTTTAAAACGATGCCCCACACTGGTATTTTCTCCTGTATCGTGGGTGCATTTACAAACATTTAAAATCGCATACACAAACAGCCAGACCCGGAACAAATATCTGTAGGTCATACAAATATTTGTTCCGTGTGGGGATCGAACCCGCGCCACGCAGCGCTGCAGTCGATCGCTCAGCCACTGCGCCAACCGTGTTGTCAGATATATATGTTTAAGTTACATGTGGGGGCGAGACTATGGCCACCAACCAGGAACATATCCAGTCTCTTTGGATGCTACTGAGCAATTAAACACGTATGGGCTGATACTATGAGCAATGTGGTCATAAAAACGACTTGATCAGTTGCAAAGGCCTAAGTGCAATAGCACAAATAGATATAGTGTAATATAAATCCTTACTATTTTAATATTATAAAAGCGAAAGTGAGTTTTTTTGTTTGTTTGTTTGTTACGTGTTCACGTCTTTATGGCTAAACCGATTCAGATGAATTTTAGTACAGAGATAGTTGGGACTCTGGAGACGGACATATACTAATAATGGGAAGAAAAGGCAAAACTTAGCTTTACTATTACAATCAATAAGGCGCAAGGTCAAAAACTACAGGTAGCAGGTACCTGCAAATCAGGAAAGGGGAACTGTGTTACCCCGAATATAACGCGAGCGAAGCCGCGGGCTAAAGCTAGTTCTAAATAAAAAGCGAAACATGAGAAAGTTCTAAGAAGTCCTTCATAATATGTATAATATTGTGTAGCAAAAGTTTCAATCATTTGACTTTCATAAAAAACTTGCGGCACTTTAAGTGTGTCATCAAGGGGATCAAGAACTTTATTATTGGCAAACTTTATCCTCTTACAATTCTTTTATTACGTTAAGTGGAGACGAAGTGGTCATCTGACGGTAATAGAATACTAGCTGTGCCCACAGGTTTCACCTGCTCAGGTCCTAAGTGTCGCAGAGTGATTGTTTAAGCCTATGTTACTTCCTGATTATTTAGCTTTTTACTGAGGAAAAATTGGTCTAGAATTTTCGGAGCCTTTTCGGTACGAACATAGGTACATCATCTATCTATACAGTACAGATACTTTTACCAATATTGAAATACAACTGTTTTACAAAATAACTAATTCTATGGTTACAATGGCGGTCTTATTGCTAAGAGATACCTTCTAGACAACCTTTGGATTGACTATTTGAACATAGGAATTTGTTAATTTAATTGATTGCTACGATTTAACTAAAAAAAATATCAACCGATTTGAAAAATCCTTTCAACATTAGAAACCTACGTTATTTCTGAGTAACATAGTCTAGATAACATCACGCTACTACCCATGGGAGCGGAATACTAACAAAATGGCGGGTGAAACCGTGCAAGAGAGCAAGTAAAATATAAAGTGGTTATTAATGATGTGTGCAATATGATGTTAGTTTAGTAAACTTTGTAGACACCTACCAACGTCAGGTTTATTGAGGTATTTGCGAAGATTCCTGTCCTCCCACCGCGCTGGTACCGTCAAGTTGCTATCTCGATCCTGAAACAAAAGATTTAACTGTTATTATTTTTCTCCTGAAAGTCAGAATTCACAGTGGCGACCATCAGAAAAGATTGACGAAATCCCAGAAAAACTGTTTAATTGTCTTGGATCCCGCAACAAAATAGTAGAGGTGTGGGAAAAACATAATTCCACTAATTTAAAATATTACTAGGGGGTCTAGAATGGCCGCTATTGCAGAACAGTAATAGGATAATATAATATGTAGGTATTACGTTACCATTCGTAAAATGGTCACAGTGACATTTTTTTTTACAACGTTGCCCCACTCTAGGAATTACTTCTGTATCGTGTGGTGCGTTTACAAACATTTAAACTCACATACACGAACAGCCAGACCCGGAATCTATAGGCTATAATCTGTAGGCCTTACAAATATTTGTTCGGTGCGGGTATCGAACCCGCGACACGCAGCGTAGCAGTCGATCGTTCAGCCACTGCGCCACCCGTGCCGTCAAAAATTCACAATATTCTTCGTCTGTGACCACTTTAAGAATGTTAACGTTATTCATATTACTATCCTATTATGATTCTGCTAAAGCGGCTATTATATGCCCCCTGGTTAATTGAACTTGTTTGAATATCTGTCGTGTTTGAAATAACATCAAATATGTAGTTACTCATCCCACAACTGAAATTGCCTATTAAACTACTCGAAACCACTTGCAAAACCCATGGATTGTAACTGTGCGTTCTATTCGCAATACTTGACAGTCTTGATAACAATCTGTCATACAATTTAAACTCCGATTGTATCATTTCTTATACTAACGCCTACAACATTGTCAAAGCTTTAATTAAATTTAGAAGTTTTCGCAAGGCGTGGCAGGAAACGATCTGATGTCACCTCCGCGTGGTAGTCAGGGAGCCTTACTGACACATAACCTACTGATGAAGTTTCGTCATCTATATGCTTATTAGCAAAACCTTTGATAATTATTCAGGCAAAACACTGTTCAAGCCATGTATTAAGCATATTAATCAAGGGTGTAGGTCTAGGAACTATTTTTATGATCTATATAGTACCTCGTACCGTTGGGATTTCCAAAATTTATTGTCATTTGTATTTGTATTCATTTAGAGGGCTGTGCGAAATTGCTTGTTAAGTTGTGGTCAAGAATTAATTAAATTAGGGACACTTCTGTGAAATAATGATGAGGTGTGGTTATTGGTGACTGTCATTGGCGAGGTGCCAAATTATTAGTATAATTTAGTGAGAGTTGCCATAGTAACTGCATTTGGTACAGTAACTTCGGGGAAAGGCGCTTAGTTGCGGGTTGTTCGAAAGAGATACCGCGGCCCCGGAACGTAAAGGGCAATAGAAGGAACATGGGTGGGTTTTAGTCAGTAAAAGTCTGACACGCCCCCTCGCTCCGTCCAGAGCGGGGAAAGTTATTTCATGATTTCCCAACCCAAAAAAAGGCGCTTATAACAAAGTATATATTTATCTATTGGTTTTGTTACTGTATTCGTTTTTGTTATTGTGCTTTAATAGGTTTAAGTATAATTGAAAAAGTTATTGATCTGCCTTGATCTACCTTAGTGATGGCAAAAGAACAATTGTTTTCAGTGAATTTCTGAAAAAGGCATCAAATTAAATTCACACAGTAAGTATTGCTAGTTTCTTCCTCAAAAGTTGTTGTTTTATTAGTCTATCTCTATGTACGCATGTAGGTTTGGTTATTAAAAGCGAAATTTTCAGAAACAGCTTCTTACACCTTGAAACGTCAAGCATGTTTGATCAGTCATGACTGATGGATTCTGACCTAAATCTTAACAGTTTTGGAGGCAAGTGTGTGCTCCTAAAATAATAATGTTATTGTAGCAATGTTTTCAAACAGCATTGTTTATTGTCGTTTTAGCAATTCTTGAGTATTTGCCAACTGTACATAAAATGGAGCAATTAACGATGAACCTAAAATTGTAACTAGAACAAATGCAATTCTTTTTTAAAAATAATAGTTGGATATTGACATTCTTTGTTATTTTAGAATGACTAGGTAACTTTGGGCATAATGACACACGCTTAAAAATACATAACAATACAAGGATTGTGTAAGACATTATATGAAGGAGAAAGGAGTAAATGATGCCGTGACATCTGAAAGGGGAGAATAGAAGATGCTTACTCTAAGCGAAAACAATTACTGGCAACCGACTTTCTTTTAGGGTAAAAAAAATACGGTTCCTTGTGTGGACTCAATGCAACACACTGAAAACATTACTGGTGCATTATTTGTATTCTTTGACATTCGTTACAGATAGTCAGTGTCCCGTTAGTCTGAAAATCAGTCTAACCAAGGGATACCTTATTACTCAGTACTAACTGGGTTGTGGAGGTCAGATAGGCTGTCGCTCTATGTAAAATACTGGTATTCAGCTGCATCCCGTAAGATTGGAAGCCGACCATGATATGATTGTGAAAAGGCTAAGCAGGTGATGATGTTGACGGTAGAAAGTTCCCTGGTATAATCCAGAACAAAACAATAATTGCCATGTCGGGGAGAATGTTCAGCTTGAGTAAGTATCTATTTACACCGATTATAAATAAACAAAAATCTATCTAAACTCACTGTTGTTCCATTTCCTAGCATCTACTAAGTGGTATAATGATCATGACAATATTAGAAGTTAAAAAAAAAACAAACAAACAATAACAAAATAATAAATGAAACAATTGTATTCTTCGACTAGCTTTTGCCCGCGGCTTCGCTAGCGTTAAATTCGGTGTAACACAGTTCCTCTTGCCTGATTTGCAGGTACCTGCAGTTTTTGCCCTTGCGCCTTATTTATTGTAATAGCAATGCTAAGGTTTCCCTTTTCTTCCATTTTTCTCCCTCATTACTCACTTAAAAAAATAGCTTATGTCCGTCTCCAGGGTCCCAACTATCTCTGTACCAAAATTCATCAAAATCCGTTTAGCCATTAATGCGTGAAGACGTAACAAACAAACAAACTCACATTCGCTTTTATAATATTAGTAAGGATTTTCTAGCTGGTATTTCCTAACTCTTCCGCGTAATATAAAATTTAGATTAGTGTCTAATGTATCTTACGCTATGCTATTCGTATTTACTATTAATTGATAGGCATACGTACCGAGTGTGACAATCTGTTAGTACTTAACGACTTGGCTTCTCAGAATCTATTATCATTTATTGTTAGCATTTCTTTGAAGACAAATTTTTGAATCACGGTGCGTATCATGCTTTAGCAGACCATTTATCAATTCTAACAAGCGTTTGATCATCAATTCTGATGACTATTAGATCATCTCGCATACCCAAAAGTACAGAATTGACCTTATCTATATTAGGGTTGTCACTCTTAATGTATCGAAGTCATTAGTGGATTTTCCGAAGGCAATTACTTGACGTTAGGCTGTTTACAATGGAGTCATCAGCAGTTTATTGACAATTGTGCTCGTTCGCAAATAGTGGGCATATCTAAGAAGCCGCTCTTATTAAGTGTGTTCACTTACTATTCTGGGAACGTGGTACAGTTTGCATGTTTATTCGTGGTGTACCGTTGGGTCATGGGTGATCTTTACGACTGCGGTTTATTAAATGCCAGAAACACTAGGATTCTTAGTAGTGTGTGTTCCTTTTTTAAGTTTATGATTGGTTGAGTTTGAGTACTGGCAAGGGAGAATGGTAGAAAATTGTGCACCAACCTCAAGTAACATGAGAATTTTTTTTTGTTTTTTTTTTCTGTATATATTATTAAAATACTATGACATCATGCCTATAAACACCGGCGGTTTAGGCAGGGTTTTACTTACCGAGGTTGCGGGTTGTTCCAAAGAGATACCGCGGCCCCAGGAACGTAAAGGGTAACAGATGAAATATGGGTGGGTTTTAGTCGGTACAAGTCCATCACTCCCCCCCCCCCGCTCTGCCCAAAGCAGGGGAAGTTATTTGATGATTTCCCATCCGCAAAAAAGAGGTGTTCCTAATAATACTACCCACATATTGCAAGTTATGTTTTTTTTTAAATCCGTAATAGGGGAGGCCCTATTGCCATCAACTGGGCACAAAAACAGACTCCGTTGCTGCTACTGGCAAATTTTTGATGCAACAACCAAAACAACATTTTACCCGACCCGGAAATCAAAACCAGGACCTCAGGCACAGCAGTCACGCTTGCGGCCACGAGAGCAACGAAGCAATCAAAGTCAAGATTTGAATATTATGTACTAGCTCGCGCCCGTGACTTCGCCCGCGTGATGATCGAAAAAAACAGTAGTAGTAGTAGTAGTATTCTATGTAATAATCCAGACTATAATCTAACTCTGTGCAAAATTTCATCAAGATCCGTGCAGCCGTTTTGACGTGATTCGCATTTATAATATTAGTAGGATAAGTAAATTTCACTTTTGCAGTAATATTACCAAGAGATAGTAAAACATCACTATTGTTTTCATAATTCCCACCCTTTAATAAATCCTACTAATCAAATCGTTTCAACCACACACGATCTCAATAAATTACCGATGCAGTTACATCATAAAGACGCTGCAAGCCATCATAAATACTATGACTTAAGATTAGCTCATAATTGATCTCTAATAGTTATAATCTAAGCTATTGCCTAGCCCTATTTATTGCTTGCATTCCGTACTAAATTAACACGTTGGCACTGGAAAGAGCACAAGGTTTGCAGTAAAAAGGTTCTATTGCACCTAAGTAATAAGTTGTTAGCGCCTCGGAACTTTTTTATCACGACATATAAAGCTCTAGAACTCTATGGTTTTATGGATACGGGTAGAAAGGAGGCTACCGATGAGATGATGAGTAATAGACAAGTATGGAAGACTTGCTATGGCAACCCTAAATAAATAGGGATAAGGGCAGGAGAAATTATGATGATGAATGTTGATTTATAAAGTTCTAGAAGTCTTGCATGTTGTATTTGTTGAGTTTATTCTGGACGAGAGTTTTCATCATGAAGCCTGTGTGTGTACATTTTTATCATCTTTATTAACTAAAAAAAATTGTCGGTGGCCATACAAACGCTATTAAAAACTATCAAACTAGACTGAAAATTATAGCCATATTGTGATGATAAAACAGTTAAACCATTCATTACTATGGAACACTATCTAATGTTATGAATTTGACCGCGTTTTACAATCAAACGGTGGCCATTTTATTGGCAATCAAATTAGGTGCTTTGAATATAGAATAGAAATATTAGAAGAGTGCAACAACCTCTCATAGTTTTTTTTTAAATAAATGGTCGGTATTAAAATGCCATTCGTGTATTGCCAATAACAATTTATGTGTTATTGAAAACTGATTCGAAATAACTTTGCGCGTATGTAGCTGTTATATCAGCCCATAAACATTTGCTTACTGTCTATAATTGACCGTTAATATAAATACTGTTTAAGAAATATTATACATGAGGTGTCGTTCGTTTTTACTATAAAGATGTTTAATTCAAATGAGAGAAAATTACGTTTACTGGGCATGTGATAAACAGAAACACACTTAAATAAGACCAAAAGGCTCAGCACAACGCCAGATGGCAACACAGGACCACCACCTGACGCCGATTTTAAACTGCAGCCCAAAAGTGCCATACGCTAATCATTGGTACGATCATCATGCATGACTTACAAAATCATAAATTGTATTATCGAAGTATTAATAAAAAATAACAGAACCGTTTTGTATTTTTCAGGTTCTCTGAATTTATCATCGACAATATGGAAGCTATCTTGATCACACGAATAAAAATACTGCAATTTATTTAGTCTCTGCCTGCCATGACACTGGCGATGTTTAGAGGGGAGGAGTTCAGTAGGTATTCGAAATATTTAAAAAGAGAACCATTTTCCAAGGCTTAATGTTCTAATTTTTCTCTGTAAGTGAATTTGTAATTCTTTTGAGAAAATAAATATATTTAACCGTAATTTAATTTGTTTTTAGATTTATAACACTATCACTTACTACATTCGTCCGTCGTCTACTTTAGCTTTTCGGTTCTTTCTGTGTTTTGTGTGTGTGTGGGTAATAATGAGTACAATTCTAGAACATCATTTCAAACTTAATTTTGAATGCCTTGTCTCACCAAGTCTAATAAGCGCCTAAACCGCTAATTAACTGAACAACGAAAAAAAAAGAATAAAATTAAAACAGAACGAAGACAACAGAAACGTACATAATATTAAATTAAGTAAGTCCAACCAAATTAAACCTTATTATATTATATCGATTGGCCCTTGCTATAATGCATAACTCTCTCCAATTACTTGCATTTTAGCAGATAAACAGAGAACCGCTATTTCAATTACGTTGTCATAGTGTGACAAAATACTGTAAAATACCGTGATGACAGTTTGGAACGCACACTAGACAGTTCGACGACACATAGTATCATCACAAACATTTCAAATAAAAAAAAGAAAACCATCTTATAAACCGCAAATCCTTAACTCTTAATCATCATTGGAACGCATCCAAAAAGGTCAAGGTTTAGCTCGCTACTCTAATTCTTTCCTTTGTGTTCTAAAGCGCATTTAAAATAAGAATACCATATGGTTAGCTCTAAATTATTGCGGTTGCTTCTTTTATTGGCCACTCGCTTGTTGCTACGTGAAGCATCGTGTAAAGGCACGTTTGCACGTTTCAATTTCGGGGAGTGCGATTTTTGGCCACAAATATTCAGGTTGCAAAGTTAGAAGTGATTGTTTATTCAACGTTTGAACGTTCCAGTGAAGAAAAAATTGCTGCACTTTATCTGATTTCAAAACTTATATAAGAAGTAAATACAGAAATACGTTAGTCAACTCAATTCCCACAGTGAAATTAAAATCTATAGTTTGTGAATCAAAACAGTTCAGTGACACTTCCCGTGATTCCCGTGACTTCAATATTGGCCAGAGGCTAAGCAACGTTATAACGTGATAACGTAAAAAAAATCAGTAGTCTCTTGGGCAAATTGTCGATTGACATCGTTGAGAAGGACATTATTGATTCTGTAAAGGTTTTGAATTTAATATAAATAAAATAAATATACCCAAATCACACGTGTATTATAATTTAGTCCCGCACTTTACTAATAGCTGGATACGTCTAAAGGTAGCTTAAGCTTCTAAGCAATTTAAAAGTCTACGCCCGTTTGCGGTTCGGCCAACCTTGGCTTTGAAGATATTTGTGTTACAAAAACAATGTAAGTGAGTTAACGTGTTTAGAGGTTAGTTCAATGTTTTATTACGCTTTTCCCAGTAATATTGCATGTGGAAACTGTTAGGAAAGTGTTATAATAACAAAACAAGTGAAGTGCAGTCTGTAGAAGACGTAACCTATCTTTAGATAAGTTTATTGTTTGATGTTAGGCGGTTCGAATTGAAGAATGTTTTATGGAATACACGTTTCGATATTCAAAAACAGTTCGTATTTTATTTTTTTCTGCACAAAACGTTTTATAGTTTCCATGTATCCTCTTTGGAAGGACTGAATTTTCTATAAGTCGGATGTTCCTACAAATGTAGGTGAGGTTCACTAATAGGATTTTACAGCTTTACCGCATTAAGAGAGTGTTTAATTTTTATAGCTATTGCTGTAGTTAATGACATTAAAGATACGTGTTCCTTTTATTTCATACTTACTCTTTATATTACCTACGTTCGAGTAAAAACAGAGATGGAAAACGAGGGTGTTGCCAGGTACAGTTTCTTGCCGGTTCTTCTCCATAGGAAACGACCAACCCGAACCGTGCATCTTTTCTCGACGTTTTATAAGTGCCCATGTAGGCCTATGTAAAATAAAAATATTTTGATTTGATTTGATTTGTACACATTAGACTTTCATGGTAATTTTCAATAGTTTTTTTTCTGAAAGGCATCATTGGAGGAGATAATATCACAAGGAGCCCGTAACCATCGTAGTCTAAGAAACAAATTGGCTATACTTGCGTGACCGATAGCTAGGCAGCTAGGAAAAGGAATCGTAGGATAGCGACTCTTTGAACGAAAAGCTTTGAAAACGATAGCGACCTGTGATTAGAATTCATAGATAACGTTTGAGCAATGGCGTCTTGCAGATATTTTCTAAAAATGACTGTGTCAAATTAACTATTCGGCGATACTTGTGTAAACACCTTTTTCAGAGCCTCCATTGAAAAATAAGGACCTCGAAAAAGGCGTTTTAAGTCATATACTAGGTAAACTACACATAGCAAGGCACCAGGTATCTAATGCAATATTTACCTCTAATGTAATAAATGTGCATATATGTATATTCTACGGTCATTAAAGTCTGAACGCACCTGCGTCCTAAACTGGTTAGAAGCAGGCTTAGTTATCAACGTATAAATACTTCATACAATAAAGCTGTACTGTATGGAACTATTCGTATGTGAGAGGTCCTAAGCTCGTTACCCAGGTCCGGCAAAGTGTTATTGGGTTTTTTCATCAGGAGTTACTCAGTAGCAGCCACGGGGTCTGGGTTTGTGCCTGATTGATGGTAATAGGCACAGCCCTTATTACAAACGACCTTGCCATAACCTTCTGGGATAACAGTCGTGATGTTAGAATAGAATATATTTATTCAAAGATCAAACAATTGGCACTATAAATACAATTTAAATCCTAGAAATAATGTTGTTATTTATTTATTAAAACTCTAGGCACATGTATAAAAACACTGTACAAAAGCGGACTTAATGCCTTGGGCATTTTCTACCAGTCTATCTTAGGGTGATGTAGAGACAAAACATAGTAGGTGCAAAGCGCATAACAGACAGTATTCGAAAAAAAATACAATTAAATATAACGATAAATACTTATACACATAGAGAGTTAAAAATACAAAGATACATGAAAAAAAACTAACAACCATTTAATTTCATGTTATGTGAAAATAGTAATTATACTGTTGTCGATGTAGCATGGTGCAGGCGACATTAGATGAAAAGGCATGTTATGCGATGGCATATATTGCTATGATGGGTAGTTCTTTACGATTATGATATTCAGAGTAAAGCCTTTAACCAGTCATGATCAGAAATTGATACCTCAATTTCTTCTTCATTAATGGTACATTCAACTAAAATCACCCGTTACAGCCAACACAGTAAAGTTGTGGTAATCACGCCATTGATGTGGTTTATCTAAAATTGACGACACGGTTGGCGCTGTGGCTGAGCTATCGACTGCTGCGCTGAGTGTTGCAGCTTCGATCCCCGCACGGAACAAATTTTTGTATGGCCTACAGATAGTTGTTCCGGGTCTGGTGAGTTTAAATGTTTGTAAACGCACCCACGATACAGGAAAAAATCCTAGTGTGGGGCAACGTTTAAAAAAACATAGATTTATTTGTTAGGCAGACTGCAGTTGATGTTAGGGATGGGAGGGCATGGGAGATGTCGATGGAAGTGAAGGTAGAATGTAGGTATAAAATTTGTTCTGAAATGACGATTGATGTTTTTCGCAGAATCATAATCTGAATTACGTTACAATTAAAAATGTTCACAAAGTCAATTGTCGTTTAGGCAATTCATAATATTAACTGCATCCGTCTGTCATTGTCCCCTGAATAGTTCTTTAAAGTTTAACCATCATATCTTACTTTTTATATCTGGCAACACTCAAAAACCCCACTTTCGTCTTGCCAGCGCTAAAATAGAGTGGATCACATCTCGCATCCTTTCAGACGGATAACAAAAGTCCGGGATAGTCCGTATATTTCACCCGGGAGACTAATGTTTAGCAGCCATCTTTGTCGTCTTACTGCTGACTCTTAACGAAGATTGGGGAAAAGAGGAAGAGATAAAAAGGAGGGTTGCTAGTAGAAAATATGTTTTTAAAAAAGTCACAAATATTTATTTATTTATTAAAACTTTATGCACAAGTAAAAATTGTACAAAGGCGGACTTAATGCCTTAGGCATTTTCTACCAGTCTACCTTAGGGTGATGCAGAGATAAAACATAGTAGGTGCGATAGCAGTAATATCTAAATAAATCAGCCAAACCCCAGCAGCAACCACGGTTTATGAATGTGTGTTAAAAGTAATTTCAACAGGTTTGAAAATCATAGTATAGTTTAACTTAACGGTTTAGTGATAAATAAAACACTACTAACAGCGAATTTCAGCAATAAAACAGAACGTGAACAGCACCTCTAAACGGTGTTCAAAACGTGTACTGTCAATGTTCAATAGCTATTATGACACTGACACAATTTGAACGCGGTTTTACGTTGATGTCCGGTTGATTTTTATTAAGAAGAAGTCAAAGGAATATATATTCTAATCCCCCCTATAAAACGAATATCTTGAGTATCATTTATTATATAAATAATAACTCCAGCACACATAAATAATAAAGCTTTAAATATAGCATGAGTTAATAAATGAAAAAAAGCTAGCTTCCGCCCGCGACTTCGTCCGCGTGGCATAGTTACTTTGGGCTAACACTCACTTTAACCCACGTGATGATCGAAAAATAAATTATCTGTCTCCCCCTTTTCTCACTTTTTTTAGCCTATGTCCGGCTCCAGAGTCCGAACTATCTCTGGACCAAAATTCATCGAAATCGGTTTGGCCATTTAGGCGTGAAGAAGTCACTAAAAAACAAACAAAGTCACTTTCGCTTTTATAATATTAGTAAGGATTCTGAAATGGGTTTGCGCAGGTCACGTCGGCCGTATGCACGAGGCCCGCTGGGCAAAAGTTTCCACACCATGGGTGCTAAGAGATGGACACCAAAGCCGAGGCCGGTCCAGAAACGCTGGCGAGAAGACAGTACATGCGTACTGTGAGGGTTGGTTTGAAGTTGAGGGAGTATAAACTTCATGGAAGGAATCGTCGGAAGTGCTAAAAGTCTAAAACATAGGCCAAAGAAATAAATAAAAAATAAATTTTAAAACAACAACGATAAAAATATACATAGCAATTTTGCAACATCTCCATTATACTTTTCATCTCATAATTTATCTTGAAACTATAAAAAATGTTCTTAGTTCACCAAATAATGATAAAGGCCACAATAATGTTGTCAACATTCGCCCACAACACACAATATGTCTTACGTTAGCCAACTAGTCATGTATTTTTTTTACACAACACTAAAATTGTATCGAGGCAAGCCTTGAGAATCGATCGATTGTGATTTGCGATTATTGTTGGTTTAAGATTTATTAAGGAGTTTGAATGATGCAGGGTGTAAAATAATAAACGCAGGACTTCTCGTGTCGTGACCGTGCAATTGAACAACTTTTTTCAACTTTTGGTAATCCTTATCCTTTCATTACTAATTATAAAAGCGAAAGTGAGTTTGTTTGTTTGTTACCTCTTCACGCCTTATGGCTAAACCGATTTTGATGAATTTTGGTATATAGTTGGGACCCAGGAGACGGATATAGGCTTAATTTTTAATTTAAAAAAAGTGTTATATGAGGGAGAAAGAGGGAAGAACTTAGCTTTGCTATTACAAATCAATAAGGCGCAAGAGCAAAAACTGCAGGTAGCAGGTACCTGCAAATCAGAAAAGGGGAACTGTGTTACCCCGAATTTAACGCGAGCGAAGCCGCGGGCAAAACCTAGTTCATAATACATACAACACACCTGTAATCCGCTAATACCCACTTATGTTTAAGTTCTATGTAATATGGGAGGGCGAGTCTATTGTCGTGTTGAAAAACCCAATAACACTTTCCCGATCCAGGAATTGAACCATGGATCTGACGTTCAACAGTCACGCTTGCGACAGCTAAACCAACGAGGCAGTCAACTAAATATTTACTTAGATCTAATAAAACAACAAAATGGCGACGATTGCAACGGGTTCGTTCAAATTCATGGCCTACGTATTGAGAAAGTACAATTGTTTAGGATGCAGTGGTGCTGATAACACGCTATGCATAAAATCCCATTTAAGCAAATAAAAAAAAATTGTGAAAATTTAGGAATTAAGTAAACTCAAACTAATTGTCACTTTTGAATGTCAAGAAACAAAGGATGAAGCTACAGTCCCAAACACAACGCAAATGAAAGTACTGTAGTTGCCCATTCCAAAAGAACTCAATGGAGAAGAATGGGCAAGAAAATCTAAGGACACTCTTTTAAATCATAATACGTTTTAGAGATAATCATGGTGAGGTCATACAAATATGTGAAAACGATATAGCAAGATGTGCACATTAAAAGAGGCCAGATTAAAAGCAAAAAACAAAAAAAACGTGACAGCTAAGAGATGACCAGTCCAAACTGACAGTCCCCGTTCACGACGTAGTTCGACTTGTTTGGGTTTCACTTCACCTTCACATCAAAATCTAGAAGTCATGTAGAAATCACTTCACTTAGTCACGTTTATAAAACTTTTTACAAGTCCTCCTTGTAAGGCACAAACATGTCGTCCAGTTATTGTATCACCTACAAGTATATAACTTGATTGAACGACTTACTTATACGAAGGTGTTTAGCGGTCGGGACTGCTTTTTGCTTCTACTACATAATTGCAATTTTTCAATGCAATTTATTGGCACGTGCGTTGCAATAAATATTTTTCTTATGACGTTATGATGAATAAAAATTACACATCTAATATCTGTTTGCATTTGCCATTAATGCAGTAGCCGTTTTGAATAAAAAACCTGCATGAAACATTTTTTTTTTTAATACTGACCAGCGATTGACCACATTTCGCCTGATGTGAAGCGCCTAGAAGAAACTGAAGTTTGTTGTGACGTGCAATTTATTATTTGAGCATACCTATGACTTCGAATTTTGAAAAAAGAACACTTTAAAACAAAATCAAGTACCACCTATTTCTTAATTTATAATTCGTAATGCCTACATGCACTAAGTGCTTCTAGGCATTACGAAATAAATCTATTTAAAATAATGGCGATGTAACTGAAGTAAGTAGACCTCGTTATTACAATGATTGGTATGAAAATGCTAGATGAGTTAAATATATGGGAAATAATGTAATTGGGAATTACAGGAACATGCGTCATGTTTGCATTTGTATTTTTTGGTCTTACTCAATAATTTATGTAAGTAGTTCTGATGTTTAGCCAGTGAAACTATTTTAATATAGCCAAAAATAAATCAAAAATGTATTGAAAATTGTTTTGCAACATGACCTTATATTCGTGTCTTACTGCAGTTCCATTTGTGAAATTCTTACCTGAAAATAACAAAAGAGATAAATTAAAATATGCTCGAAGTTTATAGACAATTTGATTGCGATGACATTAGGAACACACATTCACAGAACATTAAATATTTTCCACATTTCGTTCAATATTTATTTTCGACATCTGTCCTCAAAAGACGCACGAAGCTATTAAAAATGAATATATTTATTTTATTAAACGCGCGGATACCATTACTAAGATAAAGTGCGAATAAATGTCGGAAACAGCGTTTAGGGAAGTTTACCGATTTAATTCGTGTGAGCTCGGAAAATAATTATTGATCTGTGGATATACGCGTTGGTGAGAAATCGAGAATGTCCATCAATTCTGACATTTCCTTATTTTGACAGTTCAATTCCTGTGCCGCACGCATAGGGAAATGGAATTGGCTTCCAATATATGGAGCTTGAAAGTTTTTGCACTCGTATGAAGTTTTCAAACCCGATTTTTCTAGCAACTATGGTAAAATAAAATATGCAAGCAGACTGGTAGTTAAAAGACTTATTTAGAAAACAATTAAAGTAGTATCCAAAAGTCAGTTGGAAAGATGCTATTTCTAATACGCGATGAATTTCAACAGTATCCAAAAAAAACAAACAAATTAAGATAGAAAAGGAACTAAGTTAAGATATTTGATTTCGAAAAACCCTTACATACATAGATATCAGATTTAGTTCAATAACCATATCACATACTACGAGTTGTGTATTGTAAAAGTATTACATAATAGATATCAGAACAGACTTAGTGAAATAACCATATTACATACTACAAGTTGTGTATTGTCAAAATATTTAAACGTCAGTGTGGGGTTATTCTGGGGTATTAGTTAGCCGTCTAGACATTCTGACGTGATCTGGTTGAAGCGTTGCAGTTGAAGCAGGTTTGTATTTAGCCCGAAGGTTATTGGGCATGGTGTGGGCCACCATAATGTCGGAGATGTTAGTGAGTTTGAACGGATCATCTTAGGTTACTCTTTTAGTCTTCATTCTGATTGAATTAAATGGTGTAACTTTATATTTTTGTCGGGTTATACCTAATTTAACGATGTCAAAAACCGTATGTAATTCGTTGTAGTTTGTTCGTTTACATTGTTTTTGTAACTTTATTTGGTAATTGAATTGTCATTCTTCCTTAATATTAAAAGCAGAAAATACAGTATTATCACCACATCCAAACTGAGCAAAGACCACAAATTTCCTCAAATACACATGCTGACCATCGAATTCCTTCACGTACTCGTTACAATTAATTTATAGAAAGAGAAGAGCCGCAGCCAAGTTCAGTGTTCTTGCCTGGCAGCTGGCCAAGCACTTTCATGTAGCTCTGCTGATCCTCCGATTAGTTAGCGATATATAATGTGATCGGTGAGGTTGGACGGACTAATTGAGATCTCAAATTAGTGGCTGAAGGACAGTTTGATTTCCTGGTTGCTAAACTTAGATATAAATTGGATGACGATTAGATTGTCTGTAAGAGCTGGGATTAATAGTTTTGCGACTAGTATCCGTATTTGCTATCTTAATGAAATGCCTAAACAAAAGCGGAAAGTGTAATATTGCCTGCCAGGGTTGCGAGTTATTTAAAAGAGGTACCGCGGCCTCGGAACACATAGGACATAAGAAGTAACATGGTATAGGTTTTAGCCAGTAAAAGTTTGACGCTCCCCCCGCTCCGCCCAGAGCGGGGAAAGTTATTCGTTGATTTTCCATCCGAAAAAGAAATGTGCAATATCATATTTCAGAAGTTTATGAATACATTTTGGAGTTTGTTCGCATTTTATTGACATAAAAAAATGATTATATCCTGAATTTAGGCTCTATTTCATTGTTGTGTTTATTTATTTAGGCCGAAAAATATAATTACCCGATATTTTGTGATTGAATAACTTCCCAGCGAATTGACCTACGACTTAAGTCTAGGAATCAAAAAAGGTTTTTTTTATATTATGCTCTATTTAAATGAAAAGTTTATTTTTGTTGGCCGGCAAAACCAGTACCCCAATCTGGGTGAAATCTTTTATTGAATGAATAAGTTTTACTTGTGAAAGTTAACTGTTCTGACTAGAATTACACGAATTAAAATGCTCCAACGTGAACAATACAAATCTAAAAACCACAAAATCGGCTCCGTCTACAAGTGACGGACCTGTTTACCAAGATATAGCGTGGGAAATAATATATTACGATCACATAAATTGTGACAAGCCACCTTTGCCAACTAGGTTAAATCTACAGTCACGGCCAACAGTATGTCGCACACCTAGATCGAAATAGAGACAACTCAAAAAACATGAATTTTGAGTAATCCCCTGTATTCGAATGGTCGGTGATCATATTCAACTAACTAATTTAACATAATTTTACTTACAGTGGCATTTTAAAACCTGTTTAATATCTAAAATAAAAGATATTTACATAATAAGGTTTGCTGTAAGAAAACCCAATTCTGGCTTAAGCATAAAATAAAATTATGTTCCCAAACAAACACTAGTGAGTTTTTTTTGGTCCCCTGAAAAATTTACTTTATTTTGGGTTGTGTAATGAAAATATATTTATTAAAAAAAAACCCGACCGATAGGAATTGAAGTCAGTACCTTATGCTCAATAGACTAACTAAGCATTCTTTAGCTAGTCGATGATTTAGGTAAGTGTCTACATATTGATGCGATTGACTGTACTGTAATGCAATATTTTATGCAATGTTCATATACCGGAATCTTTTCAAACTTCCGTTTAGCTAGACGATACAATTTTTTGGTTTCATGATGAATTATAACAGTTGTATTTGGTATATTATTGTGTTATATCTTTTATGGCAGCCGAGACCTTGGATCGTAATAATTTCAGGTAAAATACGTTGGAGCGTTCGTAGAAAATAATATTTATTATAAAGCAAATACCATTTGTAGAATTAGCTACTCTATGATTGTATTTAAATACAGAAAACCAGATTCCCACATCATACCATGTATATGTAAATATAAACGAACTAGAAATATTATTAATCCATAAAATATAAACTGCTCTCAAAGTAATTTCAAGACTAGTCAGCAACTTAGTAGCGATAAACCTTATATCATAACGAACGAATGTTTCTCATTCATTTCCATGATGAAGTTCGACATACAACGATGCAGGAAACGTACCTAATTACAACCTTATCTCCAAGAAAATCCATTATTTAAGGCAATTCCGAACTACGACGCGACGGCACACGTTTGGCGCCATAGAATCTTTCTGATATCTATGGTTGGCGCAGTGGCTGAGCGATCGACTGCTGCGCCGCGTGTCACGGGTTCGATCTCCGCACGGAACAAATATTTTTATGACCTACTGGTAGTTGTTTCGGGTTTGGCTGTTTGTGTATGTGTATTTAAATGTTGGTAAACGCACCACGATACCAGACAAATTCCTAGACAAAGACAACATTTAAAAAAAAACATGCTGATCTTTATGACTTAGCGTAGATGAGTATTTCCTTTTCTTCCTTACATTATCTCCTTAAGGTACTTTCAACTTTATCGTCATATACCTTAAGATTGGCATTAAAGTGTTTGCTCTGGTACTTAAGGCTGTGTTTGGAAATTGTCGCAGTTAGGAGAGCTGAAATGGACGCGTCTTATTACTGGGCTAAGAGCATGTGAGTGCTTTCTAACACTAGGTTCTTGTTATGTTCTAGTAGAGTATTATACGTTCAGGAATTATTATAATGGCATAAAAGCTCGTTGGCGTTTATTACAGTGGCGTCATTGAGAAGTCCTGTGCGTAATGAATGGGTTTATTTTATGACAGTAGCGAAAGGTTCTATAATCTGTGGGTGGTCTAGTTAAATAAGTTTTAAAATACACTTCTGGACTCATCTATTGGCCCACCTTGTATTTTCAGTTTCGTTTGGTCCTAGCTAAAATTTTATATTAGGTCGAGCAAAAAGTTTTTATGCAGTTTTTAACCTGGCACATTCACAATTTCATTCAATAGTCTTTTTTTGAATTTCGAACACAGAATTTAAAGAAACAAAAGACAATTTGGAGCCTGTTTGTTGATATCAAACAATCGAATACTAAGAAAATCAGGTTTTATTGGTTTACTTGGATTTAATTCTTGAAAAAGTGATTGATATCTTTGGTTTTGCAACAAACATTACTTATTCTTAACATTAAGGTGAGGTTCTATCAATAATCTATGGATACTTCACCTGAAATTGCCGCCCAAGCTGTGGCACTTATTCAGGCCGGACACAGCCAAAGAAACGTGAGTGCTCAACTTAATTTAAGTCGATCTGCGGTCCGAAATGTTTATCGGAGGTACCTAGAGACTGGCGGCTTTGTTCGTCGCCAAGGAAGGCCACGATCTCGGGTCACAACTGAAAGGCAGGATCGATTCATCGTGACGACCAGCTTGAGAAATCGTCACCTTACCTCCATTGAGATACAAAACCAACTTCGCGACTTCCACGGAGTATCTGTAAGCGCTCGAACTGTTCGGAGAAGGTTAAAAGAACGCGATATGGTACCACACAAGCCAGCTAATGGGCCCAAACTAACGCGAGCCCACCGAACAGCGCGCCTTCATTTCGCACGCAGTCATTTAAATTGGACACAGCAAGATTGGAGCCGTGTACTCT
The DNA here is from genome assembly GCA_905475445.1 of Ochropleura plecta. Taxonomy (NCBI): domain Eukaryota; kingdom Metazoa; phylum Arthropoda; class Insecta; order Lepidoptera; family Noctuidae; genus Ochropleura; species Ochropleura plecta. The sequence continues at coordinate 19,482,778 of FR997726.1, read as the reverse complement.
TTTCTGATGAGTCTAAAATTGTGTTACATGGCAATGATGGAAGGAAGAAGGTCTACCGACGTAAGGGAGAGCGTTTCGCACAATGCTGCTTTGAAGAGAGGGTTGCTTATGGCGGTGGCTCATGGACTGTCTGGGGCGGTATATCCGCGAGCGGCAAAACTCAACTTGAGGTTGTTACAGGACCACGGCTGCCAACATTAAATGCTGAAAGGTACATTCGTAAGTGCTTAGAACCTCACGTGATGCCATACGCGGACTATGTGGGCCCAAATTTCCTTTTTATGCATGATAATGCAAGAGCCCATGCGGCCGGCATCGTCAGGGAATATCTTCGGGATGTGAACATCACAGTTATGGACTGGCCAGCCAGAAGCCCAGACATGAACCCTATTGAGCACATGTGGGACGAGCTAAAAAGACGTGTTAGGGCTCGTCAGCCAGTTGCCCAGACGATGCAGGAGTTGAAAACTGCCATAGAAGAGGAATGGGAGATGATCCCTCAAAATTTCATAGAGCGGTTGATAAACTCTATGCCTAATCGTATGAGAGCTGTGGTAGATGCCCATGGAGGCAACACGCGTTATTAAATTAAACCTTTATTTGATAAAACATGTTTTTTATTCAAAAATCAATTGCCTTTAACAAGGCGCATATCCGACTTGTTAGGCGTAGCTCCATGTCGTATGGTATTCTGAATTCAAATTTAAAACAATACGATCGAAAAAGATGGTAAAATGTATCAGGTTTAAAACTGCATCAACAGTTTTTGTTCAATCTAGCAATCATATTTCGGTAGGGGCCATCGAAACCTAAACTCTAAGGTGGGCCAATAGATGTGTCCAGAAGTGTAGTATCATCTTTTAATTGTAAGCGATTAACTAAGGTTGCGGGTTGTTCGAAAGAAATACCGCGACCCCGGAACGTTATGGGCAATAGAAGGAACATGGGTGGGTTTAAGTCAGTACAAGTCAGACGCTCCGCCCAGAGCGGGGGAAGTTATTTTATGATTTCCCACCCCAAAAAAAACGATTAACTAAACGCAATATAACCTGACGATTCAGTAGATGATGGCTGGGCGAACAATGCTGTTTTTATGTGCATTACAAGAAATGATGGCCGCTACTGCAGAGGCCAAGCTAGTGGTTCAGTTTTGGGCCGATACAATTTAGATTGCCATCGCCTAGAAGAAGTAGATGATAAACTGAAGGAAACACATTCTACTTAGGTAAAGAAGTCAATTGAAAAAAAGGGGTTCTAACGCAAATATGTAGCTAAAACCCACAGATTTAGAGAGCAACTAATACAAGTTCAACCATGTTTATCTTACACAAACAGCTTTTTTTATTTTTTTTATTTGCTGCTTAGCTCCTAAATATCGTAGCGTGACGTTATATAGTTTATTTTACTTCCTGATAATTTAGTTTTCTATTGGTGAAAAATGGTTAAAATTGGTCCAGTAGTTTCGAAGTCTATTAGGTACAAACATACAAAAAATATCTTTTTATAATATTGGTATAGATAATATTGCAGTTCTATTTTAATGAATGATTACATGTAAAAACATTGCAAACATTACTCGGAATGATTCAATCTATGAAAATGTAAGTGACTCATGAATTCTGTTTCAATTTCGTCACAAAACGTAATAGTTATTTTCAAATTGAAATTATTTTACTGGTTTACTTTTAAGAGTTTCTAAAGAGACGTTATCTTAGAAAATACAGACCGAAGAAACGGAAAAGAAAGTCGGAAAGAGTGCCTTGATAAAAAGTTGCCATAACATTAAATTGAAGAAATTTTAAAAATACAGACTAGTGTTTCTCTTCTTTTATTAGAATTTTCTTTTATTAGCTTTTGCCCGCGGCTTCGCTCTCGTTAAATTCGGGGTAACACAGTTCCCCTTTCCTGATTTGCAGGTACCTGCTACCTGTAGTTTTTGCCCTTGCGCCTTATTGATTGTAATAGCAAAGCTAAGTTTCCTTTTTCTTCCCTCTTTCTCTCTCATTTCTCACTTTTTTTTAAATAAAGTTACCCTATGTCCGTCTCCAGGGTCCCAACTATCTCTGTATCGAAATTCATAAAAACCTGTTTAGCCATGTAAGTGTGAAGACGTAAGAGACGTAACAAACAAACAAACAAACTCAATTTCGCTTTTATAATATTAGTAAGGATAAGGATTAGTAAGGATTCCTTGTCTACTACTACAAAAATGAGGAACTGTTTGCAGCGTAGACAGTGAAGTAGCTTATGACATACATATTGCTAATATAATGAACATGCATAAAACAGAAAAGCTTACTGCAGATGACTAACGACATTCTTCAAATTTCAGAGATAATAAATCCACACATCACATAACATTTAATCCTTTTAAGCCCTTTAACACGATCCCGCTTTCCACTGGCAAAGTACAAGAAGAGAGTAGTTTCTCATACAGCTGACAGATCTGTCGCTTGTCTTACATCTGTTTTATCTTCCCTAGTAACGCAGAGACGGCTACTTATCGCTTTGATGTATCGTGATTCTGATACCACCGCCTTTGAAGTTCGTCTTCTTATATGGACCATAAATATATTATTCAGTTGTACACCGTTTCCTATTCACGATAATATATTGATCTACCTCGCGTAAAGGATCATTATCATCGATTCAGTTGATAAAACTATTCGTTTTTTTGATCATCGGATATGGTAAAACGATTTCGTTTTACATTTATTAGCATCGGCGGATTTTGATATTGGATTTTAAATAGCGTTGTGTAATGTTTAACAATCCTTGAAATTTCATTTAATGCTGATGGCTTCCTTTTTAAGTTCAGATTTCTGGTTTTTGATGTCATTTGATGTGAATGCTGTTGCAACTTCGTCACCCTTGACATTTTCGTCTGCTTTGAAAATTTTATGATACATAAATATGAATGAATCGATGAATGGATGTGATGAGTGTGAAGGAGAAGGATTATATGGCTAGAAAAGAAGGGGGCTGTTGACATGACGAGTCATAGAGAGGTATAGAAGAAGAAGAAGAAGACATGTTGGGCCGAGTCCAAATGAAGTGGGATAAGGGCAGGAGAATGGTGACATATTGAGAGACGTTCTCTCAAATGTAGTCATTATTTGGGGTGACCTCCCATTACTTATCGAGTTTCGTTGGCACTATAATCCTTTTGACCTTGCTGTTTGATCTTTGACAGTGGTCACAGGTAGTCAGTGACCAGAAAGTCGTACACACGTATCAATAACTCTGTACTAACTGGGTTGTGGAGATCAGATAGGCAGGAGGTTCAGCTACATCTGATAAGACTGGAAACCGACCCCAAAATATTTGGGAAAAGGCTAGGCAGATGATGACTACCAAATATTGCGACACTCGTGGGAAGATTATTACACGGCCTATTAATAATGAAGGACCAGCCATCACATCCAATTCACTGAACATATAAATTATCCAGTTGAGTTTCTTACACGATCAATCTTGTTATGACCCTTCATTGCTTGCTAAATCAAGTCTTAATAGAGGGTCTTCTAACGCCGATTACAATTAAGAAGATCGGAGATGTCATCTTTTAATTTGTTCAATTGGTTGTGAATTTCCATAGCATCACCATGGTATCACCTTCGTGTTGTTGTTGGTGATGTGACCTATTTATCATGGTTATCGCTGTTTGCTCAATTCATGGTGGCGTCAACTTTGGCGCCTCTTGTGGGTATTTGAGGGCTATGTAGGTTACTGCGTGGTCTAAGATTAATTACTTTTTTGGCGTAATGGTGACTGGAACGTTTCTTTTATATAATGAGAATTGATTGTCAACTATTAGCGATAGTAGTAGTAGCTACTTTAAGTACATTTTAATGTTTAAGTAATTAACTTACTCTTGTGTATTTTGTTTTGTGGTTTATTTTTTTACTTATGGGGAATCTACTGTGTTAATTGCAAAACTTTTCTTTCGTAAATGTACGCACTCTTTTTTTAAAAACCATTATAGCATTTGGCTTATCAACTACCTAAACAAGTCTGTTCTGCATTGCATAGAGAATTGTAGAAAAAGAAAGGGGAGATCTTTGTCCAGGCGTGCTCGACGCAGGCTACTAAAAACAAAACTTTATGGAATACTAGCTGGCGCCCGCGGCTTCGCCCGCGTGATGATCGAAAAAAACTATCCTATGTGTTATTCCAGACTATAATCTACCTCTGTGCCAAACATAGACTAACAAACATCCATACATCCATCCATCCTCACAAACATTCGCATTTATAATATTAGCAGGATTACCAAATCGTTTCTGACCAGCCCGCTCTTCGCTCATACTCCGTACCATACAATTCTTGACATTGCGTCCAGTTTCCATTGAGCTTGCCCTATTACACAGACAATTTGCGAGCTCGTCCCGTCCATTGACTGCGATGACCTCATTTTCCTATTGATTCCGAGACACAACAGCCATATGCTAATTAGATGATAATGACGTCTTGTCAATGATCTTAGATCAAGGTGGATCAGTGGTATTTGATTATGTATTGGGGCAGGGTTGGGTGTGTTACATTTACTTTGTTGATAAGGATACTAGTTACATTAAGAAGAATATATACTGGTTGATGATGCTAGATGTTATGTTGATGAGGTAGTTGGTGATGTCGTTCAGTAAGGTCCGGTGAGCAGGATTCGCAACTTGCGTACCAGCAAAAGGAGTTCTGTGTTTACAGCGTACCCTGATAGGAAAACGGTTGTAGTTTCTAGATTGATGGTGCCAGTTAAGTTCAGTGTCAGAATTTTCTACGGTTTAGAGTCAAAATATTTTTTGCAGCATGAAAATAAAAGCCCCACTATATTGTTTTCGACCACAAATCACCCATTGCCGGTACTTTGTACATTTTTGCTAGCTGTGCCTATGCGTTGCAATGCACCTTTTACTACTCTACCCTACCTACCCTACATAGCTACTTACCTACCCTACATACCTTACTTACCCTTACTACCTACATACCTACCCATAATACCTGCCTTACCTGCCCTAGTGAGTAGGGTCTATCCTAACCACCTAGGGGAATGAAAACCGAATATACATGTAAAATATCATACAAATCGGTCAAGCCTTTTCGGAGGAGTACAGCAACTGAAAATGAGACACGATAATTTTATATGTTAGAAGATTATAGAGCCTCGGGAGCTATTTCAGTATACTTTAGTAGTTTCTCGTATGTACTTAGTAGAACTAAATTAGTATGCGCCACAACATTGTTCGTTGATAGTACTAACTACTAAAGTTAGTCTTTACATTAAAAACAGCCTGCTCTTGCCAGTAATAGCGTGCGATTACAATTTTACGGCTGCATTAGGAAAGCAGGTCGCTTGAATCTTAACTCCTAGATCCTATAGGCCTTTTTGTCGGAGATGGGAAATCATCAAATAACTTCCCCCGCTCTGGGCGGAGCGGGGGGGAGTGTCAGACTTTTACTGGCTAAAACCCCCCATGTTCCTTCTATTGCCCTTTACGTTCCGGAGCCGCGGTATCTTTTTCGAAAAACCCGCAACCCCGGCAGGCGGAGGGCCCGGCAGACCCCTCTGCTTTGCTGACATCTCTTTGAAGCGCGCGTGGAACACTAACGCGCTGTCGACACAGCCTGTCGTCAATAGCCCGCATCTACGGTGGCCTATATTTATTGGATTATTTTGTGGATTTTATCATATAGGCTTGACATTAATCACTATTTTATTAGAGACCAAGGTTTTTTCAAAAACCTACATCAGGGTAGTTCGAAAGAGATACCGCGGCCCCGGACCATAAAGAGTAATAGAACATGGGTGGGTTTAGTCAAGACAAGTCTGACTGTCTGACACTCCGTAAGACTGGAAATCGGCCCCTAAATAGTAGGGGAAAAGCCAGGGGCAGATGTTGATGTTTAATTCTAATTATTCCAAATTAGATAAAGACAAAATAAAGCCTTAAAACTCAAGGCATAGCGTCTTAATTTGCCAAAAGGTTATAGATGGACATTTACATGCAATAGAACATTACATCTACTTGACATTAACCGATTTTGAGGTCGTGCAAGTCTTTGTATAATGTAAGTAATGCAGAGACAGATCTTGCTTTGTCAGGAGGGAGTATTAATTTCTCATACTAGTATTACAGTAGACACTGTATACTACACTATATTTATGTTTTATCAATGGACCACCCGTCATTTACATTAGTCAAGCCTCCATTCACGAAGATCTAGTTTGTATTTATAGAACTCGATGGGTCACATGGAATAGGTTCTATGTCTCAGACACAACATAGACACTGCTGTATCAATCTAGGGCATCTCCGCAACGACTTAGGCAAATCTTTTGATTGCTTGCCACAATTGTTCGCGGCAAATTATTGGCCACAATCAGGACACGCATTGCGTTTTATTAACTGTTTGATTTACTTGTAGTAATACTAGTATTACTTTACTTACTTTTGGTCTTTTTTTACAAAAAAGTTTTTAAAACATTTTAAGGCATGTTAAAGCATTTTTAGTTAAGTATGGTAATATAATATATCTCTTATTTTTTTATCGAGTATTCATTTTTCATTGTTACTAAAAGATTAGCAGATCATCCATATAGACATAGAGAAAAAATATGTATTATAAACGATAACTCATAAACTACCTAAGCAATATAAATAAAATTGGGAAATGGGACCACATGGGAAGCGACAGCTTTCTAATAAAAAAGAATCGTCAAAATCGGTTCACCAGTCAAAAGTTATGAGGTAACAAACATAAAAAAAACATACTGTCGAATTATGAACCTCCTCCTTTTTGAAGTCGGTTAAAAAACGGAACTTTATAGGATGACTTTGTTGTCAGTCTGTCTGTCAAGACTGTTTATCACGGAAACGTGAAGTATCGAGTTGAAATATATTATATACTCAAGTCTGTGGTCCCTTTGTGCTGTGAAAACATCAACCCTCTAAAACTACGCAGTCAAAAGCTATGGCCGTTTATGTCGCAAGTTTGTACGGAACCTTCGATGCGGGGAATACCAGTATTTTACGTGTGACTGCGAATCTTAACTCCACAACCCTGCTAGTACTCATTTGTGATCATTTTTTACTATTTCTTCTTTTACCCCCGAATACTGACTCCGCTGTCGGCTTAACCTTTATGGACTAAAAATCATTCCAGGTTTCTTCTTTAACCCTTTCGAACAATCCCGCAGCCCCAGCAGACATCGGCTCTCAAAACTCAAAAAACTCAAAAAACTCAAAACCATTTATTTCAATTAGACCATAACAGGCACTTTTGAATGTCAAGAAACAAAACTAATCTACAGTCCCGGTCACAAGGCATAATAACTTGTGAAAGTACTGTAGTTGCCCATTCCAAAGCGTTGATCTCTATGGAGAAGAATGGGCAAGAAACTCCATGGACACTCTTTTAAATTATAATTTTTTTACAAAATTGTATTTACATCATTCATGTTGAGATTATACAAATATGTGAGAACGATGTAGAAAGACGTGCACAGTAAGAGCGTCCAGAGCAAATAAAAAGCAAAATTTAATCCCAAATAAGTTAAAAATGAACCAACAAGCCTCTTCGATTAAGCCAACATCTCTTTCAGGAACATGTGTTCGTTTAGTGGCTACAGCTACTTCTTTGCTATTGGGAATGTTTTCAAATTAAAATTGACACTGTATTCCTAAATCCCATTTCATTCATCTCATTGAGTTGTTTCAAATGTGGATATCTTCAAGTTTCCTCAATAAAAATATTCGACACTTCACTCAATGCCTGTTCGTCGAATTACACCTTAATATGAAATTTTACCAAGTTATCCTCCAATCACCACCACTGACCATGATCTTCATTACTCTGATCATAAGGCTTTGATTCCTGTGTTTTTCATTTGTGTAGTTGAATGGGTGTTGGTAAGTTCCAGCCGCTTGTAATCTCGGATTACATGAAGACAACGTCTAAAGTGACATAGGTTGGAGTATTATCATGCGCAAGTCTATTGTGATAGCCGAGTGATAGACAGCCATGGTTGTCATGTACATAGGAACAGTTTTGGTATTAGATCGCTATGAATATTTATAAGCTGAAGAAGTTGTGGTGCAATCAGAATGTATGGGTTTGATTGAGGAAAATTGATGGTGGCGCAAGACGTTCTTTCTATTGATATATCATTTGAGTTGAGTTGATAGTACCTCGTTTATGATTTGTGAATGGTTGGAAATAACTGTTTGTTTGATTATGTTGTCATTATCTTGTTGTGGGATAAATATTATATATTAATAAGTGGAGTTTAAATTGTGGTATCTTCAGAAATGCGGTTACTTATAATCCGACGAACCGTTATTGGTTGTAGCTACGAATAGTACATCTGCTTTCCGTAATTAAGTTCACTATGTAAGTTGTTAGCTGTATTTCTGATTTAGATTACAGTAAAGTCTATAAACGGCTTTATTTACATAGCATAACATCACGTTTACAATCCCGGAAGGGTTAAGCAGAGGTGTACCTAATAGTATACAAAGTTAGCCAGTTATGTCTGTCTTCCTACTAATATTATAAATACGAATGTCTGTGAGGATGGATGTATGGATGTTTGTTACTCTTTCACGACAATATGGCTGAACGGATCTTGATGAAATTTGGCACAGAGGTAGATTATAGTCTGGAATAAAACATAGGATACTTTTTTTTGGATATCACGCGGGCGAAGCCGCGGGTTAGTCTTAGCGGCTGCTAAAGTCTTCGTTTTGTTTTAAGTAGCTTGCCCCGGGCATGGCTGGGCAAAAGTCTCCACTTTCTTGTCCCACAAGTCTCTATGCCATGCAGAACAAACTTGTTTAGGTAGGTGATAAGTAAATATCTAAATAAATAAATATCTTGGGACAACTCACACACGGCTATCTGATCCCAAGCTAAGCAGAGCTTGTGTTATGGTAACCAGACAACTGATATACATACTTATATAATTTATAAATACATACATATTATAGATAAATCACACCCAGACACAGAACAAACAATCATGCTAAATCACACAAAGTTTGTCCTGGGTGGGAATCGAACCCACGACCTCCGGCTCAGCAGTCAGGGCCACTAACCACTAGACCAACAGGCCCGTCAAACCAAAGTCACCTGCTATAATGTTTTTTTTTAATAAAGAGTGCGTACACTTAGGTAATAGTTTTCTCAAAGAAAAGTTATGCAACAAATAAAAAAACCGGCCAAGAGCGTGTCGGGCCACGCTCAGTGTAGGGTTCCGTAGTTTCCCGTCCGTCACAATAAGTGTTCCCACTTATGAGTTTAAAGGTGGAGGAGCGTGCAATGTTGCACGCTCCGCGGCAGGCGCTCCAACAGTTTTTGTACAAAAAAGACAAAAAGTTGTACAAAATACAACTTTTTGTCTTTTTTGTACAAAAACTGTTGTGTCAATCAAGTTCAAAATGATTTTCATAGAAAGTCCTTATAAAGTTCTACTTTTCAGAATTTTTTCATATTTTCTAAACTTATGGTTCAAAAGTTAGAGGGGGGGGGGGGACACATTGTTTTTTACTTTTGGAGCGATTATTTCCGAAATTATTGACATTATCAAAAAATGATTTTAGTAAACCCTTATTCATTTTTAAAAACCTTTCCAACAATATATCACACGTTAGGGTTGAAATTAAAAAAAAAACACTTCCCACTTTACAATGTTAACTAAACCAAATAACTACTCAAATAACTACTCAAAATTTACTAGTTTTAATTGTAAGTCTGCAAAACGCTCCCTTGATGACATTCGAGCAATTTGTGCTTGGTCAGATCTTGTTGCCCTCCAAGAGACATGGCTTCTTCCTCACGACATATTGATGCTAGGAACCATAAATCAAGACTTTGAATTTACTGGTAAGTCAGCGGTTGATACAACTGTCGGACTGCTAAAAGGAAGGCCGTATGGGGGAGTGGCCATTCTCTGGAGGAAAGGCATGTTTGAGTCTGTCGCTGTCTTGGAATGTATTAGTAAACGGATTGTGGCTATAAAGGCATCCATAGGCGAGCGCTCCTTTCTTGTTTTTTCTGTCTACATGCCCACTGACTCTCCAGAGAATTTAACCATCTTCACTGACGTATTAAGTGAGATAAATGCTATTGTAGCAAGTTATGATGTTGAAAATGTGTTTATTTTGGGCGATTTCAACGCGCATCCCAAACAAAATTTTTATAATGAACTGACGAACTTTTGTACGGACCAGTCATGGCTGTGTGCCGATATTGAATATCTAGGTGTTGAACAAAATCATTACACATTTATTAGTGATGCGCATGGATGTAAGAGATGGCTCGATCACTGTGTGGTATCTTTATCAGCTTGGCATACTGTTGTGGATGTAGGTATTAAGGAAGATATATATAACTCTGATCACTTACCTATCTATATTCTTTGCGATTTAAGTATAATAAGGTCAAAACTGATGACTCAGACTGTGCCCCGTAGCGCGATTGTATGGGGTGAAAGAAATTGTACTGAAATTGACCGATATAAGTTTTTATGCCATGATAAATTGCGAGATATCGACTTTCCCCAAGATTTCGCGGAGTGCAGTCATGGGGCATGCGGCTTGGCTGAACATAAAGTTATTTTGGATAATTTGTATGATCGGATCGTGAACGTTCTTAGTGAGGCAGCTATGCTATCTAAAGAGACTGTTGACCATAGTCTTCACAGAAATTATAGATCTTTGTGTGGCTGGAATAAACATGTACGCGAATCTCACAGCGAGGCTAGGCTTAAATTTAAAACCTGGACAGAACATAATCAACCAACTTATGGTTATGTTTATGAACAAATGCGAGAGGCTCGCAAAGTTTTTAAAAGTCGCTTGAAATGGTGTCAAAACCATCAAGAACAAATAAAGATGGATATTTTAGCAGAACATCGAGCTACTAACAACTTTGGAAAGTTCTGGAAATCCACACGTAAGTTAGATGTTAGGCCTGGCCTCGCGGTGAATGTGGAGGGGAAGAGTGAGCACGGGGATATTGCCAAACTTTTTATGAACCATTTCCAGGTGCATTCTCCCCTTGGTCCCTCAACTTCTTCTGCAGATGCTGAGTACTGTTATGAGGTTCAGGAGACTTTTGTGCACTTCTCTTCCAAGGAAGTCAAGACAGTCATACAGGGAATGAACAGAGGCAAGTCTCCAGGTCATGATGGACTTAGCATTGAGCATTTGAAACATGCAGGAGTCCACATGCCGAGGGTCTTGTCGATGTTCTATACATTGTGTCTACGCCATTCTTACTTGCCGGAAAAATTTATGAAAACACTTGTGGTTCCCATTGTTAAGAACAGGGTAGGAGACATCTCCAGTAAAGAAAATTATCGCCCCATTTCCCTGGCTACAATCATGGCTAAAGTGTTGGACAGTATGCTTGATTCGTATTTAAAAACTATTTTAAAATTTCATGATGCACAGTTTGGGTTCCAGCCTGGGTTGTCAACGGAAACTGCTATCTTGAGTCTCAAGCATACTGTTCAATATTATACCGATCGTAAGACGCCGGTGTACGCCTGTTTCCTTGACCTCTCGAAGGCCTTTGATCTTGTTTCCTATAAGGTGCTTTGGGACAAGTTGAGGGACAGGGGTACTCCTGCTGAAATACTAAAAATCTTTCAGTACTGGTATGCCAATCAAAAAAACCAGATAAAGTGGTCTAACTCTCTCTCTCCAGCATACAGATTGGAATGCGGTGTGAGACAAGGGGGTTTGACATCCCCTAGGCTTTTCAATCTCTATGTTGATGGTCTCATCACGGAGCTCAGCAGCATGAGTGTTGGGTGTCGAATTAATGGAGTAAGCGTCAACAACATTAGTTACGCGGACGACATGGTGCTGCTGGGCCCGACTGCTGGGGCAATCAAGGAAATGCTGAAAGTCTGTGAGAGTTATGCTGCCTCACATGGACTTATTTATAATGTCACTAAGAGTGAATATATGCTCTTTAGGGTCGCAGGTAGATGTCCAGATACGATACCGGATATTATCAAGGTGAATGGCCTCCATTTAAATAGAGTATCCAAATTCAAGTACCTTGGACATTTCATCACCGACGACCTTAAGGATGATATGGATATTGAGAGGGAGCGTAGGGCACTGGCGGTCAGAGGTTGTTGGCCCGTAGATTTGCTCGGTGCTCTGACTTTGTGAAAATTACTCTTTTTAAGGCGTACTGTCAGAGTTTTTACACGAGCAATCTATGGGTCAACTACACCAAAAGGTCGCTGGATGTCCTACGCGTTCAGTATAATAATACTTTCAGGATGTTGTTGCGGCTGCCCCGTTTCTGTAGCGCTTCGGAAATGTTTGCCCAGGCCCACACCGATGGCTTTCACGCTATAATGCGCAAAAAAACTGCGTCGCTGTTATGCAGAGTACGGAGTAGTCGCAGCTATATCCTGAGAGCTGTGGCGGAGAGCTATACTCCAAATATTAGGCATTTTGTTCGGAGGTTGATAAAGTAGGACACAATGTGCCTGCTTTGTCAGCCTTTGCTTTGATGTTTTATTTTATCTTTAATACTAACACTAGAGTATAAGCCGTTTTGTAATACTAACAAAATATGGATCTCCGTTGTCCGAAATAAATGAATTTTATTTATTTTTATTTACATATAGGGTGGCTACCCTAATAAAACATTTTTTCCAATTATTATTTTACCACTTTGTCGGCGTGATTGATATACATATTGGTACCAAATTTCAGCTTTCTAGTGCTAACGGTCACAGAGATTAAGCGAGGACGGACGGACGGACGGACGGACAGACAGACATGGCGAAACTATAAGGGTTCCTAGTTGACTACGGAACCCTAAAAAAGAAATCACGATACAAAATACACAAGAGTAAGTTAATTACTTCAACATTCAAATGTACTTAAAACTAGTATACAATATGTTAGCCTATTGCTATTAACCGAGAACAAATCTAGACTCTTTGGCTGCTACTGAGAAATGACGTATGGAAAAAACCCAATAACACTATGCACGTACCCATCCGACATCAGGATCAAGATCTTTAAGCATCAACGTACTGTACAACACACACACTCATTTCCGTTTATAATTCTATCAGCGTTGTCCTCATATGTCAGTTCGGTGAATTTAAATAGTGAATTTTACATGATAATACGGTACAGACAATACATCATACATACGACTGTGAATGGCAATGCGAAATGAGATGAAGCAAGATCATGGCCAGCCAGCAACTTCACTTTCATACATAATGGAGCAGTTTTATTTAGGTGGTTGTCGACGAAGAGAAGATTTTGGGTTTATAAGCTTGGCAAACTTTAGAGGTTAAGCAAAGCAATTCAGGAATAATTGGAACGGAAGCAATGGTTTTTTGAAGCGAAGAACCATATCCGTCAAATTATGAAAACTTCGCGCAAATAAACTCTACGATTTTATAGGAAAAAGAAAAATAAGGCCTTATTTAAGGCCTTACTGAAGTATTTTTTTCCCAGAAGTGGAAGAGAGATGCTAAAGTCACCTCATTGTCAGGGTGGGCTTCCAGTCTAAGCGGATGCAGTTCAATACCAGTTCTTTACATAGCGCGACTGCCTAGCTGACCTCCGTAACCCAGTTGGAACTGGATAGGTATTACGATATATCTTGGTTAGACTGGTTGCCAGACTTTCGGGACACTGACTATCTGTAACGACTGTCAAAAATCTACAATTGTCAGCCGGGATCAATAAATTAACCTGCTTTACGAGGCACGGAGGAAATTCAGTATGTGACGGGTGGTCACCCATCCACAAACCTACCCAGGCAAACGCGGCTTGTCCTAAAGATCGACCAGAGCGGCTGCTATTATGTAGCCACGAGCTCCTTAGCAAGACTAAATGTTTCTCTAACTAAAACTTTTCAAATGAAATGGAAAGTAAATTCTAGAATTTCTTACGCATGAACGTAACACAATAAGAATACCACACATAGCAGAAAGAATCGATTCACCACACATCGGAAAACATTTGAAAACATCGATAAACCATCATCGAATAAATGACACACTGAACAATGCTCCGATAAACAAGCAATAAGAATCGATTGATCGGAACGGACATGTGATCGTCATTGACAGTGTAATCGAATATCGAATGAGATCAAGATCACGGTCGAATCCATCGGCCGTAATTGCATAACGAATGTTGGTGCATGTTGCAGACGGAAAGCGTGGGCGGAAATCTATTTTGGAATCTATTAATTCGTTCTGTTTTTATGTTGATTTGTGGTTGTATCCTACAAATATTATAAATGCAAAGACTGTGAGGATGTATGAATGTTTTGAGGATTGCATAATTTCAAAAGAAAAACCTGCTACCCTACCATGACGTCTTAAAGCAGAACTTATTCTACTGAGGGAAAGAGACAGAGCTATACAGGGTGTCTAGCACCATCTCTTACCCTCAGTGGAATAAGTTCTGCTTTAAGACGTCATGGTAGGCCTACTGAAACCTTTTGATCGCTTAGTTGTCCGTCTGTCAAGATCCTTTCTCTCGGGAACGAAGGTAAATAGTTGAAATTAAAACCTTATGCTCAAGTCTATTGTGTCTTAGAGCTGTGAAAAATCAACCGTCTAATTTCGCAGTCAAAAGATATGCCCGTTTATATCACAAGTTTGGACGGAACCTTCGTTGCGCACATATAGGATACTTTTTTATCTCGGTAGCACTGTCCCGTGGGACAGTGACGGAACTCACGCATAGCCACGGGCAAAAGTAAATTTGAAATAAACAAACGTTGAAAGAAATTGATAAACTACTCGTTCCACCCAAATTGACAGATTATTATAGGTTAATTTGAGAACCGAGAAATTACTCTTGACAGTCTTATAATTATATGTATAGTAAGTGCATAGGTTCGTTTTTACGCCGTGGTATATTTTGTTCTTACTTCATCATCATCATTTCAGCCCTTAATCAGCCCACTACTGAGTCCCTACCTGGCTTCGCTGGCTTCGCCTTTCTTCTGCAATACTTTCGTCCCTCATCCCGCAAGTTTAACTATATCTTTAATCCCTGTATTTTCTCTTGACTATTTCAAGTATCAAGATGTATAGAAAAAAAAAGTGTGTGTGTCAGCTCCGACGCACGACTGGAGTTTACTCCTTAAGTACAAAAAAAAAAAAAAAATATCACTGACGGACGACAAATTTCATAAAGCGCCATCTAGTAATATTCAACTGTACGACAAACACCATAGGTGCGGTTGCACCAAAGTTGCACCAAAAACGTAGGTAACGAGGTCATTCATCAGTAGATTTTACACCTCACATTTTTCTCATACCGGGCGCCTTATATATGAAAATCGATTCTTAAGGATAAAACTCCAATTACTTCTAATTTCTATACATCTTGACTATTTATTATTGTAACATGCTCCCTTTCTCTTGTTCGGTCTAACCGCTATTCTCGTATACCTTAAACACGATAATCATTGAGTTGGAAACCAAATCAATTTCTCAGCGATCATTGCGCCGGTTTTTACTTCTATATTTATGCTCTTAGCAACTCCGATACTATTTAGTTTTATCAATGAGTATTTTTTTATTTGCCTTGGTTTGGTGGGTTACGTCTATGCAGTAATTTATGTTGGTTATGGTGATTATGATAATCGTTTTCTTTATATTTGTAACCATGGAGACAAGGCTTTTAGTTGCGAAACAGATTCATAGGTATTCTATTCGAAGTTTTGCAAAATTATGTTATAATTCAGACCTAAGAGGTAGATAAGAAAGAAGTATTTCTTTAAGTTCTCCTTTCATTTCATCATACCATTCTATCATAACAATGCGCATGAGCATGATGCCTGATGATCCGTTTCTATGACTACTCATAAGATTTAATTTAAAAGCTTTCACTCTATCAACAACTGTCAAACTAAAACATATAATTATGACACCATTCCAATTTCGAATCTTAATTATGACGTACCGTAAAATCATTCAACAGCATAATGTTTGACAGTAGATTAAGTAACTGTTAATTGACACGTTAATTATAAATAAATTTAGTGCAGCCAGAGTGAAATATCTAATCACTTGACTGAAGTTAATTGAACTAATTCTAATTACGTTATGATTGTGTGAAACTTTAATTGGTACTAATAGGAATGCAATGAAGCAGATCGTTGTGATAGATGACAAATCATAATAACACGTGCAACGACTATTTGCAAGACAGATGTACTACGTTAAATGAAATAGTTTGGTAGGAAAAGCTTTTTAATAGCTTGATATGCCAGAGAAGTTACAATTAAGGTTTGGATGCACTTCTTTAATACTTACTAATATTATAAAAGCGAAAGTGAGTGTGTTTGTTACGTCTTCACGCTTAAATGGCTAAACTGATTTTCAAGAATTTTGGTACAGAGATAGTTGGGACCCTGGAGACGGACATAGGCAATTTTTTTTAAAGTGAGAAATGAGGGGGAAAGAGGGAAGAAAAGGGAAAAGTTAGCTTTGCTATTACAATAAATAAGGCGCAAGGGCAAATCTACAGGAACCTGCAAATCAGGAAAGGGGAACTGTGTTACCCCGAATTTAACGCGAGCGAAGCCGCGGGCAAAAGCTAGTGGACAGATAAAGGAGACACAAAATGGTGCCAACAAGGTTACTGATGATAATAATGAAGAGGTTAAAGAAAAGTTACTATCCAGAATATAATAACATAACGAAAGTAAATTTCCTGCATACACGACATTCCACCTACGAAATAAATTTACGATCAACAACCACCTCTATTTAAAGATGCAACGATAAAATAACGTTCAAATAAAGACATAGGTGAATGTACCCAAGTTAAAATAAATCAATGGCTAACTAAACGTTATATTTAGTCCCAATTAATAACAACATGGTTCAGAAGCTTCCGTGTGATACGTTTATGATTTATTGTTGCATACTAGTCTATGATCACTAAATCTATATTTATTTCTTTAGTTTTTGTCGGTACAAATTATTAGTGGGTCTTTATTAATTGAGGATGATAGAAATTATGTTGGGTTATCTATCATTTGATTGTAACTGGCAGGATACAAAAAAGTTTTATACTTACTTTATCATGATTTTAAAGTTTTAGATCTTTGGTTTATTGTTGTCGTACATTGTTAGATGTATATTAATCTGTTTTTTTTTGGGTTTGGCTCCAATTTTGTATATTTGTTTGTACTAATCAATGAGTCACTTTCTTCGAAACACGTTCTAAATTAAGCAATATATACATGAGCCGCTTTGAAAGCATCAGTTGAATTAATATCCTCATCCTTTACTGCGTAACACCTGACATGATTATATCTGGGTGGGCCAGGAATAGCCACTGAGCATCACTATCAGTGAAACAATTCAGACATTTTAGCTGGCGTGCCAATGCCATCGGTCATTGTGTACTGGCGAACGTAAGTGGTTCTCGGAATGAGCGTAAAGCAAAAGATTTGTGACGATGTGTCACTTTAAAGATGTATATTGACGTAAGAGATAAGATTTGATTCGATGATACTGAAAATTAAGATAAGACTATTCTTTTGGTGGAAATGCTGACTTAGTAACTTTAGTGGGTTATCAATGTATTATTAAAAAGAAACTACTTTACTAATTAAAAGCTCAGCTGTATTTCGTTTTAATGTAACAGTACTCTGTGACAGCCTTGTTGAGTTGAAAAAATATTTTTTAAATCACAAGAATGACTTTATACAAACTTTTAAATGATAATAACCCAATGGTGGCACAATAAAATTTATTAATTATTTAATGGAATTGACTAGAAGTGAAAATGTATGAATGCCAATGAATATTATATGTTAAAATAATTAGGAGTAAAGTATATGACATAATATTTTTCAACCGCAATCTGTATCAATTAGTATAAATTAATTTTAAATAACATATCCAATATTTGTAAACCTAGCACTGGTGAAACATGTAGAACTTTCCGTTATTGTATGTACCATCTTCAACACCATGTTTTTGACAAATAAATTACTTTGACTTTGACTTTAACAAAAGACAACGCATCAATATCAAGAAAAATCACGAGTCGATGTTCAGTAAATCGAGATATCAATGAGTGATCATTAAAGATGGGATAATCGGATGCATATTTACCTTATACTTAAAGTATGGAAGTTGCATGAATCGGATGTATGATGTATTACTTGACTGCCCTATTTACCTTATATTCCGGCTTAATATGCCCAATTTGTCATTTTTAAAAAAAACCTCGTCAAAAATCACTGACAATCATAATAGGTAAAAGCAACCATATTACGATGTGACAGTGCCACAGAAATTTGTGACAAATTGGGCCTGCTATACCTCACGGAGTAGAACACTTAAATTGAATTTCCTGGGATCGCGATATTTTTTCGATAAAAAAGTGCTTTCCATTAAAGCCAACTTTTCAGCTTTAGGTAAATATGCATCGAAGTATCCCATATCTAGTGATCATGCCAGAAAAGACAGATTAAGTTACTGACATGATTATATCTGGGTTACTCAGGAATAGCCACAGATCATTCACTATCAGTGTAACAATTGAGACATTTAAGATGGCGTGCCAATGCTATCGGTCATTGTGTACTGGCGAACGCAAGTGGTTCTCGGAATCAGTGTAAAGCAAACGATTTTTAACGACGTGTGTGGTTGCATTTAAATGTATGTTCATTGAGGTGGGTTATTGATAAGATGTTTTTAGGGACCCGTAGGACCTGAAAAAGGAGAAACGGAACCCTTATTGGATACTTTGTTTTCCGTCTGTCTGTTTGTCTGTCTGTCAAGACACTTTATCTTGGGAACGCGTGAAGGTATCGAGTTGAAATTAAACCATATACTTCTGTGGTCCCTTTGTGCTCTGAAAAAATCAACCTTCTAAGACTACGCAGTCAAAATATATTGTCGTGTATGTCGTAAGTTTGTACGGAACCCTCGGTGCGCGATTCTGACTAGATCTTGGCCGTTTTTTTTAAAATAAATGTACTGATTGTTTAAAACAAACGTCAATGAGTAATCGTCGTACTAAGTGATAGACTCCTCCAGTCAAAGCATTGCACAGAATGAGCAATTACTTTTATTTGTTGGCAGTTAGTAATGAATGTGGTACTAGATTCTGAACATTCATTTTTGATCTTAATGATTATTTGTAATTAAGGACCATTATTACTACAATTTATTTTTAATATATTTCTTATAACCTATGGATGTCTTTGTCTTTGATTAATAGAAATGTGATTTTATTGTTATTTGTTACTCGAAGATACCACTGCCATTTTTTTTCCAACGGAACTATTTATTAATATTAATTTGACGACACGCTTGGCGCCGTGGCTGAGCGATTGACTGCTGCGCTGCGTGTCGCGGGTTCGATCCCCGCACGGAACAAATATTTCTATGACCTACAGATAGTTGATCCGCGTCTGACTGTTTGTGTATGTGAGTTTAAATGTTTGTAAACGCACCCACGATACAGGAGAAATTCCTAGTGTGGGGAAACGTTTAAAAAAAATTAAAAGCTACCTCTAGTATCCTGAAATCTCTTATAATTTATACCAAACGCTGTCTAGTCGGTTTGTCTGTTTCTCATTTGTAACTGGTATTTGCATCTTGTAGCCGTACACACATTGAGCAACGTACGATATATTTTCATTTAATTGCTCAATAAACTTTAGTTAATATATGTTATCAAGGTTCGCAGAACTCCCATCATGATCTAGATTTTAGTTCTTAGTTCTATCAAAATTGCTGATGAATAGTTAATAGTTAACTTTTAACACGTTATTTTACAGCTGCTTGTTTTATGTCTATAGGATGACTCGATAAGCTTTTAGGAATGATCTGAGAGTTATGTGAGTAAGTGAGCTTCGTAGGAGTTTGTTAATTAAATAACAACATATTGTTTATTGAGAACATGGAAACTTTCAGATAAAAAGTACCTTTACAAGTTTTGACGCTGCATTACGTCAGCTCATTATGATTCAAGTGAATCCATCAACGTTTTACATATACTTATTGAAAAACAAAACGAAAACGTAGAACAAAAAGGATTTCTGCCATTACTCACTATGAAACTATGATTTAATTGGCTTTATTTTTCCCCGTGCTTTGGCATCTCAGGCTGAAAGATAAACCTTTTATTAAATAAGGGCCTTATAAAAGCCTTATAAAATAAAAATTAGAAATTCAAATATTTTTGAATTTAGAACAAACTTAAAAATAAATAAATCACAACTTGTTAACATAGAATAATAAAATAATTTGCCAAGAATAAGAAACCTAATCGTAGTGCAATAAGAGTCAGTTTTCGAGAAAGTGTAATGAAAAATTGTACCATAATACTTGGGGTCGGTGCAGCATGTTTTCTTCTTCCATACTACTCCATTAGTCGACAAGTCTGTGGTCATTTAAGCCTATTCTAGCCTAGCCATTCATCTTTCAGTTTCAGTCCGTCCATCCTTTCTTTGGTCTTCTCCTTCTGTTTCTATCATCCTTACTAATATTATAAAAGCGAAAGTGAGTTTGTTTGTTTGTTACCTCTTCACGCTTTAATGGCTAAACCGATTTTGATGAATTTTAGCACAGAGATAGTTGGGAACCAGGAGACTGACATAGGCTAGACTTTTTTGAAAAAAAAGTGGGATGTGAGGGAGAAAGAAGAAAACTTAGCGTTGCTATTACAAATCAATAAGGCGCAAGGGGAACTGTGTTACCCCGAATTTAACGCGAGCGAAGCCGCGGGCAAAAGCTAGTCTCTTCTAAAAAATCATCATTTAAGCCTATTTTAGGCTAGCTATATCATCTTTCAGTTTCAGTCCGTCCATCCTTCTCCTTATTTTTTCTACCATCTCCTCGATAAATATTTTTTTTAAACAACTGCAATCAAAGCATTTTTCTGTCTATCTGGTACTCGCGTAGGCGTCATGGTGGTGTCAAATTCAATACGTCATCGTCAGTTGTTTGCACAGTTTTCTCATTACAGAACATTATGATTTACAAGCATTCCTCAGAATTGCGAATGCAGTCTATTGTTAGAACTTGGTACACACGTCATTCGATTGAGATGTAAGGAAACCTGTTAACGAGTCCTCAGTCAATACATTCACTGCCGCTGACTAACGTGGTCACAGACGAGAAATAATTAACCTGAAAAGAGTCATACGAAAGATAAACACTGCAATACATGCTTCTTCAGCTCTCTAGCGATTCATCAAGAAAAGTTTTAATATTTGTAAGATGGTTTATGCCATTTTATTTTAGTCTGTAATCAATTCATTCAACAACATTTTTATACATTATATCATACATCAACATTTTTTCTTAGTATCTTTTTCATTTTTTTTTATTGTAACTTTGGTCGGTCACCCTGAAATAATTAATTGCCAGAGACATATATTTTTTTAGATATAAAAAATAAATAAATATTTTGGGACAACTCACACACGGCTATCTGATCCCAAGCTAAGCAGAGCTTGTGTTATGGTAACCAGACAACTGATATAAATACTTATATAATTTATAAATACATATATATTATAGATAAATCATACCCAGACACAGAACAAACAATCATGCTCATCACACAAAGTTTGTCCTGGGTGGGAATCGAACCCACGACCTCCGGCTCAGCAGTCAGGGCCACTAACCACTAGACCAACAGGCCCGTCAACAATTCAAATATTTACCGTCAAATATTCAAATATTTACCGTCAAATATTTGAAAAAACATGGGCTTAGAAAAGACCTTTTTATCGTTCCGTGCCTCAAAAGGAAAAAATCGTAACCCTGATAGGATAACTTTGTTGTCAGTCTTGCTGTCTCTCTGTCAAGATCTTTTATCTCATTAAAAACAATATTCTTAAGTCTGTGGTCCCTTGGAGTTGAAAACCAACCCTCTAAGTTTACGCAGACAGAAGATATGGCCGTATAAGTCGTAAGTTTGTACGGAACCCTTGGTGCGCGAGTCTGACTCGCTCTTAGTCGGTTTGAAGAGTTGTCTCAGTTTAGATATGTGAGCGATATTTAACTTTTCCGTCATCCTTTTTCGTTAACAGAATATCTAGCTGTCGAGGCCTCAGCCTCTATACAAGTGGTTGCTTTATTCGCGGTGTACTGGTCTAGATAGCTTTTGTTTTTTATATCTGCTCTTAGTTGGTCTTCAATTAGAAGTCGTATCTTTAATTAGAACGGCTCCCAGTTCACTGGGCGCCGCAACTGAACTGTGAAGTGATTTAGAATAAGGTTTCCAAAAGTGCGAGTTAGTCATTATCGCGTCTATTTTAGTATTTTCTCGATTAAGAACGGATTTAGTTTTTTTATTGTTCACTTGATGGTTAGCTTTGTTTGGCGTGTCTTTTTACCAAAGCTAATAGATTGATAGGTTTATCTTTCTTAGCAGTTATTCCCATACTAGCTGCCGCCCGCGGCTTCGCCCGCGTGATGATAAAAAAAAAGGATTCTAAGTGTTATTCCAGGCTATAATCTACCTCTGTGCCAAATTTCATCAAGATCCGTTCAGCCGTTTTGACGTGAAAGAGTAACAAACATCCATACATCCATCCTCACAAACATTCGCATTTATAATATTATTAAAGTAGGATTATAATATTAGTAGGATTATTTCGAAACCTATTTTAGCTCTTCATTGACTGCTTTGTTCGTCTAGTGGTCGCACTCTTGCGCATGAGGTCCTTGGTTCAATTACCGGGTCGGAAAAATTGTTGTTGGGATTTTTCATTAGGAACTTCTCAGTGACAGCCACGGTACCAGGAGAACAGTTCATGGCAAAGGGCTCGCCTTGGGGGTGAAAAGGCTAGATGATGACTTGTTTACCATAGGTAAATTGAGAACATTATTAACACTAGACAGAAGAACAAGATTCACCGGCCCCTCATGAACTTCTAAATTAAAGTCAAACCGCATTCCATATTTCATTCAGAAGTCCATGAGTCAGATCCTGTGGCCTTCGCACTTCATCAGCAAACCTTGGATGAATAAAATTAGATATTGGGTGCAATTGACTTCAACCGTAAGCTGGCCCAGATATTATTTTTATTTAGTTTAAGCTTTGTGACGACGAGGTCGTATTCATTACAAGCTATAAAATGCCAATATTCGTTTAGCCAATTTATATTATTTATTACTGCCATTTATTATTGTTAATTATTTTGTCTAAGCTGAATTAACTGAGTGGGTAGAGTCTAGATGCATTTTATGGTGAGCAATACATAACGGGGTTTTATAACTGGTTGGCGATTTATTGTAAACAACGGATATAACATCACACATATAGATAGACGTGTATCTAATAGTACAGTCACATTTTACCAATTATGTTTAAGCCCCATGTCATGAGGGAGAGAATCTCAAACCAACCCATCCGCCGCCGCCGCTAGAGCCGTTCCGGGCGTTTGGTGCCGTAAGACGAGTCCCGGCAACTGTAGATGCGGGTCTGTAGGCACTGTCCGTGCAAGTTATTTAATGATTTCCCATCCGCAACAAATGCCACATGTAATAATGGACGGGCTAATTGTCGTCAACAGGGCAGAAATACATATTCCGTGGTTACTACCAAAAATTTCTGGAAGAAAAACCGAATTACACTGCCCGACCAGCGAATCGAACCCAAAACCTTATGCTCTGCAGCCGCACTTGCAATCACTCGACCAACGAGGCAACAAAAAAATAGCCAAAGATACAAAGAGGCGAATTATTAAAATTGCCCAATAAACAGCATAAAGCGCTGAAACCCTAAGGTAATCATCGCAGGGTCAATAAACCAGTAGCTTAAAAAAAACATACAATAGAGATGAAACGGGTTCGGTTTGGAAAAACCATACAACCGAATATAGATCAAGACATTGAAACAAAAAACGAGAAAAACAAACACTGGCCGACAATAAATACCTTTTAACATAACATCATATTATGAAAATAATGGCCGATCAATTTTATGAACCACTTAACGGCTAAGTATTGACGAGAGCTAATATTAAAATTAAATGCCTCATTAATTCTAGGAGCGAAGGAGACAAAATACGTATTTGTATGATAAAGAAAGAGAAAGGAAACAATAAAGGAGTATTGTGATATCATTTCAAAATATCTTTTTTTAGAATCAAACAGGTTAATAAATGACTAAATAGGGATCATAAATATATTAAGGATAAGGTTAATGACCGCTTACGGCATGCTTTATTTGGTTGGATTAAGTGATCAGAAATATGAAGTATTGAAACAATAGGTAGAGAAATTATTATAGTGACGTTTTTATTTCTAGATTCGGGAGTGCGTGTGTGTACAAGGAAACAAAGATTCTTTGTTTTCTTGATAACATGATCAAAACTACTCGTATTGTAGTGATAGACAGAATAGAAAATAGATGAAAAATAAGTTCCATACATTTTGACTTGAGGCGTGTTGCAGTTTTGTTGGAAATGGCTTGTTTTTTAGGGTTCCAAACCTCAAAAGGAAATAACGGAACCCTTGTTCTCGATATGACTCGCTCTGAGTACGAGTCTGATTCGCTCTGGGTTGGTTTTTTTTATTTATCGACGCAAATTTTCTTTGAGGAAGATTCAGAACGATGTGTACTGAATACGTTGTACTCCACTCTGTAAATCACAACTTCCAACACAAATGCTAAATAAAGCATAACCTCTTTGAAATACTAACAAAAGCTTAATACAATGATGGTAGTGTATGTAATCGGCCATCGGCTAAGTCCAATGTCGCGAATGTGGGTCGGTGCGGTGCGCCGGCGCATCTGTGCAATCAGTGAGGTGAGCGGTGACGTCATTCGATACGGAGGAATGTGAATGATTTGTAACATAAACTTGTGTTTTAATTTAACTTTTTTGTTTCTTTTTATAATTCTGGCAGGAATTAAACAAAGTGGAGGACAAGGAGAGACAGTTTTATTTTCACGTGGGTGCTCATCATTTGCCTAGACTTTTCTCATTAACATAATATGTTGGGATTGGCTTCCAGTTAAACTGGTTAAAACTGATTCATACTCTTTGGTAAAATTGGTTGTCAGACTTTCGGGCCACTTGTACTGACGGTCAAGGATATACAAATGATACCCAGGACCAACGAACAGGATTAACGTGCTCGAGACACGGGTAAATCTCGGTATGTCGATGGTCTCGAATTTACGGACCAAGCATAGCAAGTGCTGCTTTATCTTGAAGATTGACCCATGGGGCTGTTATTTAGCCACGAGCCCGTAAACCTGGCCTACTACTATTACTACAACAGATGGAGCTTAACAATAATAATCTTGATTCAGGTAACACCCATATCATCAACACACACATTTACATTATACACAATTAAATTACATCAATTCATCCACATTAAAATAAATTCATAAATTCTATTGTAATAAATTAAAAATTGAATTCTACAAACATTAAATAAAAACACAAGGTACTTATATTATTATTGATTACTAATTCTACGTGGCTCTTGTATTGGCACATGTTAGCTACTACAATGCCTCAGTATCTGCCCACCCTTGCAGCAAACATCGCCAGAACGGCGTTAGTGCTACCCATCACTCTTCGCAACATAGACGCGGCACGCTTTCGCATGGTGGCATGGAAGCAATCGGTACGTGCTTCTGCGAACATATTGATGCGCTACACGCTCGGTATAACCTTAACGTCCTGTGTCTGTCTCCTACTCACACTGATTTTTTTTTTGTTTGAGACTTTTTAACATTCATTATAATTCTGTAAGTGAGCATTTTAGTTAGTGTATTGTAAAATTAGTACGAATTATTTGTACAGTTGTTAACACGACCTGAATGACCCAAAATGTTGAAACACTCGACAGCACGAATCCTAAATAATAATAATTCTGATTCTGAATGCTGTTATACAACAATTTCAGAAGTTGTTGAACATGAAAACATAGTCAATGAAGATGATATAGTAGCTGTTTTTCTAGTAATTTAAAGTTAAAGCTATTGAACGACTCAAAAATAAAGAACGTAAAAAAGTATCTTCAAGTTAAAATGAAGTAGAACTTCAAGTTATTAAGCTTCTTAAACTCGAAGTTAAGGCCAACGAAGTTACTAGTCCTATAAAAATCGAATTAACGATTGCAAAGGCAAATACAATCAAGTACATTGCGTATGAATATGGCCTCAAAGTGGCAATTGGAAAAGCAATGTCTACACTAATAGGTGTTAGGCAACCACCGGCAGATGATGTCAGCAGTGAATTGATCTCAATGGGACAAGTCAAGAATGTGACACGTTTGTCGCACAAGTGAGAAATGAACGAGTGATGACTGGGAAATGAATTGCTGATGACAGCCATTGATGGAATAGTGTTATTGATAGTCTTGATGAAGTTGCTTACTGTTTGGTAGATATGGAATTGATTTAAATAGTAGGTAGCTCGTGTCCATTGACTGTCGATCAACTTCCGATTATATTATTGGAATTGAAGCATTTTGTTATTTAAAAACGATGTGCGAAATACTAGTTATAGAGAAAGATTGTCTAGTTGGCGTATGTTCGTACTGAGCGCAGAGTATATAGTGTGTGCCAGAAATGTGTGTTATGATTTCAGTGTGTGATAGTCCCTGTATAAATTTAAGTTTAGTATCTTTTCCAACAATATTGTTAAATGCTAGCACATAAGAAACCACATTTATATGTAACTTGAGAGAGATGGCGATGTAAGCCGAAACAAAGGTTTCTCCTAGTTCGGCCACAGATGCTAAAACTTTTGTGTGCACAATTTGTTTTACTACAATATCTATCTATAACACTATGTACTGTCGTTTGTGAAAAATAAAGACTTATTTATTATTATTTTTCCTGCATAAGATCAGAGTCGAAATAAAATCAGCTATTCAGTACAAAATTTCTCAATATCTATTCAACCTAAATATATGGGATATGTAGAGAGAGTTCCTTTCTTTGATGTTCTAAATCACATCCTTAAATATGACCACTAGTTTCTGCGACATGCTTTGTATGCATAAGCAAGTATCCTATAACCCGTGTACACTGTGCATGTCTTCAGGGTTTTGAGGTACGGACAAGAAACTCAAACTCAAAGCATTTGTTTCAATTAGACCATTACAGGCCCTTTTAAATATCAATAAACAAAAGGATGAAGCTACAGTCCCAGTCACAAGGTGTTAAGTCACAAAAAGTATCACGAAAGTACTTTAGTTGCCCATATCAAACCGTTGATCTCAATGGCCTAGAAAGACCATGGAGACTCTTTTAAATATTTTTTTACAAGATCATGGTTACATCGTTAGTTGAATGAAATAGGAATACAAAAGTATTATTAATCCCTATTATTAATATTTAGACGATGTAGTTTGGCCGAGGAATCAGTGGGTGTCGTATGTACTGATTGTTTTACACAGACAGACGCCAGTATGCCATTTATTTCCTTTATTTGATGTTAATTTGGCGCAGGTTCCATCTAGATAGCAAATGGCGAAACACTGTGACAGATACTTGCTTAGATGGGCGAATTGCCATCGTTTGTTCTTTTACTTTTCTATTATTATGGAGCCAAATATGTTTATATTATTGTTTTGATTGAAAATTATGAATAGAATAGCCCTAGACGATATTGTTTGTACCGAGTATTGCATAAATATAAATTAGAAGCTCAGACAATTCCAGGGATAAATAATTATTAAGGTTTTAAGTATGTTTTTGACGTTACCATGACGAAGTGGTGAGTTTCGATTCGTGAGTATGATGCTTACCTGAAAACAATAAAAAAATTCATTAAAATAAAATATTAATTAAGACATAAAAACATAATTAAGCCACACACAGGAACCCAGGACTATTAATAGTTCAGATTTGAGCTCGGTTGAAGGCAAAAGACCGCTACCCAACTTAAACTAAACTAGAGTAATCTTTTTCACAGGGGGCTGCGAATTTATCGATAGAGATACTTAGGCCCCAGAACACAAGGGCGGAAGAAGGAAATATGTATGAGTTTTAGTTAGTCTGACACTCCTTTCCGCTTCGCCCAGAGCGGGAGGAGCCATTTGATGATTTCCTTTTTCTTGTTTTCGAAACAAGATAAAGCTCTGTATTACCGTTAGTAGTGTTATGTCAAATCCTTATTTCCTTACTATCCTTATCCTTACTAATATTATAAAAGCGAAAGTGAGTTTGTTTGTTATCTTTTCACGCTTTAATGGCTAAACCGATTTTGATGAATTTTGGTGCAGAGATAGTTGGGAACCAGGAGACGGACATAGGCTAATTTAAAAAAAAAGTGGGATGTGAGGGAGAAAGAGGGAAGAAAAGGGAAAACTTAGCGTTGCTATTACAAATCAATAAGGCGCAAGGGGAACTGTGTTACCCCGAATTTAACGCGAGCGAAGCCGCGGGCAAAAGCTAGTTGTTTATAAAAACTGTTAGTAATATGGATGAAATATAAATCTGTGCCATTTCTCCCGCTATACTTCACACCTTGTACCAACTCACTCAACACTGTATAATTTTATGTATTTCAATTAGATAGCGAAGGCCATCACAGTACAGTGAGTAATGCCCGTGAAAATAGTAGACGTGACGCGTTTTCTGCGTGGGCGCACGATTTCAAAGAAAACATCGGATATGCATTTATATATCGTATCGTTTAGATGTTTATCTCATCTGTGACGTGTGGCGGGAGATGTTATGCGAGATGTGTCATTATGTGGGTGATTCTCGAGAATTCGTGGCGCCATTTTTTGTGACGTAATTTGGAATTTGCGTGGAAGCTTGTTCAAATGTGAGCGAAAGCTTTGATCGATGACGAATGCTATGATGTTGATTTGTGATAAAACAAATATTTGAATATAATTTTTTCTGTTTGAATATAATTTGGGCCTCTTTCTTCTTACTTATTCTGAATCTTTCATTCAAATGGATTCGTGTAGATCTTTTAGGCTAGCCAACAACAGTTGATTGTCTGCTTGCTTGTATAATACACAGCCGTCTATAAAGTACTAGCTGGCGCCTACGGCTTCGCCCGCATGATATTGAAAAAAAGCTATGTAAGTATCCTATGTGTTATTCCAGACCATAATCTAACCCTGTGCCAAATTTCATCAAAATCCGTTCTGCCGTTTTGACGTGAAAGAGTAACAAACATGCATACATCCATCCATCCTCACAAACATTCGCATTTATAATATTAGTAAGATTAAGTAGTAAATCATGTGTCTATGCCATCTGCTACCTTTAAATCAGGATACAATTTCCACGACGTAGAAGGTTTAAGCAAATATCACAAGTAGATTCAATAAAAATTATCACGAGGTTAATATAATTGGCTCTGAACTAATAAACGTCGCAACACATTATTGAGTTTAATGTTAATTCTCGTGCACCGATTACCATTGAACATTAAATAACAAATAAACATTACGTAATCTTTTGAAATCGTGAGGAACAGGGATGTCGGATTGTTTGTATTTTCATTACTGATGGTCATCATGATTGCCTCGTTTGGTGTCTCCTCGGATATGTTTTTCTGCACCATCAACACTTAACTAGCAATAAATCTGGTTTTCTATAAGATTTGAAAATATCTATGACCTGTCTATCTGACCTCCATAATCTAGTTAATACTAGGTAATACGATACCCCTTGGTAAGACTGGTTGTCAGCCTTTTAGGCCACACACTACTTCCAAACTAAGTTCCAAATGACAACCGGGACCAGCGGCTTAACGTGCCGGAAAATACGTTTTAAAACCGATTGCGATGTGCCTAGAATTTCGATCTTTCAGGATAACTGTTTTGTGACTTATACCTACGCAAGCAAATCCGATGAAAAAGCTGGACCAGACCAACATATCTGAATCGTGAATCCTTACTAATATTATAAAAGCGAAAGTGAGTTTGTTTGTTACGTCTTTACGTCTAAATAGCCAAACCGATTTTGATGATTTTTTGTACAGAGATAGTTGGAACCCTGGAGACGGACATAGGCTAAAAAAAGTGAAAAAAGGGGGAGAAGAGGGAAGAAAGGGGGAGAGAAAGATTTTTTTTCTCGATCATCACGCGGGTTAAGTTAGCGTTAGCCCAAAGTAACTATGCCACGCGGACGAAGTCGCGGGTTGAAGTTAGTAATCCATAAACCATTATACGTCTAACGTTGTCATTTGCCGTTCACAGTAACAATATAATAAAAAACCTATTACCAGAAGCTGCTTACAAAGAGTAATCGCTGACTTATCGCAATCTATTCATGAATTTAATGTAAAAATAATCACTATGGCAAGGACAATCCTTATGCATACAACTGTTTGTTTAAACGCGCTTGTTGTTTTGACCTCCGATGTTTTGTATGGACGTTGAAAATATACGTATTTTGTTTATTTTGCAGTTTTGTTTTGCTTTCCGAACAGTTTAGGAGACTTAACGGTGGGACATCCTGCAATTTTTACATGTAGCAATTTTTAGACATTCTGCAA
This sequence comes from Ochropleura plecta, assembly GCA_905475445.1. NCBI lineage: Eukaryota > Metazoa > Arthropoda > Insecta > Lepidoptera > Noctuidae > Ochropleura > Ochropleura plecta. The sequence continues at coordinate 19,452,295 of FR997726.1, read as the reverse complement.
ACTAATTGTGTTTTCTTTTGTAAATTCGAACATTATGGTCTGAATTATTATGATTTGTTGGTGTGATAATCTTTATCCGTGCTTTTAAACGGTTATAGTCGAACTTGTAATCGCTGTACAACGAATGGTAATTTTAGGATAATCTCATTAGCGAGGAATGCTATAATAGCTTATTCGTTCACACAGCGATTGTTTAGTTTTCAATAGACAAGCATGAACAACATTAATGTCAAACTAGGATCCAGAATACACATTTCCTCTTAAGAACAAGAAAACCATGACCACCAGTAACTAGATCCACCTTATACCTAAACATTCTTCCACAGCTCGTTTAAGGAAGCTGACGCCACCATGACTTGGCTCGCTCCCATATTGGTACCTGGAACCACCATGCTTTTGGCACGTACCACATATCGATAAAACTTTACGACTCTTCCTGTTGTTTGTGGGGCAGACCTAACCAGATCATACGAGCTCCACTAATTGGGGCGGCGGTTTTGAAATGAAAGTTATGCATAGAATTTTTGAACAGTTTGTCCAATGTCCATTGTTGCTTTTCTTGTTTGTATCAAAAGAGTCTTTGTGGGCGACGAAATATTATTATGGATGTCTGGGCATTTCTGGGCAGTTAAATCACTACCAAACAGTACTGTCTGTACAACTTCGAATACTTTTAAAGTAAAGTGACGTGAACTATGGAATGAATTGCTCAACCTGTCAAAAGAACAGAAAATAAACCCGGCCAAGTACGAGTCGGACACGTGCACCGAGGTTCCATGCAAACTTACGACGTAAACAGCTATATTTTTGACTGCTTAGATTTAGAGGTTGATTTTTTCACAGCTCTAAGGGACTACAGATTTGAGTATGTGTTTTTGATTTCATTTACCGAGATAAAGGGTCTCAACAGACAGGCGGACAGACGTACAACAAAATGATCCTGTAAGGGTTCTGTTTTTTTTTTCTTTTGAGGTATGGAACCCTAAAATTTGACAAAAGATATAATTTTTTTTTTAAAAGGCTGCAGAAATGCTCGAACACACTAACTGTGTGTTAGTGTGTTCGAGAATTCTGAAGCTAGTGATGACTAAATATCAACAATACTGGCCACGAAGACAGGCATCGAGTTTTCTTTCTCTTTGTTTTACTTTAAACTAGAGTACATCATACCTACGTGACATTTACTGTTCTTTAACAGCTGTTTTGGCCGTTAGTTGCTCATTAAGATTCCTCGTATTCTATGCTACATTACCGATTTGACGAGGGTTTAAATGTCTGGCCAGCATTCGCGAGGGTCGTTAAGGCGTTCATATTAGATTAGGTTAGGTTTCAAAGGAATACTGTAGTCTGTTTTGAAAATGGTTCATTTAAACTGACCTAAAAACCTTAGAAACTGAGTTAAAACCTTTCTTTTATGTGACGGGCCTGTTGGTCTAGTGGTTAGTGGCCCTGACTGCTGAGCCGGAGGTCGTGGGTTCGATTCCCACCCAGGACAAACTTTGTGTGATGAGTATGATAGTTTGTTCAGTGTCTGGGTGTGATTTATCTATAATATGTATGTATTTATAAATTATATAAGTATGTATATCAGTTGTCTGGTTACCATAACACAAGCTCTGCTTAGCTTGGGATCAGATAGCCGTGTGTGAGTTGTCCCAAGATATTTATTTATTTATTTATTTTTTTATGTAGCTATACTAATACTGAAAATTGTTTAGTTTGTATGTAGGGGCTAATCTCCATGAATACTGATCGAATTTCGAAAATTCTTTCGCCAATGTGATGCCGAATAATTCCTGAGTAGCAAAGACTACATTTAAAACGTTACCGAGGAATATATTTCGACCATTAAACTAATATTTTCATTCAACAACCTGTAATGAATTTTCACACCTACTCTTTTATGTAAGAACGTCCTTGATTTTATTCTATACAATTCTTTGTTACAACATGTAGTTTCAGCATACCGTGTATATAAGACAGAAATAAATGATGGAATTCAGCGGTGACGTAGTACATTAACGTTAGTACTGTGCGTATACGCACCCCGCCTACACGATGAGACGTTTGAATTTTTTATTTTAGCTTGGCCTAGTAACATAGTGCTGTAGATCATATCTAGGTCTTGAGATGGATCTCTATGACTGATTTGTTGAATATGAGGTCCTAAGTTAGTGTAATAAATCCTACTTAGAGGTAATTTGTCACGTGATGGAAAAAGATTCGCCTCAGTTAAAAATAAAATAACTGGTGAAATGGGGGTATTTGGTAGGTACTGTAAGAGGTTTTATACCTTAACCAATGCTAGCTGGTTGGCCATGACGTTAATACTCGGGTCGTTTTAAAGAAAGAACTAGAAAAACAAAGACTATATGCGCTTTTATTGTATTAATATAGCGGATATCTATGTAAGATGGAAGCGCTAAACACGATTGTGTGAATGTAAAATTATGCGTGCACAAAGCTAAAAATATTGTGCGAAGATTTAGACCTCTGTCTAACCCATGATTACAGCCGTGATGTTATGTTACGGATATGTAATAAATTAAAAATTAATTGATCAGAAAAAGGGCCAAAGAATTGACTATCAGACATCAGTGAATAGATTCTTCAAGTTCTAAAGAATTACTTGACGTAATGATATTTTTCTTCAATTAAGTTATTCAATATTACTTAACCCTTTTTTGCATGAGAAGTCATCAAATAACTTCTTTCGTTATGGGCGGGGAAAAAGGGAGTGTCAAACTTTTATCGATGATCACCTGAACGACGGCACAGTGGTGCTCCTTCCAAGCGGGGCAGACAGCCACAGTGAGCTCCACCGTGTCCCCCAGACGATCGTCGCAGTGGTGACACCAGGGCGTCTCCTCCCGCCCGTTTATGTGCAGGAACCTCCCAAAACACTTCACAAAGAGGAGACTTATCGCCACTATTGTGGCGCCCCCTATTTTACTTATCCCTTAGGTAATATAAAAGTGTTCTAAGTAAAGCAATTCCAAAAGCCTTTTACACAAGTATATTATAAAACTTATACATATACTAGCTTTTGCCCGCGGCTTCGCTCGCGTTAAATTCCGTAGCGCCTTATTGATTTGTAATAGCAATTTAACGCTAAGTTTTCCCGTTTCGTCCCTCTTTCTCCCTCACATCCCACTTTAAAAAAAAATAGCCTATGTCCGTCTCCTGGTTCCCAACTATCTCTGTACCAAAATTCATCAAAATCGGTTTAGCCATTAAAGCGTGAAGAGGTAACAAACAAACTCACTTTCGCTTTTATAATATTAATAAGGATAAGGATAACTTACATAGCCGAAAGTCCTAAACCGATAAAACTTTCGTAAAGTGACTTAAGGAACCCTATTTACCCTTTAAGTGGAAAACTCGAACGATACATAACGGTGAGCGTAGGATAACTTACAAAATACCTGAACTCATTAAACTTCTGCTTTTAGTGTACTATACGTTTGTTGGTGGTGTTGATAGATGGGATTTAGGGCCTTTTTGGCTTGGAAATCATCAAGTAACTTCTCCGGCTCTGGAGCGAGAGGGAATGTCGGACTTTTACTGACTATAAGCCATCCGTGTTCCTTCTTTTACCCTTTGTGTTCCCGGGCCGATAAAGCGCTGTACAAAGCAAACACTTCGTAAAACGTCTAGATTTTCGTCGCAAAGTTAGCCGTATCTGTACATGCTACTGGCTAAAAAAAATACCGTGTATAGTTCAATACATAAAGTAAAGAGTTCAACAAAATCAGTTTACAAAAGTGGTCTAGTACTACGAAAAAAAAAATGTTTAAAAAGACCAAAAAAAAAATTTTTTCGTCTCGAAATTCTCAATTTTTTCAGCGACAACCATCCTATTTTTTATATCTATAACAAAGAAAATTGTATAGACTCAAGAGATATCTAAAATTTTTCAAACACGGAGCTGTATTTTTTTATATTCAATAAAAACTGCAAAATGACCTACATTTTGGCGGACATGATATTCAAATAAAATCAAACACCGAAATATTTTCGACCTTATTTCTATTCTTTCGATGCAATACTGTCGTGTACTTGTGTCAGACCATGCCTAGTATGCAGCTAGCGTCACTTCCGTGAATACCTAAAGATTAGCTTATTGCCGCGCCTTAACGTATCTCTTTCAAATAACCCGCAACCCCGGACGATTTAGGCTCTAATGGGAATTTTAAAAACTTACATCTCATTCATTTTTCTATCAAATTTCATGATTTCAAATCTCGACATGACATGTGTTGATGAATTGATAAAATTAAAGTCTTTGTTATATTTGTAACAAAAAATATTACAAGATAATGTTAATTTTAAATGTTTCCGTAGTCAAAATATTTTGTTTTCTTTTCATAAACGACTTTTCATTAAAACAGAGCTTAAAATTAAGGTAGATACCTATATAAGTTTGCGAGAAATTGGTGTCTGTACTAAATTAACCAGTATAAGAATTAAAAACGACTAGGTAATGTATATTCAGATTAAAAAAGACTAATGTATATTTTCTCTAATACACCTAGACAAAGTTTTCATTTCTATATTAATCCAATACTAGCTGTCTTGCGCGGGTTCACCCGTATATTTAGTTGCTGCCCCGCTCCCGTGGGTAGTAGCGTGATGTTGGTTAGCCTATGTTACTTCCTGATAATGTAGTTTCTTATTAATGAAAAAATGGTTAAAATCGGTTCAGTGGTTTTGGAGCCTATTCGATTTAAACAAAGAGACAAATCTTTTCTTCTTATAATCCTACTGTGAATGTTTGTGAGGATGGATGGATGAATGGATGGATGTACGGATTCACATGCACAGATGTAGATTATAGTGTGTGATAACACATAGGATACTTTTTTTTTCGATATCACGCGTGCTAAGCCGCGGGCGCCAACTAGTAAGTAATATAGTATAGACTAAATCTGTGCTTCAGATTGTATAAACAATGCCACTTTACAGTTATACTAGTCCTAAACACTGGATGCACGTAAATGCAGCACATGTAACATTAACAGCCACAGAAGCACGTGGTCGTGTATCACCCTGAAATCATTTACTTCGAGATAACGTAAACAAAATTGCTGTAGATCAGGGGCGCTCAACTGTTTAAGTTCAAGTCCAGGTAAAGAAGATTGGCAAAACCCCATGTACTTTGAGTGTCGCATTTATACTTCGCGTACATTAGTAAAAACACCCGAAAGAGATAGATCTAAGGCCTAATAACATAAAGTATAATCATAGCATATTTTTTTGTAGTGGGGTTTTGACAGAAAATCCTTTTAAATATTTACCATAAAGGTTAGGTTATGTGTTGTGAAACGTGTAATAATATAGCTATCTCAGATCTTTTTTTAGTTGACCTGAGATAGGTGTATTGATTATTGAGCAGATGAATTCATTTTAGAATGAAAAGTAGGTACTTATCTACACATTTAAAGAATAATAGTAGTTTAATAGCGCTTTTCCTTTGAGGCGAAACGTATAGGATGTACGTGTAACCTACAGGAGGTTGTTATCTAAACCAACAGGTTATTTATGCCTTCGGATGTTGCTGGAACATCAGGCGAACCGTGCTTGTTTGTCATCTCTGTATATAGGAATGTATTAATGCCGTGCTTTAGGAGAAACCTAGTCCAGCAATTGAGTGAAGCATCAGGTTGGTGATTGATATAATGTTGTTAGTTATGTATAGGTATCTATGAGGTAGGCAGGTAATAGTAATAAGGATGTTGTTTTATAAAATGAAACAATCACTTTTTTTGTTACAATTGTTTATGCATATTTTACAATTATTTATGAATCTAGCCGGAGTAAGACTTGATCAAGAAACTGTGCAGGTGGAGTTATATTGTCCTGGTGACTCTAGCCCAGGTACCATTCTATTATGGTACCTGGGCTACATTACATGAGAGCAACAACCGTTGTGATAATATGAAAACCATATCCTCGATTTGAGAATGATTAAAATGGTCTACTGCGTTTTCGGATATGTACAATTTACCAAACATGTTTCTACCCATGTGGTAACTGCCTAATCTTTGCACATCTGGGTATGTAAAAGTTGCTGTAACTCAGCACCCATATATAAATTATGGCTGGAATATGGTATCGCTCCAGATTCCTGCAGTCAGGGAACAAGCAATGCCTTTTAGTGTCAGCAGCTCATTGAACGTTTGGCAGTGTAATGTATTGCTGCTGTGGTATTTCCTGGTTTCCAGAGTGTGGCACTGTATTTTCTTCTGGAATTTCAATTTCTGATAAAACCTGGTGGTTCACAAGCTCCCAGCAGTTGTGGCACACATAATCGGTGTCCATAATCTAAAAAGAAAGTATTTACAATTTATTTCTCTTTGAATTTTCGACTTTTACTTACTAATACAGTTAAGAAATTATAAAAATAATAGCCTGTAACTTACGTTTTTAGGACATGTCCACAGCTTTATAACTCTCATAAAATGATCACTTTCAAAAGACAGACCATGCTATTTTCTGCAGACAGCAGCTTTTTGTCACAGTTCACACAGCAATCTTCAATCTCCTCATGTTGAGAGCTTTGGTGTGGGGAAACAGACATATCTTCCGAAGCACCAGTGTTAAACTGAGAGTTTTGGGTGTTAGTGTTGCAATGCAATATTCTATGAGCTCGTAGCCAACATGGCCCACATGCTTCATCAGAAGGAATAAGCTAAAACAATAATTCATGCATTCAATAATCATAACAACAGAAATATGTAATAAGAAAATGTTTTTATAAAGACAAGAAAATATATTTACTTGACGGTGCTGTATCCACTGTGAAATGATTGTAGCAAGTTATTGTTCTTCATCAGTACAGTTTTCTTTACTGATTTATGTTTAATGTAATGAGTTAGATTAGAAAACAAACAAATAACAAATGCTAGGTAAACGGATCGCAAATGAAAATATGTTTGTTTATGTTTGACGACTGTGACACTGACAGCTCACAAATGACAGTTGTCAAAAATGTGGTTAATGTTGCCAGGTAAAAACTATAAAACAACCAATTATGTTGTTTTCTTTAATTACTTGAAAATATAGTTAGTTTATGGTTAATATTGGTACAATGCACTCGTATTAATGTCTATTAAAAAGGTGTTCATAATGTCATAGTAAAATGATTGTTAGTTTTTAACCATCCAGCCAACATTAATATTCTACTAATGAGTAATATTCTACTGAAAATGGCAATGACTTCTGCAACACCCTGTGTTCTGTTTAGTTATTGCTACTTCTACTTCTGATTTAACAAAATCTTTATTTATACTTTTTCTCTCCTTTCCCACAAAATAAAAAAAAAAATTAAGTGGGAAAATAAACTACTGTCCTCGATCTATAAAATGCATACAATTTCATTTATGATCGTTTCACAAATAGAGCGACACTGAAAGTGCCGATCTTCTTTGATTTTCAGGTACAAGTAGTTTCTATTTTGAACTCAAATGTAATATTGATTATGAAAAAGTAAAAATTGCATTGCATTGAAATAGAATACGGAGCTTAGGGGCAGGCTCTTGGTCAGTGGCAGGTTGGACATCCTTAGTAATATTATACAAGCGAAAGTGAGTTTGTTTGTTACGTCTTCATGCCTAGACGACCAAACTGATTTTGATGAGTTTTGGTACAGAGATAATTAAGGCCCTGGAAACGGACATAAGCTAAAAAGAAGCGAGAAAAGGGGGAGTAAGAGGGAAGAAAAGGGGAGAGAAAGATATTTTTTTTCGATCATCACACGGGTTAAAATTAGCGTTAGCCCAAAGTAACTATGCCACGCGGACGAAGTCGCGAGCGGAAGCTAATATGTTCATATGATTCGCGTTAGTGATTGGGTGATGGGTAGGTACAATTAGCCAAAATGGCATCGATTTAAATGGTGTTTCGCTTGACCGCATCAAAAGATGGTTAATGTGTCTGTTTCCATGACAGTGACATTTGAATAGTATTGTCTTGATCAATCATGCTGAAAATCGTATTTATTTAAAATAATTCCTTCTGGACTGTGTGAACTCATTCTTATTGGTGTGAGATCATCTTCGCATGTTATAATAAGTGCGAATGCCTTATTGGTCTAGTGGTTACAATGGCGACTGCTGAGCATGACCTCCTGGCTTCGATACCCGGGTCGGGTAAGAATGTTATTGGGTTTTTCCATCTGGAATTTCTCAGTGGCAGCCACGGAGTTTGGATTTCTTCCCGGTTGATAAAACTGGGACTTAAACATAACGAAATGTGGGTATGTTACCTACACCTTTGCCTAACTCTTGTGGGACTACAAGCGTGAAGTTATGTAAGATGGTACGATGAGGAAAAATGTTTTGTCAATTAAATATTTTACAAACCTAAGGTTTGCGATCCCTGGTGTAGACTGTACCTTGCCCACGCGCATTAGGGTGGTCTAGTCTATTTAAAAGAAAACATTCAATGATATAATCAGCCATTACGTGCTGTAAATAAACTGATACGTTCGTGGAATCTCTTGTTTTTCATTCCGTGATAGTATTATCTAGAACCGTTTTGAAAATGTCTGTTAATTAAATATTCTTTGCTTGCTTCTGAGTTTCAAATACTCAGAGGTGTAAATTGTTGAATATACTATGAATAATATATTTGCTTTCATCAAAAATACCGAACACCTTCTTTCAAAAAGAAATAAAAGCGAAAATACCTAACCATTTAACTCAACGCCAAGAATGCAAATAATCAACCCAAAGTAAAAACAACCGAAGATCGTGCCCTTAGCAACAGAGAAAATAAAACAACTGAAGATCTGACGACCTTAGTTAGCAACAGACTGAAATAAATCAAAAGCAAAAAAGATTATAGCACTCATAACCCAGTCACAATAACTCATCCTGCTAATAGAAACATACGGTTGTATAAAACTAACAAACAGACGTCGAAGGGAGCAGCTGTGTATATCGGTCAGATAGACTTGTTGAAAACACACGTATCACTGTTTCTAGCGGGGAAAGGATATGACGGAAATATTGGAGGAATTTGGAACGAGGAATTTGTAGGAAGAATTTTGCGGGCAAAACAAAACTGATCGATTTTGATACGTTACAATTTACATAATTAAGCTTTTGAACGCTATTGTCATATACATATATGTGACAAGCAAGCGAGTGCCTTGGATATTTACGACACAAATACATATGACAAAAATGTAGGAAAAATGAGTTTTTTTATGTGGAGGGCATGTTTATGCTCTGGTTTAAAAGGTTATGGGATGTTATAAATATACCTATGTACAATTGTATATTTTGTTAGAGCTGTTGATAGGAATTTATCCTTTCAACAGCTCTAACAAAATATACAATTTATCAAAGCAGGAACATTTTATCAAAGAGGCAAGAACTTATATTTTATCGATGGTCCTCGGTAGCATTTGATGGCAGACTGCTTTGAAATCAATCAAGGCCTGTTTCATGGATATAACATAATATATATGCGTGTTGTTTAATAAGTATCCGAAGCACTTTAATCCTTGGAAACAAGCTGACTCAGACAAAACACATTAGATGTACATTTATGGCAAACATAGATCATATTAACTGCAATCACTTCTCCCTTATCGCCCAATGCTGAGCGATCGACTGTTGCGATGCGTGTCGTGAGGTCGATCCTCTCACGGAACAAATATTTGAATGACCTACAGGTAGTTGTTTCGGGTCTGGCTGTTAGTATAAATGTGAGTTTAAAAGTTTGTAAACGCACCCACGCTACAGGAGAAATTCTTAGTGTAGGGCAACGTTTTAAAAAGAAAAATAAGAAAACATTGCTCAGATAAAAAAGCTGTAATAAACCAGTTACTCCTACAATAAAGGTTCTTTGCCAAAATGAATTACATACTTCCAAAAAACATTCGACAATGAAATACAAAAACTGTAGAACCGGAATCTTTCGTTTGCATTTTATCGGTTCCCACTTGACCATATTAAGCAGGTCACTTTCCATGGACCGATGTCGACGGTTATTACTGAAGTATGCGGGCATTCTTCAACTACATTGTTGGAGCGAAAACAGTGTCATTGGTATGCATTATTTATTACTGTTTTTAATTAAATTAATTACCGTCTGTTCAATGGATTGTTTGATTGATCTTTAAAGGATTCCGTAACTCAAAGGAAAAGAACGGAACACTTATAGGATGACTTTGTTGTCCGTCTGTTTGTCAACAGCATTTATCTCGACATGATATATGACCATAAAGTATTAATTTATTCCGTAAATTTGCATGCCGTAAAGTAGAATGTAGCGGTAACTTTCATACATATCATCTTATAGCTGTACCTACATTGTTGCAAATAAAAATATCTGAATCTGAATGTGAAAACGCATGAAGGAAACCATATACTCAAATCGGAGGTCGTTTAGAGCTGTGAAAAATCCCTCTAAGTCTACGCAGTCAAAAGATATGGCCGTTTATGTCGCAAGTTTGTATGGAACCCTAGGTGCACGACAACTCGCACTTCGCCAGTTATTTTTCCTAAGCGCCATTTGTAAGACATGTGGTTTATTTCCAGTTGTTGTATTATGTATGCATGGTATGCAATGCTGTGTTTGTTAAAGAGTTGAGACAGTCATGAATCAATCATTATTTATGTCGCCAACCTTTGTGGCACCAAAGAGCATTCTTTGATAAATTTTCAGATAAATTTTCCGTGTCTGAAGCAAAAACTTGTAATGTGGAGGAATGCAAAAACATAGTCTATACTGGGGATAACACACTGAATATGCTTACACAAAATATTCGTAGTATAACCCGAAATTTTAACGGTTTCCAAGTATTGCTGCAAGATCTTGATATATGTTGCGACATTATCGTTCTAACAGAATGTTGGTTGTCCAAACAAACGGCAAATTTACCAACTCTCGATGGCTTTAATCTTCACAAAAGCGATAGAACATTCAACCAGAATGATGGCGTCGTGGTTTATATTAAAAATAATTTAAGAACATTAGTAGATGAACCTTATTTTCCAGGCTGCAACTGCTTAATAATTAAAATTATTCCCGATACAGTAATATTGGCTATTTATAGGCCTCCATCCCAGGGTATTGATGGGTTTTTGGACTCTCTTAACACTAACTTAGGAAAATTATCTTCGTTTAAAAATATCATACTGGTAGGTGATATCAACATAAACACAGCTGCGGTAAAAATCGACACTCATGCACATAAGTACCTCAATATTTGCTCATTTCATGGATTATTACCAGCTCATTATCATCCAACCCACCAGAGTGGCTCCTGTCTAGATCATATCCTTATAAAATCGAAAAGCCCATCAAAAACGTTGGTTACTAATTCATCATTAACCGATCATCAAGCTGTTTTACTAACGTTGCAAATAAGTTCACCTAGAAATAAATGCATGCGTAGCTATACTAAACTCAACATGACGAGTCTCGAAACTGACTTACGCGGTATTAATTTTGACCCCGTTTATAACTCGAATGACCCAAATGATTCCCTACAATATTTTGTAGATTTATTGCAATCTGCGCTTAGGAAAAATACGTTTAACAAAATAATACCTAGCAAGTATAGTAACATTAAACCATGGATTACGCCCGGACTGGTTCGCTGTATCAGACATAGAGATAAACTCCACCGAAAATCGAAAAATGCACCGGATAATAAACTACTAGCAATTACATACAAACGGTATAGGAATTTCTGTAATAATCTGTTGAAAAAGCTAAAAAACCAATATGATCAGAGTCAACTACAGAAAGCAGGTAAAAACAGCAAGCTTATATGGAAATTCATAAAAACTAACACTTTTAGATCAAAAAATTCCAAACCAGCCCTTGATCTTCTATCTTCTGAGCTAAGCCCTACTGAAGCAGCAAATAAAGCTAACAACTACTTCATTAACGTAGGAAAAAACTTAGCAGAGAAAATCTTACTTTCTAGTTATTCCATTCAAAGCCAAACTATGACATACGCAACACAAAACTCTTTCGTCTTATTAGATACCGATGTAAATGAGATAGTAGGTAAAATAGATGGATTAAAGGAAATTTGTGCCCTAGGGTGTGACGACATACCAAATAGCATACTCAAAAGATTTAAATACCTCATTGCCCCTCCTTTGACACACATTTTTCAGCTATGTTTAACAAAAGGAATTTTTCCTAAATTGCTTAAAAAAGCACTTGTTACCCCAGTGTTTAAAGCTGGAGATGAGAGTTGTGTAAATAACTACAGGCCAATTTCAGTTCTAACAGGCCTCTCAAAGATATTAGAAAAAATTATAAACTCTAGATTAATAAAATATCTTGAAAGTAATAAATTACTTTCTGATCATCAATTTGGTTTTAGGCCTAAAAGATCTACAAGCCAAGCTGTTCATCATCTGACTAATTTTATAAGCACTAACCTAGATAACGGCATGCACACAATAGGGATATTTTTAGACCTAGCCAAGGCTTTTGATACAATTTCTTGTACCTTGCTTTTATCCAAGCTGGAGATGATGGGAATACGGGGTGTACAATTGCAACTGTTGTCTGATTACCTCAGCGACCGCCATCAGTGTGTAAAAATAGGTCAATGCATCAGTTCTGAGCTTAAAAATACCTGTTACGGAATCCCACAAGGCAGTATTTTGGGTCCTACCTTGTTCTTAATATATATAAATGACCTATGCAATTTGACACTCAAAAATGGTGTCATTATGTCATATGCGGATGATACAGCTCTACTGTTCGCAGCTAAATCAACAGTCGACGTCTATGATGTTGCACAGAAAGGTTTTAATACTGTGTCTAACTGGCTTCATAAAAATCTCTTAACACTAAATATAAACAAAACAAAATACCTATTATTTACAATGAGAAACGCTTATCCAACTCTTACTAATCTAAGCATTCAAGCGCATAACAATTGTAATTTACATAATGCTGACATTGCATGCACTTGTCCCACTTTAGCGAAAACAGACCATATCAAATATCTAGGTATTACGATTGACTCAAATCTGAACTTCCGCAAACACATCGATTTATTATGCACCAGAGTGCGTAAACTAATCTACATTTTCAAAAACTTACGTCACATTGCCCATTTTCGATTAATTAGGCAGGTTTATTTGGCTTTGTGTCAATCTATCATTACCTACTGCATAACATCCTGGGGTGGTGTCGCTAAATCAATTTTGCTGCCCCTAGAACGCGCCCAACGAGCAGTTTTAAAGGTTGCTACTTTTCGTCCATTCAGATTCCCTACACATCAGCTTTATATAGCATGCAAGGTGCTAACAGTACGTCAATTGTTTGTTTTGAACGTGATCTTATTACAACACACTGAACTTTATTTTAACCCAGTACCCTCAGATAGGAGGAGAAAAGATTTGGTTTGTGCTAACCTTCGGACGAAACATGCTTTTGCTAATCGTTTTTACTTATTTTTGGGACCCTACTTATATAACCAGTTTAACAGAGTACTAAAGATTTATAGTTTAAGTTATAATAGGTGTAATCTACTAGTTCAGGAATACCTGGCAAAACACAATTATGCAGACACGGAAAAACTACTAGAAATTGTGAAATAAAGTCTGTATGTACACACTCTAATAAAAGTCTCTGTTTACCTAATCTACTCTATCTACTTTAACATTATTCGTTAATTTATTTTAACATAATATTATATCTTACATTCGATAAAATAACATAATATTTAATAATATAGAAGTCTTAATATTATATACCTAAATAATTTACTTGTTAAGTCGTTGAAAATAATATGTCTTTTCTATAAGTTAGCAACTAATAAATTTACTAATGTCCTCTTTTTAAAATGTTTGACGTAAATTGATGGCCTGAAACACAGGTTTTCATAAACCTAGATCAGGCAGGTCTACATAATAGTTAGAATTAATTTTCCTCTATGACGATTAATGTAAATCATAGTTTTACTTATACTTGAATAAATTTTTTTTTTTTTTTTTTTTTTTTTTTTTTTTTTGATGACTGTAGGTGAATAGATTTCTACTTGGTAGAAAATGTGAAATAGTGATGGAGTATTGCATACTAAGAATCATCATCATAATCTTACTGCCCTTGTCTATTTGGGGTCGGCGCAACACGTTATCTTCTTCCATTCTCCGCTGTCAGACATAACGGCATCACTTACTCCTTTCTCCTTCATATCATTCCTCACCCATCTTTTCTGTGGCCTTCCTCTCCCTCTCCATCCATCAATATTCATATCCATCAATGTTTTCCTCCTTCCTCATTACATGTCCATACCAAAACAATAGAAGGAACATGGGTGGATTTTAGTCAGTACAAGTCCGGCAACCGCCCCCCCCGCCCGGGGGAAGTTATTTCATGAGGAAATCATCAAATAACTTCCCCCGCTTTGGGCAGAAAAAGGGCATCCGGCAAAAAAAGGGAGTTTATAAAAATACAACCTTATACAGAAAGTTGCCAAAATGCGTGCGATTCCAGTTGCCATCTGACAGGAGAAATATTAAACCTTACACGTTAACCATCCTAATTTAAAAACACTCAAACCTGACGTCATTCAAGAGCAGGCGCATCTAATGGAGTGTATATTGGCTTAACTGATAGCTAGCCAATACAGCAATATTGATCGTGACTAGTACTCGCGCCAGTTATTTGTGGCACAAAGGTGAACGAAGCATAGAAGCTATGGCTTACAAATTTGCATCGTATAGTTCGGAGGTTACCATAAAATTGGTCGTTAAAGCGATTGTCTGTGGTTATGAGAAACTAGCGATCGCGTAGTTAAGGGTGTGTTTTTTTTTTTTAGTTAACAAAAAAATATTGGATTTTTTTACTGCATAATTATATTCTGTCCAGAATTTTACAATGTCCAGAATATTGCAATGTCCAGAATATTGCAATGTCCAGAATATTGCAATTTCTAGAATATTGCAATGTCCAGAATATTGCAATTTCTAGAATATTGCAATGTCCAGAATATTGCAATTTCTAGAATATTGCAATGTGTCTAGAATATGAAAGCATATCATGCGGTTTAAGGTTAATTTATTAGAATGGAGAATTTGGTTTCGGTACTATTTCATCGTAATGTTATTGTTTTATTCCACTACTGAGCAAAGATCTTCCATATCCTATCACTCCTCACCTCTCACAACCGCATCTAGAATCCATTCTAATTAATACATAATTTAATTTCACTAGTAACATTTCGTCTGCTGCAGACTTAAAACTCAGACAAATCACTCATCGGCGAAATCCTCCCCAAAAACCGGTAGCGTGACAACCCTAACAAAAAAAACTGCAGCAAAACATAAGTATTGCAGCTTTCTGCGAATGTTGGCGAAAGTCGTCGCGAAAGTCCTCTCCCATTAGTTTGTTGTGTTTTGAATTTACAATAAGCAGCTCATTATTCTTGAATGATTAATTGCGTATGGAATGAATAGAGGAGAAAGGAAGATAATTTAACTCCAGAGTTTCAAAATACTTAACATTCTGTAACAGAACAATAGTCTGTGAAGAACATTAAGATGTGGTGGAATTTATTGCGTAGACTCATTGTAACCATAATAGTGCTTGTGTGAAAAGTAAGGTATTCTGTCATCGTTGTGGCAAAAAAATATTTAAATAAAATTCAATAATAAGACTTTGGCAAAACATTTTTATACCTGATTTATTTAAATCTATTCATGAGGCTAAAACAAATTAAATAGTAATATTAGTTTATATGGGTCGACCGACTTATCCACATAAGTCAAAAACTTATTTTTAGAGTTTCGAACCTCAAAAGGAAAAAACGGAACGTCAGTCTGTCAGTCTGTCTGTTAAAACCCTTTATCTTAGGAACGCATGGAGGTATCGAGTTGAAATTAAAACCAAATACTCAAGTTTGTGGTCCCAAAAATCAACCTCATAGTCAAAAGAAGAATTTTGGAGAAACCTTTGTTTGTTACGCCTTCACGCCTACATGGCCAAACCGGTTCCGATGTTCTTTTTTTCAAAAAAAGAGTGCGGAATGAGGGAAGATAAGGGAAAACTTAGCTTTGCTATTACAATAAATAAGGCGCTAGGGCGAAAACTACAGGTAGCAGGTACTTTCAAATCAGGAAAGGGGAACTGTGTTACCCCGAAATTAACGCGAACGAAGACTGGGCAAAAGCTAGTGGAGAAATAATTGAGATAGAATAAATGCTATATTTATTTTATTTATTTAAGTTACAATACTGCTAGTAATTTTAATCTATCTATCTAAAGCGAACACCAGCCGCTGTCGGATATGGAATCGGCTTGAATGAACCTTTACTCCTAATACATAGTAAACTACAACAGAAGATAACACATCCATAATAACATTTTCGGTCTATATATACAGTGTGTTAGGTTAAACGAGGGACTTATTGAGGGAGGGTATTGAGTATTCGATTCTCGTCCCAAATATGTAAAAAACCTATAACCTTAATTTCTGACGTAATTGTCCAATAAAATACATTATTCATGAACACTGAGCGCGAGAGAAGTAAACTTGTAAACAGTGAAGTAAATCACGCGGCAAAATACCTACGCGCCGATTCTACCGAAAAGGCGTCCTAGGCCAGGTTTAAAGTATGAAGGGAAAATGGATTATACCTAAAGGTCATTGACACGCACACATGTTCTGCGATAGTATTAAATCGCTAGCGCAAGGATATTATATACACGTTGCGAGACTTATGCGAAATTTTTGGTATGTTTCTGTCTTTTATTTATTAGTGTTTTTTTTGTTCATATTTTTATTAGTATCATGTAAGTATGCACTATTGTGGGTTTGAATACGTCCCTCGTTTAAACTAACATACTGTATATAGCTTGAATGCGTTGCCGTTGCCGAATTCGGTAAGGAGTATTTGTATAGTAGATACTACATCAACTATAAGACAAGAACACTTTGTAACCATGTATCATATATGTCACAAACATAACATATTTGAAACTTAGCAGCAATTCCTGCTACCGCCATCGCCACACTCGAATGAAAGTCACCATAACAAAAACTTCATCTTTGCAAAATTGTAACAGTAGAATCTTCTCGAACAATAAGTTTGTTTGACATTCCGTTTATTCGCTCTATATTGTTGTGATTGGTTCCAAGACGCTTGAAATGAGACGAATTTGCATCATATTGGCAGTTGGAGACGCACCTGAAGTGATCGCTCCATTTCTAACACATTCGTATGGAAATATCGACTGTTCTGAACTAAGTTGCGAGGTGGGGACTTGGTTCAAGGAATAACTATCACAAGGGCATTCGTTTTGCTTGTACAGACGACGGCAGGTCAACCTATACTAAACTATTATAACCTGATCTCTCTACTACGAATCACACACCATAGTAAAGAGATCAGATTAAAATGGTTCAGTGTAGGTTGATGTGCCGTTGTCTGTACAAATAATATTTGGAACACACTTGCTCGATAATTTGATGTTTGGTTTTCCACTTGCAGTTTTGAGAGACTTTATGCTTTGGGACATGTTTACGCTTCCTATTAACGAGCGAAATAACTCATTAATTCATAGATCATTTGGTAGAATACATACTTTACTAGATTCCGCCCGCGACTTCGTCCGCGTGGCATAGTTACTTTGGGCTAACGCTAAGTTTAAACCGCGTGATGATCGAAAAAAAATATCTTTCTCTCCCCTTTTCTTCCCTCTTTCGCCCCCTTTTCTAACAATTTTTTAGCCTATGTCCGTCTCCAGGGTTCCAACTATTTCTGTACCAAAATTCATCAAAATCGGTTTGGCCATTTAGGCGTGAAGACGTAACAAACAAACAATCAAACTCACTTTCTCTTTACTAATATTAGTAAGGATTGTACATCAAAATTGTTACACAGCAATTTTAGAATATTGCTAATTAAATGGTTCTTATCGTTGATATGTACAAGTCTAAAGTCGAAATCACCACATATCGAACGATATGTAAAATAATTCATTGATTTTCAGTATAAAGCTTACCTTTAAGATCTCATGCAATTCTATTCTGACCATAAAACTATTTATTATTAAAATAATCCCCACTATTTTCCTTACGACTGCCACGAAGACAATAATATAGATCGCCACAATATTACTCAAGATAGTGTGCCCGCTGAGCTATTGTGTGGAGCCGTCACGATAATGCATTATCCTCGCAGATTCTAAGGTTCTAAGGCTATGCACAATGGCTATACCTAGTCAAGCTTAAGCGTAGAATGATGAAGTGTTGCCGCATTTTGTTTGAAGTTTAGGTTTTAAAAAAATAAATAAATAAATATCTTGGGACAACTCACACACGGCTATCTGATCCCAAGCTAAGCAGAGCTTGTGTTATGGTAACCAGACAACTGATATACATACTTATATAACTTATAAATACATACATATTATAGATAAATCACACCCAGACACAGAACAAACAATCATGCTCATCACACAAAGTTTGTCCTGGGTGGGAATCGAACCCACGACCTCCGGCTCAGCAGTCAGGGCCACTAACCACTAGACCAACAGGCCCGTCAAAAGAGCTGTTATGATTTTGATACAATTATCTCACTGTTTCAACCAGCCAAGTAGCGAGTCAGACTTGCGCACCGAAGGTCTGTACTAACTTGTGACATAAACATCAGTCATATCTTTCGACTGCGTAGACTTAAAGGGTTATTTTTATTACAGCACAAAGAGACTATAGACTCGAGTATATGGTTTTAATTTCAATTCGATACCTCCACTCATTCCCGAGATAAAGGGTCTTGACAGACAGACGGACGACTAAGCAATCAAATAAGGGTTCCGTTGTTCCTTTTCAGATATGAGAACGTAGATGACCATGAAAACCAATCAATTATCACCTGAGTGACTAGAAAGGGGATGAGAAAACGATTAATGGAGAAGTATCTATGCAAGAAGAAGACATAGCCTCACCATTATCGGAGGAGGCAAGAACACTCTTTCACATTATTATTATGGGTATAAGGTTGCGGGTAGATTAATGCTTAGATTTAAATCATTTGTGTATAATCATCGGGGTGACATATTCTTTATAGAAAAAACCCTGTAAATAAATAAAGAAAAAAAAAAAGAAGAAGACATGCTGCGCTGACCTGAGATAAATAGGAACAAGGTTTACATCTCCTGGTCTTGTTACTCTTTTGTTTTAAGTTTTTTTTTAATGAACAACTATTTTGATTCTGATGGCCATCATCATTCGCCTCCGCTAGGCTCAATTTTTTTTATATATTATATTTGTATGGCCTACAGATAGTTGTTCCGGGTCTGGATGTTTGTGTATGTGAATTTAAATGTTTGTAAACGCACCCAGATTCAGGAGAAATTCCTAGAGTGGGGCAACGTTTATATAAAATATATTTATTGTCTAAGGGACAATAAATATATTTTATATAAACGTTTTCTTGTACTTTAGACTTATGGAATATTTTTAACATTATACGTGGGCGGAGCCGTGGGTCAGTATGTTAACGAGATATTCTTCATATCACCCAAATCTTCAAGTGGGTTGACAACCTCTTCTCTAGGAGGTACTTTTCCCATAACGAGCGTGATGTAATAGGCTCTAACAAGTTGCTACCGTTTTGTTTGTTTAATACGTCGATGTTCTAATAAGTGAGTGTCGAATTGTCGTTGCTTGCTAAACAGGGCCTCAATTTTGAAGATTCGGTGTACGTGTAATATTTTTACTAAAAGTAATGTTTGTGACATTCACATAGTTCCATCATCAACAATATTAGCGATGTCAAACCTACTGATGCCTGTGGCTTGGAAGTCGGTCTTTGAGACATTTATAATGGACTAGCTTCCGCCCGCGACTTCGTCCGCGTGGCATTGTTACTTTGGGATAACGCTAACTGTAATCCGCTTGATGATCGAAAAAATATACCTTCCTCTCCCCTTTTCTTCCCTCTTTCTTCCCATTATCTCACTTTTTTTTTTAAATTAGCCTATGTCCGTCTTCAGGGTCCCAACTATCTCTGTACCAAAATTCATAAGAATAGGTTTAGCCATTTAGGCATGAAGACGTAACAAACAAACAAACTCACTAATATTATTATTTTATAATATTAGTAAGGGTTGATTATTAATTAGTCGTAGTTATAGGTCACAAGTGCGAATTTTAGGCACGCAACTCACTCACACCCACACAACACAAGGAAAACATCGTGAGGAAACTTCTCGATGGCATGATAAGCCAAGTCAAAGGCTCATAGACGGCAAAGAAATTCTGACACTGGGTTAAGCACTAACTGTACGTTAAGGAGAAGTTCGACCAATACAGTTTGGCGCAGGGGCTGACCGATCGACTGCTGCGCTCCGTGTTGCGGGTTCAAACGCACGCACCCACGATACATGAGAAATTCCTAGGGTGAGAAAAAAAAAACTTGAGAGGTGTCAAGGGACACCCGAATGGAACAAAGTTATTATTTATTATGTACAAAAAACCTGTTTACACTCAACAAAAATAATCGTCGCGACACCACACTGTTCAATGCGAAATTAAAAGACGAAACGAAAATAACTGGCTTGCTTTCTATGAGAGAGAGACAGACACAGAAACACGCCGCACGGCTTACAACTATAGCAAAAAGTGTCGTTACAACTTTTGGTTTTAATTTTTTCCGTGTAGCCTCCCTCCTTTCGCGACGTGCGATAAGGAACTTCGTTCCAAAAACATGCTGGAATCCAAGGTCTCGTCTCGACAGAAAGAGGGTAGGCATCCATTTACTATGTGTTACCCTAAAAGGCGCCCGAACATTTTTACACATAAAGTAGTACAGGTTGTAGTTTAAACGTGTGTTGAACAACTATGAGGTACACCTCTACCTTATCCTTCAAGATTACGGGCGTGATATTAAAGAATTTATTCGGGTACCTAGTATATGAAGATAAGGCATTATTTAAAAAAAAATATCTCGATCTTTTGCGTAGCTGCAAAACCCACAAGAAAAAAGGGCGGGGCTCTAGTCGTCAATAAGAGAGTTAACCGTTAATTACTCAAATAATAAGCACAAACAATGTGTTTAACGAATTCCCATGATAAACCAGTGTGTGGACAGTTGACACCCGCATGAACACAAACGGGTTCAAATCCATCGACCCCGTAAGACCATTGCGGTTAACCCAGATCTAACCTAAGTGCATTATAGTTGTCAGACAGTTAACTTGAAATTGTATGTGAGAAGATATGTATTAAGGTTTGTTAGTCCGCAATAGGTGAGAGAAATCCTTATTAATATTATAAAAGCGAACGTGAGTTTGTTTGTTTGTTACGTATTCACGCCTAATTTTGGTACAGAGATAGTTGGGACCCTAGAGACACTTCTTTTAAAGTGAGAAAATAAGGGAGAAAGAGGGAAGAAAAGGGAAAACTTAGCTTTGCTTTTACAATAAATAAGGCGCAAGGGCAAAAACTACAGGTAGCAAGTACCTGCAAATCAAGAAAGGGGAACTGCGTTACCCCGAATTTAACGCGAGCGAAGACGTGGGCAAAAGCTAGTTTTAAATAACTGAAGGGCAAGTATGTTAAGTATTTTGATAATATTTATCGTTGTAAATGATTATACCGGTAAAACAAATTGTCCTTGACCATAAAGCTCAAAATAAAATACCAAAAGGAAAGGACGTCATAATAACGCGCAGAATTTGTCTTAATTAACTGCCCTCGAACCGAATTAAAGCTATCACATAATAGCCGCTGATAAAATTTAATGTCAAGGCCTTGGTCACATCTACGCGAGCAGAGCCGACCGAACGCTACGGATCGTAGAGCAAAAGAGTAAGGACACTCCACTTGTTTTTAGTACTGGCCATAAATACCAATAAAACAGTTGACAGGTGGCCACTACACTATCAGTATAATTGTTATTCCAAATTGATTGCTTTACTAATTTAGTTTAGAGGCGTCAATGATGTTGATGAGATAATATTTGGTTACACGAGTCGTTGAAGACATTTGCATAATTATAGACAAAAAAATGACGAAGTAGTGTATGGGGTTATTAAACTCGATATTGTGGGTACCGGTTAAGTAGCAGATACGGCGTAGCGCCAGCGTAGAGCTAGGAAAAAAGTAATGATAATAGGGAATGTCTTATTGAAGATTCCTCATTGTTGTAGTTGTTTTTATCTGTCATTGTTGAGCTCCTTAGGGCAAAACACACGGAACTAATATTTTTAAAATCACAAACAATAATTAAAACACATCAAATAACACGCCTCGATTTCACTTGAGTAACACCCATATTCTAAGTTGTATCCTCGAAAGCTCCTCGACTCACTCCTCCGTCGAGGACACCTCCGTAAGGATTATCGTATAAATATTCAATAAACTCTTCAAAAGACATTATAACAATCAGATAAAATGCGCGTGTTTTGGTTATAATTCCCTTGATAACTACCTCAAGAAAGCTTCAAGGTAGATCGCGACGTACATACCTTAAATTTGACAGTTCTTTCCTCAAGTCAAATTCACCTCCACTGAGGAAACTACTTAAGATGAGGAGTAAAATCACAACTATGAATATGAAACCACCTCAGCGAGTTTGAGTTAAGTCGAGGAAATCATGAGGTTACAACTTAGAATATGGCTGTAAGAGTATAGATTTTTATTATGCTGGTAACCTGATGTCATAGACAATGTCAATTTGTTCGACATAAACGTATGTTGTTTATTTTGTGCCAGACATTTCAAAATGTTTTGTGTACGCAAAGGTATCTTAAACCTGCTATTTCGAAGGTCATTAATGATGTCACTTAGCTAACCATGCATTGTCATTCAGCTCAATCGGAAACCGGGAAGGGAGTCATTTTTTTTTTAGTTATTATCTTTTTTTTACAATATTATAGATGAAGTTAATAAAAGCGTGTTAAAAACAAGCAAGTACAACTGTCATTAATAATGCTGTATGTTCATCCAAATGTTTATCATAACGCTTATATAGGTGATGGTTTGAATAGACCAATCAAAGAAAACGACTTAGACAATATTATCGCAGACAATGGAGTCGCCAATCGTCTTTATTGTTCCACTATTATTAGAGGAGCTTAATATTATTGCGTTTATGTGGTCGTCTGGCTATAGAAATATTCATGTTGGTTCTAGTTTCGTGTATGTATGGTCAACAGAAGAGATAAACAACCAGGTTCCACAGAGTACTTGTTTTTTTTCTTAGTAACTTAAATTTATTTGAAAAGTTCGTTTTTTTTTCAAATAAATTTAAATTTATTCGAAAATTCGTATCTGACTAGACCTCTTTTGTTGACTGTACCTGAAAATAATGATGGCGTGGGTCTTATGGGTAGTAAAGCTTTTAAAGTGGTCATAACCCAATGGTTGGAACACCTCCCCTAGCAATATTGAAACCACTCCTGTCTTAGCCGTCATACTGTGTGAAGTTGGAAAGCATAACAGTATTATTATAAGCTACGGTTATAAGTATAACATGTGATGGGATATTTGGATGCAGATTTACCTAATGTTGAGAAGTTAGCTCTTATGGAATACACTTTTTATCGAAAAAATCTCACGTTCAAGGGATGAGATATCAATTTGACACATAATTATGACTGTTGCCCTGTTACAACGTAATTGCTTTTGCTTTTTTTACTGTCAGTGATTTTTGATCGGACCTATTAAACTTTAGAGATTAAATAGAGAGTAAATAAGAAAGTTAAGTTGATATACATACATCCGATTAGTAATGCAATCCCGAAATGTATTTTTAATAAAAATACGCTAATAAACCGCTTCCATACTTTGTTAGACAATTATTAACTTTAGGTAAATAAGCATCCGATTATCCCATTTCAGTTATATAAGTGAATATTGTTGATTGTGAATATGATAACTAATATGTCTGCAAACCCCAAAGGGTTACAAAAAAGTCTGCCCTTTAAAGAGAACATCCACAGTATACTTATCGATATTATAGGAGCCTAATAAAATCAACTGAATCACAAATTTAGACTTCTATCAGGTACTTAAAAATGCCTTGTGACTGCCAAAACCGTACCAAAGGGTTTCGTACCTCAAAAGAAAAAAACGGAACCCTAATGGATCACTTTATTGTCCGTCTGTCTGTCTGTCAGGATCCTTTATTTCGAAAACGCGTAAAGGTATCGAGTTGAAATTAAAACCATATACTCAAATGTGGTCCTTTTGTGCTGTGAAAAAATCAACCCTCTAAATCTACGCAGTCAAAAGATATGGCTGTTTATATCGCAAGTTTGTACGGAACCGTCGGCGCACGCGTCTGACTCGCTCTTAGCCGGTTTTTAAATCTGTTCTAGGAAATCGAAAATCACATAACATTAAAATCAATCAAACTACCAATACGTCTCAATCGAACTCATACCAACAGACATACGCATACAGATATAACCCATCAAAGGAGACCATCATTCAAATGTAGCCACAGGAATGTAAAAAACTTAATTGATATTGCATTCGTCTGGTTTATAACGGCCGAGCTGAATTTGAAACTATTAAATGTTAATCTTTATTTGTGTTTTATTGTTGTTACAAAGAATATTGGTGATTTAGTCAACGTTTAGGTGATGTTATAATTTTCGATCGTTGAACTAGTCTACCTGTCTTTTTTCAGAGGGCATTGACACTAGCTCGAAAATTGCATGTTATATTTGTACTAGCTTTTGCCCGCGGCTTCGCTCTCGTTAAATTCGGGGTGACACATTTCCCCTTTCCTGATTTGCAGGTACCTGCTAACTGTAGTTTTTGCCCTTGCGCCTTATTTATTGTAATAGCAATGCTAAGTTTTCCCTTTTCTACACTCTTTTCCTTCATTTCTCACTTAAAAAAACATTGCCTATGTCCGTCTCCAGGGTTTTAACTATCTCTGTACCAAAATTCATCAAAATCGGTTAACCATTTAGGCGTGAAGACGTAACAAACAAACAAACTCACTTACGCTTTTATAATATTAGTAAGGATTTATGTGTGTCCGATGGAATGACATGGAATGACGAATAGTAGAGGAGTATAGAAGAAGAGGATATGCTTTTTGAAAGGTTTTTTTTTTACGAATGGGAATTCATTAAATAACTTCTACCGCTCTGGGCGGAGCGGGGAGGAGTGTCAGACTTTTACTGAATAAAACCCATCCATGTTCCTTCTTCTGCCCTTTATGTTTCAGGGCAGCAGTATCTCTTTCGGACAATGCGCAATACTGCAGGCGGTGACCCTGGCAGGCCCCTTTGCAAATAACTTGGGATAAGGGCAGGAAAATGATGAATGATGATGATTTGAAATGAATGTAACTGTATGAAAGCGTAATAAATCAGTCGTTTGATACCAATGATCCTGTATATTTTTAAACCAAGTTTTGCATTTTAGTCAGTTTAATTTTCTGGCGTTTCCTTTTATAATTTAACTAATGTTTCCTTTGATGCAAAGAAAGGTTCCTTCAACCAAAGGCTGCTGTTATAAATATCAATACTAGCTACTTCGTGATCATGACCAGTTTTCAACTCCCTTAGTCGACAGTTTTCTAATATAAATTAATGGATAGAGTTGGTGAGCCAAAGTTACATTTCAGTCTGATGTCTCGACAACGATTCATTTTATTTATATATCTTTATCAACACAATCAAATTTTAGCGCTTCTAGACTCGATTGTCTAAGATTTTTTTTCTGATTCTGTAATTTAATTCTCAATCTAGACTTTGACAAACCTCTTTTTCGAAATAAGCTCAGTCTAGGTGAACATTTCGTTGGTTATTAAATTATCCTCAAAAATTTCACATTTCTCGACGACCTACCAACAAAAAGGTTTTCAAACCTAATTCAGAATGTATGTCAACGATGTTTGAATGAACTAAATGAACTGAAAGCATTGAATGTAAAGCGGTCTCATTTGGAAGGTAATTAACATATTTATCAAGTTATTAAGGTTGAAGCACATTATAAAGTTTTGATGGCAGTCGTTAAATTATTATGTGATCTACTTAGCTTTGTACGTTTAAATGGTTATGGGACTTGATATAAGTTATGACTTGAAGGTCTCGAGTTCACATTCCGTTTGTGGAATACCAAAAAGGAAAATGTTTAGCATGACTGTGTGGAGATTTTAATGAGTGGTTGTGGTTATTATCGATGACATATTTAGTAGTAATATACTAAATGGATGTTAACGTTATTTAATTAGCGATGTTCGAGTTTTTAAATAAAGTTATTTCATTTCTATTTTTTGGGTTCCGTGCCTCAAAAGACAAAAATGGAACCCTTATACATTTGGCATCACTTTGTTGTCCGTCTGTCTGTCTGAACGGAACCCACGGTGCGCGAGTTCGACACGCACTTGGTCGGTTTTATTTTTATATATATGCTCAAGTGAAATTTAAATGGATTCTTGAGCAATTTTCTTCTTGTCAAGAAATCCTTAAACGCTCCTTTAGACTCAAGGAGAGTTATGTTCAATAGTTAGCTTAATATTAAAACTTACCATGCATTCGAAGAGTGCGTTCTGCCACATAGCCTTGGTCTCACTGAAGAAGTAGCAACTATGACCCAGCCTGATGAACTGCGGTGGACACACGTAGGACATCTTCGTGTTGTTCCTCTGACCCTCAACACTCCTGCCTGCAAGTTGAAAGGAGGTTTTAATAAATGAGTTCCTTCTGTAAAGAGATTACGTCAGTAGAATGAAAAGTGGAGGTGGCGATGAAAGGTAGGCAAAATCTAGTCGATTGAACAAAGCGAATCGCGAACTTGAAATCCAAGAGGTTTTGAAAACAAGGAGTTATTTTTCTAGATATTATTTTTGTATCCTGTCACAATGTTTTTCTGTTTAACCTTAAGTTTGACTAGTAGAGAATGCCACGTGAGTCTTTCTTTGTACCACTACGGTAGACAAAGTTTAAATAAAAAAGTTTTAATAAAAAAATCAAGTTAATGCGACCAAGGAATCGCGTTTACCCATACAAACTTTGGCACCCTGTTTTACTCCCTCATGAGTTGTTTTTTTTTAAATTCCGTCTCTGTGAGCCCTTACGTTCTAAACGATCATGGATGCAAAATTTGTGACTCCTATTGTATTGTATTGTATTGTATAACGGGCTGGTGTCCGCAACTCCACGTCTGAGGCGCGTATTTTGCGTATGGGTGGGAATATTATTCGATCCACCCCAGCTCCGCGAAAAACGTCAGCAGCGCCTTGGTGTTGCTGACGATCTCGCGAAGAGTACCTGGGTTACCGAAGTACTTTGCCCTGTATGGGGCAACCTCTGGGCAGTGCAGAAGCACGTGGGCTGCTGTTTCGTCTACCTCCATGCAGGCTCGGCACAGTGGGCTGTCTGTGACTCCTAAGACAAAGAGGTGTTTATTAAAAGAGCCATGGCCAGTAATGGCTGCTGTAATTGTGCGCAGCTGTGGTTTTGTCATCCGTAGCGCCTGTTTAGTGAAGCGGCCGTCGATACTAGGAAGAGCTTCCTTGGCCTGCCTGCACTCACCGTGGTCCTGCCACAGTTTGTGGTGTTGTTCTCTGGTGCGTTTCCTTACCAGTGTACGTAGGTACCCAAATGGTAGTGGCACGATAGGTGCGGGTCCCACTGGTACCATGCTCGATCCCCTTCTAGCAAGTTCGTCCGCAGCGTCGTTGCCTCGGGAGTCGCTGTGTCCTTTGATCCATTGGATAGTTAATTTGTTGAGATTACCAACCTTATTTAGGCGCTGGTGACACTCATGTATTAGCCCACAATTGACTGTTTGGCTGTTTAGTGCTTGCAGTACAGCCATGCTGTCCGAAAGTATGCGAATAGAGTGGTCCTCAACCTTCCTTGCCGTGATGGCTGACGCGGCTAGGGAGATGCCCATGCATTCTGCCTGAAACACCGTGTTGTGGACCCCCAGAGGTGCGGCTATGTGGATGTTGAGGTCCTCTGAGAAGACTCCGGCTCCCGTGCCAGTACCTGTTTTGGATCCGTCTGTGAAGATTCTTACCTCTGCGGGGCATAGCCCTTCGCAACGGTGGTCTTCATGGAGCTGGATTTTGTATTTCTTATCGAATACGAATTGTTTGGGTATCCGATCGTTTATTGCTTTGGCTATTGGGAACTCGTTGTAAAACTCCTCCAGCGCCTTTGTATGCTGTGTATATTTCTTACCCCATAAATGCAGTGTTTTGAGACGTAATGCCGCCGTCGTTGCCTCCTGCTGAATGAACAGGTGGAGCGGTGGGAGTTCTAGCATGGCTTCAAGGGCTGCAGTCGGAGTAGTCCTCATGCAGCCAGTGATCGCCGTGCAGGCAAGCCTCTGCATACGTTGAAGTTTAGCTGAGGCTGTCACCAATTTGGTGCGGGGCCACCATACCACGGCCCCGTACGTGACCATAGGTCGGATTACCGCGCAGTAAAGCCAGAGGATGATTTTGGGAGACAGCCCCCACCTCTTACCTATCATCCCTCTGCACTGCCAAAAGGTGATACAGGCTCTGTTTAGTTTATTGTCTAAGTGACTGCTCCAGTTTAACTTACTATCCAGGATGACGCCTAGGTATTTCACCTCGCTGGCTAATTGGAGTTCAGTATCGAATAGTTTGGGTAGGCGGTAAGGTCCTAGTGTTCGCTTTTGGGTGAACATGACTAGTTCAGTTTTATTGGGGTTTACAGACAGGTCGAAATCCCTGCACCATCCTTCAACGATGCGTAGGGCCTGTTGGGTAAGGTTGCAGATTGTCCCCGTCACCTTCCCTGAAATGAGGATGGTGAGGTCGTCTGCGTACCCGATTGTAAAGAAGTGGTTCGCGTTGAGTTTTGTGATAAGGTCGTTTATCACCAGGTTCCAGAGGAGCGGAGATAGTACCCCTCCTTGAGGACAGCCTCTCGCTATCAAGGCCATCTCCTGTACTTCTGCAAGGCGAACCACTCGTTCACTTAGCATATTAGTGATCCAGTCTATCATTACCTGTTCCACTCCGTGTCGAGACAGAGCGTTACGGATGCTGGAAAAGTTAGTTCTGTCGAAGGCTCCTTCGATGTCTATGAAGGTTCCTAGACAGGTTCCCTTCTGGTGTATAGCTTCTTCTATTCGGCTGACCACTAGGTGGAGAGCTGATTCGGTAGACTTACCCGAGCTGTATGCATGTTGGTTGTCGTGGAGTGGTATTGTTTTTAAAACGCCGTCCCTCAGCTCTCTTTCGCAGATCCTCTCCATGGTTTTTAGAAGGAAGGAAGTCAGACTGATTGGTCGGTGGGCTTTGGCGTTTGTGTAGTCACCCTTACCTGGCTTAGGGATGAATATAACCTTCACTTCCCTCCATCCTTTAGGAACGTATCGGAAGGCTAGGCACGCTCTCATTATGGGCAGCAGTTTACTGGCAACGGATGTGCTACCCCACTGCAGTAGAGCAGGGAAGATGCCGTCTGGGCCTGCCGCCTTGAAAGGATGGAAGCAACGGATCGCCCACTGGATTTTCTCCAGTGTTATCACCTTGTTAGCGTAATGCCAGTCGTTTACTGATGGCGTTTGAGTTGTCTCTGTCCAGTCAATCACCTGTGTAAATGCGCATCCTGGGAAGTGAGTTTCAATGAGGACGCGCATCGCCTCTTCTGGTGATGTGGTGAGTGTATTGTCAGGTTTTCGGAGAACAGTAGGCCCAGGTGTTTTTTGCTGTGCCAGTATTTTCCTTACCCTATTAGCTTGTTGACAAGATTCGATGTTGCCACAGTACTTGCGCCACCCTGTGGTGCTCCTGAATCTTATGCATTTTTTGTAGCTGGATTTGGCCGCGTAGTAGGCGTCCCAATCCTTGTCCGCCCAAGTATTCATAGCTCTGTTTAGAGCTTGTCTTACCTTGCTGCGCTTACGCTCCAGTTCCGCTCCCCACCATGGTTGTTTCCCTGATGTGTTTGGCGGAACGGTTTCGGGGCAGGTAGTCTGGTAGCTGTCTAGCATTGACTTGGTGAGCTGACTTACCCGCTCTTCAATCTGCGGTGTGCTCTCGTAAGTCACCCAGTCGTCAATTGACACCAGCTTGTTTTCAAGGGTGCGTGTATATGCAGCACGGTCTGTGTTGCGCGGGTTGCGCCGTGGCAGTGTAGGTGTTACAGTAACCTGGATATCGAAGCGGATCCACC
Source organism: Ochropleura plecta (assembly GCA_905475445.1). NCBI lineage: Eukaryota > Metazoa > Arthropoda > Insecta > Lepidoptera > Noctuidae > Ochropleura > Ochropleura plecta. Next base: position 19,422,175 of record FR997726.1, on the reverse strand, counting down.
TGTGGTCCGAGCAGGAGGCCTCCTTGGAGACCTGCCATCCGGTGGTGGTTGCCGCTGCGCCCTCCGAGGCCAGAGTAAGGTCTATAATTGTACGGCTACGCCTGGTTACAAAGGTCGGTTCAGAACCTGTGTTTAGTAGGGTTAAGTTGGTTGAGAACAGATAGTCTACTAAAGTCTTACCCCTTTCATTCTGCGTGTCCATGCCCCACAGAGGGTGGTGGGCGTTGGCATCGGCCCCTATGATAACCTCCAGCCCGGTGCACTCGCAATGTCTGACTCGCAATCTCTGTTGTGACTCCTAACGCAATGTACATTATATTGTAAAGCATTCAATACTTTGTGTCAAAGGATGCACTCAGTCATACACACGACGACACATCAGCCTATTCAAGACCAGTTTATGCGGATCTCTCACCGTACGGAAAATATGGTGTACAATCCGTAGTTGAGAGATCCGCATAAAATGGTTTTATATAGGGTCATGTGTCGTCGTGAGTACAAGAAAAATGTGTAAAAACTTTTTTTTTAAACTAAATGTAGTTTCGTAACCACAATCGTAAAAATATTAAATTTTAACGTCTAGTGACATTTATATTTCCCAAGAAGGTCAATGTTTGAAACAAAACTGGCAAAATGTAGATGTAATCCTAAGGGGCTTACAGGCTGGGATGTAACGTTATCAATGTTTTAAGGAACGTAAAATTTGTTGAAAAAATCCCGGGGTTTTTTTTCAGAATGATTTATGGCTTCCGTTGGGAATTCTTTATTCCGTAAATTAAATATTAATTCGCAGCCGGTCTCCTTGTCATGTTGTTGCTATTAGGTACTTGAAGTTAGTCTACGATAAGAAATTGTTATTAAATTCCTATAAGGCAGGAAGTAGCTCAAGGAATTCCGTGTAATCGGGATAGTTTACTTTAATGGATTTTGCGATAATTTCATTACTAGTTTACACGAGTCCATAATGTTTTTCAGCTTAAAGGCGCAATACGAGAAACTCGTAGCTAAATAATAATGGCCGCTCAGACTGATTTTTTCTAGCCGCGTTTGCCTAGGCGTCGTGCCTCAGAAAACACATTAAGTCGTTGTTCCCGGCTGTCATTTGTAGACCTTTGACAGTCGTTACAGGTAGTCAGTGTCCCGAAAGTCTGACAACTAGTGTTACTAAGGGTATCTTATTACCCAGTACTAAAGTTTAGGCAGATTATGATAGTATGGTAGAAACGTGACGTAAGTCGTGGTTGCGGGTTGTTCAAAAAATATACCGAGGCTTTGGAACACAAAGGTCAAAAAAGAACATGGATGGATTTTAGTCTGACTCTCCCTCCTGCCCCGCTCAGAACGGGGGAAGTTATTTGATGATTTCCCATTCTTAAATAAAAAAGGGTAGAAACACAAAATGGTACACAAAAATTGGTATCACAGCATAACACTGTTTTAGGATTCTACGGTTCCTAAATCACTGTTACTTACTATCTGCTAATTAATCTTAATATAATATAACTCTTCTGTACTAGTGTTTGTCACCAATGTCCTCCTAAACGGCAAAACCGATTTGCAAGAAATTTGGTTTGCATATTTCAATGGAAACCTATTCAATGGATGGTTTGGACAATTGGACCCGGTATGTGGCGCTGCTATCGGTGTGCTACCAAATTTGATTTGCTATACAATGCGCAGGACAACGTCTGCCAGGTCCTCTAGTTTAAAAAAAATATTTTTTGTACCATAGCATGTTTGGAATATCTTTACAAATTCCTAACCTGTGTACTCTGCACAAACACAGAGAAAAACACAAAATATTGCTCTAACCAAATATTACGTCACCAGCTATCCTTCAAAGCGGTTTGACCATTTGCGGTGGACCACTGACAGCATTACGACAACTCTTGAAAGATATGCCATTGTTACTCTTAACCCCTCGATTGCTTGCGAAAACAAAAAAGGCGCCGAACTTTGCTCGTGGAAACAATTGTTTCCAAGTCTTCATTTTTGTTAAACGACTTAAAACTCTATTAATATGACGTTAGAGTCCTTTCAAAACCTCTTAAAATCATAGACTAGGAACAGATCTACCGAATGAACGCAAGTTTATAACACCCATAGACAAAATTATATTTAATCTTTTGAAGTGAAATTGAAGTCACCATTTTAAATAGTTTTCGTTCGGTTTTACATTTCTTTTTTATCAAATTATTAAGCCTTTTATGGTTTTTTTTTTATTAAAACGATGAAATAACTAAAATACTTTATGAAAATTTAAAAAACAAGTACACTTATCGATCTTATTTTGCTATAAAACCTTATTTTAATAGAAGTAGGCAATATACTTGTTCTCAAACTTTCTAGTTATTTATAAATATTAAGAACTCGAGAAATAAAAGACTAATATTTATTGTATAACTCATTGGCTACACAAAACAGTATTTTTATTACAATAAAACCTATCCAGTCGGTAGTAAATTAAGTTTTTGTTACCACATGTCACAGCGCGTTACGCGAAAGAGTGCGCCGAGCAAAGTTCGTTTTTTTGTTTGGAAACGATCGTTTCCAGAAGCAATCGAGTGGATAAGTGTTATCTTCCATCAGAACGGTAGCTCCTACCTTCCATTAGTCTAAAGATAGTGGGCGGATTATATTCACGATCAAGTTCTCGTCCAAGGCCGAAAACCAGACGGGCTGAGTTTTTTTGGGAATCTTATAATACGAATATGATACGATGTGCTTTTGTTTTGTCGGAAGGAATTTCAGGTGGAAATATAGGTGTAAGAATAATCTGTGGTTGTGGGTTGTTCGAAAGAGATACCGCGACTCCGGAACGCAAAGGGCAAAAGAAGGAAAATGGTTAGCTTTTAGTCAGTAAAAGTCTGACAACCGCTCCGCCCAGGGCGGGGGAAATTATTTGATGACCTCGCGTCAGAAAAAAAGGTGTAAGAATAACATTAGGTGTATATGTTAGTTAGATACTTGAAGATGATGTTGATGATGAAGAATGCATCTATAAAATTATAAAATCTTTATGCCTACGGTATCGAAAAAAAAAACCGGCCAAGAGCGTGTCAGGCCACGCTCAGTGTAGGGTTCCGTAGTTTCCCGTCCGTCACAATAACTGTTCTTTACCACGGTAGGTCATGAAAGCACGGAAAATCTTAACATCGACTTTTAAAAAAATGACGTCATTACGCAACGCCATCTATCGAACCATTTATGAACTGGTTTTTACCTTAACATTTTGATGGTGTTAAAAAAATGAATTTTAGTTTTGTTCTAAATTGCCTTAGCATGTTCTTGATAGAAGTTTTATGTAGTTATAAGATACCGCCAATGCCAAAGAGAGATCAACCGAACAATTCGGTAAAACCCGATCCAATGTAATAAGTACCTACAGCGCCATCTCTCGGGGAATTGGGTTACTAATTAATATAAATACGTGCAAGTAGGTAGTTTTCGGTGGTAATTTTGGATTGCGAGAACCGATTTCAATAATTCTTTTTTTGTTTAAAAAAAGATACGTTCAGGATAATAAAATATGTAAACGAAGTTAAAAAAAAATGGTTGCATATACGATTATACTACAAACTTAGTCCAGAAATTATTTTGTACAACTTTTTGTCTTTTTTGTACAAAAACTGTTGTGTCAATCAAGTTCAAAATAATTTTCCTAGAAAGTCCTTATAAAGTTCTACTTTTCAGATTTTTTTCATATTTTCTAAACTTATGGTTCAAAAGTTAGAGGGGGGGGGGACACATTGTTTTTTACTTTTGGAGCGATTATTTCCGAAATTATTAACATTATCAAAAAATTATTTTTGTAAACCCCTTTTCATTTTTAAATACCTTTCCAAAAATATATCACACGTTAGGGTTGAAATTAAAAAAAAAATCACTTCCCACTTTACATATAGGGTGGCTACCCTAATAAAACATTTTTTTCCAATTTTTATTTTACCACTTTGTCGGCGTGATTGATATACATATTGGTACCAAATTTCAGCTTTCTAGTGCTAACGGTCACAGAGATTAAGCGAGGACGGACGGACGGACGGACGGACAGACAGACATGGCGAAACTATAAGGGTTCCTAGTTGACTACGGAACCCTAAAAACGGGTTTTACCATACTCAAACTCAAACTCAAACTCAAAGCATTTATTTCAATTAGACCATTACAGGCACTTTTGAATGTCATAAAAACAAGAACAAAAAAATGATGCTGCTACAGTCCCGGTCACAAGGCATAATAACTTGTGAAAGTACTGTAGTTGCCCATTCCAAAGCGTTGATCTCTATGTAGAAGAATGGGCAAGAAACTCCATGGACACTCTTTTAAATTGTAATATTTTTACAAAATCGTATTTACATCATTCGTGATGAGATTATACAAATATGTGAGAACGATGTAGAAAGACGTGCACAGTAAGAGCGTCCAGAGTAAATAAAAAGCAAAATTCAATTTAAAATCTAAATAAGTTAAAAAATGACCGTGGTAGTTAAAAAATGACCAGTCCCAACTGACAGCGCCCGTTCACGAACATGACGTATGGATCAGCCCCATTCAGCTCGACCATTTTGAAGGGAGCTAAATGACCCGACACACCCGCCACTATCAGCGAGACATTTAAGTGAGCATGACACTATTAACCACCAGGGCTTCGTCAAGTCAATGATAATACATGGGACACGGGACCGATACCAGGTTTTGACACCCTATTTGTACTACCTGAATATCATTTTTACTGATAGTTTGAGGCACACCACCATTCATATTTCAGAATTTTCCAAGTGAATTCGGTCTGTGCTGAGGCTTTTATTAATGAAGTCTTAAAATGGCAAAGCCTTGCACTTGATTTTATATATACTTATTTATGTAGAGAACAGAGAGATTTATGAGAGACGATAGTGACCGGTCCCTGGCCCATATGAAGAGTTGTTTGGTTAGACACACACACACATACAAACACATTTTTTATTTATCTTTTGTTATTTACCATTTATTTATTTATAACTAGCTTTTGCCCGCACCTTCACTCGCGGTAAATTCGGGGTACCATAGTTCCCCTTTGCTGATTAACAGGCACCCGCTACCTGTAGTTTTTGCCCTTACGCCTTATTTATTGTAATAGCAATGCTAAGTTTTCCCTTTTGTTCCCTCTTTTTCCCTCATTTCTCAATATTTAAAAAAAAATAGCTTGTTTTTCTATTATATTCTATGTTTGTTTGTTACGTCTTCACGCCTAAATGGTTAAACCGATTTTGATGAATTTTGGTACAGAGATAGTTGGGACCCTGAAGACAGACATAGGCTATTTTTTTTAAAGTGAGGTAAGGGGAAAAAATGGGGAGAGAAAGATATTTTTTTTTTATCATCACGCGGATTAAAGTTAGCGTTAGGCCTAAGTAACTATGCCACACGGACGAAGTTGCGGGCTAAAGTTAGTATTCATATAAAATTAATAAAGTTAAGCTAAACAAGTTTCTAGGTATACCGAAGAAAACATCTGTTACGGAAAATTGTCCAAGTATTGTCAGGAAATAAATCTTTATCTATACCATTTATCTCGTTGACCTAGAAGAGAAAGGAAACGCTCATGAAAGTCGTATCAATCTTAATGAGTGTACTAGTATTTATTACAGGTCCATTACCACCGTCAAATGGGTGAAACGAGACGTTTAATCTTCATAAACTGTAGTATTCAATACTGTAGTAGTAGAATGATATGAAGGAGAAAGGAGTAAATCATGCCGTGACGTCTGAAAAATATTATCATAAGATATCGATTGTGTAAGGAATGATATGTAGAAGAAAGGAGTAAATGATGCCGTGACGTCTGATAGGGGAGAATGGAAGAAGAAAACGTGTTGCACCGACCCCAAATAGAAAGGGACAAGGGCAGGAAAATGATAAATTGCCTGTTTTACAACTTTTCGTGGCTTTTTTTAGGTTAAGTTTGTCATATCGTAATCACTAAATTGATGGTTATATACATAAATAAATTCATGCTTTTTCTAAACCATAGATCGCCACCTGCTACGATCCTTTGTGTGGTGTCAGTCAAAGACAAGGTTTTATGAAACACAAACTTTTTTGAACCTATGGAATGAAAATCAAAACTTTATGTAAAGGACCAGGGCGAGATTGGACCCACATTATTTATAAATTAACGAAGTATCATTCACTTGCGAGTTAATGTTTATTATAACTAAGAGTTTATAAGAAGATTATCTAAAAAATATTGAATGACTAGATTATGGGAATTAAAAGTTAGAAAAGATTTTTATTTTCTTATAAATAAGTCATCATGCAGTTATTGAACGCACCGTATTTCGAATTACATTCCAATCTACTCTTTATATGATTTACGTTCTCACACTAGTAGATATTTACGGTTGTAATTTTTTTTTAATAAATGAAACTTGTAAAATATAAAAAAATATATATAAACGTTAATATTAAACAAGCCTTCACATTTTTTTATTACAAAAATGCACAATGTTAAAATAATTACGATTATCTATGATAGAGTAGAATGAAACGTCATGCTGTCATTATGAGCTGACTGTTAGTGTCAAAACTACTTCGTATTATTTCATTGTTTGTTTTCAACGGCTAACGTGGAATGTCTAATATTTTCTGTGTGATTTTATGGATTATTGACGACTTGGCTTTGCGTTTGAATATGAGACATACTATGCTCAAAATGTTACCTTCACACTCAAATAGAATTCCCTTAATTGACAACAAATGACCTAGAACTAAGTAAGTACCTATATTTGGCTAAAAAGATACAGAACCACGATGATGCTGTTGGTAAATAATTATTATCTGATTGAACACCTTTTTGAAACAACGTATTACATAAAAAAAAAAATATTGTACTGTTAAATACGCAATCTTGGATTCGTTTTAGGTTATAATCTTCTACCTTGAATTTCTTTTTTCTCCCTTTCTCTACGACTTACTGCCCATTTGCTTTTTTTCTAGTTTTATATAGTTCTACAACTAGGCACAAGTTTCTATACGGTACGGTACTCCTAAGAGTGGGTCCCATTGTACATGTGTCCCCGCCATCCTCCTTTGGTGTATTCGAAAAACAAGACCAGTGAGATGGTCATCATCATTTCATTTCCATCTTTCGCAGGTATGCCCTCAGTTTATATTGACGGAATTTCTAGTTTGAATATATTACGTACGCTGTGAGAATTCTCGTTTAATCATACTTTATGTCTGCGAAGAATTTCGTCTTCACGGCTGGTGTTAGGTTTACGTTTATATTTCAGGTTTTTCCGAGTAATTTCAGTCGGGCTTTTATTCATGAGTTCTTGAAACCGCGAAAACTTTTAAGCAAATCGCACGTCATTCTGTTTTCGCAGAATTATTTATGAACGTTAGCGACGTCTCAGGAAATCTACTAAAAGCAGACTTTGAGGTAAATCATAAATTCTTGGATCTTCTTACGTGGTCTCTTATTTATAGTGAGTTTGAAGATTACGGTAACACTGGAAGCTGCCCACAACATAGTTATGAAAAAGCTAGGCGGACCAGTGCCGGATAAAGCAATCATGGGGCCCGTAGCAAATTCTATCGAGGGGCCCTTGATCTACCAGATAGGGACCTCTATTCCAAAACATTTTTTTGCGGTGTGCTAACTGTAGAATTAAGTTTAAAATCATGGTGATTGTTGTTGCTTTAGATACTGCCATCGATCCATTGGCCGGCTATCTATTGTAGAGGAATTAAGTTCCTCCAAAAAATACGCTCAAATGGCAGTGCCTTGGTTAGGACACCCGGGGCCCCATTTTTGCGCAGGGCCCGTAGCAATTGCTACTCTTGCTGCGTGGTTAAGGACTTGAACATAATGGTCGACGACAAGGTTGGCGTAGTGGCTGAGCGATTGACTGCTGCGCTGCGTGTTGCGGGTTCGATTCCCGCACGGAACAAATATTTGTATGACGTACAGGTAATTGTTTTGGGTCTGGCTGTATGTGTATGTGAGTTTAAATGTTTGTAAACGTACCCACGATACAAGAGAAATTGTGTACATGTGGGGCAACGTTTTTTTTATGTGATTGTAGTGTAGGTACACATTTTGTACTGCTAATTTTAGCTACGAAAGACGATATGAAACTAGAAACCAACAGCAACAATATCAACTATTCAAGACTAAAACCTAAAACTTTGCAAAACAAACAGGTTACTACAATAGAACAAGTTTTACCCCAGCTAAAAGTAGAACAGAGCTAAAACTCTAACGTTCTGCTAAAATAGATCTCTCGTTAAGCTTAACTGTCGTGAATCCGGTCAACCGGCGGTTGCACGGAAGCTGGGAGTTATTGCGGAAGTAGGTTAGTACTGTTATCTAGATAACTAGATTCTAATTTTTATATTGCTTGGTGTGTAGCCGGGTTAATTAATTATGCTTTTTGGCAACAGCGATAACCTAGTGGAATGACCGTCAGACTGCCTAGCCATAGGTCTCGAGTTCGAACCCAAGAGATGCACCTGCTAGAGGGGCCCACAAGGGCCACTGCTTACCGGATTTGCGGGTTCTTCGAAAGAGATACCGCGGCACCGGGACACAAAGGGCAATAGAAAGAACATGGATGGGTTTATGTCAGTGAGGTTCTAACACCCCCTGCCGCTCCGTCCAGAGCGGAAGAAACTATTTGATGATTTCCCAAAGAAAAAAAAAATGAACCTGTGATTTTTTGCATTCATGTGCTTTTCGGTAAAGGAAAACATAGGAAGGAAACCAAACCAGCATGCCTCAGACATATTTGTCGACGTATTTCAAAGGTCCATGGGCAACATCAAAACTCTGACACCGGATTAGGTGAATTAGGCACTTATATAATAAGAAAGAAGAATAATGTTTTAGTATCTAGTTTGTTGTAGTTTAATTCGGCAGTGAAAATAAAACACAAGCGAGAAATAAAAATGGAACTTCTCAAGTGATCGAATTAAAATCAGTATTCAGGTTTGGTGATAATTTGGCAGGGAATAGAAATAGATATCAAATATTTAACATTAAAATAACTGATTTCGAAAATAAAGCAATTAATACTTACATTGTGACCATAACACGATGAAGACCATCGTACTGATCACCGCTACTTTTCCTCTCCGTTCCATAGCTTCCATTTTATTTCTTAAACGTCACTCTTTAACACAAAAACACACACAACCAACACTTTTCACTGGAAAGTTCTGCACGAATCCATATTCAAATCACAAAAAAAACTATATTTGACAGTTACAATTATGTCATTTCGGAATTTAAAACTCGAGATTATGTTTCGATTTGAATGTAGAAGTGTCACCTGAAACAAAAGAAAAATTATATTATTATTTGGAATAGTATTCGTGTGTTGTTTTATGCAAATTCTGTGTGAAAAAAAAATATGTGTCGCGTATTTTTTTTATCTGCATGTATCAGTATTATCATATCAATTTTTATCTTAAGTTCTTTATTTATCATTCCGCGTATGAGTATGCGAAAGGCGAGTATAAATTATGCATTTATTGATTATTATTTATGTTATCTTATGCACTAATATGATGGATAAACACATAATAACTGCGGTATTTTTTGTCAAATTTATCACGTGGACGAACTTCGTTTCTGTTTCTCGTATTATATTGCATGCATCATAAGTAGAGATGGGAGAATTATGTATGTTTATCTAAAACTATTTGGCTAACAAAGTATGGAACGGATTGTTTGGATATTTTAACTGAATATCGGATTTCGGGATTATTTCACTAGTATGCAATTGGATAATCGGATTATGTATTTCTTACTTAACTTCGCTATATGTATATTCCCTTAGGTTTAATAGGTTCGATAAGACATTTGTGACATAGTTCTTCAAAAACCACTGACGATAAAATCGGGAAAACTTACGCGAGATCGCGAGATATTTTCAATAAAAAAGTGCTTTCCATAATAGCCAACTTCTCAACTTTAGGTCATTGCGCATCCGAATATCTCATCTCCAACCTTAAGTACCTATATAGTGTTATCTAAAGTGACAGATCCAATTGTAACCTCTATCACTAATGCTACAAAACGTACTCATCTGCCTAGCCTTTCCCCAACTATAGAGAGGACAATACTATACCTGGGGTCAACTTCCAGTCTAACCGCGTACAGCTGAATACCAGTATTTACACGGAACGACAATCTGACCTCTACAGTTCAGTTACTGAGTAATACGATACCCCTTGCTAAGACAAGTAATCACAGGCGCTACTAAAGGAAATCACAATAACATGCCGATTAATATAATGACACTTTAAATTATCTCTTATTACAAATTAACACTTGCTTCATGTTACAATTATGAATGCTCACTGTTGTAATTTGACTACGTCGTGAGCACCTGGACGACGAATGTGCTAATGTGCTCAGTAAGCAAATATGAGCACTAACACAATATGTACTCATATTACGAGCAATGACCCTTGAAATTAATGTACGTTTAGTTATCGTATCAATGCCAGTTGCAAAACAATGCTTAGATATCCGGTTTCCTTTTGATAGAGGGTGTGAAACCTTTTGCGTTTTGTTTTTTTTTTGTGACGTAAGGAGTATTTCGTGGAATATTTTGGCATGTATAATATATAAATTCTAGGTATAACAGGAGTATTAATATTTATCTACCAAGAAAATCACGGTACCATAGTGAATATAAAAACAAAGCCAATTAAAAGTTTTAACGACGTAAAAACACGGTAGAAAAAATTTAAATAAAAAAATCAGAAACAATTCTTAGCTGTGAACGATTCCTTTATTATTGTGGGACAAAGCAAATGTCTAGACTATTTGCGCGAAAAAGTCTCCCTAGAGAAATTATATCTTTATTTTAATCCTTAGAGAAAGGGAGGATCAAATTAAAAACAAGCTGAGTTTGAATGAAAAACTAGTCAAGTGCGAGTTGTTTTGCACATTAAGGGCACCCTTAATGTTGGCTCGAGCATTAAGGGTGGTACCCAGCAAATAGTGGAAGCCGGGGGCGTCAGCCCCCGGCTTCGCCTACGTAATATCGAAAAAAAAATCCCATGTGTTATAAGTAAGTATCCTGTGTAAGTATTATGTGTTATTCCAGACTATAATCTACCTCTGTGCAAAATTTCATCAAGATCCGTTCAGTCGTTTTGACGTGAAAGAGTAACAAACATCCATCCATCCTCACAAGCATTCGCATTTACCTATACTTACTTATTAATAGTAGGACTAACATAATGTCACGCCCGTATTCCCCGAAGGGATGGGCAGAGGCATACACCGTACACCTACATTTTGCCAGATTAGTTTTTTTTTTAACGTTGCCCCACACTAGGATTTCTCCTGTATCGTGGGTGCGTTCACAAACATTTAAACTCACATACAAAACAGCCAGACCCGGAACAACTATCTGTAGGCCATACAAATATTTGTTCGGTGAGGGGATCGAACCCGCGACTCTCAGCGCAGCAGTCGATCGCTCAGCCACTGCGCCAACCATGTCGTGTCGTACTTTATGACTTGGACGGATCTAGGTTTCATTTCACGACGAGAGAGTAGCGGGAGTGCTAACCTAATTACGAAGACTCAGTGAATTTACGAATATTACTGAGAATTTCATTTAGAGAGGATATCTTATTTGTTTTATAGAGAGAGTCTGATGTTTTCATTTGGATGAGAAAAGGTCAAGTGCGCACTACGCGCAAGTAGTGAAAATTTTCCCAGAAATGTGATTCAATAAACAGGACGTTTGTGTACCTTTAGTAAATTTCTGATTAACTCTTCGAAGGAGTAGCCATGGGTGTAATAACTTCGCTAGCTGGCGCCCGCGGCTTCGCCTAGTAAAGTATCCTATGTTATTCCAGACCATAATTTACTTGTGTGCCTTTCATCAAGATCCGTTCAGCCGTTTTGACGTGAAAGAGTAACAAACATCCATACATCCATCCATCCTCACAAACATTCGCATTTATAATATTAGTAGGATATAACATCGCTCCTATAATCCCCGCAGGGTTAAGCAGAGGTGTATGAAACAATACATAGGTACAGTTCGCTAGTTATGATAACGTTCAATATTATAATAGAAGGCGAGCCTAGTGCCATCACACCACACCACAACCTGGCACAGATTCAGGCCTACTGAGGAAGATACTCATATTTATTTATTATACTAGCTGTGCCCGCGACTTCGTCCGCGTGGAATAGTATTTTGGGCATCATATTTATTTTTGCAAACAACCTCCTCAGCTTTATAAATTATAACTGTTACCCACGACTTTGTCCGCGTCTTAGCCCAAGTTCCGGAACTCTGTGAGGCTAAACGTTGAGAACGTTCAGCGCTTGATTCCCGTAGTCGGTTCACCAAAGTTCGAGAACTCTGTGAGGCTAAACGTTGAGAACGTTCAGCGCTTGATTCCCGTTCTCGGTTTATCAAAGTTCGGGAATTTTGTAAGGATAAACGTTCAGCGCTTAATTCCCGTTGACGGTTTGCCAAAGTTTGGAAATTTTGTAAGGATAAACGTTCAGCGCTTGCTTCCCGTAGTTCCCGTTGACGGTTTGCCGAAGTTCGGAAATTTTGTGAGGCTAGACACTGCGAACGTTCAACGATCGATTCATTAGCACGATTTGTTCACTGATTCCTCGTTGAGTAGCCAACCTATGCATATTTTCATCCTCTGTTTCATTGCTGCGTAAACCCTAATTATTTTTACCTGTATTTGGTACTTACGTAAAACATAAGGTAAACTATCTGTGTGCTTAAACTAAAACCTAACTTAATAAGGGCTGATTTTTCAATAGTCAGATAACCGCCAAACTTTTATCTGAGGAATAAAAATGGCGGTTTGACAGCTCATCTATAGAAAATATGTCAAACTGCTATTTTTATTCCTCAGATAAAAGTTATCTGACTATTGAAAAATCAGCCCTTATTAAGTTAGGTTAATTCAGTATGCGAGTGCCACGAAAGTCGTTGGTCAACCATTATGCCTAGGTATTTTTAGGTATTTTGTTGATTTAATTCTGCTAATTTCATCAGAATAAAGTACTTACAAAAGATGTTACAGTTACTACAGACTCATATATTCTACCATTTCTGGTGTACAAATATTTGCATCTATCTAAATTCAATTATAAATAAAACATCAGAGACAACTAAAACAAAAAAACAATAATATTATAAAAAGGTACCTTCGAGGACACCAGCCCCTGACCACCCTTTTTGTGGGATGGGAAATCAAATAACGGAAACGGAACGGGAGTGTCAGACTTTTACTGACCAAAACCCACCCATGTTCGTTCTTTTGCCCTTTATGTTTGTATCTCTTTCGAATAACCCGCAACCACGGCAGGCCCTGCTTTGCTGACATCTCTTTGAGGCGCGCGTGGAACACGACGAGCCGTCGACACGGTCTGTCGACACTAGACTGTTTTACGCTGAGCTGTCCATTGCTCTTCGTCCAAAAGTTGTAGCTCAAACTTTGTATGTTCGGTTGTAAATCTCTGAAACCACTCATCCGATTTCAAAATACCTTACATTGATGAAAATCAAGCATCATTGAGGATAGTCATAGAATATGTTTCTTTAATATAGACCAAGGCACGGGCTGAAACTCGTGTCACATAGAATGCATACATGTCGTTTGAGATAAGAATAAATCTTTTGCATGCAAATATTGTTTGGCAGAAATAACCGTTCCTATTGTTCTGTTTCGTGTGAAAAGATCTGAAGACTTTTTGCGTTTGCATAAAATTACTGGCTGCAATAAATTCTAGAAAAAAATACAAAAAAGCACTGAACATTACTGTTTTTTTTTTTGGTAATTTCAGAACGGACATTCCACCCACCACCCACACGTTTTGTCTTGTGTTTAGTTCGCGTTTACGGAGCTAACTGACCCAGTGAGCTAATTTTATAACTGTTACATGTTTTAATGGCTAGAACTAGATAATTATAGACATCCTACATACATACATTTGTCCTTTGCAAAATAGTATTGAAGACAACGTTATTTTAATCGAAGACGTATTGACTATGTTGACTTTTCTAAAAAACGGACTTTATCGGTGACGGTCTTTTCGTCTTTTTTAAGATTTTTCGGGTACATGTGTTGTTGTTGGATATTTTTTTAAATTATCGCTTTGCCACGTTGAAGATAAATATCGTGAGGAATCCAAATATGCCTGAGAAATATTTCTTGAGCCAAATCTGAGGCCCTCGAGCGACATAAAAACCTTGACACGTGGTTAGGCCAAACATGCTAAAAAGAAGCTAACGAAAAGTTTATGTTAATCCTCTGTTATTGATACAAACTTTACTGCCGACCCGCTGACCCATCAGCGGGTCGTCTAAGGGTCAGTTAAAACAAAAATTGCAGCATAGCGCCCGGCTATTATAGTGTAAAACAATTTTAAGCTTTATCTCCAAATATAAATGCATAAAACTGTTCTGCACTCATTTCAGGAATATTTTTGACAGACTGTCAATATTATAATAGGTTTTATTTCTAGATAAGCGAGTAAAGAAAAGCATTTATAGAACGCTGTAGTCCTGTCGGTAATGGTTCACTTTTCCTTAGAAGTCGCTTGTTCAGTCGAGGTTTAGGTCTTAACGTGTCTTGTCTAGATCATCAAATTTATTTTAAATAAGAACGACTTTCCTTAATCACAGATTAATAAATCTTCCTTAACGTACCCGTTCACCATGACACTTTTATTACTTTAATTAAATGCCGCAATTGATTTCAATGTAAAGTCACACACGTTTCATAAACAAACTATGCACTACTACTACCAATTAATAACAGTACGTATCATAGCTAAAATTATAACATTAAAATTAATCACCATTCACGTACACACAAGTTATTATTTAGATTAGTCGAGTTTAGTCCCGAGGCTAAATTATCTTGATGTTTAGCATGAAATTGCAATCGCTTTGAAGTCACTGCTGTAAGGGGTTCTATACACACATTCGGTTCGGCATGATCCAGCGTGCCGGGCGGGAAATCGAGTGATAAGTAAATATACAAGGTGTAGCATAGTACACGCGAGACCTATGGTGTCTTATACCATGAAACTGAACCACTTTTGTTCTATGAGTTCTAGACATAAGTTATTCGGACTTTACATACTGACGCGGTAAGGTAATCAACAGGTTTGTTTTAATTAAAAAATAAGATATACATTTTCTCAAGTCGAAGAACAAAAATAAATAATAATAATTTATTTATAATTGTTGTATTGTAATTGTTTTTGTTGTCCTTTTGTTTTTTTGTTTGTTGTATTATTCATGGTCTGTCACCACCCGGTTCTCTTATTATGATACACCTTGTTCAGTTAAAAGCTTTTGCTGATTCCGAACAAAATGACCCCGTTCTGCACGAGTCGAATGACACCAAAGGGTCATTAAGGGTCGTATTTGCTTCGAGTCGGCATGGTTTTGCAAAAAATACTTTCGAATCAAATGTTCCGAACCGAATAAGTGTGTGACACACTTTATGTAATGCTTCACTTTAGTTTGAGTTCAATAACATTGAACTAAGATATAGTTAAGGATAATAATCTATCACTATTTATGTGTTAATGAGTTTAGACCTTCGTAGCTACTAACATGTCATTATTCAATTTGCTAGTCATTAATTAAATTGATAAACAAATGTTTGTTGATACGTAGCTGTCGCCATTAATTATGTAGTATTTTTTATTGGCAATTAATTCTTGTCAATTTTGAATTGATACTAATTGTATCGTTTAATTTATCGATTCTAAGGGAGGAAAGAAGGTTATCATTTTAAATAAATAAGTTGTATTGACGATTTTTAACGTGGCAATACTAACCAAGATAATTTCGAAGAAAAATTTTATAAGTAGTTGGTAATAAGTATATTTCTTTGAAAGAACTGATAGTAATTTCATCTACGATTTGTAATTACACTTTGCTGGAGAGTTTGTTACAGAAATGATATTATACATCATAGATGCTGTTTGAAAACACAATAGCTAGGTACTCTTTGATGTTGTCAAATAAAACCTACAATAAATCAACTTAGACACGCAAGTCCTAACAATTGAGGCCCTTTGTTCAATCGTTTCTAAATATAATTTCGCTAGACTTTCTAAGAGAAATGCTCTGTTATAGACCTATCCTATATCAGGGATGGCAAAACTTATGGTGGTGTACATTTCAATTAAAAAATAATAAAGTTCACTATGAAGTATTACGAACTAACACGAGTGAGCATAATAATAACTAATATATTTTTGTTTTTTAATAGAATGTTTTGAGTTGTATATATATTATTTTTTTAATTATTTTCTTAATAATCAAAATTATTTGACAGCACGTCTATGGTTTCATTTTACTTTTTTTGTGAGAATACGTTAATCTATAAAGGTTTGCCACCCCTGCCCTATAGGTTTGTGCAGCCTTGCACCAAGTAATGTATAGTCTCATTTTACTGTCAAAGTGCACGATAAATCATTGGGTTAGGGTTGTAAGATAACGGTGTAATCAAATAAGGACGTTTACCGTACGAGTTTTGTTAATTTATGCGCGTACTTATAGATTTTATACAGGTGTTGATTGAGAGCTAGGGTTCAATTTATACTACTTTTTAGGAACCGCACCCCACAAAGAAAAACGTAACCCTTATAGGCTCACTTTGTTGTCTGTATCTCGGGAACGCGTAAAGGTATCGAGTTAAAATTAAAACTGTATACTCAAGTTTGTAGCCCCTTAGAGCTGTAAAAAAAACAACCCTCTAAGTCTACGTCAAAAGATATGGCCGTTTACGTTGCAAGATGATTTATCTATCTATCTATTGTACGGAACCCTCGGTATGGTGTTTCAGCTCTGGCATGAGTTTTACGAAAATATACGTTTTAACATTTTGTTCTCACGAAGAGATAAATATATCAGCAAGCAACCCCACTTGAGCAAGATAGAGTATCTAGTAGGTAGCTAATGCAATGAGTTCATGGTAAAAATAAGTTTTTTGTTCACCTCTTGAAGATTTCGACTATTGTTAATATAGTAAATCAATCAAAATAAGTAATTGCCGCGACATCGACTGGCATTTGTACTTTTATTTTGTTTTTTTTTTGCTTAACTGTATTTATTATTGGTTTATTTAACAATACTTTGCTTGGTAACTTTAATGATTCAAATGTGCTCACATTTTTCATTTCATGATGGAAGTATTTATTAAAAAAATATACAATCTATAATAATTTAGAGTAAACTCCACTCTAGATGGCAATGCTGATTATTTTGCCAAAATATTTCTATGTTACCTATCGTTTTTATTTTAATTTATCTTATGTAAAAAGTTACTTTTTTTACATTCTATAATTATGGCAGAATGTGTCCTGCACTAAAATTATAACATCCTTTGCATATTTACATATACATTTTTTGGGAATAAATATACCTACTGTTTATCAACTGAATCTGTCGTAGTCTTTTTCCAGATACCCTGAGCCTACTTTCAGTCCAACTGGCTGTAGATGTCTGGTAGTGTTTAAACTGTTGATATATTTCCCGTTTGTTTCTAGAGAGACAACCATTAACCGCATACTACAAGTATTTCACTATAATATCTTTCGTGACCACCGAATGTCGTGGTGCGTTGAAAGACATCGCGAATATCTTGCACGTAAGTTTAGAAATAGAATTTAGAATATTAACACAGATCATCACGCCAGCAATCCTCAAAGGGATGGGTAGAGGTCGACAAAACAGTACACCCGTATTAACAGGAATACTGGGACTGGGTTTTGAATCCAGGACGTCTTGCTCGGCAGTCGCACTTACGACCACTAGGCTATAATGAGAATGGCAGTCTATTCTAAAGTATTTGGGTTATTCATTGTTAAAACCGATTCAATATCAAAACTTTGAATCTTGTGGTCTTATGAAGCCACTAAACTAAAACGAATGCGATGTTTTAAGTATATATGTAATGATTATTATTGTGTAGTGTGATCTACCTAAAATGATGTACTTACCTTTAATTTAGATGCATGCAATGGTATTGTAATTGTAGATGATACTTACTATGAATGCTTTTGTGAGTTTTTGGTTGGTTTGCCTAAATAAATATTCTTGCACCGCTTCAATGGCTCATTCGCAAATGATGATTCAAGATATCCTTCCTAATCCATACTAATATTTACTAATATTTTATATTATAAATGCGAAAGTAACTCTGTCTGTCTGTCTGTCTGTCTGTCTGTCTGTTACTCTTTCACGACTAAACGGCTGAACGGATTTTGATGAAATTTGGTATGGTGATAGATGATAACCTAGAAATGGTCATTTTATATTATAAATGCGAAAGTAACTCTGTCTGTCTGTCTGTCTGTCTGTCTGTCTGTTACTCTTTCACGACTAAACGGCTGAACGGATTTTGATGAAATTTGGTATGGTGATAGATGATAACCTAGAAATGGTCATAGGCTATAAATAATCACGCCATCGTTCTTAGGGGGTAGGCAGTAGGCAGATAACTAAATTGAGTTAGTGATTTTTAGTCGTTTTTGTTGGGACTTTTGCTCTTTCACGTCTAAACGGCTGAACGGATTTTGATGAAATTTAGTAAGGTAATAGATGGTTACCTAAAAACGGTTATAATATCAAAATGATCACGTCATCGTACTTAGGGGGTAGGAAGTAGGCAGAAAACTGAATTGAGTTAGTGATTTTTTTATGGTTTTTGCTGGGAGTTTTGCTCTATCATGCCTAAACGGCTGAACGGATTTTGATGAAATTTAGTTAGGTGATAGATAGTAACTTAGAAAAGGATATGGGCTATTAATATTCATGCTATCGTACCTAAGGCGTAGGCAGTAGGCAGAAAACTAGAAAACTAGAAAACTAATTAAGTTAGTGATTTTTAATCATTTGTTTTAAAAGTTTACCTCATTCACGCCTTAACGTCTGAACGGATTTTTATAAGACTTGGTTAATTTAAAGATAAGATCCTAGGCACGGACACAGGCTACTTTTTACGGCGGGAAAATACCTCATTCCCGCGGAAATCTAGCGTGAGGGTGTCAAGAAGCGCATACGCCATAGCTACTGAAATGATTTTGATTTTTTTTTTACACTGATTGTTACTAAGACTTCACGTTAGTATTTGATCACTTTTCTAACTTAGAGGGTAGGTAGGCACCATAATTTAGGGAATTTATGATAAAATTTTGATGCAACTGTTTTTATTTAACAGTTTTACTTGGATCGAAACTTAGCGACATTCCATCACACTACTTAACTTATAGGGTAGGAAGGTACCAAAATTCAGATTACTTTTTACTTCGGGAAAATATCTCATTCCCACAGGAACCCATACATAGCTACCTATCTACACCATTAAAACTCTGTCTAGAATCACATTACGCCAAAACTATTGATCTGATTTGTATACGATTTTTTATTCAACTGACTTACATTACATACAGATAAAATCTGATTACCTACACCACAGAATTAATATAGTACCTACACTTAGTTTGTTTACTATTCAACGAGGGAAAATAATTCAGTATAACGCAAACCTTCAAATCATACGTCGTCGTAGTGAACATTCGGAGCTATCCATTAAGTGCTTAGGTTGCTTTTGAACAAATTTTGATGTGAAGTTGAGGACCGGAACACGATAGTGGGACATTGTTGCAGGGGGACTTACAGCCGGAAGAAAACAAAAAAACTTATGCGGACGAAGTCGCGGGTAAAAGCTTTAATTGATAAAATTGATGGAAACACAAAAAAAAAACAATATAAAAGCAAAAGTGAGTTTGTTTGTTTGTTACGTCTTCACGCCTAAATGGCAAGTCCGATTTTGATGAATTTGGTACAGAGTTAGTTAGACGGACAGAGGCTATATTTTTCTTTAAGTGAGAAATGAGGGAGAAAGAAGGAGGAAAAGGGAAAACTTAGCATTGCTATTACAACAAATAAGTTGCAAGGGGAAAAACTACAGGAAGCAGGTACTTGCAAATCAGGAAAAGGGAACTGTGTTACCCCGAATTTTACGCGAGCGGAGCCGCGGGCAAAAGCTAGTAATATTATAAAAGCGAAAGTGAGTTTGTTTGTTTGTTACCTCTTCACGCTTTAATGGCTACACCGATTTTGATGAATTTTGGTACAGAGATAGTTGGGAACCAGGAGACGGACATAGGCTATTTTTTATAAAAAAGTGGGATGTGAGGGAGAAAGAGGGAAGAAAAGGGAAAACTTAGCGTTGCTATTACAAATTAATAAGGCGCAAGGGGAACTGTGTTACCCCGTATTTAACGCGAGCGAAGCCGCGGGCAAAAGCTAGTAATATTATAAATGCGAAAGTTTGTGATTATGGATGTATGTTTGATCCTCTTTCACGAAAAAACTACTGAACGGATCTTGGTGAAATTTGTCTGGAATAACACATAGGATACTTTTTTTTTCGATATCACGCGGTCGAAGCCGCGGCCGGCACCTAGTCCTTACTAATATTATAAAAGCGAAAGTGAGTTTGTTTGTTTGTTACCTCTTCACTCTTTAATGGCTAAACCGATTTTGATGAATTTTGGTACAGAGATAGTTGGGAACCAGGAGACGGACATAGGCTAATTTAAAAAAAAGTGGGATGTGAGGGAGAAAGAGGGAAGAAAAGGGAAAACTTAGCATTGCTATTACAAAGCAATAAGGCGCAAGGGGACCAGTGTTAGCCCGAATTTAACGCGAGCGAAGCCGCGGGCAAAAGCTAGTTCCAAATAAAAAACTAAACATGAGAAAGTTCTATGAAGTCCTACAAAAAATAGTATTGTGTAGCAAAAGTTTCAATCATTTGACTTTCATAAAAAAACTTGTATAGGATACTTTTTATCATCACACGGGTGAAGCCGCGGGGCGCAGCTAGTATCCAATATCGTAGAATCTAGAAAAATATTCTGATACATAGTTTCTGCTTTATTGGAATAAATAAACTAGTGTGCAGTAGAATATTTCACAGGTGGTTGACTAGCTGACGCAGTGATTTGAGTCCTTCATGTAATATTATACGAACAGAAAACCGCAGGTGTGGTAACCTGTAACGGCATAAAGGTAATAACAATATATTAAGGTAGAAAGATTTTTCTTAGATTCTCGTTACTGCATAATAGTAGATGTCTATTTTTATCCGACTGCGCGACTACAAAGACAGGGTTATATGTTTTTTTTTCAATCTAACATTCTTCTTTGATAGAAATATCTTGTACTAGTCAATCACAGTGTTGTGGTAAAGTTTCAAGAACGTTAAAGAAAATATTTTTACTTAGAAATGTTTTTCTTTGTGTTACATTGCTGTAGAATAAGATATTGACTAGATGTGACTTTTGTGTGAAAAATGTTTTGGGTTGAATTCAATTATTCAACTTACTTCTTCTTCAACAAATCCAGGGTTTTTTTTGTGGTATTTGGGTATATTACTATTGCAAAAAAAAAGCACAACAAGAAAACTTTTAGCTATTTTTTTTTGTTTATCAAGCACCGGTTGGTGGTTCTCAAACTAGTGTGTATTAACGTAAACTTATAAATAAAATAAAAACTTTAACTTTCGGTTTGAGTAAATCGATAATGTTATAAATCTGTGGAGGCTTGTTATAAGCAACTTTATTGTTTTTTGTTTTGTAATTAGTCAAAAAAAGTAATAAAATAAAATAATATTTTTTAACTAATTGTGTAACTTATAGGTATAGATAAAAGTTTTGCGTGAATTATACGTAAAAGGGGAATAACTATATTTCGTTTCGATTTTGGTCAGAGTTGTTTCCATTTTAGTGCAGACAGCAAATAAGATAAGAAACCAGTTTCGTCAGCAACAGAACAAATTTTCTTAAAGATCAATGAATGTTTTCGAATAAAGATAAATTTATTTGATAGATATCAAACAGTTTATTAAATAAATTTAATTCGAGTTGAAGATGTCCATCGGTTTCTAAGCAAAAATCTGATATACTTGACGAGTCTGGTAACTTCCCTTTTTGGCTGACTGTTCATGAACAGTGCAAAATATTGCTCACAAAAAAAGGAAAAGTTGTAGCAAGATCAACCATCAGACTTATTGAAACCAGTTGTTAATACCACATGTTTCAAGATGTAGCACTTGATAGCAATTCGTTTCAAGTAAGCTCGGGCTTAAGTGTATGAATGGGCTTAGTTAGAATTTAAGCTGCAAGTCAGACTGTGCAAGGGTTTAGTTATATGCGATTGCTGACTTTCATTGCCTTATTTGTCAAGAAAGAATCTTGGTGAGAATTGTTAATTTCAGGGATTAATTTTCATTTTTTATTTCACATTATTTACGATAATGAAAAAAAAACTCATTGTAAGTTTTTGTATTGATATTCTCTAAAAATGTATAGATCTATGGTATGAATTAAGTTTTAATGAAAAATGTAATTTATTATCATGTCAAGTATTATATTATTTTTATTTATTCATAAATATGTAGTTCTCAACGATTAGAAAACAAAGCTCCTGCTGAAGCTATTGACTGAGAAATGTATTCGATATCTTGCCCGTGAAATTACAGTTAGAATCATTTCGATTCACAAAGAAACAAAAGTGAATCTATACGTGACGTGTCGTGAAAAATACAAATGATTTTTGTAATGTCTCCCACGTTCAGAAACACACATCATATCATAATTATGTTCAGATATGATAGATGGTAAGCCCTTTGCGTATCATTATCGTTACGCTATGATCCGGTATAAAAATAGCAGGAAAACACTGGAAAACAAAAGCCAAGGATAGGGACAAGTGGAAAAATCTGGAGGAGGCCTTCACCCTCACATAAGAAGGGGTTCTTGCATGCATAAACATAGTTTTAAGAAAACATTATAGAATGCAATAATAATAATATTATATAAATTAAAATCAATTATAGAATAAATTAACAAACAATATCTATAATCAGAAACCGTATTAAATAATAATAAATTACATAATAAATTAAATACTAACCATTCTAAAATCAATAAATTACTAACAACAACTTACAAGATTACAGAAAACTGATTGTATCAACCATAGGAATAATAAGAATGTATTTGAAATGTAATTACGCAAGAAATAAAAGGCTTTTTTATTTTTTTTATTTTTATTTATTTATTTTATGATCCGGTTATAAAAAGCGTGCAAGTAATTTACTTCAAAGGATATGCGCAGGGATACAACTTTCAAGTTTTCGCAATTTCTATTTACGCTTATTATGTTATGTCTAAGCTTATGCCCGCGGTTTTGCTCGCGTTAAATTCGGTTTAACACAGTTCCCCTTTCCTGATTTACAGGTACCTGCTACCTGTAGTATTTTCCCTTGCGCCTTATTTATTGTAATAGCAATGCTAAGTTTTCCCTTTTCTCCCTCAAATATCAATCTTATTTTTAGAAAAAATAGCCTATGTCCGTCTCCAGAGTCCCAACTATCTCTGTACCAAAATTCATCAAAATCGTTCAGCCATTTAGGCGTGAAGACGTAACAAACAAACTCACTTTCGCTTTTATAATATTAGTAAGGATTAATATTAGATATATGTACCTACTTAGGTTATGTTGTGGCACGCACGGTACTTGTCGAAATGTTGTAATCTGGAAACAATATTGTAAATAAAGTGTTTTACGACGAACCGTGTGCTTTGAAATTGTTTTCGAACTTCTTGGATTTAGCATAAGTTATTTATTCAGCCGCATCTAGTTAGACTGGAAGCCAGTACCAATAAACTCTTAAAAAGGATAGGTGATAATAATGAGGTAAGGATTTCGAACTTTTTCTATTTTTTAAACTTACAATACAACCTCTAATATGTACATTTATGAGACAAACGCATTTAAACATCGTTCTGATTTTGAATGTCTTTAATTCGTTAAAAAAAGCATTTTTAGTGAATTATGGTGCAAATTGTTCTTTTATTAAGAGTGCCACCCATTCAAACTCGCTCAAAAATGATTGCTATTTTACCAAAAGCCGTTTGAGAAAGAGAAATGCCAATATTATTCCTCCAAAAGCTTTTGACCTTTCAAAAAAAAAAAATAGAAGAAACATAGTTTTTGAAAAAGGAACGAGCCAGCTAGGAGTTTGTCTTACGCGTCCTAGATCGTAAAATAATTGATTTTTGCCAATTGGCCGAAGTCTTTTTACTATCAGTACAGTAGGCTTTCTAGGTCAGCAAAATGCGTGGGATTAGAACATCCGTATGTAATTAATTGCTATTCGAATTGGCAAATAAACATTTTGATTGTTTAAATTATTATAATTTCGGTCATGATTGGGTTTTATGATGATTTTGATGAATATAGCATTGACCATAAGAATGTATGGGAGTGGTCGTGGATATGTTGGTGTTTTGGCATTGAGCATGGCTAAATCGCATTGTATAACATAAGCCAGGTGTACATGAATGTTTTGTTTATACTTGATGCGAAACGGTACTAAGTTTTAAGTTATAAAAATAGTAGATAGGTTAAAAGAAGCCAGTAGTTCCATTTTTTCTAATATCCTTATTACAATATTATAAAAGCGAAAGTGAGTTTGTTTGTTTATTTTTTACGTCTCGCCTAAATGGCTAAACCGATTTTGATGAATTTTGTTACAGAGGTAGTTGGGACCCTGGAGACAGACATAGGTTAAAAAAATGAGAATTGAGGGGGAAAGAGGGAAGAAAAGGGAAAACTTAGCTTTGTTATTACAATAAATAAGGCGCAAGGGCAAAAACTACAGGTAGCAGGTACTTGCAAATCAGGAAAGGGGAACTGTGTTACCCCGAAGTTAACGCGAGCGAAGCCGCGGGCAAAAGCTAGCTCTAGCTAATCATTTTGTTTCTTGAAATTCAAAAGCGCCTGTAATGGTTTACTTGAAATAAATGCTTTGAGTTTAAGTTTGAGCTGAGTTGATGGCAATACGCTCACCTCCTATTTTATAGGACTTAAACACGACTGGAGAAATGTGGGTACACTATTCCCTAATATTAAGTTAAGTTTATGCTGAGGTGTCCCTACACTTCTGTATTAGCTTTTGGAGTTTACAGGCGTGATATTGTGTAAAATAATAATTTAAAATTGGCATTTAATAACTGTAATATGATTATAGAACAAAGTTTATAAAAAAAACTAAATTAAATCGAATCTGAGTATCTTACTGGTAAAACTCAGTTTAAGACAATACCATGGATGTTACAATTACCTCTCATGAAGGAAAGTATAACACAAATCTGCGCATGAGTAGGTGTAATAATATCGATTGGATCTTCTGCATCAATTTACTCTATGTTGTCAATATCAATGACGACGCCTACGCTGACAGATGAGCCGCCTGTCACGTCAGTTTAATGCCTACGATTACTAAAGAGGCGTAACACATACAAAAACGGCCAGCAAAAAATATTTGCAATATTTTTAGTCTGTGGCAATGACCGACCTATATCGTGAGTTATATTTGTGCGCGATTTAAGATTAATTGTCTGTTCATTTATAAATAGTTTGAAAAAAAAAATAGTTATTTGTTAATAGGAGGTAAGATAACCCTGTTAGGGGTCATCCTAATAAGGGGACAGTTTAGTTGATACCAGTTATCCACTAAACTGTAACCTCAGAAAAGTAATTAAATAAACAATAATATATTTTTTTTAATAAGTAGGTAGGTACCTATGCGAAATTCATGATAGTGTCTCAGTTATTTACTGCGTCTTTTTGGAATAAATTCTTCAAGAGCGGCAGTACGTACTTTTTATGCAAGATTTAATGTTGGCTTCTTATTTGTTTTACTGTATGTAGATTAATACTATAAAACAATCAAAAATAAACTTTTTGGAAGTCTGTTGTTTTTTTTTTACATTTCATCACGATATCTCACAAAAATCCTTGTTTTGATTTTCCATTATCACTAAAATTTACTAACATACACATAGAAGAAGAACAATTTACATAGTATTCTGAATAACTACTAAACTACTGAAGCAATGTGAATAAAATCAATATGGGACCACCGAGCTTTTGAAATTATGAGAACATTTAAATTAAAAATACTATAATAATAAAAGAAGGAGGTTCATCCTCATTTTTTGAAGTCAGTTTAAAAATAAAAAAATAGTAACCAGCCGGCGTTGAATAAATTACCTAATAGAAAAAAAAAATATTTCTACAACTCACCAAAAAAAAAACACAAAATATTTTTTTAAAACCACTAGATTATTTTCTTCAGAAAATTATGTATGCGCCACTTCAGAACCCCTATTTCTATTCCCCAGATCACTCGAGATTAAAAGATCACTTGAATCTCTCGCAACTGGAGAGGTGCGTTCGGTGCGCACTTGTAGTAGCAACTGCCGCTTCCAGACGGCCTGCATTACGTTACATCTACATACATATGTGTGTGAATGAAAAAATAAAATCGACTTCAAAGACGGACATACGGAGCTCAGAATGGACTTATGCATTCTGTTTTTTTTTAAGAAGTGTTTTTGAAAAAGAACATAGAGTTGGAATTTGTGAGGTTGTGGTGTTTTTTATCCTAATTTTTTCGTTGTTTTTTTGTAATGATTTTTATAAATGAGAGTTACGCAGAACTTTGTTTTGCAAACTTTTTTAGCGACTGCAGCTTTAAACAAATTTTTGGTTGTTGATCTTTATAGATGTACCGCTTTTGTAATTTAGAACGAAACACAACTTTAATTAGTGAAATAGAACAAACTAAGATTTTTGAAATATTTCGGGGCGACACTTCAGGGCGATCGAAGAATAAATCCGCTATTTATTACATAGATTTTTTGATTTACAAATCAATGTTTACCAAATTCTGAGTTTCTTTCTTAAAAACGACCGAACGAACTTTTTTTTTGTCTAGAGTGCTACGACAGATCGACAATCGTTATCAAACACTTTCGCATTTCTGCAACGATTTTAAACGTAGCTTCCTACCTAATTTGAATAAGAATTTAGGTAGTTTAATATGTCAATTTGATACATATTCGAGACTTTTCTAGCCTTACTAAATTTGATAAACATCTAAACAGTACCTAGAAGACTAAAGAAAAAGATTACTCAAGTTTACTGCGGCCCCGAAACATAAAGAGCAAAAGAAGGAACATGGGCGGATTGTATCTAGTAATACAAGTCTGATTATAGTAATACAAGACAGACTTCCCCCGCTCTGGGCGGAGCGGGGCCTCTGCCCAGAGCGGGGGAAGTTATTTGATAATTTCCCATTCGCAAAAAATCGACCTAGTTTAGGAGGATACAAGAATATGCCTCCGTACAAACCCGTTAACAATATGAAATATACCTATTGCTAAACATATCGAATGATAACTTGCAATAAAATAATGACTTATCCATCCTTGCTTATGAAATATTATTCTCTACCTTGGCCCTCAAAAGGACAAATTAAATAAAAATAAACTCGATAATTATGTAGGTAGAGATTGAAAATATAAATATTACTTCCCTACAGATATTCTTTCATTCATTCGTTAAACGATACCTCGTTTGCAATACTTGACCCAGTTCTCAAGGGTACCAGCGTAATCCCGATGATGAGAGCTCTTCAGTTATCTCAATAAGAAAGTACCAGTATTGTTGCACTAATTACGTTATATAATGATCTGCTTGTTCCATCGATTATAAAATGCTTGAGTAATGTCAAACCTAAACAGGGTGTTACTCTTCCCGAAGACGCCAAAAAGCATGAATAATCACGTTTTACGGTATGACTTAAAGGTAGGCATCAATATTGTGCAGATGCCCCCGTCTTACCGGATGCAGCTGAATAACCAGTATTTTACATGGAGCGACTGCCTATCTGACCTCCATAATCCAGTTAGTACTGGGTAGTACGATACTCCTTGGTAAGACTGGTTGTCAGACTTTCGGAACACCTTTAACGACAACCGGGATCAACAGTTTTACGTGTCTTCTGAGGCACGGATGAAACTAGACAACCACAGACCTAAAGTTTGACCTAAGTGGCTGCTATTTACCTCGAAATTATCCTCGAAATTTTCTTCACAAAGTGATAAACTATGTATCATCATCTGCCTAGCCTTTTCCCAACTATGTTGGGGTCGGCTTCCAGTCTAACCGGATGCAGCTGAATATCAGTATTTTACATGGAGCGACTGCCTATCTGACCTCCACAACCCAGTTAGTACCGGGTAATACGATACCCCTTGGTAAGACTGGTTGTCAGACTTTCGGGACACTGACTACCTGTAACGACTGTCAAAGATCTACAAATGACAGCCGGGACCAACGGCTTAACGTGCTTTCCGAGGCACGGAGGAAACTCGGTATGTAACGGGTGGTCACCCATCCACAGACCAACCTAGGCAAGCGCGGCTTAACCTAAAGATCGACCTGAGCGGCTACTATTATTTAGCCACGAGCTCCTCGAAAATGATAAACTATGTATAATACTTTTTAATCCATCCTCTTTAGAAGATGAATTTTGCAACATGACTTATGGAACATTTTATGTTTAAATTACCTTATTTTTTTATTGTTTGTGGCAGTAAATGCAATTTAAGTATTGAGGCACAAAAATAATTTTAGACTTTAACCAACAAGGAGGATCCAATTTCGGCTATGTTTATCATTAAATTATATTGATACAGTTTCCTTCAGCAAAATATACTTTCTGTTTACCACATCACCATTACACATCAGCCCAGAATAAAATACACAGTATTGTACCATGATGTATTTGTGAACATTACCAGTTTGCCAGTACATCCGACATTACACACGACCCGACCTTCAAGGGCATTACATGACTTTTATTTTAGGGTCCGTCATAAATTCTTGGCTGTACATATGACGTCATTGTCATTTTTCGTCAACATGTTGGTATGTGGTGTCGGTTTACTCACAAATCATTGCCTGTGACTTTATCTTACAGTGTATTTGTGTTTTTTTGGTACGAGTTCTTGGAATGATGTTTCGTTTGATTACTGAGCTTGTGTCCTTTGAATGGCTCACCAGCAAAAACAGCGTAAGATTAATGTAAAGCCATCGGGAAATCTACCGTGGCTTAAAACACACACAAGCCTGTTGTTTTGGGAGCTCGAAAACGTTACATTCCTGCATTGGGAATAATATCCTCATGGCTGAAGGGTTGGGTAGAGGCCCACCTAATAGGAAATTCACATTTAGGCAGTTATGTTTTAGTCCCATGTAATAGAGGCAAGCTTGTTGCCATAGGAAGGGCTCATAACCAGACTCTTTTGCTGCTATTGAGGAATTCCTGGATTGAACCTAATAGCATTTTGCCCGACCTGGGACCACGTGATTGGCAGTCGCTTGCGATCGCTATAACAACTAAGCCGTGCTACATGTTACTACAGTACTTTCACAAATTATTATGCGTTGTGATTGGGACTGTAGTAGCATCATACTTGTTTTTTTTACATTCAAAATTGCCTGTTTTGGTCAAATTGAGATAAATGCTTGAAGTTTGAGTTTTTAGAAGGCTGAGTAAAGAAAGCGTAGTCTTTAACACGAGAATGTATTTATTTATGTATACACGAAACACATATAATGGAAAAAAATACATACAGCCAAAAGAGCACAAAGTTACCGCTTATTTCATTTAAAAATTTCTTTCAGCAGACCTGCGATAGGACAGATTGATAAGATACAAGCAGTACACACAAGTAGAGCATATAACCAGACAAATTATAAATCTACGAAATCATTATTATCATTCTCATTTGTCTGAAGTGCCCACGCTTCTTTTTCGTTCCAAAATTGTACGCAGGATGTAAAAATGATCATAAGAAAATGCCTTCAAACTCAAATATTTCAAATTCCCTTAAAACGGATTCCGAAACATTAATATTGATATCCCATATTATCCGCGTTCTGAAGGGAAAATTCGAAGTGATTTATTTTGCTCACTTTCCGGCTACCTCCTTATATTTTTACCGCCATTTCTTTTACTTTTATACACGATCCGCCATTTTATTTTTAAAGAGAATATGAAGCCCATTTTTGTTGTAATAAACTTTGTATTTACATATTTATAATTTTCACAGGATTTTTTTCCACGTGATTTGTGTTTTCTGAGAAATATTTCAGGAGTGGTTATGTAAGTATTATGAATGAAAAAACTGGCCAAGTGCGAGTCGGACTCGCGTACCGAGGGTTCCGTACAAACTTGCGACACAAACGGCTATCTAGTCTTAGAAGATTGATATTTTTACAGCTCTGAGGGACTTATAGACAATTCGATAGGTACATCTACGCGTTCCCGAGATAGGGTCAAGGGTCTTGACAGACAGCCAGACAGACATACGGACAACAAACTAATCCTGGAAGGGTTCCGTTTTTTTTCTTTTCGTCCAACTCGCTCTTGACCAGTTTTTATTTGATATTTGGACTAACGAGATGACGAGCAAAAAGTAAGTATGGGACGAAGAAATTCCTAGTATGGGGCAACATTTACATACATAGATTGCAGCGTTTTACCGTGAAAGGTAGAGTAGTGGTGTGTCGCCTCGCTGATGTTGGGAAAAGATGATGCAGTCACTGCACCAACCGTGTCTTCAAGATAATTGGGACTCGACTTGGCGAGGGCACTACCGTGCCCTCCGATAAAGACTGTTGGTTGGTGCTGGCGCCGGATGGTATGGAAGAATTCAAGGAAAGATCTCGAGTAGGCCTTTGCAGCAGTAGAACAGTATTGGCTTGGGGAAAAACGGCCTGAAAATGATGATGATTATTCTTTTAGATTTAATTAATAATTTAAACACAACGAACTACGCTAAAAACAGTACCTTCCTTTAAAGTATTTATCCAAATTTAACGAGCATCTCCATAAATGGTTTAAATCAAGCAACCTTTCAGAATGTCAAAATTTAAATAACGTCAATTTGATTTATTTGTTTTATACGACGTATTCGCTGTAAGCTGTATGTCTTTATCATCTTAAATGGTCGGCTAATCAATGATGATGAAATTGTTTATGATGATTTGCATTTTGTGGCCATTGGTCTTTACATCCGAATTTGGTGTTGTGTCTGAAAAGCTTTAACTTTGTTATTTGACGGCACGGTAATTGGTGCAGTGGCTGAGCGATCAACTGCTGCGCTGCGTGTCGCGGGTTCGATCCCCGCACGGAACAAATGTTTGTATGACCTACAGGTAGTGGCAGTGTTTCGGGTCTGGCTGTTTGTGTATGTAAGTTTAAACGTTTGTAAATGCACCCACAATACAGGAGAAAATCCTAGTGTGGGGCAACGTTATTCTTTTATTTTAAGTACTAGCTTTTGCCCGCGGCTTCGCTCGCGTTAAATTCGGTAGTGCCTTATTGATTTGTAATAGCAACGCTAAGTTTTCCCGTTTCTTCCCTCTTTCTCCCTCACATCCCACTTTTTTCAAAAAAATATTAGCCTATGTCCGTCTCCTGGTTCCCAACTATCTCTGTACCAAAATTCATCAAAATCGGTTTAGCCATTAAAGCGTGAAGAGGTAACAAACAAACAAACAAACAAACAAACTCACTTTCGCTTTTATAATATTAGTAAGGATTAGTTTGGATTATTATTTTGGTTTAGTTAAAGAGCTCGTGGCTAAATAATAGCAGCCGCTCGGGTTGATCTATAGGTTAAGTGGCGCTTGCCTTGATTGCTCTGTGGGTGGTTGAGCACCCGTTATATACGGAGTCAAAGGCGGCGGAACCGCCTTTGACAGCCGTTACAAGTAGTCAGTGCCCCGAAACTCTGACAACTAGTCTCTCCTATTAAGAATAAGAGGTGTCGTATTACTCAGTACTAAATGGGTTGTAGAGGTCAGATAGGCAGCCGCTCCATGTAACATACTGGTACTCAGCTGCATCCGGTTAGACTGGAACCCGACCTCAACATAGTTGGGAAAAGACTAACGTGACTTAAACAATTCGAGCGCTGTTATTATTTTACCAGAACCTCTAAAAACGATATGATTTCCAAAATTCAAATTGTGTCCTGGTAACTTTCTAAATTCGGGGACATCAGGATCATAAAACCGTAAAGAGGTTAGACCTACTTACATTGTAAATCCGAAGATTGAACGCTAATAAAAATTCTCGCTGAATGTCGTCGACATCGTAAAAATAATTCACTATAACGATTTCTGCGAAGGTCTAGAGATTGAACTCGTATTATATCTCTCTGCAATCACACACCCACTCCTACGCAGATTAGTTGGCAATGTCAGTTTTTTAAGAAAAGGTATATACAAATGGATGTCCAAATCTTTTCGGAAGTGTCTTGAAAACTGTTATGAAAAGAAAGACATTTTTTTGCGGATGGGAATCATCAAAGACCTCTCTAGGCGGAGCGTGGGAAAGTGTCAGCCTATTAGTGACTAAAACCCACTAATGTTCCTTCTTTTGCCCTTTATGTTCCGAGGTCGCGATATCTCTTTTGAACAACCCCTAACCCTGATAAGACACAGTCTTGAACTATGGGCTGCGTGCGGGTTAGATATCACGGTCCATTAACACAAAGGGCTGGAGAATGAACATGTACGGCTTTTAATTAGGAAAAGTCGGACCCTCTCTTCTGCTCCAGAAACAGCGCGAGGAGTTAAAAATTTCACATCTGAAAAAAAGCCTTAAGCCATACTTAAATAAGTTACGCAGAAGTTTTGAATATTAACCGCGTTATCCACGTCCCACTTATCTTAACGCTTTCTGTCATTTTAGTAATAAACTTTTGAAATAAAATACGTCGTAAATTATTTGATTAAGAAACTTTTACACAACGAACTTTCTCGTGTTGTGTCAGCGAAATAAACAAATACAGGACATTGCGTGTATCATTAGCTGTGTACAAGACTCTTTCTGAGAACGCAAGATATTGCAATTTGAATATTTGAAGATGTATTTTGAGTTGAATTTTTACTTTTAAAATTAGGCCATCTATCTAAAATAGGTTACCTACTGATGTAGCTTTAGTTCAGCGTACATTAGTATCACATATATAACATCAATCTTATAATTCGCGTAGTTAGATGTGTGTGCAACAAGTGCACCAATATTTCGTAAGACCTATGTTTAACACTTAACAAAATCGAATTCCAGTCAATCACACTAAAATTTAGAATATTCAAAAGAAAGTAAAAATTGAAGTTGGAAGTTTTGAAAACTTAAACGTACAGAAACAGATATAGGGTAACTTTTATCCCGAAAAAAACAAGTATTAGTCCCGAAAGAAATAGCAATAACGTTCTTATGTTAATAGATGGTGCCACGTGTGTTTCGAATGCAAAATAACAAGCAGAGACCCGAAACTGGTTGCAGGTTGCAGGTTGTTTGATGATGTTATTCCGTAGCGTCCATTATCTCATGTAATAAACAAAGAACAGAACACGAAGTACACCATAATAAGTGCCCAATCGTTTGTGGAACAGCACTCATTTACAGTTTTAGTCAGAGTCATGTGTTGCCAGAGGCGAAACTAATAAAAAAGCTAAAAAGCCCGGCTTGCCCAAATTATAACACCAAACATACCAATAGTTATATTAAAAACAATCTGTACCTAAACTAACATTAAAATTCACGGACTAAAAAAATTTAAACGTTATAAAAGCAGTATTTCAATTGAACTAAGGACTCCTAACAACAATATTATCTATAGCATGTGTTTTTGTGTTCCAAAATAACCCTTTTTTATTATATACACTAATACGGGGGCGGGGGTCAATTCAAAAGACAAGGGCTTGCTCTTCAATCAGACCCCCGGTTTGCCACTATGTGTTGCCGGTTATTCGAAAGAGATACCGCTGCCCCGAAACATAAAGGGCAAAAGAAGTAACATATTTTTTTTTTTTTATGAATGGCATCTCGCCGTTCAACCAAGGAGGTTGTCGTCTGCTTAACCGGGCGAATCCTGTGGGTGCCTTAAAAATTAAGACCTCCAGCCAGGGTAAAAACTTACAAACTAAGCGACTACACGCTAAGGGCACCCCCTGTGGGGTACGAGCCTCGGCTTAGAGCGTCGCTGAGGGACAGCAAGGGACAGGCTGGATCTGAGTGATATTATTTATGGACTATTTTAACTTACTGGCTCAGCAGCGCGGGCTGGCTCTTGCAAGGGACGGGTGAAAGTAACATATTATGGGTTTTAGTTAATATAATACTGACAGTCCCCCCCCCCTCGCTTCGTAGCGGAGGAAGTATGATTCCCATCCGCAAAAAAGACCTGAAACCAAATTGATTTAACAGCGAAGCCACCGGCAAAAGCTAGTCTAATGTATAAGTCTGGCTACATACAAAGCAGGCTCCGATTGTGAAATCGTACAAACTATCTCTACAAGAACAGATAAGCAACATTCCTGATGGCGTGTTTATTGAAGTAATTACTTACGGGTTCCTAACTTGATTCCCTTTTACAGGCATTGCACGTAGATGATTTTAATCGCTGGAATTTTAAACGATAGAAATTGCCAATTGGTTGGTAGATAATCTAAACATATTATAAACTAGCTGTTGGCCGCGATCTTCGTCTGCGTGAAATTATTATAAAATATGACTGTATTTGAATCGGATTTTGTTGATTATTTTTCCGACCCAAATATCGACCAATAGAATTGCACCATTCGACGTCACGTGGTACAACCTACATGGTATTATACTGAAAATTTTTTGAAAATTTTCTCTGGTCGTTGTTATGCATAAAAAACAAAACATCAATGCAATCAATGCAATTCTATTGGCCGACATTTGGGACGGAAAAATAATCCCCCGAATACCACACGAGCTTCAAAATTATCTGGCATTTCCCGATAGGTTCCCTGCAAACAAATAAAATCGTCAAGTTTTTCAGGAAAAATCACTCGCGCTTCGCGCTCGTGATTTTTTAACCTGAAAAGAAAAACTTGACTCCTTCATTTGTTTGCAACGAACTTATCGGAAAATACCCGATAATTTTGAAGCTCTTGTGGTATTATATGTGACAATTTTAACAAACTGTCATTATAACGTTGTTCTTTAGATATTACGTACAGAAATTTAAATTTGATTTATTTGTATAGATTTAAGTCGTTTTCTTGTGAATCGGTGCGGTCACGTTGGTCATATAAACCTAAAATCTAGTATTATTTAAACCTGAAGATGTCACCTGCCTGAAGCTCAGTTGAGAATCTTTTAACAAAGCAAGGCAAGAAAAACCAGCTCAAGTTGAGTATCAAATCATCACACGCCACCATCAGTGAGCATGAGATTCTCTCAACCATCAGGGCAACCGTCGGTCAATTAAATTACAAAGATAGTACTCACACATGGGCATTACAATTATACAATACTAGCTTTTGCCCGCGGCTTCGCTCGCGTTAAATTCGATCCTTATTGATTTGTAATAGCAACGCTAAGTTTTTCCTTTTCCTTCCTCTTTCTCCCTCATATCCCACTCTTTTTAAAAAAAACATAGCCTATGTCCGTCTCCTGGTTCCCAGCTATCTCTGTACCAAAACTCATCAAAATCGATTTAGCCATTAAAGCGTGAAGAGGTAAAAAACAAACAAACTCACTTTCGCTTTTATAATATTAGTAAGGATTAGGAAATTGAGTCTAAAACTGAGAAGAACACGCTAAGAAGTAAAACACCGAAGAGATGATGAATGAAAAAACTTTATTTTGGGTAGCATAGACCCACAGAAGCCTTAAACTAGTATAATATTGTTATATTGAATTTGATAGTATGTGTATACGAATATAAGGAGAAGTATAAGGAGTAGCAGTATGAAAAATAAGGAGAAGTAGAGCCATCATAGGTATAGACGGGACTGTAAAAAATTTACTTGTACTTAATACAAAATATTCTAACAAGTAATTACTAGGCCAAAGCCATTCTTCAATGTTTCCCAACTATAAGGCATTAACTAACCAAGACACATCTCAGTGTATTCGATAATTACACATAACCTTTGTATAAGGATTTCCATATGAATTTCCCGCGTATGACAACCCATTACGTGTTACTGTTCCCTGTTCAAATATTCCCTTCTGTGAATATAATATTCTTTGTTCTCGAACAAAACCTCTGCAAACGATTCATCGAAGGATATTCTTGGGTCGGTAAGGTGAATTTTGAGTGAGACTATTTTTCGAGTGTCCCACAGCTGGGCTGTTCTCCCCTTTCTCCTTTCAAAATCATCTCTATCTTGTGCGTGATCTGACCATGTTTGGGAAACAAGATTGGGAAGAAGTGGGGTTACTATGATGAAGACATCATAGTAACACGACTTCTTCTGATCACTTCTCACTTCTTTGGTTGTTTTAATGTCATTCCAGTGTGGGAAGGTGGCAGAGCTATACAGTACGTCTAGCGCCATCTCTTCCCACTAGATCGTCACATTTTGTTGCGGTTTACCTCGACGGCGATATCCTCAGTGAAAACGTAATAAGTTGCCCCTTAAAATAATATGAAATTCGAATCGGTTGCATGGCAAAATGGTCAAATGGTGTTATTTTTTAAATTTTTACTAATATTATAAACGCGAAAGTGAGTTTGTTTGTTACGTCTTCACGCCTAAATGGCCAAACCGATTTTGATGAATTTTGGTGCAGAGATAGTTGGGACTCTGGAGACGACCATAGGCTAAAAAAAAGTGAGAAAAGGGGGGAGAAAGAGGAAAGGAAAGGAGTGAGAAAGATATTTTTTTTATCATCATGCGGGTTAAAGTTAGCGTTAGCACAAAGTAACTATGCCACGCAGACGAAGTCGCGGGCGGAAGCTAGTACATTATATGTATTTCTTACTTAGATTAGGGATTTGCTATGAAGGTAGGTACAGTTGTAGTTTGCTACTCGCTAATAGTATTTTCAAGTTATCTTTTTTCATTTAATCCATAACATCACAGCTGAAATCAAGACTTGCCAAATCAAATTTATGACCAGCTTACAGCCAGATGTCAAACTTCAACACCTCATCACATAAAAGTCACCGTAAACCACCTTCAATAAAAACCCAGCCCTACGTCTCGGCTTGTTTAATTTATGTTGTTTACATGTTTGTACATAATTACTCAGTTGACCACATAATTCAGCGGGACCATTAGCACGCGGGGAATTTGTACGGCCACGGTTGTGGTCACTTTATTTATTTCCACAGTTTTTAGGGTTTATTTTGCGGATTTTAGAGGGTTAACGGTCGATTGAGTAGCTGCAATATAGATGTGATTTTGATCATGATATTTTAATAGTGACAAGTCCATATTGTATTGTCACTACATAGTATAAAACAAAGTCGCTGTCGCTGTCTTTCTGTTGCTATGTTGTATGTATGCTTAAATGTTTAAAACTACGCAACGGATGTTGATGCGGTTTTTTTAATAGGTAGAGTGATTCAAGAGGAAGGTTTATATGTATATACTTCACGTTATGACTCTTAGGAGGTAAGCAGCGGGTAAAACCGCTGGGCGGGTCGCTAGTATATTATAAAATATGGTTTAACTAAAGTCAAAGTCAAAGTCAAAGTCAAAACCATTTATTTCAATTAGACCATTACAGGCACTTTTGAATGTCAAGAAACAAAACTAATCTACAGTCCCGGTCACAAGGCATAATAACTTGTGAAAGTACTGTAGTTGCCCATTCCAAAGCGTTGATCTCTATGGAGAAGAATGGGCAAGAAACTCCATGGACACTCTTTTAAATTATAATTTTTTACAAAATTGTATTTACATCATTCATGTTGAGATTATACAAATATGTGAGAACGATGTAGAAAGACGTGCACAGTAAGAGCGTCCAGAGTAAATAAAAAGCAAAATTTAATTTTAAATCTAAATAAGTTAAAAATGAACCGTGGTAGCTAAAAAATGACCAGTCCCAACTGACAGCGCCCGTTCACGAACATGACGTATGGATCAGCCCCATTCAGCTCGACCATTTTGAAGGGAGCTAAATGACCCGACACACCCGCCACCATCAGCGAGACATTTAAGTGAGCATGACACTATCAACCACCAGGGCTTCGTCAAGTCAATGATAATACATAGCACTCACATATGGGCTTAATAATGATACAATACTAGAGAATTGATTCTATACATTGCAAAGATAGTCTTACAATCTTCTGCAGCTTCCACTATAGCTTCGGTTACCAATCAATGAGTTTACCCCTATTCTTGTGGAGCAGGACCAGCATTGAGCCAAGCATTTTTATCATCAATGTAATCCCCCAACTTATAATATGCTTGCCTACATAGTGTGCGTTTAATACAAGATTTAAATTTCGTTTCATTCAGTTGAAGAATGTGGGGAGGTATTTTATTGTAGCATTTTAAACAGTACCCCATGAAAGATGAGTCTACTTTAGCTAACCTGAAACCTGGTTGAACTAATTGGTCCCTATTTCTAGTATTATAATTGTGTCTGTCACCTCTTTTACTAAAAATATGCAAGTTTTTCCTGACATACATGATGTTTTCATAAATATATTGACAAGGTACTGTCATGATGTTAATATCCTTAAACTGTTCCCTTAAAGAATCTCGCCTACGTAGGTTATATATGGCTCTGATAGCTCTTTTCTGCAGAATAAATATAGACTCGATGTCTGCACCCCGTCCCCAAAGTAAAATACCGTATGACATGATACTATGAAAATAACTAAAGTAGACTAGCCTCGCGGTATCTACATCAGTAAACTGACGGATTTTTCTAACAGCATATGCTGCTGAACTAAGGCGTCCTGCAAGAGATGTTATATGCGGACCCCATTGTAGCTTTGAATCGAGTGTTATTCCCAAGAAAACAGTTTTTTCGACGAATTCTAGTTTCTCTTGATTCAATACTATGTCACACTCACTGTTTTTGACATTTGGTAGAGCAAATCTTATACACTTCGTTTTTTTCCCATTTAATACTAAATTATTAGCGGTAAACCAATTATGTACCTGCATTAGGGCATTATTTACGTCGTCAAGATTTGTGGCACGTCTGTTTATCTTAAATATTAAAGAGGTATCGTCAGCAAACAACACCATTTGTGGTTGGTTTTTAAATAAATGGGGTAGATCATTAATATATACTAAAAAGAGGAAGGGACCTAATATTGATCCTTGTGGTACACCCATCTTTACATTTGAACCCATTGAATTGACACCATTTATTTGTACTTGCTGCTGTCTATCATTTAAATATGATTTTACTAAACTAAGCGCAAGTTTTCCTAGGCCGTAATGTTCAAGTTTCAAGAGTAGGGTTTCGTGGCTAACACAATCAAACGCTTTTGAAAGGTCACAAAAGATTCCTATGGCATCCTGTGCCTCTTCCCACGCAGTAAATATGTGTTTTAACAAGGTAACACCAGCGTCAGTCGTACAACGTCCTTTGGTGAAACCATACTGTTTTTCATGTAAGATCTTATTGGTGTTAAAGTGGTTGAGCAAGTAAAATTGATGATGATGCCATTTCGCCGATTTTCGGCTTTTCTAGGATAGTTCTCGAAAGCTTTGTTGTGTGGCTCTATTATGTTCTTTCAAGTGGAAAAAAAACTAGAAGAATCATAAATGTAAAACGTTTTGTGGCCAAAGTGAAAAACAACCGAAAAATTGCAACACTTTTTGTGAATATTTGAAAGTAATAAATTCTCTTGGAGAAGTCAAAGTCATTCCTAGCTAGAAAATTATAAAGCCTAGGTATCATTTTAAATTAGTTCCGGAATGCAAATACTAGGTGCATCACGTAATGACTGGGTTGTTACTCAGCGATTTTCTCGAATGTCAAGCTGACACTTTCTCAGGCCACAAGATTTTCTAATGCGTTACTAATATGAAGATTGTTGTATTCATGGTCTCGCCAATGAGTACAGTACGATGAGACTTGTTCGCAGTAAGATAAAAAAATAAGCTTTTGTCGTTTGTCAAATGCGATAGCTGTCTACTGGAATACGACAATGGTATAATACGTAATATAAAAAGAAGGAAATATTACATGTATTGTTCAATGAAATGAAATGAAAAATGTACTTATTGTAAACTAAAATTAAATATTAAACGAAATTATTTGTCCTTAATTTAAACGTATTATTTAGTGAAATGAAATATCAGATCTACTATCCAATGTAAAGTTTAAAGAAATGTTGAATGTATTTTTTCTTTAAGCAAAATGTAAAATGTATTTTCAAATATAATGTTATGTTATGTATTGTAAATATTATTATGTAAATAGTGGGCATTCTTGTTTTTCAATGAACTTAATTCATTGCCATTAATAACATATTTTTATCATTATTTAGTTCCAAACTTTGTAAAGGCTGTCTTTAGTTCTTGGTGCATCATAATCATGGATTTTCGCACTTTTTACTAGAACAAGATTAAATTTTAGTTGCAAAATTCGTTAGTTGGAAAATTTCGGCCTTCTTACTTCTTCATTTCGTGCCGATGAAACATACTGTTTAAGACCAGTATGTAACCACCTGCACAACCCTAAAGCTCTAACATTTTCTTCGTTTAAATCCTTATAGATGCAAGACATAAGCATCGTAGTAAGTTGATAATTTAGTTTCTGATTGCTTTTGAAAGTTGGTTCTCGCAAAAGTGGGTGTCCACTAAAATATAACACTAAAACCATATTTATGATCAGCGGGCGTAAACGAAAGCGTTTTAAGACTGTCAAAAGTTTAACTGAAAAAAGTTTTTTATTGTCTGGCCGTGAATTACAGTGTTCTATGGAGTTTATTCATATTGTCTTTATTCTTCAGTTTCAAGTAGTAGATTGTTGCTAGGGAGTTCGTTCCGCCACTTCTTCTCAGCTAAAACAGAATGGTAAAGTTTTGGCGGACTATGTCTTGTAATTTGACGTTGAAAAAATACTGATATCGGCCTAATTTGAATAAAAGACTTTTGATTTTGAAGCTCATCACGCTTATATTTTAGAATAGACACAAAGTTTCTGGATATTTTGCATACAAATTGCTGAAGCAGCTGCCTTTTTTGTGTATAGAAAATCATTAAATAATTCGCTCCACTCTAAGCAGAGCGAGAGGGAATGTCAGACTTTTATTGACCCACCTATATTCCTTTTTGTGCCCTTAGTATTCCGGTGCCGTGGTATCTCTTTCGAACAACCCGCAACCCCGGCAGGCGGTGGCCCTGGCATTCCCCTCTGTTTTGCTAACATCTCTTTGAAGCGCGTCTGGAAAACGAGAAACCGTCGATACTGCCTGTCGTTACTACAAGGACGGACGATGAGCTGCCCGAAGGAGCTGCCTAATGATCTATTTACATGACTATGTAGTTTAGAAACAAATTCTTTTGTTTATTTTGACTCTATGCCTTTCTGAACAGAAGATTCTTTGTTATGTCTTAAAAGCTATTATGTCTAGACTTTCGCTAATGAATGGTATCAATCTCAATGATCTAACATAGTTAGCGAGTCTCCGAACTATATCGTTTTCCCACGCAATCCTAAAGTAAGCTATTTACTAATTTACACTCAATTATATATAACTACGTGTATTCAACGGCACGTTACGAAATCATAAGTTTGGAAAGAAATCTATTTCGATTCGCGAAAAAATAAACTATTACAGTGATTTATCGAGGCATAAATTTTTATTTAACAAATTATTTGATGTTTAACAGAAATATGAAAGATATTACAGTAATATGTTTGTGTTAGCTGTCCAATAGGCTATCAGCAGAAATGAAGCCCTTGAAATAACTTATTCTGAGCTTTGAATGATAGTGTGAACCTGTGTAAACATATAAAAATATGATTTGCGGCAAATTGTTAGTTTTTGTAGTTTATTTTACAGTTTATTTTTTTTCGCTCATAAAACCCACCAAAGCTTACGTATTGGCCAAAGTTCGGTTCGATGTTTGAGTAATAAAATTGTAATATAAACCTTGTTTACGTGGACACATTACTAGGCGTATTACCGAAATCGGGACACGGCACGAATCGGTTCCAACTTGTGTTTCGCGCCTATTTATACATACATACATCATTGGCGTATCAAGACTATATTTCGCAGTAGCATGTACCGGCACTCGAGTTGATGCCAAATACTATGTTTTAGATGTTGCTTTCAAAGAATGTGTCATGGGGGTATTAATTTTCTTTACGCAATATTTGTCTTGCATAGGTTACC
This sequence comes from Ochropleura plecta, assembly GCA_905475445.1. Taxonomy (NCBI): domain Eukaryota; kingdom Metazoa; phylum Arthropoda; class Insecta; order Lepidoptera; family Noctuidae; genus Ochropleura; species Ochropleura plecta. The sequence continues at coordinate 19,380,075 of FR997726.1, read as the reverse complement.
GCTGTTCAACTCTTCTGACATTTGTAGGTACTTGAATCATTTGACACAATAATCTTTGACTTATCACCACTAAATCAGCATCTTTGTGGTAACTAGATGAGCATTTAAAATAAATATATTTGTTTTTCCTGGAGTGGTCCAACTGGTAGTCCACGCGCGTAGTGTTCCACGCGCGCCTCAAAAAGATGTCAGTAAAGCAGAGGGGCCTGCCAGGGTCACGGCCTGTCGGGGTTGCGGGTTGTCCGAAAGATATCCCGCGGCTCCGGAACAGGAAGGGCAAAAGGATAGGTTTTAGTTAGTAAAAGTCTGAAACTCCCCTCGCTCCCTGGGGGAAGTTATTTGATGATTTTCCACCAGCAAAAAAAAAGTGTGTGTGTCAGCTCCGACACACGACTGGAGTTTACTCCTTAAGTACAAAAAAAATAAAATAATTAAAAATATCACTGACGGACGACAAATTTCATAAAGCGCCATCTAGTAATATTCAACTGTACGACAAACACCATAGGTGCGGTTGCACCAAAGTTGCACCAAAAACGTAACGAGGTCATTCATCAGTAGATTTTACACCTCACATTTTTCTCATACCGGGCGCCTTATATAATGAAAATCGATTCTTAAGGAGTAAACTCCAAAAACAAAAGAAATGGGAAGATGTAACTCCAACATTAAATGAAACAGCAGCGGTTTGTGGAGCTCCTGCCCTGCTCGCTTTCCTTCATGCCTTCTTAGCCTAAAAGGTATAAGGCACTAGAATCGTGCTCTCTGTATTTTGAATAAAAATCAACAAATGGAATGTCAATGTTGTACTAACTAAAACCTATCTATGTTCCTTCTTTAGCCTTTTATGTTTCGGAGGCAGTGGCGAAGTGACAGTAAGAATAAGAAGTCCCTATCAGAGCAAGGGAAACCGCGGCCCCGAAATACAAAAGGCTAAAGAAGGAACATGGATGGGTTTTAGTTAGTACAACATTGACATTCCATTTCATGATTTTCCATTCGAAATACAAAGAGCACGATCATAGCGCAGCAATTTTTTTTTACTTTGCTCCACTCTCGTAATTTCTACAGTATCGTGGGTGCGTTTACAAACATTAAAACTCACATACACAAACAACTACCTGTAGGTCATACAATTGAACCCGCGACTCAAAGCGCAGCAGTCGATCGCTCAGCCGCTGCACCAACCGTGCCATCGATGTCTGGTTTCAATTCCCCGAGACATTACTGAACACGTCATCACGTGTAACCGACATGCTGAAAAAAACTATTAACTGTATCACTATGGTACACCATAATGGGTGGTCTATTAGATTTATTATACTAGTTGATCCAATAAAATGCCGTCACGTCATTTGCAAGCCGAGCAATAAATAGCGCCAAATTACTGGCGCCGACTCGATTGCTACCGATTGTGTGGTGGCCAGACATTTTGCAGACAACAGGATTTTTTTCTTCTTTCGTATAGTCGTACGAAATATGACGAGCTAAAATGATTAGTTATTTACGCGCCTGACTGACAAGTGTTTGACGTATATATTTTGTCGATTTTTTATTGACTTATCATAACTGAGACATGTTTTGTTTGTCCGTTCGCACAACACAAATAAATTCGTAACTAGTATGCTGACAGGATCAAATGATGTTGCTATTCCAAGTTATAAGATGCTTTATAGGGTTTCGTATCTCAAAAGAAAGAAACGGAACCCTTATTGGATCACTTTGTTGAACGTCTGTCTGTCTGTCAATACCCTTTATCTCGGAACGCGTAAAGGTATCGACTTGAAATTTAAACTATATACTCAAGTCTATGGTCCCTTAGAGCTGTAGAAAAATCATATTATTATCTCTAACTCGAAGTAATCAAAAGATATTGCCGTTTATGTCTCAAATTTGTAGGAGACCCTCGCCTCGGTGTGATTTTCGATTCGCACTTGTTTATAAGTATAATAATATCATTGATGATGACGATGTATCTAACTGGTGAAGGAATTACAGGTCTTTAAAGATGATGACATTACCTTGGTGAAGGAATTACAGTTTTCTTAGAACTTGTGAAATTACATTTGTTTGACAATATGCGTCAGTCTTCATTGTTTGCCAAAAATTATTCACATTTGTCATAATGCGTAATTGCCTACAAGTGTTGTTTGTCGTATATAAGTGTGAATTTAAGTAAGAAGCTGTTAATGTATGATTGTTTCTGAGTAATCATACATCATTGGTTTATCCGTGTTTGCTGCTTAAAAGGGCACTGTTAACCTAACAAGTGACATAAGGTAATTTGCGTTGTGTTTATTTGATTAAATGGTTATTTTTAAGTGTGACCGATAATTTATCATACGACTGATTTGATCGAACAGTAAAAATAACAAACTTACAAGAAAAAGCACATATACCGTGTGACGAAAAAAAACTAATCAATGAAGGCTTACATCGACTACGTTCTAATTCAAACCGAATTAAAAACTCGTCTTAAAAATCTAAACAGCTGGCCACATTACAACCTAGCACTTGTGTATTTATTTCAATTAATACAAAAATAGTACCCAATCATTCCTAGATGATTCCCGCCAAGGTCAGTAGACCTTGGTGGGAATTATCTAGGAATGATTGTGTAGCATGGCCACCTTGGATCGACGTGCCATAGGCGCGGGCACATCCAAGGAATGTACAGTCACGAGTACTAATGTTAATCCAAAGAAAAACATCAAATGATTTTCTCCTATTATACCTATTGATTGTTATTTTAAGCTGTTTAGAAAACTTTATTATTTTGGAAATTTTGGGTGGTTTTTTTTTATAAACATTGCCCCACACTAGGAATTTCTTCTGTATCGTGGGTGCGTTTACAAACATATAAACTCACATACACAAACAGCCAGACCCGAAACAACTATCTGCAGGTCATACAAATATTTGTTCCGTGCGGCAATCGACCCCGCGTCACGCACGCAAATTCAATATATTAATTGATATTTTTTTTTAAAAAGATGTACATGTTTGAAAAATAATGTAGCTAAGTCTTTGCATGCCGATTGTTAAAATTTGGCTGAGCGTTGATAAATTATAAAAACTATTCTATTCAATAACATTAAACATATTTCTGCGCGTGACTGTACTTATTGACGTTCATTTTCGCGCAATTAACATTTTTTTTCTAATTCCCTTCCGGATGCTGCGCTTTATTTATTTGAAATAGAAATAGCGTTGGTTGGAATGCAGGTAGCGATGTTAAACGGATTGAAAGTATATTTTTTGCTAGATAATTCACTGACCGCAAGATAAACATAGCAGATGAGCTTCAGATGCAGTTTGTTATTGTGTGTACAGGTTTTTAACACGTCTGAAGAAAATTAATCACTGAATTTGTTTGAGAAAAGATGGTGTCTAAAGTTTTTATGTTATAGTTGCATTGAATATTATATTTTAGAGAGCTGGTTTTTTAAGGTTTCGAACCTGTTTATGTGCCTGTCTGTCAATCTCGGGAACCCGTGAAGGTATCGAGTTGAAACTAAAAGCATATACTTAAGGGTCCCTTGGAGCTGTGAAAAAATCAACCCTCTAAGGCAGTCAAAAGATGTTGCCATTTATGTAGCAAGTTTGTACGGAGCCTTCGGTGTGTCAGTCCGACTCGCACTTGGCTGTTTTTTTTAAATTTATTTAAGTTTTTATTAGTATGAACATGGGCATTCAAATCGCACAGATCAAACGTAAAATTTAATGAGCACCTGTCCTAAACTTTTGTTGCAAAATATTTTTTTTATTTGCAGATACTTTTTTCAATACCTTTTATTTATAAGCCATGTACAGCAACAATAAATAACAATTCTATTCTATTTTTAATTCCGCTACAAACGAGATACAAAATACATAAAATCTAAATCAAAATGAGAAAAGTTTGCAAAAACAAAATATAGACAGTGCTTTCTAACACTTAATACGGTGTTTAATGTCAAATTGACAGCTATATTTCACACTAGCAACACCTCAAATAAGATAACTCACAACAAGAACTCCATCGATTTATTTTCACTAGTAAAATAATTAACACACGTTCCAAATACACGCGACCGGCTACCGGACACACCGGTTTATAGTAAATACTAATCGATTTCTGTCAATTCATTAAATATCCGATCGAGATCGATTAGACTGGGTCCTAAACAGAGCGATCGCGTACGTTTTATTAGGTGAACAGAGGCTAGCACGAGCGCACGGTGTAAACGTAACGTAAGTACATCAATTAAATTCATGTTCATGAAAAAAAAACATTTACACAGATATAAAAAATAATCTTGGTATTAAGCCCAACTTTGTAAGTGCTCAATGTTGCAACAAGAACAATCAGTATTATTAACACATATAAACAAATTATGAAAATTTTGTAACAAAAGTCACCTTTTGGTTTTCCGAACAGATGAGTGGCATGTGAATCGTTTTAGTTACGACACGGGTGCGGGTAATTCAGTTAACATGTCAAAACTCAAAATTTGGTTCGGATTAAAAGAATAATTATTGTAATCCGCGAAAGTCAGTCAACTAATGAAAGAAACTTCCACTTATTTTACGGCATTGGGAAATTAGTGGCAATTTATTTGAGAAGGTGCCCCATATCGGTCGTGAGATCCGATTAAATCCGTAATCGATTTGAAATCGACTTTTAATGACGGATAATTTAATCGACTAAACTGATTTGTTTTCTCTGCATAATATTTTAATAAATTATGTTTCATTTATGGGTTTAACTTGTGGAAAATGAAACATGTTAGGAGAAAAATGACAAACTAAAAAAAGTAGATATTTGAAATTTATAATTTGCTGTAGCAGTAAACGTTAGGTGTAACGGATAAGAAGTTATTAAAAGAGCTTCAGTCGACATGACTTTCTTTTTATGGCTGCTGTCTCCTGAAATAATATATTACTCAGGTAAAACTTTACATCACTGAATATTACAAGCATGAACATGATAAATGATACTCGTTGAGATAACAAAACCATATAATTTCAGATCATTAAGAAAGCTAGGTTGGACGCTATTATATCTGAGACAAGTTGTAAATAAATGAGCAACACAGTGAGTGTTGTAGCTTGTATTTTACATCAATTTAAATTTACGCTCGCATAAATAATAGCCGCGTAAAGGTCGACTTTCTGGGCCAACTGACGTAACCACCCTAAAATATTTTGATAAATCGAATTGTGTCATTCGTTCACTGAACGATAACGATCATTCATTGTTAACCAATAGGAGCATTAACATCAAAACTAATCGATTATCGAATCAAATTGATTGGCTTATTAGTGAATGAATGATACGAATTATTTCCATCATTTTTATTAATACGCCGTATAATTTAGGTCATTATGGCGGTCGATTTCCGGAGATATTAATGTCTTGATTTACAGATTATTTTGCCTTGATGAATGAAGTTAAAAAAGAAGATTATTAAAGCGTTCATCGTAAATTAATTTGTACACACGACGACAGATCAACCTATACAAAACCAGTTTAAGCGGATATCTCGTCGTACGGGAAATCTACGGCGTACGATTCGTAGTTGAAAGATCAGCATAAACTGGTTTTGTATAGGTTGATCTGTCGTCGTGTGTACAATGGCGTTGCTTAATATTTATGTTTGATGTTCGCGTTGTTCTGCGAATTTTACGATGTATATGTGAATGACGGGGGCCATTAAATTAATTAGCTGAACGGAGAGCCTGTGAATGGAGCTCCCAATGATCCTAATTTATGTATGATGAATACTAATCTTAACTAATTTATGAATCTCTTCATCTTGTGTCTAGGTCCTTAGACACAAGATGAAGGGATTCATAAATTGAAAAAAACCCAACCAAAGGAGCCAACAGAACCATCCTGTTACATACGTCGGAAGTCTGTTCAAAATAAACGTAAAACATATTAAATTATGTTTTACTAATTAAATATTTATAAAGCAAACATTCATATTACACTTTTATGTTAAAAAGTATAATTTATTACGAGATACTTTATTTTATAATTATTAATATTGTAATAACAACCTCAAATGTTTCTGAAATACATATTTATTATATAAAATTTAACATTATTTAGGTAATGATGATCTCATGTAGGCATTTTATTTTCCACAAATCAACACCACGGTCAGTAGTTCTTACGTAATAAGTACTACCTAAATGTTTAATTACATCATTTTAGGGCTCATAAAATATTACAGACAAGTATCAAGACCGTTTTTTCGCAATACAAATTCATATTATTATTTTTGTTAATAGAAATAGCACTCTTGGCAAAATATTTGACAGTTTGTGAGTCACATTTAGATTTAGTCGTTGCATACACGAAGTAACAAACGACAAATTATGTAATCGATTATTTAGTGTATATACGAATGATATCTCTATTTATTTAAAACTATGAAAGAACAATACAATAAATAAAAAACGTATATCAATCTGTGATTTATTGCTATAATAAAAGTTCCGATAAACGACAAACAAAATGTGAAAACAAAATATTCTAGTTTTTACAACCGCGATATTTTGTATCCAAACTTTTTGACGGACTATAATTTTGTTGCAGCTCTTCAAATATGAGTTTGCAATCTGTAAAATACACAAACATTGCGCGAAATATTATTCCCTTTTGGAATACGGTATTCACTAAAAATACATGTACCATTGCGTAAAAAACATTTGCTGATGAAATCCGCATTTCGAAATACATCCGTGGGTTTGCGTTCTCATTCAGAAAATATTGGTTTGAGGAATGGATTGAAAAATTAGGGATGAAGATGATGAAATCTTGACCGCTGACAATATTCAAAGTAGTTATTTAACAGTGTAAATAATTCGGTATGTAAAGAAAAAGCTACCAATGCTAATTCCGAAAAAAAAAGTTTGTTGACCTTATTTTGTTATTTGATAAAATGAACGCCATCAAATTTTTAAAATCTCATTCCCTTCCAAATGACGTCACAAGTGTCAAGTATGAAGTTTCTATCACAAGGCAATAAATGTCACCTAAAACAGTTTTATTCTTAGAACTATTTAAAAAAGACCCTGGCAGAATAGTCGACATCGGCTCAGTTGCCAAAGAAGAAAAAAAAAACTATTTAAAATTAACTTCAGCATGGAAAACGAAAATTTACAACTAACATAATAATAAATTAAAATATTTGAACAAAATACCCAAAAAATATTTAACATACGGAATTATGGTACAGTCTTAGTTTTGCAATAATTTCAAACAACAATGTCCAATGTCTTTGTCACCGAACCCACTTTCTTTTCATGCAGAAGGATTAAGGTTAGTTTCACTGCCTAAAACAGGCGACAACACAATGTCTGAATGAAACCATTCCTTAAATGGATGTTGTTTCAATTTACGCGTATTTAAATAACCCATTACTTATGAGATTATATCTATTTGTTTGTTCTATGGATTTGGGGTTCCGGTGCCTATTGGCAAAGTCAGAATTCTCATTAATTCGCCTTGTCTGTCTGTCCGTATGTCACAGGCATTTTACTCCGAGCCTATTGGCACCACAGCGTTGAAAATTAGTGAGTATATGCCTTGTATATACTGCTATATAAGATGTTATAAAAACAACATATACCTACCTATCGATCTTTATGTAACAGGTTTGAAAAAAGACGTATATCGGGTGTGCTCTATCGATAGCCTTAAAAAAATACTAAGTTTTCTCAAATACTTCATTCTTACTTCGTAAAATTTATGTCGTAAATGGTTCTGAATAAGCTAGTTTTTGAGTTATGGTATTCTTTCGTCTAACTGCAGCAGTAACTTCGTTTTCTTTTAAAATTCTATGTAGCAGTTAATTTAGCTTTGCTGTTGAGTGTAAAATTATCTATGAATGAGCTTTAAAAATACTGTTATTTTATTATTTGATGCTACGGAACCCTATGTGTGCGAGTACGACTCGCACTTGACCGGTTTTTTTTAGTTTTATTCATATAGCCTGGATAAATAGATTGAATAGTCGTTGTTATGCTTTCATATAGAACATGGTAGGATAAAAGCATTATCTACTAAGCAAACAGTCGTAAGGACATCAGGTTTAAAAAAAATATATTTTCGTTTTTATTCGCAATAAAGTTTTAAGCAAGTCTATTCGTAGCTGTCTTAGATTTATGCGATTAAGGAAAATACGTGTCTATTAAGAACTTTTAAAAAACGTACTTTTTTAAAGTGATCTACTTTTTAATGTAGTTTCAAAACTCAATTTTTCACGAACAAAATCATGGACATCGCAAAATAGAAAAATCATCGCAAATGAAAATAAATAAAACGAAAAAGAAATTCTCACGAAATGTGGATTAGCGGTTCTTGATGAATGTGCACAAAAACAGACACACTGCGGCTTATGTAACGTCGGCGAGGATCTATATGAGCTTATAAATAAGTCTGTGGCTCCAAATAACATGTTCTGACTTATCAAGGCCGCCTTGGGTGGCCAGTTTTGTTAATTAGTATTTATTTATGCCAACAAAAGTCCGAGGCTCACCATCTTTTTGATAAATTGAGATAGTTTTGGGGGCGTGTCGTGACTGAATGAGGGATTCGTTGCGGTTCTACTTTTGAACACTATTTATTGTTTTTGAATACAGAAAAACATAATAATCTCAACATAAAATATAGAAAACACAATAATTGAAAATCAAAATAATTATAAAATTCATTAGAAATATTATCACTGTATATTCCTGATGGAAAAACACAATAATACTTTGCACGACCCGAGAATTGAACCCAGCACTACTCAGCAGTCTCGCTTGCAACCACAAGATCAACAAAGCAGGTTACATATTAATCTGAAGTTCTATAGTTTCCATACTCAAAATATCAAAAGAATGAAAAATGAGGTCACTGTTAAATTGTTACCTATCAGATGCTGCATCTTGTATCAGATCTTGATTAACAATCTTCCAGTATCAGATAGGCCGTTTGATTTAATCGATACTCAAACAACATTATCTGATGGTCACGGTCGCATTGGCAATTGTTTTGTTGTCGAACTTCGGCGACAGATTAACGACATCTTGTCACTTATAAACATTGTTTCCGATGGACTGGTCTGATTTTCTGTGTAGCAATTTTGATGGATGAGTCTGTGAAATACTTATGTGCTATGACACTTAACGTTTTTATTTAAACAGTTACTATAAAGAAATATTAAAGAGGAAGAGGTGCTTGTGGCTAAATAGCAGGCACACGGAACGATCTTTAGGTTTACGAGCGCCTGCCTAGCTTGATCCGTCGACGAGTGACCACCCAGTTTATACCGAGCTTCCTCCGTACCTTGTAAAGCACGTTGGTCCCGGCTATCATTTGTACATCTTGGACGGTTGTAAACTCGGCAAAGGTAGTCAGTGGCCCGAAGGTCTGAAAACCAGTGTTGCTGAGGGGTATCGTATTACCCAGTAATAACTGGGTTGTGGAGGTCAAATAGGCAGTTGCTCCATGAAAAATACTGGTATTCAGCTGCATCCAGATGGATTGGAAACCGACCCAAGCATTGTTGTGAAACGGTTAAGCAGATAAATATTATTTATATATAAGGTCTACATTATTCATGACTCAGCATTGACTTAACGTAGAAAATATCAACCAATTAAGACAAAGTTCATGAATTTTCTGGAATATTGGTTTAGTTTCTGTTTCTAAAAAAAAACTTAATCCAACGGCTACTAGGATAAAAACCAGGGAAAGAATCCCGATCTCGCGGATCTCAATCTCGAGGAATCTCGTGTGATTTCTCAAGATCAATCTCGAAGCATATGACGAAATCTCGCTCGAGATTGAAGAGATTGGGTGACTTTACACACGTCCGCTCAGTGCGATTGACGGCCTGGATTTCCGAAAAGCGAAAGCCAACTATCGCAGCTAAAAAACGAATTTATTATTGTTCCGGTATCTACCGGGATTGCAATTTCGTACCTCTGGAGATCTCAAATTTGCGAGCTGGCATTCCCTAATAATAACACTACTTACTATACGAAGATAAAGTACAGTTTGTGGCAGTTAGAAATGCTGTGCACGATTGATTCAAACTAGCTGTTGTGTTGCCTACAAATGACAGTTGTAAGTTGCGCCATTGGCACAAATTAGATGACTTGTCTACAAGGACCTAAGGTTGCGTTTCTACCCAAGATGAGCGAGGATGTGTAGCGAGGAATGTGTGTGAAACTAACCAATCACATTGCTAACTTAGCTCAAGGAAAGTAAAACTTCTTTTAGTTATTTTGACAAACATCCCTCGCTACGCTCATCTCCAGTGGAAACGCAGCCTTATTGTTGTTCGGGACAACTACTTTGTTGTATGTCTACGATTTGTAGTGCATTCTGATTTGTGGTTAACCAACCAGCTAGCTGAAGTGCCTATTTTGAACATACTTTTCGAAGACAAGCTATCGTCACATAAGTCATTTAAACGATGAAAATTCTGTAAACCCTTCTTTGTAAGTCGGGTAAACTAAGGAAAGGCTCACCTTTAAAAAGCAGCTATAACCTTGTGGTAAGACTGGCAGCCGACCCAATATAACTGGGAAAAGGCTAGGCAGATAATATGACCAGGAATTGTCGGCCACAAAACCTTAAACTCTCCCCTACCCCTACCCTCACTCTTGACGGCACGGTTCGCGGGTTTGATCCCCGCACGGAACATTTATATGACCTACAGGTAGTTGTTTCAGGTCTGGCTGTTTGTGTGTGTGAGTTTCAATGTTTGGAAACGCATCCACGATACAGGAGAAATCCTAGTGTGGGGCAACGATTTTTTTTAAAAGAACAAAAAAAAACAAACTTCATAATTCTAAACATTCCAATTTAATATTTCGTCACACCAAATTCACGATTGTTTTCATTTCCAATACGCGTGTCTGTTTTAAAATTCCTTGCACGGTGTAATTCGACCTGCATTGCCCAAAATTAGATTAGCTGATTGCCCAGTACTTAGGTCTGGTGTAAATTGATCTAAATGCATTACCAGTGTTGCGTGAGCATGAGTTGTTGCATACTGTTTTGGCATAACGCTGACTTCAGATATTTGATGGCGAAGCTAAAAGGATTGCAAGGCAACGTGTCTCACTGCGGCCCTGTTATGATAAAACACTGCAACCCTGGTAACATTGTGTTACAGTATTACAGCATAAAATAATCTACGCGATGTCAACTTGACTGCTGCGCTGCGTGTTGCGGGTTCGATCCCCGCACGGAACAAATACTTGTATGACCTGCAGGTAGTTGTTCCGGGTCTGTCTTTTTTTTGTATGTATATTGATTGACCACAGACACACCACAGTGTTAACAATTTTAATTTTAACTCGATACCTTTACGCTTTCTCGATATAAAAATTCTTGATATCTATCAAGAATTTTTAAGCGGCGACAACGGTATCTCTACAGTGTAGAGATACGGTTGTCGCCGCGGTGACCTGTCTAGAAAAAGATGGCATGATGGATGGAATACCTGGATGAATAAGGGTGAGGCCTTTGCTCAGGCGTGGTACATACAAGGGCAACTAAAAAAAAACTGGGCAATAGCATTTAAATGAGTAAGAATTCCTAGTAACTGTTACGTAAGTGATAAATATCTTAGCATAATTTATAAACAATATCGTGATCGACATTACCCTGACATGACTTTTACAGCCATTTATAGACAGAAAACAATAGTGTGTCTACGTTTTATTATGCCTAGCATTACAAATTGCATTACTCACCGGTGTTGCCACTTCAAAAAAACCGGTCAGGTGCGAGTCGGACTCGCGCACCGAGGTAAGGCTCCGTACAAACGCGACATAAACGGCCATAGTTTTTGACTGCGTAGACTTAGAGGGTTGATTTTCACACCTCTAAGGGACCACAGACTTGAGTATATGGTTTTAATTTCAACTCGATACTTCCACGCGTTGTTGAGATAAAGGGTCTTGACAGACAGAGTAACCATGGTGTTTCTTGCCGGTTCTTCTCCATAGGAAACGACCAACCCGAACCGTGCATCTTTTCTCGACGTTTTATAAGTGCCCATGTAGGCCTATGTGAAATAAAAATACTTTATTTTAGATTTTTGATTTTGACACACAGACAATAAAGTGATCTTATATGGTTCTGTTTTTTCTTTTGAGGTACAGACGCCAGCAGGTCAAGCTACCCGAAACTGTCAATTTTTCCCAATGAACCTTGAACCTAATACTTTAGAAATAAAGTCGAAAATCTATCAAAGAAATCTGACAGATTGTAGTAGCTTTATGTGAAGACGTCTGTACCTTAAATAGTTAAGTCCAGCGTTTACGTAAGCCACGCTATTTAGACATAAAGTTGACATTTAACATAGACTTCTGAGAATACCGTAAACATTAGTATTCTTATCTACACATCTATTTGAACGCGTGTTACATTCTAACTGTTACAAAGGGCAGGTTGGGAATGTTAAGTTTAAACATCAAGTTGCTTACTTTATTGCAGATTGTGAGATTGTATCCCTGGTAGACACTGGGGCTCCTCGGAAATCTTAGTGATGTCCGGCATGGCAGAGGGATTGATGAGAATATCAAAGAGTACGGGGAAAAATGGCGTTTGATGATTTAAAGAGTGGAGCTAAGCGCTGTCTCCTATTTGGTGCAATTTTGAGACACAGACCGCCCAGTAGTGGGCGACCTTATTAAATACTAGCTTTTACCTTCGGCTTCGCTCGCGTTAAATTTGGGGTAACACAGTTCCCCTTGCGCCTTATTGATTTGTAATAGCAACGTTAAGTTTTCCCTTTTCTTCCCTCTTTCTCCCTCACATCCCACTTTTTCTTAAAAAAATAGCCTATGTCCGTCTCCTGGTTCCCAACTATCTCTGTACCAAAATTCATCAAAATCGGTGTAGCCGTTAAAGCGTGAAGAGGTAACAAACAAACTCACTTTCGCTTTTATAATATTAGTAAGGATATATAGTAAGGATATGTGATGTTTCTAAATGCCTATGGGTCAATCTAACTTAGTCTACCTTACTTTTTTTTATGTGTTCCTTTTTTACACGACTGCCCCAAAAAAGGAGTGTTATGTTTTTCTGTGTGATTTTTTTTTTGTTTTAATTCTTGTATTGTGTCTTTTGTTGCATCAAATAAATGATTTATCTATCTATCTGTCTCGGGCCAGTTGTGTGCCTAGGAGACAACAATACGGCAAGACCAAAGACACTACCGTAGACGCGCGTCTGTGGACGATGAATATGAATGGGTAGCACACCGTCCTTCCGTCTAGTGACAGGCCCTGTCGACGACGCATTTGTTTCCATGCGAGCCTCCTAGAGATATCAGCAAAGCAGAGCCCGTAAGCGCCAGTACCTGTCGTGATTGCGGGTTGTTCGAAAGAGACAAAAGAAGGAACATGGATGGGTTTTATTCAGTACAAGTCTGACGCTCCGTTCTGCTCCGCCCAAAGCGGGATCGAATGGGAGGTTTAGAAGCAAACACTTCGTAAAACGTCTAGATTTTCGTCGCAAAGTTAGCCGTATCTGTACATGCCAGTAGCCAAAAAAAATTACCGTGTATAGTTAAATACATAAAGTAAAGACTTAAACAAAATCAGTTTACAAAAGTGGTCTAGTACTACGAAAAAAAAATGTTTAAACAGACCACGAAAAAATTTTTTTCGTCTCGAAATTCTCAATTTTTTCAGCGACAACCATCATATTTTTTATATCTATAACAAAGGAAATTTTATAGACTAAAGAGATATCTAAAAATTTTCAAACACGGAGCTGTATTTTTTTATATTCAATTAAAACTGCAAAATGACCTACATTTTGGCGGTCATGATATTCAAATTAAATCAAACACCGAAATATTTTCGACCTTATTTCTATTTTTTCGATGCACTACTGTCGTGTACTTGTGTCAGACCATGCCCAGTATGCAGCTAGCCTCACTTCCGCGAATACCTAAAGATTAGCTTGTTACCGCGCCTTAATCCTTACGTCAAACTTTCAAAAGTATTGCTAGGTAAAATTAGGATTGCAATCATTTTTATTTTTGGTTCTGGCACAAGAATCTATTAATACTACATCGTAATTCTAAATTCAATTGGCGACAACGTCGTTTAGTTGTTTCTCATTCGTGCATGCAATCCAGGTGAGTCATTGTTTTCCTTTGCCGCCCAAAATAGAGTGGAAATCACTTAACCGGCCAGTAAGTATTGCACTATCGCGCTAAATGCGTTCAAGGAGAGATTAGATGCATTACGTGTTTGATGTAAAACAATATAATTATGGAAAGTGGAAGATAGCAGTAATGGAAAATAAGAATTCTATTGACTTGGAGACTTTTTTTGATTAAATAAATTCCCCCGCTCTGAGTGGAGCGGAGAGGAGAGTCAGACTTACTGACTGAAACCTTTCCATGTGAATACAAAAGGCAAAAGAAGGCTCTTTTGCCCTCAGGTGTTCCGGGGCCGCGGTATCTCTTTTGAAAAACCCGCATAACCGGGAGGAAAGGAAAGGAGGTTGTAAGACTAAAACATTTATTCTAAAGAGATAAAAGTTCGATACTTAAACCTTACTGAAGTGAGGCAAGTTTTAGTAAAAAAAAAATGATAAACGTTTTGTTGACTCGTGGTCATCTCGCTACATAATGATATCTTGTCTAAAAGACAAATTGTTATTAGCTACTTAACGTACGTTTTTACCAAAAGCATTTAAAAAAAAAAGTATTCGTCATCCAATTGGAAGGAAAAAACTGCTTCAATCTTTTTTTTAACAAGCTATGTCTTAAATATGAGTCACAGAAACAAACCGTTTTTGTTCACTAATATTTATGACTTCTAACAAAAATACAAAGATGAAATTGTAAGCCAATCATAACATCGGATATTATTATGTTACACGAGTCAAGGCCAATGTGTTGCTAACCGTTTAAAATATTTCATTTACAAAGTAAGTATTAAAACTATAAACAAGAGTATTTTTAAATATAACACGCACCTATGTAATCGTTGCATAACGATTGAACTAGAAAATTATATTAGCGCTGGCAACATTTCCAATACTTTATTTGAAATTTAATTTTGGAATACTGTTACAGCATTCCATGTAAATAAACACTTCAATTTTGAGCGTCCGCGTTTGGTGGAATTTATTTTTGGAACGGCCTCATGGTTTTTGCTATTTTATTTCGGCCATGTTTTTTTAAGGTGAAACGTCAAGCGGTTGTCACATCACAGGTTGACGGTGAAAGTGAAAACGTCAACAAGTTTTGTTTTCCTATTCGTAATACGTTTTCTCGAGACTCGTCTGTTCAAAGTTTTGCAATTATCTTTATACATATTAAAATCAGAGAAGTTATGTACGTTAAATACGTCAAATGTAAGTAAAAACTGATTGTTGGTTTTAAAAAACTCTTTTTCGAAACTCTAACAGAAAAGTTTAAACTAAAACACTACTGTTGGTATAAAAAAATAATCGTTCACATCTTTTGACTGCGCAGGTTTGATTTTTTCACATCTCCAAGGGACCACAGACTTGATTATATGGTTATAACTAAGTTTTGCCCGCGGCTTCGCTCCCGTTAAATTCGGGGTAACACAGTTGCCCTTTTCTGGTTTGCAGGTACCTGCTACCTGTAGTTGTTGCCCTTGCACCTTATTTATTGTAATAGAAAAGATAAGTTTTCCCTTTTCTTCCCTCTCTCTCCCTAAATCTATTTTTGACTATTTTGTTGAGACCCCGGCTCTAGTGTATCAACTATCGCTGTACCAAAATTCATCTAAATTGAAACCATTTAGTCGTGCAGACGTAACAAACAAACAAACTCACTTTCGCTTTTGTAATATTAGTTAGGATTTTATTTCGATACCTCCACGCATTCCCGAGATAAAGGGTCTTCACAGATAGACAGACAGACGGACAACAAAGTGATCTGATAAGGGTTCTGTTTTTTTCCTTTTGAGGTTCGGAACCCTAAAAACCAATAAATCTGAAGATTCTGTTGTAACAATAATTTCTCTGTTATCTAACAGCTCTGATCAACTTTCCTCAAACTCTTATCTTCAAAAAACATTTCGGAAATGTGAAAAATACGTAAGAGCACTCGCAGCGGGCCGTCTACAAAGAAACGTGTGGGCGCAGACAGTTTGACCTACCGACCGACTGCCTACGCACAGCTAGATCGCCTTCGCTTCCTTGCTGATTTCCGGTGTCAAAACCACTAAATGTTTCTTAGGTCACAAATGGTTTTCAAATAAATTGGCTAATTGTATCGCAAAATTAAACACAACGGATCTTAATTTGTCTAGCCAAGAGACTAGAATAAACCTGACACATAAACTATCTAGTAAAATGAGAATTGCTATGAAGTATCGCGTAAAATCCTAAGCAATTGACCGTCCTCCACTTTCATTATTTCAATCAGAAATCTCGCTTCACGAAATAATTACAACAATAAACTGAATATCGTTTCTACCATAAAGCTGTTTGGATTCGCGATACAGGTATGAAATACTACAGCCGACTTAAACCAGTACGGTGGTGAAAGCCCACAGATATGGGGCAGTGTCTCTGCCATAGATGCAGCGATAAATACAGTCCTTTGTTTCAAAAGTGAAAATATACGGTGCAATATCTTGCGCGCGACAGCAGCTGTTGATAATTTTCTTGCAGTGAAATGTTGGCAAAAGCTGTGCACAGTGATTGTAATTGTAACATTCGTTTCACGTATCGCTTCTTTTTTTATAAGAATTATAGGTTGTTTATTTTTATTGGATTCGGACGTATTCGTAAGATCTGCTATATGGAGCAAGGTTACTTACTGCTAAATGGCATATTAGAATATACAATGAGTCAATGAATGCGTTTAAATGACCGCTGACAGGTGGCTGGTCAGGAACAAAGTTGCTATTTGAAAACAAGAAACAGATGTCTAGCGAAAAAAGCAGGCTAATGGCTTTACTTTGGCTCTTATTGATATAAAATACTCAAAAATGATAAAAGTATGTAAATAAACCTTTTTAATATTTACTTAGCCTTATCAGCAACAGTTGCATAGTGGTTAATGCAAGCAAAGCGATAAGAAACGCGCCTCAAGTCTTCTGGGAAACTATCTGGGTCTATCGCCATTTTTATAACGAGGTCATGATAAATTGATAAAAATAAATGAAATATAGTCCCTTGGAATTAATCATTTTAAAATAATCATATTTATTAATCCCCGACTACTTCAACTTATCGATACTAATTAAGTCTTAAAAAATATATGATTTTAAGTTTTTGTTTTTGTTTTGATGGTATATTTGTGTCACGGGATCCAGTCGTGCCGGACATAGATCCCGGTCGTTCACAATAATCTTGCTATGGTTACCTATATACATACTAGAGGAGCTTGTGGCTAAATAATAGCAGCCGCTCAGGTCGATCTTTAGATTAAGCCGCGCTTGCCTAGGTTGGTCTGTAGATGGGTGACCTCCCGTTACATACCGAATTTCCTCCGTGCCTCGGAAAGCACGTTAAGCCGTTGGTCCCAGCTGTCATTTGTAGATCTTTGACAGTTCGTTACAGCTAGTCAGTGTCCCAAAAGTCTGAAAACCAGTCTTACCAAAGGGTATCGTATTATCCAGTACTAACCGGGTTATGGAGGTCAGATAGGCAGTCGCTCCATGTAAAATACTGGTATTCAGCTGCATCCGGTAAGACTGGAAGCAGACCCCAACATCGTTGGGAAAAGGCTAGGCAGATGATGATGGTTACCTACATACTAAAAGTTTCCCATTTTATGACCGATTCTACTAACAATGTAACTCAAGGCTTTGGAGCGGGAACGGAACGTAACGCAATTATACGTCGTATAGCACCACCATTATGATATAAGGTTTATGTCCATGTTGATCAGGTTTATATTGCATTTTAATAGACATATTTTGACGCCATTGCATTTTATGACTTTCAAATGACTGACCATAATGTGGAATGGACAATGACAGTTTATGGACAGACTTAATTGGACTCCACTTAACTGTATGGAGCTAGTAAAATGATCTGGAGCGTAAAAGTGATGTGTCTAGCACACAAGACATTAATTTCACAGCTTTCTTGGAACGGCAGGAATAGTTTTAAACGTAGTCTATGTCAGATTTATCTAAAAAGTTTTTAAGACTTTTGGAGTTATTATACTGATATTTTTTCGCAAGATAGGAGGTGTCTGATAAGACGACGATCATGAGTATGGAAGAAGTAGACATGCTGCACCGATCCTAATTAACTTAGGATAGAGGCAGGAGAATGGTGGTGATGTACCCTCTCACTTAGTGTCTAATTTCGTGTGAACGTTTGGAGTTCAAGTTTTCGAAAATGAACTAGATGGCGTTGCTCGCTTCACACGATTGTATTTCTGAACTCCCCGTGGATTTTTGCAGACCACTGTAAATCTCCTGCCTATACTACACAACTACGGCGGAGGATATCGTGGAGTACGTGCGCCAGAAGGCCAACAGCTGCACGAGCTTGTTCGTGGCGCGAATACCAACGTGTTTCTAGTCTTGGAAGAGGACTTTTGACAGCAAGGAGTGGTGTTCCGTCGCTTACACATAAACGCACAGTGACATAGTGCACGAGTAAAATGTTATTAACATATTTTTAAGGTTCTATTAACTTACACAAACTGTATTTATCATACGTATGTTGGTTTTTAAAGATCGATTCAGATTCAAATAAAGTTATCTGAAATATGTCTATGGGTCAAAGTTTAGCCTGAGTATAAACGAATTTCATATTGAATTTCCTATGTATAGTGTACTTGAGCGTTTCTAAAGTCGCCTCGTATCAGTACACAGCTTCGGTTTACGTGCAGATTCAAATCCCGGCAGAGTTGAAATTAACGATTTCTCCTTGAACCAATCCCTGAGGGCCACCGCTTGCCAGGGTTGCGGGTTGTTCTAAAGAGATACCGCGGCCCCGGAACATAGAAGGCAAAAGAAGGAACATGGATGGGTCTACTCTCTGTCCAAAGTAGTAGTAAGTTATTTGATGATTTCCTATCCGCAAAAAAAGGCCTTCGTGCAAACACAAAAGAACAATCTCCGATTCGTAACTTGTAGATATCGCGGATGTGGCGGTTAGCTGACTAAACATCTGCTCTCCGTTTAAACTTTCGAATTGATCAGTAAATCGCGTCATGTGTCGCGCAGTGTCATCGAAATTTTGGACTATTTGTATGCAACGAGCGAACGATTAGGAAGCGTTATCGGGGTATTAAAGATTCCGATACATCTCCCGTAGTGACAGGTGAATAGCTATTCGACTATAAAAGTGCAGTAATGATTTGCCTACGAGGATTACATAATTTCTGTTTCTTTTTTAGTTTTTTTTACCTGTTTTTAGTGTCAGTCTAAATTTTACCTCTTGTTGTGTATTTGTATTCTGGTGTTTTCTAGATTTTCACAGATATCTGCTGATTTGTACCTGGAAACAAAAAAAAAGTTTAATTACTTGATCTTCAAGAGCTAAAATAAAGACAATTCGGTTAAGTGCGAGTCGGACTCGCATACAGGGCGTTCCGTACAAGTTCGTGTGTGACATAAACAGCCTTATCTTTTGACTACGTAGACTGGGTTGTTTTTTTCAAAAGAGACTAAACACTTGAGTATATTTTGGTTAGTTTGGTTGGTTTTCAACCACGCGTTCCTGAGATAAAGAGGCTTAGCCGACAATAAAGTGTTCCTATAAGGGTTCCTTTTGAGGTACCTACGGAACTCTTAAAACGAGAATAGAGAGAGACATAAATTATAGTTCAATGTCAACCAACAGACTTATAATGATCAGAGAACAGAGAAGCCAGCAGTAAAATCCACTTCCATTGACTTGCGGTTCGCACGATAAATGTTAAAGCATAGAGTATTTACACGGTGGAGCATACAGTGCGGTTTGCCCAGCTTGGACGGAGCACCGCCGTGCCCTTGTAGGGGCGATCGGCGGCGGCGATCTCTCGCGTCCGGCCCTGGTTCAGTCCATGGTCCGGAGCGAGAGGGAATGGGAAGCGGTCACCTCCTTCCGCGAAGCAGTAATGCTAGCGAAGGAGGTGGCCGGGCGTTTGAGGGAGAGAACTTCAAACCAACCCAGCCGCCGCGGGCGCCGGGCGCCGCGAGACAACTCCCGGCCACCGTAGATAAGGGCCTGTGGACGGTGAGCAATGGGCAGCTCACCGTCCGTCCGTCTATTGACGACAGGCCGTGTCGACGACGCGTTAGTGTTCCACGCGCGCCTCAAAGAGATGTCAGAAAAGCAGAGAGGCCTGCCAGGGCCACCGCCTGCCGGGGTTGCGGGTTGTTCGAAAGAGATACCGTGGCCCCTGGACATAAAGGGCAGTTGGAGGAACATGGGTGGGTTTTAGGCAGGACAAATCTGACACTCCCTTCTGCTCCGCCTAGCCGGGAAAATTATTTGATGATTTCCCATCCGCAACAAAAAAGCATAGAGCATTTGGTCGGCTCCATGGAGTTTCAACCAGTTAACACATACTAAGAAATATTATAATTTCGATCATCTATTGTCTCTTCTCTTGGAATCCTTTATTCATATATCAGTAGAAATAAGGGTCAAGAAAATTGACAAAACATGAAAACATTATTGTCGATGCGGCCTGTACCGCTATCTTATCATCTCTAGTTTAAGTAAAACACTGGACTATCTTTGTTGATGTAGTATATCGAGTTTATCTGTTCGTGTTAATTACTGTTTTAATAGTCACTACGCTAATTGTTCTTGTTAGTGTTTGGATAATTATGTATCTAGTGTAGAGATATAGGTCTAGTTTTAGAGATGTTTGATGTTGTGTTCTGGGTTAATGTTTAATGTTGGTCTGGTTGTTTGTGTATGTGAGTTTAAATGTTTGTGAATGCACTCACGATACAGGAGAAATTCCTATGGTGGGGTAAAGTAAAGTTAAGTTCCTGCCGGGGTTGCGGGTTGTTCGAAAGAGATACCTCGGCCCCGGAACGTAAAGGGCAATAGAAGGAACATGGGTGGGTTTTAGTCAGTAAAAGTCTGACACGCCCCCTCGGTCCGCCCAGAGCGGGGGATGTTATTTGATGATTTCCCACCCCCAAAAAAAAAGTAAAGTTAAGTTAAAAAAGGGTTGACAGAGAGAACACAAGTTCTTTGTCTAGTCTTGTGGAGGGCAACTTATCTTTGATTTTAAGGGTTCCGAAACCTCAAAAGGAAAAAATCGGTACCTTTATCACTCTGTTGTTGTTGTTGGATCACACTGTTGTACATCTGTCTGTCAGTCAAGACTCTTTATCACGAGAACGCGTATGGGTATCGAGTTAAAATTAAAACAATGTACTGTATGGTCCCTTGAAGCTGTGAAAAAATCAACCTCTAAATCTACGAGATCAAAAGATATGGCAGTTTTTGTCACAACTTTTTACGAAGCCATCGGTGCACAAGATTGACTCACACTTTGCCAGCTTTTTTTTAAATATACAGACAGAAGTCATCCGAAAAATAACGGTTGTATTTTTTAAATAGTTATGGATTGTTTTATACTTTTCTAAAACTTCAAACTATGACGTTGTGTGAATGAACATGACTAAACTTAATAGATCCTTTAACATCATACATCACGACTGTGATTTTAGAGAGCCAGAGGTGTACCTAATACTACCTACACTCACGTTTCGTCAGTAATATCTAAGGCCCATGCAATTTAGGCTTACTGCTATTAAACGGGCATAAATTCGAACACCGTGGTTTTTTTTTTCGGATTTAGAGCTGGAATTTCAGACTTTTACTGACTAAAACTTATCCTTTTGATTCACCTCCGAAAAACCCGCAACCCTGGCATGCCTAATTAAGCCTTTTTTTGGGTGGGAAATCATCTTCCCCTGCTCTGGGCGGAGCGGGGAAAAGTGTCAGACTTGTACTGACTAAAACCCACCCATGATCCTTCTATTGCCCTTTACGTTCCGGGGCCGCGGTATCTCTTTCGAACAACCCGCAACCCCGGCAGGAGGTGGCTCTGGCAGGCCCCTCTGCTTTGCTGACTTCTCTTTGAGGCGCACGTGGAACGCTAACGAGCCGTACCATCCCGTCCTTAAAACAAGTTTATTATATTCCTTCTAGAAAGGCATTCAATTGCAATTTGGTACTACGACGTTCGTTTAGACAACCAGCAGGATTGTTTTTACGTAAGAAGTTACTGAGAATGACATTTACTGATTAAAACCTATCCATGTTCTTTCTTTTGCCCTTTGAGATCCGGGGTCGCGGTATTCGTAACCAGATTCCGTGGCTGCTAGAAAAAATATGTGCATACTCGTTATTCCTCATAGTTTCGGGCTTGGCCATACGCCCTCACTTGAAAAATTCACCCTGTATTTATAATTATATAATTATTACAAACCGTCTGTGCTACATTAATGAAATAATTCTAAATCGACATTCTATCACGTGTAATTTGACCCTTACTAATAATAATAATTATTCCAACTTTCCAAGAAAACATGGTTTTATTCGAATAAAGCTCGTTTTAGCTTGTAAAGCTACCGCTGCATTATATGGGTGAATATCAACAAGTGCATATTTTTTGTCAATTTTGGTGGCAAAATTTTACTTTACTTTTCGTGAAAACTATTGACCTAGGACAAAAATAGAAAGTTCAAGCTTCAGGAATCTTCATGAGGTCAGAAAATATCCTGGTAACTTTTTGAGATATTAGAGTTCAAAGATTAGTGTAGCCACCAAAATTGAAACTTGTCCACCCAAATTGAAAGTTGACCACCAAAATTGATATTAGTCCACCAAAATTGAAAGTGCTTAAAACAATACATTAAAAATCAGTTTTCGTCACAAACTTAAATCTCACTAATAAAGATCAATGACCAAAAAACTCCATCAGTTAATAAAACTCAGTCTTGTTATAATAATATTTCGTTTATTCAGTTACATACATCTTAATTATTTTTTTAAATATTTCTTAATAAAAACATAGAAAATAAAAAAGAAACATTTAAAAATACAAAAAATAGTACCCCACCGGCATCGGGAACAGGGTCGAAGCTACCGGTGGTTAGAGTTCCAGAGACAGGAACCTCCTCACAATACGGTACAACGAGGAGAACTGCCTTCTGAATCAGGCCCTTGATCCAACCGCCTAAGGAGAGCTTCGACAGATGTTCGTCGAGGCTCTTGGCAATCAAGCCATTGCCCGTTACGACAATCGGTACAATGATGGCCGAGTTTACATTCCCAGGTCGACAGCCTCGTGTGCCAAGTCGAGATATTTTAGTTGTTTTTCTTTCTCAGCTTTTACGAGGTTCTCGTCATGCGGGATGATTACATCTTATCACCACGATGTCAGGCTTATTGGCGACAATAGTTCTGTCAGTAATGATAGACCGATCCCAGTACAGCGTGACCTGGTCTTTCTCGAGAACTGGGTCGGGCACATACTTGTAGTACGGTACCTCAGATTCCACAAGATTATATTTCAAGGCAAGTTGCTGATGAATAATCCTGGCTACTTGGTTGTGCCTATGCAAGTACTCGCCGTTAGCTAGACGAGAACAACCAGAAATAGTATGTCCGATGGACTCACCCGGACGGTGGCATGCCCGACACACATCAACCGTCCCATCCTTCAGAATATATTTCCGGTAGTTGTTCGTCAACATAACTTCGTCCATTATCGCACAGACAAAACCTAAAGTTTCCCCAAAAAGCTCGCTGAATCGTAGCTAGGATACGGATGCTAGAAAATCTATATCGGGCCCATGAAGAAGCCTGTAAAAGCACCCGTGAAGCTCCCTGCCTTGCTATACTTTCTTGCGGTCATCGGTAGTAAGTACCACAATATTTATTATTATTTATCTGATGAACTCGTAATGAGAATTATGAGGGTAGACATAACAAACATCTTTTTATTTTGAACAAAATTACTTGCCCTACTACAAAAATTTTCTCAGCGAAACTAGGAAACTAAAACATAATAAACTCTAAAATAAAACATGATTAAATAACAATATTAAACCACAAGGCAGAATATTAAGGGAATCAATCAACAAAAATCACACAGCATGATATCAGTCATTAAATCCAAGAAAGAATCTTATAGTTCTTAAACATGAAGCTTGTCTCGTCTTTATTACAAAAAAAAAACATGTAATATAAAAATAATTAATACTTAAATAAGTATTTATAATTGTACACATAATTGTACTCGGATCGATCCATCATCACTGACAGGACTATTGTAGCAAATAAACCTGATGTATAACAGACCGGTAACAGACATACAATAGACCTGTGGATCGAGCGGCGCGCAATGATTGTTGACGTAACTGTCCCACATGACGAGAACCTTGTGGAAGCCGAAAAAAATAAACAAATCAAGTATATTGGCTTGGCTCGCGAGGTTGTCGACATGTGGGACGTGGACTCAGCGATCATTGTGCCGATAGTCGTTACAGCCAATGGCTTTATTGCCAAGAGCCTCGACCAACACCTGAGAAGGCTCTCGTTAGGCAGCTGGATCAAGGGGTTGATACAGAAAGCGGTACTCCTGGACAGGGTACGTATTGTTAGGAGGTTCCTTTCTCTGGAGCCTTGACTGCCGGTAGCTTGGACACTGTTCCCGATACCGGTAGGCTACTATTTTTATATGTTTTTGATAAGAAATATGTAAAAATATATAAAAATATGTATACAAATAAATAAACGATAATAATACTAATTATAATACGGTTTTAATGTACTCTTTCGGCATACTTAAATGGACTCAGACTGAACTTGATGCCCTGGATAGGAGAGTTCGTACACTGCTGAACGCAAACCGGATGCATCACCCAAGATCATCGGTAATGAGGCTGTATATCCCTCGGAAGTGCGGGGGTCGAGGCCTATTTAACGCGAAGACCTTCCATAACCGAGAGGTGTGCAGTCTCAGTAGCCATTGCCAGTCGACCTTAGAGTAGTGCAGAAAAATAGCATGGCATGTGCACTTTAATAAATAGAACAAACAGAACAGAAACAAATAGAATAGTAACGTATACATATAAATGAACAATGTGCAGTGAAAAACTGTCTTTATATGTACAAATAATATATAAACAGTACATACTTCAAATTTGGTGGCTTATTTTCAATTTTGGTGGTGAAAATCGCCACCAAATCCACCAAAATTGAACCACCAAAATTGAAACCAGGCATAAAAAAAATCTTAAAAAATATAGTTATTAAGATACAAAAGAATAAATATTACTGATAAATAAGTTACCCAAATCACTACCTACAATACGTAGCTTACTATTAAAACACTTAAAAATCACCAGCAAATCGATCCACCAAAATTGACAAATTCTTGTCCCCTGTTCGACCCAAGAAAGATACTTTTTTTTTGGCGAGCAATTACAGCACTAAGCACACACCTGTTACGCACCACTTCCCGCACACGACTGACAAAAACAGAAAATAATAAGCGATTGATCGCACACGCACGAATCTTCATGATAATGTAAATTGAAAAAGTGCTACCAAAATTATGATTTTTGCAAGGACAAACTTGAATCGAGTATCCTGTGCTTTTAACATCAATTTTATAATATGATTTAGATGTTTTTAGATATTGTGTCATATGCATTTACCAATGAAATAATTTGTTTTTTACTTTACTTTTAATTGTTACTTTGGTAAATACATTTATATCAAAAAATGGAGCTAGGACAAGCCACCAAACTTGAATTTTAAAGTTATTTATTTTTCCTATCCTCCATAAGTAAGCCTATTTAAAAAAAAATTGTGGCCCTAAGTGGAATAAGTTAAGTAGTTCACAAGAAAAAAAATTAAGAAACATCCCATCATTTTACACCATGATTCTCAACGTGGACACGTAAAATTAGCGCGTGGGATATTCACCCATATAAGTTATACGTGTGACACACATTGATTGTAGTTCCAATGATTTATTGATTCTACGCTGACGAGCACGTGGTCGTAATATTACGAGCGTATTTAACTTATATGATATAACATAGCTTTATATTATTTGACGACACGGTTGACGCAGTGGCTGAGCATCGAGCTGATTGTCGCGGGTTCGATTCCCGCACGGAACAAATATTTGTATGGCCTACAGATAATTGTTCCGGGTCTGGCTGTTTGTGTATGTGAATTTAAATGTTTGTAAACGCACCCACGATACAGGAGAAATTCTAGTGTGGGTCAACGTTTTCACAAAAGTTAAGAAGTTTATATATACATGTTACCTGTAATGGTAAATGAGTTACTGTGTCGAATTCGAATGCAAGGCACGCACCTCTGGGCGCGTTCTTTAGGCCGGCGCGCCGCCCACTACCTGAACGCGCCCCAAAAGGTGGTAGCCATAAGGCTGATCCGGGGCTACCGCACGATCTCCGGCGAGGCAGCAAGCCTCCTTGCCGGACTGCCACCGTGGGATCTGGAGGCGATAGTCCTCGCGCGCCTGTTTGAGTGGCGCGCGGAGGCACTACACCGGGGGGAAAACCCGCTGCCGCGGCAAGTTGCCGCTCGGCGGGCAGACCTCCGGTGCGATCTCATGGTGGCATGGAGAGAGCGACTGTCGCAACCCCGTGCAGGGCACGCCACAATAGTGGCGGTAAGTCCCCTCTTTGAGGAGTGGCTGGACAGGCGTCATGGCGTCCTCATCTACCGCCTGACGCAGGTCCTCACCGGACACGGAAGTTTCGGGAGGTTCCTGCACATCATCGGGCGGGAGGAAGCGCCCGGGTGTCACCATTGTGACGATCGCCCTGAGGACACGGTGGAGCACACAGTGGCGATCTGCCCAGCGTGGGCGGAGCACCGCCGTGCCCTCGTAGAGGCGATCGGCGGCGGCGATCTCTCGCGTCCGGCCCTGGTTCAGGCCATGGTCCGGAGCGAGAGGGAATGGGAAGCGGTCACCACCTTCTGCGAAGCAGTAATGCTAGCAAAGGAGGTGGCCGGGCGTTTGAGGGAGAGAACATCTGCCCAACCCAGCCGCCGCGGGAGACGCCCAGGGCGCCGGGCGCCGCGAGACGACTTCCGGCCACCGTAGATGCGGGCCTGTGGACGGTGAGCAATGGGTAGCTCACCGTCCGTCCGTCGATTGACGACAGGCCGTGTCGACGGCGCGTTCGTGTTTCACGCGCGCCTCAAAGAGAGTCAGCAAAGCAGAGGGGCTTGCCAGAGCCTCCGCCTGCTGTGGTTGCGGGTTGTTCGAAAGAGATACCGCGGCCCCGGAACGTAAAGGGCAATAGAAGGAACATGGGTAGGTTTTAGTCAGTACAAGTCTGACATGCCCCCCCCCCCCGCTCCACCCAGAGCGGGGGAAGTCATTGGATGATTTCCCACCCGATCAAAAAAAAAAAAAAAGGCACGCACCTCGTCTAAGGTCCTGACCGAGAGGAAATTTTTTTCTTGGGACAACTCACACACGGCTCGGTATCTGATCCCAAGCTAAGCAGAGCTTGTGTTATGGTAACCAGACAACTGATATACATACTTATATAATTTATAAATACATACATATTATAGATAAATCACACCCAGACACAGAACAAACAATCATGCTCATCACACAAAGTTTGTCCTGGGTGGGAATCGAACCCACGACCTCCGGCTCATCAGTCAGGGCCACTAACCACTAGACCAACAGGCCCGTCAAAGAAATGGGAAGCGGTCACCTCCTTCTGCGAAGCAGTAATGCTAGCGAAGGAGAAGGCCGGTCGTTTGAGGGAGAGAACCCCAAACCAACCCAGCCGCCGCGGGAGACGCACCGGGTGTCGGGCACCACGAGTCGACTCCCGGCCACAAAATGCGGGTCTATGAACGGAGAGCAATGGGTAGCTCACCGTCCATTCGTCCGGTGATGATAGACCGTGTCGCCGGCGTGTTCGTGATCCACGCGCTTCTCAAAGAGATGTCAGCAAAGCAAAGGGGCCTGCCAGAGCCACCGCCTGCCGGGCTTGCAGGTTGTTCGAAAGAGATACCGCGGCCCCGGAACATAAAGGGCAATGGAAGGATCGTGGGTGGGTTTTAGTCAGCTCCGCCCAGAGCGGGAGAAGTTATTTGATAGTTTACCCAAAAAAAAGGAGTATAAAATGGACTAACGGAAAACGATAAAACGTTTTTTAAAAGATATAATATGTTTCTTGAATTAAATGATAGATGTATAAGAAGAACTCTTGATACACATAAAACACATATCAAAATCGATAAGACGGAGAATTCCGCTATGAACGATAAGAATCCAACTCAATTCATCAATGATCAAAGCTCAACTAATTACTACAACATAACTCATATTAATTACTGAAGTTCTCATCAACAGTGCTTACGTGTTTATGTAACCGCGTGACCTTACTCACAAGATGGTCGATGTCATTGATGAATGAAATGTTATGTCAGTGTCGTGAATGAATGATGGAGAGATAGTGAATGAACTGACGTAGGAATGGAATGATAGACGGGAGTGACATAGGAATTGTCTGTGAGAATAATTGGGATAACGGTGCAGTTTGAGATGCCGTGATGAATTATGAATTGGTATTGGGATGTGGAGGTAAACCGTTGGTCGGTCAGTCGTTGTTGCAGGTAGTCGGATGCCTGAATGTCTATTCGTAGTTCAACCAGTCCAAGGGGTATCGAACGCAGAGGGGCTTGCCAGGGCCTCCGCCTGCCAGGGTTGGGGTTGTTCGAAAGAGATACTGCGGCCCCGGAACGTAAAGGGCAATAGAAGGAACATGGGTGGGTTTTAGTCAGTAAAAGTCTGACACTCCCCCCCGCTCCTGAAGTTATTTGATGATTTTCCAGCCCAAAAAAAGGGGTATCGTACAATAAAATTTCCCAATAACAACTGCATAGTTGTGAAAAACCTAGACAGATGTTAAAGATTTAGACTGTTGAATTCCCCCAAAACTGCGAATGTTCAGTGGCGTTACAAAGCTCTAACAAAAAATGCCAAGTGCGCAAGACTTGGCATATTTTTAGACAGCAAAGTGATCCTATAAGGGTTTCGTTTTTTTTTTGAGGTACGGAACACTATAAATTGATTGTTATTGTACAAACCCTTCCAGAACTTTGTAGAAACAGTCGTTCTGTGAGCGATAACGCTGATTACTTTTCCGACCCAAATATCGACCAATAGAATTGCACCATTCGACGTCACGTGGTACAACCTACATGGTATTATACTGATAATTTTTTGAAAATTTTCTCTGGTCGTTGCTATGCATAAAAAACAAAACATGATCCAGTCAAATTAACCACACGTCAAACTGACAGGTTGAATTCAATTGTGAAAATTGGAGATTTTGCATGAAAATGAGTCGATTTGGAGTTTGTGCAATTCTATTGGCCGACATTTGGGACGGAAAAATAATCCCCCGAATACCACACGAGCTTCAAAATTATCTGGCATTTCCCGATAGGTTCGTTGCAAACAAATGAAGGAGTCAAGTTTTTCTGGTTAAAAAATCACGAGCGCGAAGCGCGAGTGATTTTTCCTGAAAAACTTGACGATTTAAATACCCGATAATTTTGAAGCTCTTGTGGTATTATAAGTGATAATAAAATCAATAACCTGATGTCAGTACTGTCAAATCGCTAAAGCTTTTTTTGACGTTGCCCCCCACTAGAAATTATTTCTCATGTACTTATCTATATTCTTTTTCATTTAATTTTCTATTTCTTAATAAAGAAAGAAAAAACATGATAGATATATCATTATATTATATTTAGTTATGAACGGAAATCGAACCAGCGACATGCGCTGCGGCGGTTTAAACGCTTCTAAAGCCGTTCATGTTATATCTAACATGAACTTTAAATGCGTTTACCATTGGTCTAATTAAGCCAACACGTCCACTAAAGATCACAGAACTTATAGAAACGAGGCTCTTAGAAACAAGCTAAGACGAAACATAAACTTATCAATGGTATGCGAGCAATGTGATCCAATTTCCAACGATCATTAAGTTGTTTATAGCAAAATACAATGGCCGTAACGTTGATAAACTTTGATAAGGGAATCGATTTTTCACTACACACATCGAGGTATTTGGTTAAGGGCCGATTTTACTAAATGAGAGATTGGAACACAGACTGAGTACGAAAAAGATTTATCCGTTGGCTAGCCTTCTCTCAACTGTGTTTGGGACCCTTCCAGTCCAGCTGACCAATAATTAACATGGATATCTGACCTCCACAACCCAGTTATTGCTGGGAACTTCTACACACAATTTTTTCAGCAACCTGTAAAAGCCGTCAAATATAAAAAATGGCGTCTGGGCCCAAGGGCTATGTGTGCTTTCTGTGGCATGGAGGAAACTTGATAGGTAAATGTGTGGTCCAAAAGCACGAAAAAGGTTGAAATACAAAAATGACAAATCGCTTCCATCATTATCTGCGATTCTAGGCAGAAAAAGAAATGCACGTCATATATAAAAAAAATATCTAGGTTGAAGACAGTCCACCGCTAAAAGTTATTGGTTGAAAGAACAAGGTTGCAGCTTGAAGGACAAAAGGTATTAATTTCACCACCTATTAGTTTAGGTATGTATTGTTTGTACGATGAGGGGATTTTAAAGGGTCACAAAGTGAAAATTCACAATACTAACTGACCATTTAAAGAATTTTAACATAGTTCATATTATTGTCCTATTACGATTCTGCTAAAGCGGCAATTTGAGTATGGGCAAAACCTTTGGCAAACAATAATCCCTAGAATACTGTACAGTGCAAATCGACCCTGTCCCATATTTCTTTATCATCGAAAACGTAAGCAAAAGACGCCTTATAATCATTCTGTTTTCACTCATATTTCGTTTCTTAACCTCAAATAAAGTAGAACAAGTTATGGCACCAGAACCAACAAACTACATAGTGGGCCACACATTTGTGCACATAGTCTGCTCGGAACAACGCCTCTATACATATAGAAAACATGTATGTACGTTGGTGATATTAACTCAGTCTGCCGTGTTTAGAATATGCTGTTTGTCTTATAGTTCAGAACTCATTGCGAATGTAGGTCAAGAGTAGAGCATTTTGTTGTACCCATTGTGCAGTTAGCCGTAATCCAAATAGATTGTCTAAATGTTTAGAACAAATAACTGTAAAGTGGTGAAGAAGCTTGAAGGACGTGTGAACGTTTTTGATGTGACGAATCGCTATCCTTTGAGAATGATGACAATTCTTACTAATATTATAAAAGCGAAAGTGAGTTTGTTTGTTTGTTTGTTACCTCTTCACGCTTTAATGGCTAAACCGATTTTGATGAATTTTGGTACAGAGATAGTTGGGAACCAGGAGACGGACATAGGCTAATATTTTTTTGAAAAAAGTGGGATGTGAGGGAGAAAGAGGGAAGAAACGGGAAAACTTAGCGTTGCTATTACAAATCAATAAGGCGCTACCGAATTTAACGCGAGCGAAGCCGCGGGCAAAAGCTAGTTCTTAATATTTCTGTTTTTTTTTACACTAGTACTTACAGTAGTTGACAGTTTAATAGCAGTATCTTTAGAAACACGCAGAGTACCCGAAACATAACCGTGCTTTTTTTATCTCGTGATCAAATAATTTTAGCTTTTAATGTCTAAGAAAATTCTGCAAATGTGGGTTTAGACCAATCAAACATGGAACCCAAATATTCATTGATATTTTTGTCATTTTTGTGTGAGTAAAGGAACAAAACAATGCTCTATGACTGTCCACATAAAAAAATGGTCCTGCAGTGTAGAATGTGCATTCCACTCTTTAAAAAACCGATCTAAAGACTAAGAGACTTAAGACTTCATGTGTAAAATTTATTGAACGAGTATAGAAAATCTTTTTAAACTATCTCTTTACTGACAGTTTTAACTTTTGTCTGGTCAAAGTGCTCGCTTAGAAGCACAGTGTAGTGCCGTTATATTTTATGCAGTATTAGCATTGTCTTCGTTATTATTCTACTTGCTGTTCCAACATCAATGAATCTATTTACTATAAAAGGCCTCCGTGTCTATGCAAAATTCCCATCAGGTGTCACTTAATACCTCTTTACAAACCAACAACAATATTCCACCTAGTACTTTCAATAGCATCTATTTTCTTGCATTTTATACCAAAGTTACGAAGTGTGGTCTCTAAAGATCCGAAGTTTACCGAGTTTCTGCCGAAGTTTGTCGTTTCGTAGACTATGATTCAAGTTCTCGATATCTTTCTATTGTAAGTCAGTCAACATTGCGGTATTTAAAAGCCTCCGGCATCTCACCTGAACAATTTATGTAAACCGACAATTTTATAGGTGAAGTACTAACTTTACGGAACTCTTGAATTCGGTGGCCTTACCTTATTGGGAGAATTTCCTTGACCGTTATAGTGGAGTGTGCTATCAGATGTATTTAAGTGGTCGTTTGTATGATAATGAAGACGATTGAGAGATAAGATTATGCGAAATGACAAATATTTCGAAGTTCTCAAACTTTATTGATTTCGTGTGAAGAGTTATTACTATGTAGGTGGGCTAGTTATTAATGAATTTATATTATATTTATGACTCTTCATTATTTCTCAGTATTGACAATTGTATCTGGCGAACGAAATTCTATCAATTAAATACTATATAGGTCAGATTTTTATTAGCAACAATTGATAATTGACCTACGAAGTAAAATGTCCAAAGTCTAAACGAAATTCGCAGATTGACTGTCAAATCATTCAAATTTAAAAGAATCAATCAATTTAAATATATTGAACACTTGTCCAATAAAACGCGAACTGTTTGGTTCTTTCAATTGATGATTTCTTAGAAGAGGATTGTGCGATCAATCTGTCAATTTCTATAATTTTTAGTTCCAAGGTTTCTTGTAACGACTTTTGCCATCAAAAGGTTTTTATGTGTATTTGTTTATATAACAATCTACACCAGCTACCTACATACTTTTTTTCGAAGGATAGGAAATCATCAAATAATTTATAATAGGGGAGAGTGCCAGACTTTTACAGACTAAAACCCACCCATGTTCTTTATTTTGTCCTTTATGTTCCGGGGCCGCGGTATCTCTTTCGGACAATCCGCAACCCCGACAGGCGGTGGCCCTGGCAGGCCCCTCTTCTTTGCTGACATCTTCTTTGAGGCACGCGTGGAGCAATACGGGCGGACGGACGGTGAGCTACCCATTGTCCACTGACCGGAAAAGGCCCGAAGTCGTCACGCGTTCCCGAATCCCTTACATCACCATTTGTAGGTATGTCAACAATGTTCTCTAGTTTTAAAATACTGTTCAGTTCTGGTTCTATCGCCACCATTTCTTCATCTCCGATTGCATTTCTTGTAACATGAGGTAATACGATTCCGGAACCAATAGAACTACATTCAACATTTACATCAACAACCAGAATTCAAAATCGTTTTGCGAAACGGTTCAAAGAGGTCGCCGGTCGTTCTATAGATCCATATTTAGTAGTCCAAGTGGGTGTAGACTGTGACTAAGAGCATTTTTCTGTCATCTCTATAACATTAGCATAATTATTGTCGCTTACATAATCATTATTTGCTGAATTATAGTGTAGCCTTACATGGAAATAATTGGTTTCATTTCTACATGTTGGAAATTATTAATTGTATGTTTGTCGTAATTTGAGGGCTATTAAGAAATTCTTTTGGTAGTATTGGTTGTATATTTCGGTGTTTCACAAATTTTTGTTAAGTGATATTTATTAGTTTTGTCGCGTGTGTGGTCTTGGTTTTAATGGTTCTCATAAAGAACTGTACCTGGTAATAGATTTGAGTTGCCATATAAGTTATATTTACTGTGTTTATCAGTCATTTCTATCCAGATAAAGGCAGTAATCAACCAATTACTTAGCCGTATGCTTAGGCTTCCCTCAGGGGAATCATTAAAGTGTTAAGGTACCGATTACGTCTAAGGAGTGTCCTATAATGACAATTTACTGAATACCTACAGTTTAGTCATGACGATGATGCATATACAGATATAGACACTGCAGTAATGCAAAGTCCTTGAAATATTTTAATTGATTGTCTAGGCAGACATCATCCTATTTAATGTTACACTCAATCACATCGATTCTGAATTATTTAAATGCTAGCACTAAGTTCTTAGTAGACTTTTATAGAACTGTAATATCCGATAGATTTATATACAGGTGACTAGCTTTTTCCCGGCTTCATTCGCGTTTTTGTTCATAATTATTTATTCAAGTGAAACTTTTATTACATCGTCTCATACTTTTTCGTCTGTGTGTTGCATGTCGCATGACGGTCGGCCGCGGAGTATGGACGTCAAAATGTCTATAATGTGAAAAAAAAAAGTTTCACTTTTACCGTGGTGTCATAAAACCACACAATCCTTTTTATTACAAGAGAAAGAATTTTCCTAATCGGATCAGCAGTTCTGAAGATTACCCCTACATCCAAACTGACAAACTTTACATGTTTCTACCATTGTATATTTCTCCATTGTATAAGTCCTATGTAGTTCAGTGTAGAGTTGAAGGCTCGACACCAGGTGGTCGATCACCAATCCGATGGACTGTGTGATGATAGAATGTGCTCGCCATGCAGCAAATAGAGACCGGTGGAAAAAGATCGCGAAAGCAGTCAGAGTGTTGTGAACGACCCCCAGGACCACGACCACTCTGTCAAGGGAGAACGACTAAGAAGAAGAAGAAGAGACATTGTATACTATTTATCATAATCTTCCTAGCCTTTTCCTAATTTTAATGGGGTCGGCTCCCAGTCTAAGTACCTGAATACTAGGATTGTACATGGAACGACTGCCTATCTGACCTCCACAGCCCAGTCAGTAATGGGTAATAAGATACCCATTGGGAAGACTGGTTGTCAGACTTACGGGACACTTACTATCAGTACCGACTGTCACAGATCTACAAATGACAGCCGGGACCAATATATACTATAAATATTAAATATTGTTTGGTTTTATGGAGAATGTAAACCAACGGTACCTGGATTATGTGCAGAAATCGAAGGTTCCGAGACTAAAGAAACATTGACTTTGTCTATTGTTTGTAGTTCTAATAGCTGCGACCCTGATTATGTAGATTGGAGAATATATTATTATCAGTCACATGAATATCAAATACTATCTATGCGTATCGGTTATGTAGTTCGTAGCGCAGTGTTTGTTAAACTTGGGTCAATGTCAAGAGTTGTTCCTTGGTTAATTACTGAAAGCGAGTATTTTAGCGTACTGTAATGAACTGGTATTTTTAAAGAAGATAAAATACTTTTAAATTATAATTTAAGTTCACATCCTACTAATATTATAAATCCTACTATCCTACTAGTATTTTACATTATAAATGTTTGTGAGGATGGATGTATGGATGTTTGTTACTCTTTCACGTCAAAACAGCTGAACGGATCTTGATGAAATTTGAAACAGAGTTAGAAGCCGCGGATGCTAACTAGTTTTCCTAAGCCATTCATTTCTTGGTTTTATTTAATTCATTCTCTATTTATACAACCTGAATATTCGAACCTTATTGCAAACCAGCCTGAATATTTTGAAAGCTTGCTTAAAGCCTTCACAGTATCTATAGAATTAAGGAATTTATTTCTTGACAATCTACAGTTTAGTGCTCACTAGCTTTGGTCGCAGGATCAGCTATTGTAAATTTTGGCTTATTCTCAGACCTACCCGTTATTCACACAAAATTTCATACAAATCGGTCCATCCGTTTTGGAGGTGTATGGCAACATAAACTGTGACACAAGAATTTAATATATTATTAGAGAAAGGTTCGCTTATATACCTATATAGATAAGCTTCCAAAGTAGATAGATGTATCAGAAACAACAATCAGACGCTTTTCGCAATATCGCCGAGCAATGTTGTCACACCAGTAATGAAGTATTATATAGGACTCAAAACTCAAAGCATTTATTTCAATTAGACCATTACAGGCACTTTTAAATGTCAAGAAACAAAATGATGAAGCTACAGTCCCAGGAATAATAACTTGTGAAAGTACTGTATTTGCCCATTCCAAAGCGTTGATCTCTTCGGAAAAAAATGGGCAAGAAACTCCATGGACACTCTTTTAAATAATAATATTATTACAAAATCGTATTTACATCATTCATGTTGAGATTACACAAATATGTAAGAACGGTGTAGAAAGACGTGCACAGTAAGAGCGTCCAGAGTAAATCCTTACTAATATTATAAAAGCGAAAGTGACTTTGTTTGTTTGTTACCTCTTCACGCTTTAATGGCTACACCAATTTTGATGAATTTTGGTACAGAGATAGTTGGGAACCAGGAGACGGACATAGGCTAATTTTTAAAAAAAAGTCGGATGTGGGTGAGAAAGAGGAAAGAAAAGGGAAAACTTAGCGTTGCTATTACAAATCAATAAGGCGCAAGGGGAACTGTGTTACCCCGAATTTAACGCGAGCGAAGCCGCGGGCATAAGCTAGTGAATAATAAAAAGCGAAATTCAATCAAAAACCTAAATAAAATAAAAATGAACCGTGGCAGCTAAAAAAATACCAGTCCCAACTGACAGCGCCCGTTCACGAACATGACGTATGGATCAGCCCCATTCAGCTCAACCATTTTGAAGGGAACTAAATGACCCGACATACCCACTTAAATACAACTGTTGAAATGCGATTGTACTTTTATGTACCTACACCTCTGTCTACTTCTTCGGGAGAGTGTGTACGTGATACGCAATAATATCTATCTGAATTTAATTTATGTTTTCCTATAATACCATTCCCACCGCTATCCAATTAGATCTTCCTAAAATGCATTTCCATTATTTCCGAAACACATGCAAACATTCCCACTTCGCTTGTCCATTTAGTCTGAATGACTAATCTCCTTCAATTATGTTCGTCCGTGTGTTTGTATGAGAGCAATTTGCATATTATAATTACTAGCAGTGTGCTTGAGATACCAGGATCATAATTACCGTTTATCTTTATTACAAATTCAGATATGGCGGTTGTTAGCAGTCTGTAGCAGATTTAGTATCTGTGTGGATACGAAGATGTTTTGACATCCACGGATGCGGATGCAGATCTTTACGTTATTTTATAAAATATAAATAAGTGGAGAAATAAACCAAAAACATAGTAATTTTTACACACAATGCTTTCTGTATATTTACAATCACACTGCAAAACTGAAATGTTTATACGATAAGCACAACTTAACAGGTTGGCCGATTTATGAGAAACAATTGATACACAAAAACGCGTCGGATCTTGATGTTTAGTTTTAATCTTATAAGTTGATATAACTGCATCCATTACAACATTAAATAAATTTTATTTATCATACTTGCTTATATCATATCAAAATATTTTAATTCACATAGGGCTACATGGGCACTTATAAAACGTCGAGAAAAGGTGCACGGTTCGGGTTGGTCGTTTCCTTTGGAGAAGAACCGGCAAGAAACTCAACGGTTACTCTTTTAAAATTATTTGGTTTTACAATGTTGTTGTTACAGCGTTAGTACTTAGTCAAAGTCAAAGTCAAAGTCAAATCTTTTTATTTGTAGAGCATAGGTAAACATAAGTACAGATGTCAATAATCATAAATAGAACGCTATGTCTTGCCATCAATGGCGTACAAATATTATATAAACATTAATTACGATGAAGAGACATTCACAATTTATTATTAAAACTCCAGTAAAACAAATAAAAATGCATAAGTCCCACATTTAACTAAATAAATTAAATTAAAATAGAATAAAACAATAGGATTAATAACGAATACAAAATATAAATGTCAATGTGTCTCTTAATTAAAATAATACTAAACATTCATAATTAATAAACAATAATAATAAGTCATTTTTTTTTTGTTAAATTGAGTCATCATTAAAAGATTCATCCAATTTGTAGTAACATTTGTCAATAAGCAACTTACCAAGTGCCTTTTTGAACTTAACCATTGGCATGTTTTTAATGGCATTTGGTATTTTATTATAAATTTTTGGAGCGTTGCCAAAAAAGCTTTTACGCATTAAGGAGGTTTTACATTTAACATTATCAGGTATGAGATGACAGCGTAGTTCCGACAATAAGTCATTGATTACTTTGCAAAACGTAAAATAAAAGAATACGTTAACAAACGTTAACAAGCGTTTAAGAATCTAAAATCACTCATATCTACGTCATATTCGTATAAGCCAGCTTAGCTGGCGACTAAGCTGCAGCTAGGATAAGCGTCCCTAATTTGCTTACATTAAGCTATGCTCAAGGTCTCCAGTCTAGATAAATAACGTGTCATTTGTGTACAATAGAGACAGCTTACTACAAGAATGCCATTATTATATACATCAGAGTGCTTAGTGTGCAGATCGTCATTATTATGAAGAATAGTATTTAGAATAGTTACAGTACTGTTCGCAACAAAATTGCTCCCTCCTAGGTAGCAATTTTGTTGCGAACAGTACTGTTTTCTTACCAGTTCTTCTCCATAGGCAACGACCAACCCGAACCGTGCACCTTTTCTTGACGTTTTATAAGTGTCCATGTAGGCTTATTCCACTTTTCCCCGTTGGATGATCCCCATTGATGGGGATTAGTGAACTTTTTGTTCACTATTCCCCGTTGACCCAAAATTTTTATTTAATGGGGATAATTGAACTAAAAAGTTCAATAATCCCCATTAGGTAGGTACGTTAAAAAAATAAAATATATGAATCATGTTACATTTATTAATTAAAAATATAACTTTCTTTTACTTAGTAAAGTCACAGATTGTTACAATCATTAATTTAAAATTGTAGCATGAAAATATTTCTTTCTTATACCTTGTAAAATCAAAGATTACAATCACTTAAGTTTTTCTAATTAGGTACGTTAAATAAAAACAATATAAAAATAAAATATATGGGTCATGTACTTTTATTTTTATAAGGTAAGAACGAAATTTTAAATTACCTACATACCTACTTTACGATTTTATTAGAACGAAAAACAGATTGTTGCCCCAACGAAATTGTTCTAACGATGTTTGGGAATAAGACCTTATATCTATCTATCTAATAAGATACACAATACTGTAAAAGATGCTCATTTTCTAGAGGCGCGCGCGCAAGGCGGTGGCGGAGCGGGGTGCGAGTTAGCTCGTATGTGATTGGTCGACCCATCCTTTTGTTTTTGTTTCGTAGTCGTTAAGGGTTAGTAGTGTGTAGTGTAGTTCAAGCGTGCAGTTCTTATCAGTTCGCAGTTATTAGTTTAATATAGGAATAAATAAAGGAAATGGCTGGTAGTTCAACTGACGTTTGTTTAGAGTACGTTAAAAAAGGTAAAGCTACCATACTTCTCCGGGCCGGACATCAATACAGTAAAAAATGCAAATATAAAAATGGTGGAGTTTTGTGGGAGTGTACCACAAGAAAACAAAGTAAATGTGCCGGATCCATCACTGTCATGGTAAGTTACTTATTATATTTTGTGATTAATAATGACAATAATAACTCAGGTTATGTGTGTTATCAATATCACGTTTATCAATATCAAAATTTAAAAATCAACGTTAAAGTTTAAACACTGTTTCTGTCATGGCGGCACGTGTGACGTCATTCTTTTGTCAAACAAGTCTATTACACCTAGTGTAAAAGAGTGTAGCTGAAGTGAATTGTATATATTTAATTATTATTACATATTTTAGTTAAGCATAAAGTGAAATATGTTTTGTTGAAATATTCTGATAGGATAACAACAATTTGTTATAAGTTTTAAAGGTTGTTAAATAGCCTATTTAATTTTGTATTCTATGTAAGTGCAATATTGTTTACTTAAAAAATAATGTAAAGTAATTAATTATTATTACTTAATTTTACAGGACAATCAAGTTGTAGCTGAGAAACGACACAATGTTTGTGAACCTGATTTTGCGCGGAATGAAGTTACCTTGAGGTTATTCAAACTAAAAACTACACTTGCGGATCCAGAAGCACCTGCTATTCCCACTGCTTACAACGCGGCTGTGAGCTCACTAAAAGATACCGGAATTGACAAAATAAAAGAATTCCCTGCCCTGAAGTCTATCAAAACAACATTATATAAACACAGAAATGCAGCATTTGAAGTAAGTAAAATTGAGTTCAAAAATGTTGAAGAAGTTAAAGTACCTCCAGCTCATCAGGAATTTATTTTAGCAGACTACAATGACAGTGGTATCCGTGTAATAGCTTTTTGCTCTGAATTTGCCCGACATCAAATGAAAAATTTGAAGATGTTCTTGGGTGATGGAACGTTTTGGATCTGTCCATCTCCCTTTTACCAACTCTACACCATTCATGGGGATTTGGGCAGTACAGAAAAACACATAAACATTGTGCCACTTGTTTATGCGGCTCATGAGCCATAAAAATCAACAAACATATGAAATTTTATTTAGTATGCTAAAATCTGCATTACCTGATTGGAATCCAGAAATATTTAAATGTGACTATGAAGTGGCTCCGATGAACGCAGTGCGAAATGTTTTTGTAAATATATCTATTAGCGGCTGTTATTTCCATTTCACCCAGGCAATATGGAAGAAAGGAAAACAACTCAAACTAACAAAAGATAAATTAACCAGAAGACAAGTTGCACTTAGCACTGCTTTGGCTTTGTTACCATCAGATAAAATCATTGCGGGTTGGTTTTATGTTGCCTCTCAAAGCCCTGATGATGATAATAGCAAGGAGTTTAGAAATTACATGCTCAGACAATGGCTACAAGATGATTTTATTAAAACGTGGTGTGTATTTGGACAGACTCATCGCACTACGAATTTAGTCGAAGCATGGAATAATAAAATAAAAAAGCGTGTGAAAATAAAGAAACCCAACATTATGAAGCTCCTCACAGCGTTGGCTGAAGATGCATCGTATTACGAAGTTCTTGCATTGGGGGTTTCTGAAAATAAAGGTAGTTTCGGAAAAAACAAAAAAAAGCATCAATCGCGATAATTATATACAGGAGGTCCAAATGGAACTCATTAATAATGAAATTACGATTGGGCACTGTTTAGAAAAACTTAAGTGAGTGTAATCTTTGATTTTACAAGGTATAAGAAAGAAATATTTTCATGCTACAATTTTAAATTAATGATTGTAACATGATTCATATATTTTATTTTTTTAACGTACCTACCTAATGGGGATTATTGAACTTTTTAGTTCAATTATCCCCATTAAATAAAAATTTTGGGTCAACGGGGAATAGTGAACAAAAAGTTCACTAATCCCCATCAATGGGGATCATCCAACGGGGAAAAGTGGAATAAGCCTCCATGTAGCCCTATGTGAATTAAAATATTTGGATTTTGAAGGTCGAGCAAAATTCGCATAAGCAAATTATGTCCCTCTAACAAAACAAATATTATGGTTATTCTTTCTTCTTTAGAGTTCCGTACTTCAAATGCCTGTCAAGACCCTTATTCTCGGGAACGCGTAAAGGTATGGAATTAAAATTAAAAAAAAAAAAAAAAAAAAAAAAAAATATGCATTTATTTCAGTAAGTTTTTACATGTAAGTTGAAAAAAAAAAACCTATTTAAATATACTTATCTATAGTTAGATCAATGGATTGGTTGATTAAACAGTACGTACCTACTGTATAATGTCCATATGGTTTTTTTTTTCCATACGCAAAATACGCGCCTCAGACGTGGAGTTGCGGACACCAGCCCGTTATACAATACAAATGGTTTTTTTTCCGCCGGTAAATTCACCTATATCCTTACTATCCGTACTATTATATATAAATATATAATTAATATTATAAATGCGAAAGTAACTCTGTCTGTCTGTCTGTCTTTTCTTCACGCCTAAACCACTGAAATGATATCAATGAAATTTGGTACAGATATAGTCTGGGACCCGAGAAAGGACATAGGATAGTTTTCATCCCGGAAATCCCCCGGGAACGGGAACTATTAATCCACGCGGACGAAGTCGCGGGCAAAAGCTAGTAATATTATAAAAGCGAAAGTGAGTTTGTTTGTTGGTTACGTCTTTTTTTTTGGTATAGAGATAGTTGGGACCCTGGAGACGGACATAGGCTAAAAAAAGTGAGAAAAGGGGGAGTAATAGGGAAGAAAAGGGGAGAGAAAGATAATTCGATTTTCGATCATCACGCGGGTTAAATTTAGCGTTAGCCCAAAGTAGCTATGCGCGGGCGGAAGCTAGTGCTAAATAATATATCCCAGGTTGCATTAACCTTAAGTAAATATTCAATATCCCGAATACGGAAACCAGTCGCACATGAGCGACACGAAATTCCTAGCAATGTCGTAACGCCTAGTTAACGCAATCCTATCGTGTATCTAGTAGGCGACTGATAAGCACTTATCTTATTTGCTGACATAACCGTGTAAC
Organism: Ochropleura plecta; assembly: GCA_905475445.1. Taxonomy (NCBI): domain Eukaryota; kingdom Metazoa; phylum Arthropoda; class Insecta; order Lepidoptera; family Noctuidae; genus Ochropleura; species Ochropleura plecta. The sequence continues at coordinate 19,337,694 of FR997726.1, read as the reverse complement.
TAGTCACCTACATTGTGCGTAATCGTGTCAAGATGGGAGCAGATAACGTTTGGCTAATTAATATTGAAATTAATGGGAGTGTTATCACTATCATCCGGAAATTAGGATTGCTTCGTTGGTGTAGTGATTGTAAGCGCTGATGTGGAGCTTGAGACCCTGTGCTTGATTCCCAGCTAGACATTTATCCTGTACCGTGCGTACGCTTACAAACATTTAAACTCACAAACAGCCAGACCTTGTAGGTAGTGTAGGTCATACAAATTTTTGTTCCGTGCAGGGATCGAACCCGCGACACGCAGCGCAGCAGTCGATCGCTCAGCCGCTGCGTCAACCGTGTCGTCAAAAATAGTGTTATTATTTTTTTTCATTTGTAGCAGCCAATGAGTCTGAGGTTACACCCGGTTGATGGAAATAGGTTTAACGTAACTGGCCAAATATGTGGTGTACTATCAAATACACCGCTACCTATCTCTTCTAGGATTACAGGCGTGATGTTTATTTGTTTAACACTTCAAGCACAAAGTTCAGAGGCGAACTTAATGCCAAAGTCATTTTCTACCAATCAACCTTTGGGTGATGCAGAGACAAACAGTGGTAGGTGTAAAACAGAAAAAAAATTATACTATACTAAAAATATATATATATCAAAGTATTGCTACAAAGAAACACAAATTAAAATACAAACAATGGGGAGACATTAACGGTGTGACGAAACTGCCGATTTTTTACGAAGAAACTCACGAACTTTATGTTTAAAAGATAAACAGCTGGTGGCCATCCTGATTTCTATCATGTTTATGCCATCACCATCCTCTTTGGCAAACCTTTTCCATTCACTGATCAGTATCTCCTGCTGGTATGCTGTGATGTCAGTTTGATAAACAGGGTGCAACATAATAATCCGGACAATGGGTAGCTCACCGTCCGTCCGTCTAGTGACGAGGTGACGAGTGTGACGACAGTCCGTGTCGACGGCGCGTTCGTGTTCCACGCGTTCCAGAAAGAGATGTCAGCAGAGCAGAGGGGCCTGTCGGAGATACTGCGGCCCAGGAACACAAAGCGCAAAAGAATTACATGGATGGATTTTAGTCAGCACAAATCTGACTCTCCTTTCCGCTCAGAGCGGGAGAAATCATTTGATTATTTCTCATCCGAAAAGAAATCTTTCTAGGTCCGATTTAATGACGACATTTGTTAAACCTCCTAAGGTTTGGAGCAAATCTAAAAGCACTCCGTGAAAGGCCTCCTATTGGTATATAACGTTTACATCTGATTGAATCTGTTACTTACCAAATCTTATTGCTTCCGTGAACGAATAACATTATATAGGTACAATCATGTTATTTAGAATTAGATTCACGAGTTATTTATTATAAAAACTATCGCACCACTGACCTACTGTAACATATCCAAAGACTACATTAAAAATAACCTTTTTACAAACCGCTGTGTTCAAACTGATGGAAAACGATATTGCGTAACTTTTTCACTTTTCCGCATTCTAAAAAGTCTAAAATCAAAACTGAACTTTGCTCCATTGTTTTATGGTTAGTTTTTGTTTACTAACATGTTTTTATTTATCTAGATAAGAAATGAAACGACCGATTACATTTTATCAAGCATTATGCTGAATTATGCCAAGAGATAGTGGGTTCCAGAATAAAATCGTAAGTAAAACAGTTATCTACTAAGTGGTGTTTATGTTTTGTAAAGTGATGTTTGTACTTAAGTGTGAATATTCGTAGGTATTGATAACAAATGGTTGCATCTAATAATAATAATAATAATAATAATAATAAGCCCCCTAAACAACCACACGTCCTGATTGACCATCTAATCACGTGGGGGGCGGACACACGAATGAGAAATTACTGGCGTGGCTAACGTGGCTCTGGAAACCCATAAAAAAATGGAGACACGTTCTAAAAATAAACGTATAGGGCCGCTGCCCGGGGGTGATCGCCGGGGCGCACCTGGAGCTGACGCTGGGTGTCACAGCATGCGAACCGTCAGCGGTGAGGAGTTGAACAGGCGGGCTCCCACCGACAAAGATACTACAGCCGAAATCATTGACGATGGTGACAGACTGACGGACAGGACAGACACCCCTGTAGAACCGTATAGTCCAAGCACAGTGTCATACACGCCTTCGAGGCCATCATCACCATCAATATCATCGTCGCCAACACTTTCAACACACCCCATTATTACTTTAAATACAGTTTCACCCACTCCGACCTTGAATGCTGCGCGGGGGGTATCCACCTTCTTACCCGCGTCCACCAAGGCTGGAAAAGCAAGAGTTCGCATGAGATGGAGCAAAGAAGTCAATCTATTTATCATGCGAACCTACTTTTATATCACGAAATTAGAAACCGACATGACTACCTACAGAAAACAATTGCATGAACTTTTTACACAACAGTACCCTGACATAACCGTATCAGAACAAAGAATTTCAGATCAGAGAAGAGCTATAGTTAGAAATAAACTCTTATCTCAAGCAATAATAGACCAACTAAAAGAGGATATACGAGTACAACTACAAGCAGATGATAATACTACTCCACTATTAGAAAACCTAACTGATATTGCCCAACAACCACAAACACAACTAAATACCCAATCACAACCTAATATTCAATCTCAACTATACAATCAATCGCAAGCCAACACGCAAACATCACACACATCTACACAAACTGAATACATAACCTTTACGCTAGAAAATGATATTGAGACCTTAGTCGTCGAAAATCACAATCCAACCACAGATACGTACATTCAAGAAATACATGACAAATTCAGAACAACCCTATCACAATACTCTGGTATAGATCCAGCAATTCGACCAAAGCTACCTAAACTTCGATATAGCCCTAATCTTTTTCGTTTGGTTAACTTATTTAATGAAAACATACTAAACCAATTTATTTCCGATGAAACACAACTTATTGATATACACACACTTATATACTGCACAGCAGTAGTCATATCTGAAGAACTTAACTTCAAAATCACACAAAACACGGGAAACCTAAGACCAAAACAAAATATCAAACCAGCATGGCAACAGAGGCTAGAAAAAGACATAGAACAATTAAGAGCAGACATTGGTAGACTTACACAATACATTAACAACAATAGATCAAGTAAAGTAGTAAGGAGAGTCGAGGCTATATTAAGAACCCATTTGGTTCACACAAGGCACGAGAATAACAATAGAAAACCAGAGGAGTTCTTAGACACCATAAAACAAAAGTTAGCGCTTAAAGTTCATAGGCTCAGAAGATATAAAAAAGCTCAACAGCGCAAAAATGATAACGCTATATTTGCCACCAATGAAAAAATATTCTATAGAAACTTAAACAAACCAAACACTGACACACATTACGATACTAACACAGACACACCTACCCAACCTACAAAAGAACAATTAGAAACATATTGGGCTAGTATTTGGGAACAACAAGCACGACACAATGACGAAGCAGCATGGATAACAGAAGAAGAAACAAAATGGAAAGCAATAGATGAAATGGAGTTCGTAGAGGTTACAGAGGCTGATATCACACATATAACAGGCAGATTGCATAATTGGAAATCTCCTGGTATAGACAAAGTACACAATTTTTGGTTCAAAAAATTAACGTCATTATACAAACCAATTGCAAGAAACCTAACACAGATCATATTAGGACAACAAAATGCACCAGAATTTATTGCGACAGGCATAACATACATGCTGCCTAAAACTAAAAACTCACCACAACCTTCCCAATACAGACCAATCACATGTTTACCTACAATTTATAAAATATTAACATCAGCAATATCTACAAAAATCAACAGACACATTGAACAACACAACATAATGGCAGAGGAGCAGAAGGGATGCAGACGGGGCCACATGGGATGCAAAGAACAGTTAATAATAGACTCCACTATACATAAACATGCCACCACAAAGAACAGAAATCTTCATTGCACCTATATCGACTATAAAAAAGCCTTTGACAGTGTCCCTCATTCTTGGTTGATACAGATACTAAAAATTTATAGAGTCAATTCAAAAATAATAGATTTCCTAAGCAACATAATGTCACAGTGGAAAACCACACTTCAAATAAATTGTAATCAAAATAGTATTACCACGCGACAAATATTAATAAAAAATGGTATTTATCAAGGTGACTCTCTGAGTCCCCTGTGGTTCTGTCTCGCGCTAAACCCTCTGTCTCATCTGCTGCAGCGCTGCCAGGCCGGATATCGTCTAAAACACACTACAGAACAGACAACAATTTTACACCTCATTTACATGGACGATATTAAACTATATGCACAAACCGAAAAAGATATGAAAAAACTAGTAGAAGTTACAGCAGATTTTAGCCAAGATATCAATATGCAATTTGGTCTGGATAAATGTAAAACACTGCACATCATACGAGGCAAGATACGACCTGGCAACTATGTAGTTAATAACACAGACACCATAACAGCGATGGAACCGTCCGACTTATACAAATATTTAGGGTACACACAATTAAAGGGACTAGATCACGTTAGGATTAAAGAAACACTTACTGCAGAGTACAAGAGAAGACTTAACGTTGTATGTAAAACTCAACTGTCTGGTAAAAATCTCATCAAGGCCTTAAATACATTTGCCATCCCCATTTTAACATACTCATTCGGAGTTATTAAATGGACAAAAACAGACACTGAACAGTTAGAAAGAACTACACGCACCACTCTCACAAAACATAATAACTTACATCCTAAATCTGCCATAGAGAGACTTACAATAAAAAGACAAAACGGAGGGAGAGGCCTAATAGACATCCAGCACCTATGGCGGAAACAAGTCTGTAGATTAAAAACTTTTTTCCACACGAAATCGCTCACTAGTAACATACATAAAGCCATAGTCCAAAATGATCACAATTACACCCCACTTAACTTAAATGAACAATTAGATACCTCACACAATAGTAACGAAGATCCGCAGACACAAAAAATTGATGACTGGAAGAAAAAAGTTCTTCATGGCCGACATCCTTATGACCTAGAACAAACTCACGTCAACAAAGATGCCTCAAATAAATGGCTCAAAATAGGTAATCTGTTCCCAGAAACTGAAGGATTTATCATTGCTATACAAGACCAGATTATTAACACTAAAAACTACAGAAAATTTATTATCAAAGATCCTTCAGTAACAAATGATAAATGTCGCAAATGCCACACACAACCAGAAACCATCCAACACATAACAGGAGCATGCACAACTCTCACACAGACCGACTACACACACAGGCACAATCAGGTGGCAAATGTTATCCATCAAAGACTGGCAGTCCAATACACACTCATTCAAGATACAAACACTCCATACTACAATTACACACCACAAGCTACCCTCGAAAATGATACTCATAAACTTTACTACGACCGCGCCATTCTCACAGACAGGACAATTCATTATAATAGACCGGATATAATACTACAGGATAAAATAAATAAAATTACGTACTTAATAGATATTGCTGTTCCCAACACACACAATATACAAAAAACCATCACAGAAAAAATTAGTAAATACGCAGAACTCAAAGAGGAAGTAACAAGAATATGGCGCCAAGAAAAAGTTTATGTGGTGCCCATAGTCCTCTCAACTACAGGTGTTATCCCAAATCACCTACTCCATAGTCTCAAATTACTAAGCCTAAAAGAAACACTTTACATCACCCTACAAAAAGCTGCAATTTTGAATACATGTCGCATTGTTAGAAAGTTCATGCAAATAGAAGAAAACGAAATAGGTCCCCATCACAACACACCTGTGATGTGTGATCAACATAACACACCACACGCTGCATTTACTTTGGTTTCGACCCGTAAATGTAGTTAAAAATACCAGTACGCTGAGAAGCAAAAGCACATCCCAAAAATAATAATAATAATAATTTATTTTCAAAAAAACGATTTGTAGTACATTTTACTTACTACAAATCGTTTAGATCTAGGTAAATAGGCTTTTATATTTTCCTTATGTGGCAAAGTATGTCAATGAGTAAACGTCGGCGTTGATCAAAAGCTACATGATGTTACTTATCAGAATTATGCATTATGGCGTCATGGTTATTAATCTTAGAAGATCAGCTATGACTATCTGTACAGTACTTTTGTTTTTAGAAACAAATACCTTGAATGTGTGTTGAAAACGTCGTTTTATATATGTGAGCATTTGTCATTGTACACTTCCATGTGCCTTAGCAAAAAGTCGGTAATCAGAAAAGTCAAATTATATAGGATTTACTGTTTTTTTAAATATAGTTTTAGCGCGTGGGAATATTAAGGATGGAATGTATTTTTATGCAAAATATGTAGGTGTTTATCATTACATCTTCGCCATGTATTTCAGTCTATAGATGCCGAATTTGTCATAGCAGCAAAAAGTCCATATTACGATTCATATTACATTATGCTATTATCCAAGATCGGTTATCTAGCTGAATGAAATGCGATAAGCCTTTAAGTAAAAGTTCCGATTAATTTAAAATTTTATTTAATTGTAATCTTCATACTATCTGCTCTACTTTAAAAATGATAATTTAAATTCAATCAGTTTTAAATGTCATTTGTCAGACAGTTTTATGAATACAAAAATACCCTCTTATTCTAAACAAACTTTTGTTACAAATACAAAAGTACATTAGAGAAAAACTACATTAAAAAATAGTATTCCCAAATAAATAAATATATAAATATCTTGGGACAACTCACACACGGCTATCTGATCCCAAGCTAAGCAGAGCTTGTGTTATGGTAACCAGACAACTGATATACATACTTATATAATTTATAAATACATACATATTATAGATAAATCACACCCAGACACAGAACAAACAATCATGCTCATCACACAAAGTTTGTCCTGGGTGGGAATCGAACCCACGACCTCCGGCTTAGCAGTCAGGGCCACTAACCACTAGACCAACAGGCCCGTCAAAAAAAATAAAGCTGCAACAATATCTACACCAGACTTCCATCGTGCCTGCCTGGGCTGCGGCTTGTTCGATAGCGATACTGCGGCCCCGGAACACAAAGGGCAAAAGAAGGAACATGGATGGCTTTTAGTTAGTAAAAGTCTGACATTCCCTTCCACTCCGACACTAGAGCGGGAAAAGTGATTTGAAGATTTCCATTCTGAAAAATCTCCCTTCAAAAGCGAACACCAATGGCTCTAGTTTATTCAATTAATTAAGGATAAAACCTACGAACTAACTAACCCAACCACGGGTAAAGCCTGTCTTAAAGATACAATTATCATAATTAACAGAAGGTAACCTAACCGCTGCTCCCGCGCAGCCTACATAACTGTAAGATAAACTTACAGGCCGCTTACGACATTGTACTGAGGTCATTAGGGATTCCTTGTTATTCTAAACCTTATTTCTGGTTGTGCTTATGTAGACCTACATTTTGTTCGTAAAAGTTCTAGTAAGGTCCGGGGTTGCAGATTTTCGAAAAAGATACCGGGGCCCCGCAACATAAAGAGCAAAAGAAGGAACGTGGGTGGGATTTGGTCAGTAAAAGTTTGAGCCTACCTCCCGCTCCGCCCAGAGCGACCGAAGTTATTTGATGATTTCCCAACCGAAAAAAAAAAAGCGATGGGACCATGAACTAGGGCCGGACGCGAGAGATCGCCGCCGCCGATCGCCTCTACGAGGGCACGGCGGTGCTCCGCCCACGCTGGGCAGACCGCCACTGTGTGCTCCACTGTGTCCTCCGGGCGATCGTCACAATGGTGACACCCGGGCGTTTCCTCCCGCCTGATTATGTGCAGAAACCTCCCGAAACTTCTGTGTCCGGTGAGGACCTGCGTCAGGCGGTAGGTGAGGACGCCATGACGCCTCTCCAGCCACTCATCAAAGAGGGGACTTACCGCCACTATTGTGGCGTGCCCTATTTCCCATCCCTAAAAAGTGCGTTAGTAGTTGATGCTTTTATCTGTTTCTATATAAACAGATACACACAAAAAACCTTATGATTTTAAAAAATGTCGTAACATGAACCCTTGGAACAAAAAATTTGACAGAATGAATCCGCTTCGAAGAAATCATCAATTGAAAGAACCAAACAGTTCGCGTTTTATTGGACAAGTGTCCAATATATTTAAATTGATTGATTCTTTTAAATTTGAATGATTTGACAGTCAATCTGCGAATTTCTTTTAGACTTTGGACATTTTACTTCATAGGTCAATTATCAATTGTTGCTAATAAAAATCTGACCTATATAGTATTTAATTGACAGGATTTAGTTCTAGAGAAACAATTATCAGTACTGAGAAATAATGAAGAGTCGTGTAAACGACGGCACGGTTGGCGCAGTGGTTGAGCGAACGACTGCTGCGCTGCGTGTCGCTGGTTCGATCCCAGCACGGAACAAATATTTGTATGACCTACAGGTAGTTGTTTCGGGTCTAGCTGTTTGTGTATGTGAGTTTAAATGCTTGTAAACGCACTGTATTTTTTTTTAAATAAAACCTAATGTAAAGTCATTAATGCTCCGCAGCGGGATGTGCTCCGGGTGTCTTGCGCCACGAGACGACTCCCGGCCACTGTAGATGCGAGTCTGTGGACGGTGAGCAATGAGTAGCTCACCGTCCGTCCGTTCAGTGACGACAGGCCGTGTGGACGGCGCGTTGAAAGAGATGTCAGCAAAGCAGAGGGGCCTTCCAGGGCAACCGCTTGGTGGGGTTGCGGGTTGTTCGAAAGAGATACCGTGGCCCCGGAACTTAAAGAGGAAAAGAAGGAACTTGAATGGGTTTTAGTCAGTAAAAGTCTGACCCTCCCACCGCTTCGAATAGCGCGGGGGAAGTTATTTGATGATTTCCCATCCGAATTAAAAAGACTACATACTAATAAGGCAAGGCACGTGTAATGTAGTAGTTGAGTTATGGTTTGCAAAAGGACATAAAACAAGCCGCTTGCCTAAGCTTACAAGCACTGGTATAATGTATGGGTTTCCTGTGACACCAGTCATTAATATTATGAACTGTGTATCTGATAACCATTGGAATCATATTTATACATTTATTTTTATACATATATCTGGCATTATGCTGAGCTGAGTTCCTTTTGGCAATATTTATTTTATTTTATTGAGGTGTTCCTGACTTTTTGTTTTTAATGCTAAATAAACGCAATTTTCTTTCTGATAGGACTGCTTAATTCACTTGGTCTGGCTTTTCTTAGTGGTCTGTTCGCTACGGTTTTGTTCATTATTTTCCCAAAAATCCTCATTTTTTTAGCACAAAATAACCAAGATGATGGTGTGGTGGTGTTTGGGTTCGATACCCGGGTCCGAAAAAGTTTTTTTTTCGGTTTTTCCATCAAGAATTTCTCAGTAGGTGACACGGTGTCGATAAAGCTTTGACTTTATGCCCAGTTTATACCCTCTCCCCTATTACACATCAGCAACATCATTTGCGAAATATTGTATGTGGTTGTGGACATTTCTACCTAACCCTTCGAAGATTACAAACGTGATGTTATATGCGTGGATTAACTGATTTTGAAGTATTTCTACCTACTAGTTTACATTAAACTAGCTGTTCCCCGTGACTACCAGCGCGTTAGTTTTTTAGTCAGAATTTGGTTTCATTCGTTATCTGATGCCTCCAGTATGTGTATATCCTTACTAATATTATAAAAGCGAAAGTGAGTTTATTTGTTGCGTTTTCACGCCTAAATGGCTTAACCGATTTTGATGAATTGTGGTATAGATATAGTTGGGACCCTGGAGACGGACATAGGCTTTTTTTTTAATTGAGAAAAGGGGGAGAAAGAGGGAAGAAAAGGGAGAGAGAGATATTTTTTTTTCGATCATCACGCGGTTTAAAGTTAACGTTAGCCCAAAGTAACTATGCCACGCGGATGAAGTCGCGGGCCGAAGCTAGTTTTATAATAATCAACCAAGTCTCTTAAGACCAATAAGATATGTCTGCTAAAGAATTTTTAATTTTAGCCACGAAATAGCACATCGTCCTTTTCTTAAGTGTGAAAATATCGTGTGAGTAATTTAGAAAATACCAATATAACAACGTACTCGATGAAGCATAAATTGCTTTATTAACTAAATCAATGATCAGCTGTTGACATTGACGTACAAATTACTGATAAGTTTCTCTTAAATACCTGTTAATTATATGTCGTGTCGCATCACTGTGTTTATATTGAGCAACAGTTGCTTAAACGAACAGTTACCTGAAACGAAAAGAAAAACATTGATTACACATTTGTATGCAGTAACGGTGGATCCACACGCAAGGATTAAATCGAGAAATCTGAAATTCCGAGTATTCACGATTATACCCGAAGTTATTCATAATCCCCTGTCAGATTGTTTATGAAGTCATTGACATTTGCGAGAATTGCAATAAGAATGTTTATGATGCATAATTTTTGGCAATCGAATGTAGGTCAATAATGAAGAAAACTGTAACTATATCTTTTTTTGCAGATCGGAAATCATCAAATAACTTCCCCCACACTGTCAGACTTGTACCGACTAAACCCACCTTTTTTTTTGGGTTGGGAAATCATCAAATAAACTAAAACCCACCCATGTTCCTTCCATTGCCCTTCACGTTCCTGGGCCGCGGTACCTCTTTCGAACAAACCCCTACAGGCGGTAGCCCTGGCAGGCCTGTCTTCAATAGACGAAAGGACGGTGAGCTAGCTAAACCCACCCTTTTTTTTTTTTTTCGGCTGGGAAATCATCTAGTGACTTCCCCCGCTCTGGGCGGAGCGGAGGGGCATGTCAGACTTGTGACTAAAACCCACCCATATTTCTTCTATTAACCTTTACGTTCCGGGGCCGCGGTATCTCTTTCGAACAACCCGCAACCCCGGCTGGCGGAGGCCCTGGCAAGCCCCTCTGCTTTGCTGACTCTCTTTGAGGCGCGCGTGAAACACGAACGCGCCGTCGACACGGCCTGTCGTCAATAGACGGACAGACAGGCCCGCATCTACGGTGGCCGGGAGTCGTCTCGCGGCGCCCGGCGCCCTGGGCGTCTCCCGCGGCGGCTGGGTTGGCCTGATGTTCACTCCCTCAAACTCCCAGCCACCTCCTTTGATAGCATTACTGCTTCGCAGAAGGTGGTGACCGCTTCCTATTCCCTCTCGCTCCGGACCATGGACTGAACCAGGGCCGGACGCGAGAGATCGCCGCCGCCGATCGCCTCCACGAGGGCACGGCGGTGATCCACCCAAACTGGGCAGACCGCCACTGTGTGCTCCACCGTGTCCTCCGGGCGATCGCCACAATGGTGACACCCGGGCGTTTCCTCCCGCCCGATTATGTGCAGGAACCTCCCGAAACTTCCGTGTCCGGTGAGGTCCTGCGTCAGGCAGTAGGTGAGGACGCCATGACGCCTCTCCAGCCACTCCTCAAAGAGGGGACTTACCGCCGCTATTGTGGCGTGCCCTGCTAAACCCACCCTTGTTCCCTCTTTTGCCCTTTATGGTTTGGCCACGGTAAATCTTTTTTTTTGTATGTCGTGATTGCTACTAATAAATACTTTTTCTTTCTTCTAATACCAGTATTTTACATAGAGCGGCCTACTTGACCTCAACAACCCAGTAAGTACTGAATAACACGACACCTTAGATTTTCAGACTTTGGGCGACTGACTACCTGTAACGACAGTGAAAGTTCTACAAATGACAGCCGATACCAACGGTTTAACGTGCTTTTAGAAGCACGGAGGAAACTTGGTATGTTATGGGCGGTCACCCATCAATGGACAAACTTGGCAAGCACGGCTTAACCTAAAGTTTGACCCAACGAAATTGATATTTACTTAAATGACGGGTGAGAGACGGCACGGTTGGCACAGTGGCTGAGGGATCGCTGAACTGCTGCGCTGCGTGTCGCGGGTTCGATTCCCGCACGGAACATATATTTTTATGACCTGCAGATAGTTGTTTTGGGTCTGGCTGATTGGGTATATGAGTTTATATGTTTGTAAACGCACCCACGATACAGGAGAAATTCCTAGTGTGGGGCAACGTTTTTTAAGAAAGTAAAAAATAAAATCTTGAAGAAGAAGCTTTGAAAATTATTCAACGTAGCTCAGAGCAAGATCACATAGCAACAGCGAAGTATATTCTTGGTATCACAAACTGCAACCAATCACACTTCAACAGTTGTAGAACATAAACAAAATTCGTATTTAACGGCTCGAGGCATAAACCAGATGGATTCACTTATAACAAAAACTTATTCACAAGCAAAGAAGACATTCGAAATTTAAATACAAATTATGTTTAAGTTATGCAAAACGATAAACAGGGACGTACAGTGACTGACAAAACTCATCAAAACATCATTCCACAAGCCTCCACTCACTTAAACGAAATACGTTTTGACATGATTTTTTTACATGCCTGCGTGTGTTCCTTACTAACTACAAGTCTACTTAATATGTACTATAAAGTCTTGTTTGTTTTTTACCTTTTTACGACCAAAATAATTATTAATATAGAATCATAATTAATGGAATTACGTTAAAATTCGTAAAATGGTAAGCCATTTTAAAAATGTTAACGTAATTTATCATTCATCCTCGACCACTTTAGGCCCCCAGATTTCAACCAAAACTTTTTTAGGGACGGTTCAGTGGCTAAAAACTTAATTGTAAATCTAACTTAACTGATTTGATTTACAATTCAGTTTATAAAGAAGTTTTTTTTTATTTTATTACTGCTGAAACAGAGATGTGCAGTATATTATGTTTTTTTTTACGGATAGGAAAACATCAAATAACTTTCCCCATTCTGGGTGGAGTGGGGGGGAGTGTCAGACTTGTACTGACTAACCCACTCATATTCCTTCTTTTGACCTTATCTCCCGGGGCCGCGGTATCTCTTTCGAACAACCCGCAACCCCGAAATATATTATGCTGAATCCATATGCTTGTTCGTTCATGAACATTATTTATCTGGCTTATTACATGAAAGACTGCATAAATGCATAACTACCAACATATTGCTACAATTTACCAATGCCACTTAACAAATAATAATTAACAAAACAATTTATGCCACGATAAATTACTTGGACACCTCCACACATAATTGTTTAACACCCACTGCAAGAGAACAGCGATACACATCGACTTACAAGATAATTGACCATAAAACCGAACAAAACATGAAGTGAAGCTTCATGCTTCCTACCATGGTTGAGGCTATCATATAATTTGTGATGTTAAAAATCCCATTAAGTAGCCATCATTAAAATTAAGGAAGGAAGATAGGATCAGTTAAACAAGCAGCCGTTAGGTTAAATTGTGGATCCCCCATGATCCTCATGTACCAGTTCGTTCATTATGTTCGTCACGCGATCGTGCCGCCTCAGGAAAGCTCATTAGCGTTCACTTTGTAGTGTTGATGAGAGTGATAAGTGTTGATAAGTATGCTAGTTAAGAGAAAGGATAGTTTAAATTATGACATGACAAGACCAACGGTCTAGTAAATTTTTTATATGATGCGTGACGCATGTCTTTCAAAGAATAGGATTGACTTTGCGCCATGTTGTGACGTTAATACGCTTTATCTCTCAGCTGACTAAAGTTATGGCTAGCAAACAAATGTTATTGCGTAAATAAATTGTTAGTAACATTTTTTAATCTATAATTTGCTACTACCAAACATATGGTTTTTGTTAAGCATACCCGACTTCTTCGATTTGACAGCTGTGACATCACAAGATGGTGCGAAGTCAGTCCCATTCTCATTTAAGTGTAGATAAAGATTGGACTCTGTTCCACATTCAAAGCAAAAGAATCATAAACGAGTTCTTTCAATCAAATTTCAAAGTACATATCATGTGTCATTTCAATCAATCACAAGATTACCTAAAACACAAATATCTCTTGATAATAATATAAAAACAGCTTTGAACATTCGGCCATGAACTCAACAGATACGGTCAAGTGTACAACAATTAAGAATATAAGCATTATCATTGTTTTTGTTGCCGCAAATTTAGCAAACATAACCGGTTTAATGAACTTATTTAATGCATAAACTTTTTGCAACAACGACATTTTTTGCTACTCCTCCAGTTTTAGAATTTGGTTTATCTAGATGACATTTTGTATTTTGAATGTGGAATTCCAACGAATTCCGCACAATGGAATTGTTTCGTTTATATTCTAAGATATATCTCTGTATTATATTAAATCTGAAGTGGAATTTGCAAAGTTGTTCGTTTCTTTGTCGTTGCAAAGGATTTTTTGGTTGGCCAATTTTTGGTTTATTGCTTTTACCAGTAAAGGACATAAGACTAAAATAGATCCATTTTGCATAGCAATGATAAGACATAAAGATATTATCGTATATTCAAAAATTCCTTAAAGTCGTCTACGTCTCTTGTTATTTTAATACAATTTTGATTAAAATCTAACCTTTACGATATCCTCTACTTGATTTAGAGCAGGAATTTTATCAGGTAAACATGCATTCGCATCAACTCCCAGACCATCGTTTACGTAATTTAATCTTGCTACGTCTGAATGTATCATCCGATCGTCCCTACAATTTCCATCCAGTAATCAAAGTTACAGAATGGAACACGTTTTCACATCACGCCTAAACACTGTTCTTGGCACACGCTGTATAATCTTCTCCCTGGTTCCGGGGTCAGGATAAACAGTTACCTTTGAGTAATATAAGCATGTTGCTAATAATTATTGGTGCTTCACGGTTAATTATCGAATTGCTTTCGATAGTAAATGTTGGCAAAATTATGGCGGAATTTTTACGGCCTGTTTTGTGAGGTTTGGTTGGTAAATTTTGTAATTGAACAAGTATTCGTAACTAACGAATCCATCGTGACTAATATGTGTTTTCGTTTTTTTTTCGATAAAAGATGGACAAATATTCGTTACTAAGGAATATTTGTCCATCTTGACTAAGGTGTTAGTGTTTTCGTTTTTTTTTTCGTTAAAAGATGTACAAATATTCGTTACTAAGGAATATTTGTCCATCTTGACTAAGGTGTTAGTGCTTTCGTTTTTTTTTTCGTTAAAAGATGGACAAATATTCGTAACTAAGGAATATTTGTCCATCTTGACTAAGATGTTAGTGTTTTTGATTTTTAAAACAAAAATGTAATACATTAATTGTCAGCAGTAAGAACTGATCTAATCTATTTTTTTTTTCTGAATTGCATCGATTAAATTACAAAGATTCGAATATTAAAATATACGAATATAAATGTACTGTTTTAGTGAATATTTTAAATATTAAATTAGATGATCAATTATTATAAATTGATCATTTAACAACTAATAACACCAACAAGGATCAAACCCGCCAATAAAGACGATGGCACGTGGCAAACAAGTTTAGAGTATTTTTTACCATCCATACTTGTCTAGCCTCGGGGAGTATTTGCTTAATTTAAAAACAGACATTAAATTCAATGGAGGAGTGTCTCTGTTGTTATTTCAAAGGATGGAACATTGGTTTCTGTTACAGTTACTTGTTCATCGACCTCTTTGGCGCCAGCCATCTAATTGCGAACCAGGATGTCTCCTAAAACACTTTTTACAATACTTAAAACGTGTACTGCGTTGACAATGTCTCTTTTAGAATTAAGTGGGTTATTTTTAGGATCGTGTATTTTGTAACGACATAAGATTAGATAGTATTCACATTATTACTTTGTATAGGTAGCAACAGCTTCAATCCTTACTGATATTATAAAAGCGAAAGAGAGTTTTTTGTTTGTTTGTTACGTCTTTACGCCTAAATGGCTCAACCGATTTTGATGACCGAATGAATGTACAGAGATAGTTGGGACCCTGGAGACGGACATAGGCTAACGTGTTTTTTTTTAAGTGAGAAATAAGGGAGAAAGATGGAAGAAAACGGAAAACTTAGCATTGCTACTACAATAAATGAGGCGTAAGGGCAGACACTTTTAAAGACATGTCAGCAAAGCAGAAGGGCCTGCCAGGGCCTCCACCTGCCGGTGTTGCGGGTTGTTCGAAAGAGATACCGCGGCCCCGGAACGTAAAGGGCAATAGAAGGAACATGGTTGTTTGTGGTTTTAGTCAGTACAAGTCTGACACTCCCCCCGCTCCGCCCAGAGCGGGGGAAGTTATTTGATAACTTCCAAGCTTATATACCGTAAGTATTGACACTTATATACCTAATACCTACCTACCAAAAAAATATATTTCGTAGTGCATTTAAATAACTGTAAGCTGAACTTTAGCCAACGTAACCGGTCTCAGATGAAATGAAACGAGTATCATTTTATCAATCAAAACAACTTTATGTTCAGCTGTATTGCATAATAAAGGGCAAAGTCTGTTTCTTAAATTATTTCAGTCATTCATGATTATTATCGAAAGTTTTCGTAGTTTATTTTTATCTGACAGCCGAATCAAAGATCTCACGTGTAGGACCAGAATATACTTAGGTTTATTACATTTCATCGTCTTCAATTTTGTTCGCAAATAATAAATTAATAATATCATGGATTTCCGCAAAGTAACGCCTGATTTTATAACTTTATCAAAAATGAACCTTCGTTCGGAAGCTTTAAAGCTAAATACGAGCAGCCACAGCAAAAAGAATAAAACTTAATCCTTACTAATATTATAAAAGCGAAAGTGAGTTTGTTTGTTTGTTTGTTACGTCTTCACGCCTCAGTTGGGACCCTGGAGACGGACATATACTATTTCTTATTCAAAAAAGTGAGAAATGAAGGAGAAAGAGGGAAGAAAAGGGAAAACTTAGCTTTGCTATTACAATTTAATAAGGCGCAAGGGCAAAAACTACAAGTAGCAGGTACCGGCAAATCAGAAAAGGGGAACTGTGTTACCCCGAATTTAACGCGAGCGAAGCCGCGGGCAAAAGCTAGTTTCCTATAAATGAGTAATCTGTTAATAATTTACTACCTAATCCGCGAGTATCTTAGCGTAACCTTGAACTTCTAGATCTCAATTCTGTGAACAAAAAATACTGTAAAAAAGCTAATAAGTCTTTTATTGATTGATGTTAATGTGATCGGTATGTCAGACGTTTGAGCTAACAAGTTACGTTTGTAGACTTTTTAAAGGATCATTAATGACTATATTAGCTTGGAATAAGTGCTAATTTTGCATTAGAAAAAACTATCGAAACTAAATGTCTGATTTATTCATCAATTCGTGTCTTATTTTAAGGTGTTGTTCATTTATTACAGCTATGTCCTCTAAAATGTGTAAAAGTATCAATATCAGAAAATAATTACAGAGTGTCAAAAAAATCGTCAACATCGCTGTCAATAAGAGAAGCGTTCAGAAGTCAGTATTGCTACGTTGGATGGCAATGCTGATTTTATGGCCAGGCCAGCCCTTAGTCACGTGAACGGTCGACAAACCGCTTGGCGATATATCAATTGTTGTGTCTACTTTTCTAGAAATTAGCACACAAGTAGACACAACAAGTTCTTGGAACGCTGATGTTGAATCTAAATTCGTACCTGTAAATGTTTATGTCAGACAGATTCAATTCAGAAATAGAGAACTTAGTTGTAACGCAATTTCAAGTCTTCCTTGAGTAAATTGAGTAATTCAATTTATTTTCCTTAGTTTCTGTTAGACTAGGTGAACATAGGTGCGGTTTTTGGAAGTAAGCCAACAAAATGACGTGATACTTCGCAAAACATTGCAAAAGTGGAAAAGAATGGAATAGTTTACGACCGCGTCTTACCAAAGCACTTATGGATACAAGGTAACGGAAATCCTCTTTCATTGGGTAACCGAGGCGCCATTTATAAGTACAATAGTAAGAAATCGGATATTTTAATCTATATTATTTAATTAGGCATTCGTAAAAACTGTACAGAGGCGGACTTAATGCCTCAGGCATTTTTTACCAGTCTACTTTGCGGTGATTCAGAGACAAAATACAGTCGGTGCAATAACAGAACAAAAGGTTATTAGAAAATGATTATTAGAATAAATAATTATATTCATACATAAAACAAAATTATATAAAGTTAAGAGACCGTAACAAGACAACAGCTACGACTTATTTCTGAGACGACTCTGCCATTTTCTAGTAAAAATGTTCACGAGCTTTGTTTTTTAAAGTAATCTAATCTTACTTGTACTTATTTTTATTATTAGTTTGTGTCTATTTATAGTTTTTAAATATTAATTAATATAATAAAGATAATTATGTAATGATCAACTGGTACAATGCTGATAGTTGATGTGTATATGACAAATTGACCAAAAATTAATAAAAAGAGAAGTATGGCATAATGTGAAAATACATAAAAGTGGAATAATACTAAATGATTCTAACAATGTTACTAACTAAGATTAAATAAATGCTACAACAGAAACTATATCAGAATCTAACCATAAAGACGATAAAGGAGAAACAGTAACGGCTACCAGATAACCAGCCTTTAGTACCAAAGATTTATCAAACCTCATTATCAGCTGAAACTGTAAAGCAATCGAGTTCTACTATCAGATCGCTAAAGGCATGTCGTAACTCGAAAGATATCAATGCCAGCACATATTATTCGTATGAATGTGCGAACAAGCCAATGGCACTTTCATAATTTATTCGGGTTAACTCGATAAGCCGAAAGGGTAAATTTAATTGGCTTTCCCAATGTAAATCTACTTGAAATACTCGAAGGTGCTCACCTTTGCTCAAGAGAAAGGAATTGTTGAATAAATATATCGATTTTGAGAACGGTAAAAGGTGTTGATCTTGTTGCTGGTGATATTGTTAATTATTTTGTTATGCAAATAGCTGGAGCAACTACAGATTCTCATGGGTGGTCCTGCATTGGTAAAGATTCCGTTAGCTAAGAATGCATGATTTCTATTTTGCCGGAACTGGCAGATGGTCCATTCCAAAGCAATAACTCGTTAGTCACGGAATTATGATCGTATAAAATGCATCCTTTGCAATGCTACCGGCGTCTTATATCGTCTGTGTTACTTTCCATGCCATTTTTGTTTATATGTTTGTGAATGGGAAATATCAATGGTGTTTCTCTACTGATCTTGTCCAAAGAGATCAATGTTTTCGGACGGGCAATTAATTGGCTTTAGCCTTTTTAAAATCAGTGTGAAGAAACCAATATGCCTAAGAGATATTTCGTGACGGCATGTAAAGTCAAGTCGTTGGCCAATGGGCGTCATGAAAAGTCTAACACCACGAAAAAGAAGCATTTTAGGGTTCCGTACATTAAAAGGAAAACACGATCCAATAGAGGTTCCGTTTTAATAGGTGTTCTATTATTTACGTCTGTCCCTTTATCTCAGCAACTCGTGAAAGTATCGAGTTGAAATTAAAACCATATACTCAAGTCTATGTCTCCCTTGGAGTTTGAAAAAATCATATCTCTAAGTCTACGCAGTCAAAAGATATGGTCGTTCATGTCGCAAATTTCTACAAAACCCTCGGTGTGCGATTCCAACTCGCACTTGCCCAGTTTGTATAACCAACTGACCGAAATCCTTGACCATTCCAAAATGCCTGTAAATGGTTTTATGAAAATAAATTCAAGGCCCATCTTCAGTGGCAAACTCTTTCATCTCGGAATCAGCAGAAATGAAAATTATTATAGCGAGGGTCAAAACCTTTTTAGCATTTAGCCTTCCTGTATAAACAATAACCCTACGGTACCAGGGTAAGGAAAATATTCAAAGATAAAAGGAAAGATTTCGCAAGGATTATGAAGTTGAAGGTCCTCTTTTCGTTGGTTTTATCCCGGGTTTTATCGATCCGATGCGTGGAAGCGCTATTCTTTAGGATCAAATATTGGATTAAAAGATTGCGAAATATTGGATAAGGGAATTGGAGGTTTTTTTTTCTAAACGTTCGTGTTTTTGTCGTATGTTTTTGGCGGACTGAATGATGGTCATTTGAATAATATTAATTAGCAGACACATTTATAGTAATGGGGCTGCCAGGGTGGCGGGTTTTTTTTTGCGGATGGGAAATCATCAAATAACTTCCCCCGCTCTGGGCGGAGCGGGGGGGACTGTCAGACTTGTGCTCACTAAAACCCACCCATGTTCCTTCTATTGCTCTTTACGTTCCGGGGCCGCTGTATCTCTTTCGAACAACCCGCAACCTCGGCAGGCGGTGGCTCTGGCAGGCCCCTCTGCTTTGCTGACATCTCTTTGAGGCGCGCGTGGAACACTAACGCGCCGTCGACACGGCCTGTCGTCAATAGACGGACGGACGGTGAGCTACCCATTGCTTACCGTCCACAGGCCCGTACTTCGATAGCCGGGAGTCAAGTAATTAAGTTTTTGACGTTACCATGACGCAGTGGTGAATTTCGATTGGTGAGTGCTTACCTGAAAACAATAAAAAATGACATTTAAGTAAAACATTTATTGAGACATAGAGGTAAGAAAGGAATGAGTATTTTAGAGGAAGTTTGAAAGTTGCGCCTATTACAGAGAAATTGAAAGGGAGTCGTTCGTCTTGGTATGGACATGTAATGAGGAGGGACGAAGCACATGTGACTAAAAGAGTGATGGATCTGAATGTCGATGGACGGAGAGCGAGAGGAAGGCCAAAGAAAATATGGATAGATTGTGTAAGGAATGATATGAAGGAGACAGGAGTAAATGATGCCGTGACGTCTGATAGGGGAGAATGGAAGAAGAAAAGTGTGGCGCCGACCCCAAATAGGACGAGGGCAGGACAATGATGATGATTGAGACATAGAGGTATAATAAAGTCACACACAGCAACACAGATCATTCATAGATCAAAATTGAAGCCAGTTGATGCAATAAGCCGGTAGCCAAATTAAATGAAACTGGAGTAATCTGGGTCACAGAGTATTGCGGGTTGTTTGAAAGAAAAACCGCGGTCCCGGAACATAAAGGGCAAAAGAAGGAACATGGGTGGGTGTTAGTCAGTAAAAGTCTGACACCCCCTGCTCCACCCAGAGCGGGGTAAGTTATTTGGTGATTTCCCTTTTCTCCTGGATTTTTTACGGGACATTTTTTAAAAAAAGATCTTTAAATAGATTTTCAAGGCAAAAATCTAGTTTACCTACGAATAATTGTATATCTTATCGTTAGTCTGGATTTATGGTGTATGGACTGCTCCGTAGGTCTCGCGGTCACGCTTCTGACCGTGACCTCTGCTGAGCAAGGGGTCCTGGGTGTAATTCCCGGGCAAAAAGTGTTAAGAATTCTTCAGTGGCATCCCGGACTTTGGAAGTTGAAGGTACTAAACTACCGTGCCTCGGAAAAAACGCTAAGGTATTAGTCCTGCGCCTGATCTCTCTCCGGTCGTGTTGGATTGACGTTCCATTTGGACTATGAGAGTGATGGAAGAGAGAGTGCAACTGTGCCACGCACACACTTCTGTACTATAAAGATGACACGGTTGTCGCAGTGGCTGCGCTGCGTGCCGCGGGATCGATCCCCGCACGGAACAAATATTTGTATGGCCTACAGATAGTTGTTCCGGGTCTGGCTGTTTGTGTATGTGAGTTTAAATCTGTTGGGCGTGTTCCCCTGTGTTGGGAGATACTTAAATGACAAGTGACTTTAACTTAATAAACGTCTTTATTCTTGGTTCCACAATACTTTGTTATATTTAACTACGTACTAGGTATATGTAGAGGCAGGGCGGTGTACTAAAACTGTAAGCGACTGGCGAGCCGTCCGCTCGCGTCCCCATATAACATCAAAAATGCAACTCAGCAAATCGCGGTTACCAAGCCGCTACAAATCTTTGTACCGCACCCACGATACAGGAGAAATACCTAGAGTGGGGCAACGTTTTTAAAATAAAAACAATAATATCTCTCTAAGATTGACCGCAGTGACCGAAATAAGCCAAAAATACTATAATATAGCCAATACACTCTAACTCTATTAATAAAGTGATCTATAAATGAAGTGAGTGGCCTGATATATTTTACAGAAGTGCTTGTTTAACAATCGACACTTCAATTACGTTGACAAGCATCTAAACTCTATATTAATCCATCAACGGACTGTAATAAGAATGAATTAACCCAAAACACATCAAACTTGACCTCTACCGTAATTAAATTGATAAACCGATTGACAACCATCAAGAATATGATGAATGAACGTTGACGGATCACGTGAATGAATGAACATGTTCACTCGCTCATAATATGTTCATACATCCTGTCAGTTTAACCGTAGTTATGATTGATCGTGGTTAAAGTTATCTTAGGGTCGATTTTTCAATGGCCTGTTAAGTTTTAGCCGACGAATAAGTCTGTCATTTTAACAGTTTTTGTATGGACACTCTGTCAAAACGTCACATTTACTCTTTAGATAAAAGTTATCTAACGATTGAAATATCGGCCCTTATTCTAATAAAGTACTCATAATTATTTATACGACGTTTTTTTTACGCAGTTCATTTATGTTTTAATGGCCTCATTGGTTCAGTGTTCCCAAGTGCGACGGCTAAGAATGAAGTCCTTGGTTTGATTCCCGTGTTGGGCAATTTGTTATAAAATAAATAAAATTTTATGATAGACCAACCGCAGCAATCACGTAATAAAAGAAAGACCTACCGAAAATAATTGGCTTGCTTTCTCTGTGTGTGAGAGAGAGAGAGAGACAGACAGAGAAACACGCGCACGCCGCTCGGCTTACAACTATAGCAATACGTGTCGTTACAACTTTTGGTCTTGGTCTTGGTTTGGTCCCTTTCGCAACACACGATAAGGAACTTCGTTCCAATAATATATCTATGGGTGTTCTATTAGGTACACCTCTGCCTAACCCTTCGAGAATTGTAGGCGTGATACTATGAGAGGCTTCATTACAGCAGTAAACGACGGAAAACTATTATGGAATTAATTTAATTCGTGTTTGAGACTAGAACGAATATTGTCATGGAAATTAATACTGTTAAAATGAGGACTTCTAGATGCGTTGGCACGTGCGGCCATCTTCTGTAATGCAGTTTCTAATAATTTATATGTTAAGGTCATGAAAAGAGGTAGTAGGTAATTTTTTTTTGTTGTAGCCATGTCATAGTGGCCAGTGATTTTACTTTTATACATTTGTTACTTCCGAAAAAAGGAGGTTTCAAAGTCAAAAGGTATGTTTTATTAAACTTTCTTCTGTTATACCCTGACATTTCTTTGATGCGCGCGTGGAACACTAACGCGCCGCCGTCGACACGGCCTGTCGTCATCCGAATCTACGGTGAAAAACTCCTTTTGTTTTGATTGCCAAATATACATTTAATTCCACACAAATCACCAAAAAGACCAACATTCTTCCTATCAGATGCATCACAGAGATCAAAGGGCCCAACACAAGGTGTTCACGTATCGAGTTACTAGGAAGCGACTCCTGCGCACGTTGCATCATGGTGTAATAATGCACCATACACTGCAACTAGGTCAAACGGTAATTATTTATAAATCTCTTCATGCAGCCGGAAATTGAAATGTTTCGTGTTGTGATTGGTTATTTAAATAAATTGTGATGCTTTGTTAGTTTGTGCCTACACTTTTTTTAAAAACCCGTGATTGGCAGTTTTTGAGTGAGTTGTTCCAGAAAAAACTTGATGACAATAATAATAATAATACTCTTTGTATTGTTAATGGACGGTAATGCCCTTTGTATGGTAATGGACCGTAATACCTTTTGGTAAGACTGATTGTCAGATTGTCATGCAACTGGCTACTTGTAACGACTGTCAAAGATCAACAAATGACAGCCAGGACCAACCAAAGGCGTCCTTTTTGAGGCACGAATGAAACCGGTACGTATATGTATACAATATGTTGATTTGCATCCTCGTCAAAATTTAGGAGGTGCTAGTAAAAGTCATAAATAATCAATGAAAATTACGGTACCTGATCAATAATAATATACGGCGCTTTTATGATCTGTCTCTGTGTGTTTAAATTTAACAGTATTACAGAATATTTCACTTCAAAAGTAGAGAATCACCTACAGAACACACAGAACAGTGTGCGTGAGCATCGGCGCATACGTATCATACAGCGGCATGCACGCACCTGTGTGCACTTACCGATTTCTGAAAATACGAAAAAAGTAAAAAAAAAAAATCCTACTCATTTTATTATCGATTCGGGTCGAGAATCATTAGCATAGTTACGTCCTTGAATTTGACGAGGATGCAAAACAACACGCTGTATATGACGTTGATATGGGAATAATAATTATTTCTCCTCTAACCATATGCTTACTTACTGCTTTGAAATCGTATGAAAATATCAGATACAGGGGAATACGATGTTGTTTTTGTGGGTCATGTAATGATATTAATGTAGGTTACCTATTAACTAGGTGATAGGTATTAATGTCATCCTTGAAGAAGTGGAATAAGTTATTTATCATATAGGCAATTCTGATCATTTCTAAAAAAACCTTGAAAAATAAACTATCATGTTATTAAAACCGGTATGGAACGTTCTACTTTGTTCTTGTAGTTTTTCATCGGTAATATATTAAAATCGTATTAAACAAACATTCGAATTTGACATCAATCGATTTTAGTAATATTTAAACTAGATTGTTTAGGTAAATGTTTAAGAAGTACCACATTTTCTTTATTGTTTTAAGTTTTTGGGGTAACTGAGTCACAGTTACAAATTTTAATTCTTAAGCTAGATGTACTTAAGTCTCTAGTCCCTTGGAGTTGTCATGTTGCTAATTATTATGGCACATGCCAATTGTAAAGTCCGCGACTGTAAGCTGTGAGAAGGCGCTATGAGACATCATGTCTACGCCGTTCGGTGTTGGGTGCGTCCAACACGTCATTCGCAACACGACGTGCCAAAGAGATGAAATGCTACATTGCCTTATTTGACATTCTAATGCAATTCACAAATATCAATTCGGTAGGGACGAGTTGTTGCTACCCAGACGTTTAATACTTCATTTAGTTGGAGGAGAATTGCTTACAGAACTGTAGGCCTACCATGACGTCTTAAAGCAGAACTTATTCCACTGAGGGAAAGAGACAGAGTTATACAGGGTGTCTAGCACCATCTCTTTCCCTCAGTGGATTAAGTTCTGCTTTAAGACGTCATGGTAGGCCTACTGATCATTTATGTAAATAATTCAGTTAGTGCCTGTCTGTGTGAAAAGCGTTTGATGGGTTTTTCTTTCTTTCTTTGTCATGTGGTTAGCATTTAAGCAGGTGTCAAAGTTCAATGAGTGAGAGGGGGGTGTTTAATTGAGTTCGATAACTAACAACGATGCAAAAAAGGCGAGAAGCCTAGATTTCTGCAAGAACCAGTTTTTTTTTGTTTTTCACAGCTTCCAGTAACCGTAGACTTGATTATATGGTTTTAATTTTGATTTGATAACTTTACGCGTTTTTGAGAAAAAGGGTCTTGACAGACAGTTATACAGGCAGACTGACAGACGGACAACAGTGATTCTATAAGGTCATTTTTTTTGGGGTGGGAAATAATCAAATAACTTCCCCCGCTCTGGGCGGAGCGGGGGGCGTGTCAGACTTTTACTGACTAAAACCCACCCATGTTCCTTCTATTGCCCTTTATGTTCCGGGGCCGCGGTATCTCTTTCGAACAACCCGCAACCCCGGCAGGCGGAGGCCCTGGCAAGCCCCTCTGCTTTGCCGACATCTCTTTGAGGCGCGCGTGAAACACAAACGCGCCGTCGACACTGACACGGACGGTGAGCTACCCATTGCTCATCGTCCACAGGCCCGCATCTACGGTGGCCGGGAGTCGTCTCGCGGAGCCCGGCGCCCGGGGCGTCTCCCGCGGCGGCTGGGTTGGTTTGAGGTTCTCTCCCTCAAACACCCGGCCACCTCCTTTGCTAGCATTACTGCCTCGCAACAGGAGGTGACCGCTTCCCATTCCCTCTTGCTCCGGACCATGGACATCCTATAAGGTCCTATTCCGGTTTTTCTTTTGAAGTACGGGACCATAAATAAATGACACACGAATTTCACAACGAACTTCGAACTGACACGCATCACGTATTCAACGTAAAATTCAAGTCATACATCGACTTCGCTGATACAAATCTGTGCGCAGAATGATAAGTGTTGAAGTACAATCACTAAAAAAGGAACCTGACCAGTCACCGTAAACACTTTTCTTGTTTGTACAGTACCCGTTAATTTTACGTTTATCAACTAACAGCATCATGGTTTATGATTTTTGCTGAACCCCCTGTTAAGGTTCCGTACCCAAAAGGTAAAACAGGACTCTATGGCCTAGCAATCTCTCCGTCTGTCACCAGGCTGTCTCATGAACCGTGACAGTTAGACAGTTTAAATTTCACAGATGATGTAAATCTGTTGCCGCTATAACAACAAATCCTTACTAATATTACAAAAGCGAAAGTGAGTTTGTTTGTTACGTCTTCACGCCTAAATAGCCAAACCGATTTTGATGAATTTTGGTACAGATATAGTTGAGATCCTGGAGAGAGAAATAGACAAAAAAGTGGGATAAAGGGGAGAAAGAGGGGAGAAAAGGAAAGTGAAAGATAATTTTTTTCGATCATCACGCGGGTTAAAGTTAGCGTTAGCCCAAAGTAATATGCCAGGGGCGGAAACTAGTACTAAAAAAAAACAAATTAAGGGGGTTGCCTAAAATATGTTTGTTGCCGTTTTTAAAGACTGCGAGTCCGACTCACATTTCGACGGTTTTTTTTAATGAATTTAAAAACCAAAATGATTTTCGATCTTTCTTGTCTTAACGAATTTGTTGTTTTTTTTTCGTTAATAAGCAGATAATTATAACTTTTGGTGACAGTACTATCGTAATTCTGAAGTGAGCCGTAGGTTGATAGGCCAACGTTTAGTATGTATTGGCACGGAGTATCCGTGTGCATATGGAACTTTAACGATCATGTTATTCTTGCGCAAATCTAGAAATAAGTAGCTGTAATGCGCGCATGTGGTTTTAAACTTACAGCTATTTAAATCATAAATTTTAAACTTAATAATACTTGATTTAAAGAATTTATTCATAGTTATGGATCACTAGCCGCGCCCGCGATTCCACCCGCGACTTCGTCCGCGTGGCATAGTTACTTTGGGCTAACGCAAACTTTAAACAGCGTGATGCTCGAAAAAAAAACTTTCTCTCCTCTTTTCTTCCCTCTTTCTCCCCCTTTTCCCACTTTTTTAGCCTATGTCCGTCTCCAGGGTCCTGTCTCCTCTGTACCAAAGTTCATCAAAATCGGTTTGGCCATTTAGGCGTGAAGACGTAACAAACAATCTCACTTTCGCTTTTATAATATTGAGAGCTTGTTGCAAATAATTTTATTTAAATTCTATATATCTTATTTCATATATTTATCGACATAAAATGATGTCATTGCTATAAAATCATCAAGCTGTGTCATAATGATGATGCATCCACAATGACGATCTTAACCATTGCCACCTCATCGTCAAACCAAAGCCGAGGACACGTCTAGAATACATTACACAGCCGTTTTGCGCTAGATTTCACTTCACATCACGGATTGGCTATAAATTCTAAAGCTGGGTATTCACTTATTTCGCACATCAATAGTAGTCCGAAAATCTGCATTGTGCTCGCGTAACGGCCACCATGAAGCTATAAGGGATACCTACGATATAGTGTATATCCAACTTTACGTGTTTCTGACGTTGGCTTACATTAAGACGGTCATCTTTTTAAGCCACGGACCCGTTTTTAAAAGAAAAACATAATTGACTTCGATTACTACAAATAAGAAAAATACAAATTGGATTTTACTTGTAATCTGTTTCTGTGGTTTGAGTAAAAGAGCAGAGAATACCTTTTCACAGAGGTATGTGGAGTAGAAAAACGAAAAGCAATTAATGTTTCAGTGCTCCGGACCGCGTATTGCCATTGTGTATATCAGTACAGACACCCATAGTCTGTACTAGATCACTTTGTGCTCTTAAAAATAACAAATACTCTAAAGCAAACTACGTATAACTACAGACCAGTCTGTATAAGTATACAGTTTGCTTGCATATTTTTAAAGCAAACTACGTATGACTACAGACCTGTCTGTATAAGTATACGGTTTGTTCGCATATGTCTAAAGCAAAATGTGCTCTCACTGATTACTACCTATCAAAGTGGCTCGACGGAGCCCCGCTTCGCGGGGCTCCTACCTCTGCATTCAAGGTTTAAAGTAACCTAACACGAAGGGGATGGCGGGGTCTTTCAGACCCCGCCATCCCCTTCGAACCTAACCTGTCCATGTCGGGGTGCCCCAAGTCCCGAGCTCTCACTGATTACTACCTATCAAAGTGGCTCGACGGAGCCCCGCTTCGCGGGGCTCCTACCTCTGCATTCAAGGTTTAAAGTAACCTAACACGAAGGGGATGGCGGGGTCTTTCAGACCCCGCCATCCCCTTCGAACCTAACCTGTCCATGTCGGGGTGCCTACTACGGCAGCCAAATTGTCTGTACTCGTATGTGTTTTGCTCTCACGAATTAGAGCAAAGTGTATTTTATTTCAGTCTGTCTCTGTACTGATATGCAGTATGCTCTCTAGCTACAAGAGCATATTGCGTGCGATTACAGAGCAACCCCTGTCTGTGCTAGTATACATTATGGCAATACGCCTCCGGACCGCCATACATACCTATAGGTACTCGCGGACCTCCAGGGGTCTGCGTACCATACCGTCGCTAAGAATCACGACACACATTAAGGTATACATGTTCCTGTATGTAAGCCTAATCGTGTGGTCACTGTTTCTGTGAATCGATTTTCAAACAGAAGTAGGTTTTAAGTTTATTGTTTTGTTTCTCGGAATTACGAAAATTTAAAAGTCGTTTTTTTTTAATTCTCGATTATTTTCGATTTACAATACAATGGTGGAATGGCGTTAAATATTAATTATGCTGTTTTGTTATGCTACTAGTTTTTCTGTAAATAATCTCTCGATAAGATAGCTTTTCAGTAAATAATCTCTCGATTTATTTCTATGTATCTCATTATAAGCGGACTGTATGTTCTTATGAAAAATAAATTTCTTTAAACCGAAACCGATAAGTCCAATAGATAGATCAATATTCAAGTTTCTATGGGTTTTTTAAAAACGGAATTTTACTATTATATTTTGAGCATGATGTTTCCCAAAGATGATGCAGAGCAAACGGGTCCCTTCCTTCTGTCATCCTATCATTTGCAATTGGGTCCAATGCTTCCTATAATCAACTTTTAGTAAAAGTCCAGCTCGTCATGCATCTCTATCTGGGCTTACCGCTTCGCCGGGTCCCGTTGTTCGAAACCCAATATGTTGCTTCTTTGGACCAATTTTGATGTGGCATGCGGCAGACGTGGTCAGCCTAATTCTACTTTAATTTTGCCTAATTGATCTTGGATCGAAGTATACTATTATTTATACGGTCAGAAATTGACTTCTCGTATACTTCGTTCCATGGCTCGCTGGCAGACCCCGAAAGTGGACTTTTGACTTTTTGTTAATGACCACGTTAACGGAATTTACTTTCAAGAAAACTTACCAAGCAAAAATAAGTTACCTACTGTGTCAGACACAGCCTAAAAAGATTGATGACAGTCATACGTTATTACCGCTAATAAAAAAACACAATAAACTGTCATTTCGACGTCCAGACGGATACATTATCATCGCAATAGCAAGTAAGTTTTTGTGACAAATTATACATTCGTTTGTATGGAAATGCAACTCGAAAACGTAATCTTTTGTGACAAATCTTGGTTTATATGCTGTAAGTAGACTAGCAGTCTGTCACGATTGTCTTCAATGACATAACTATGACTTATACAACGTTTTCTTTTGTTCTAGATCTTGTTTTGTTTAAAAATTTGGAAAAAAATTGTCAGAAGATTTTGTAAACTTTTTTGTGAATGAGTGTCATATATTTTGGTGACAGTTTCCGGTTGTCAAATGAATCCTGAAAGTTTAGGAAGAATGACGAATAGGTTTTTCATTTTCAGACAAGACTATGCAACTAAACTTGTAAGCTAGACTAGTGAGTTTCTCCAATAATACTCAACATAAAATACGAAGTCTTCTAACAATTATAAATTGTATTTATATTTTATCTATTGTAAAGTTTGTGTTTATTTGTATGTTGATGTGGTATTTCTTAATTGATAATTTCAAAATCTAGTGTTTTTAAATATAGGCCTGGACTTGAAATAAAAGATTTTTTTTTCATAAATAAAAGCCATGTAACTTCGACGTAATTTTTATGCCGTCTATGCATGCACACTATCAATATTGAACTGAATGGTTTAAACCTGAAATCAGTGATATTTATGCATTGTGAGTTACTGAGAGCAAGGTTGAGCCTTGTAAGATGTTCTGGAAGATACGATAATGGTCACAAGGTTGCAGCTGTTTCGGTAACTTGTGGTTGCAGCTCGGTGCTACTTTGCATAGTAATATGGTGCCTACAAAGGTTTAATTCTCAGAAACATTGAGCTCTATACGTTTCTGAACAGTCTGTTTGCGCCATATCGCCATTTTGAACAAATCGCACACCTAAAACTGACACATCTCAAAAAAAGAAATTTTTCAAGAGACGAAGAAAACGTACTAGTGTCTGTATGGGAAGTTATATAATAAATTTATTTTAGATCTTAAGTAGGTGGTGTAAAATGTGTGTAAATTGTTTTATGTTGCGTATGATCACCGAGCATTCGAATAGAAAGATAACAAAAAAAACTCAATCCCATCCCATCCTATTCCATCTTCCACGATTTGTAACAATACAAGGATGTTGTAACAAATTGCATGCATCTTATCTTAAGTACTGTGCATTAGTACTTAGTCACCGTTTTACGATGTAACCAGACAACTTGTAAATAAGGCTGCGGTCACATGAGTAATGGTTGTCAGCTCAACAACGTTTGACGCTATGTAAATTAGGGCTCAGACAAATAGAGATGTGGCAACATACAGCTTTGTTATGTTTCAGTTCTAGAATATGGTAATTAAATTGTGGTTTTGCATGTTTAGCCAAAATAGAGGTGAGGTTTTTTTTTTCTTTTGTGCCATGATTATTTCAATGTCTATCTTTATCTTGGGGCAGATTTTTAAAAGTCTATGGTCAACAACAGACTGCGTCAGTTTGGATTTTGGTCTTGAAACAGGTCCAAGTAATATAAAATCATAAATCAAATGTTGGATCGAATTTCATTAATACTTACCTCTTTCATAACAAGAAATTCGCGGTATTTCCTTTATGAAAACCTTTTGCAAATACTTAGATACAATAATTTTAAACACTTTCCCATATCACTAACAAGCGTATCCGAACGCAAAAATAAAACGACGCAACCAAACATTTTTAACTTCAACCATTTAATAAATTGAAATAGTCAAGAGAGATCGTTTGTGTAAAATTAAATAGATTCTTAGAAACACGCAGCTAGCCAATAAAAACAACCTTTTGTCAGTTAACAAGCATCTGTGTTACGCGATTCGGTTACAAAATGGCCTATTTGACATAATACTATTCGCAAAAAACGACAGCCATGTTTTTTTCAGACATAGACACACGTGCCTATGACGAAGGACGTGACTAAGAAAAAAGAAAGATTTGAGATTTATGAAATGTCAATTTGACATTTGCAAAAAACGTCATTAACCAAATCAACGTTTTCTTTTCAAGCTAACGAAATTAGTTTAGTTCAGAAAAACGTATAGTTTTGTAGAAAATGTGATTTAAATAGAATAATTTGCTGAAATGATTTCAAGACGACGTTTAAAATGAATGTTTTATTTATGGTTACTGTTTCGCGCTATAAATCTTTCAGGTGAATTGTTAGCTAACAGCTTTTCCTTACTTCCTTACTTATATTATAAAAGGAAAGTGAGTTTGTTTCTTTGTTAAACCGATTTTGATTAATTTTGGTACAGAGATAGTTGGGACCCTGGAGACGGACATAGGCTATTTTTTTTTAAAAAAGATTGAGATGTGAGGGAGAAAGAGGGGAGGAAAAGGGAAAACTTAGCATTGCTATTACAATAAATAACGCGCAAGGGTAAAAACTACAGGTAGCAGGTACCTGCAAATCAGGAAAGGGGAACTGTGTTACCCCGAATTTAACGCGAGCGAAGCGGCGGGCAAAAGCTAGTAAATTATAAAAGACAGAAAGTCATTAAACACATTATTTTTATGTCATTTTTTTTTGTTAAAAGGACTTTTCTAAGAACTGTCATCTTAAACGTCATCTAGAGCTTAGCTGTAATCATTTGAAGCGCCCAGTAGGGCCATATGGAATGAAGTTTCATTAATGTAAGCTGACACATAAAACTTTTCTACTTAACCCTATAGGTTTTAAAGTAAGTACTGAATTACTGCAATATTCATATCTAAATTATGTATTATCAGTGGGTGCTGACAATGACATAACAAGTGACAGTAATTACCGTTGGCAAGGTAGGGTTAACGTAAGATCATCTGTCATATTTTATGACTTAAAATTGTTCTAACGGGAATTTTCAGTTGGGCACGGCGCAATTACAAGGTTTTTTTTTAATTTCTTACCTTTTTGTTGAGGATCTCCAGCTTATGGAGCGCAATTCTCGCTAACTAAGACGTATAGAACTTGACGAGGAGCAAGCTCACTAGTTCAGACACAGAGCTTAGTATATACAGCTAAAGAGATAAGTAAGCAGGCTCGCGAGATACAGTTGAAATTTAGTTGAAAAAACTATGAATCTTTACTTGACTTAATGCCTTGGGTATTTTCTACCAGTCTACCTTAGGTTGATGCAGAGAGAAAACACAGTAGGTGCAGAGTGCATAACAGAAAGTTTTCAAGAAAATATTTACAAATAAAATATCACGATAAATACTTATATACATACATACAAACAAAATAAAGTAAAGAAAGTTAAAAATATGTGGAGAAAAACCAACAACCAAAACTTCACCATATCTCTTTTGCTGTCTGTGCCTTCAATATTTATATTCTCTGCGTTTTCTGTCCGAAATTTGCTATTGAAAAGTTGCCATTACCAACCCAACAAATCTCTCTATAACAGATCACAAACACCAAATCTCATTCACAAATGCTTCACTCGTTCATCTATTCTCGTCACGGCATGACGTATACAGTCCATTGTGAATTATACGCTAGTTTGTAACACAAATTATACGATAAATAAAACGTTTTAGATATCCATCAGCTTAGACTGGATTAACAATGAGCTAGATTGTGACATACGGAAGGATATTGTGGCGAGCTAATTTTGTGATGTTAAAATTTAGTTACATATTAGTTTGCTTTTTCTTTTCTTTCCCAAGACTTACTACTACTTTTCTTTCCCAACAAAACAAGTAATTACATTCAACTAGCTTTAGCCCGCGGCTTCGCTCGCGTTAAATTCGGGGTAACACAGTTCCCCTTGCGCCTTATTGATTTGTCATAGCAACGCTAAGTTTTCCCTTTTCTTCCCTCTTTCTCCCTCACATCCCACTTTAAAAAAAATATAGCCTATGTCCGTCTCCTGGTTCCCAACTATCTCTGTACCAAAATTCATAAAAATCGGTTTAGGCATTAAAGCGTGAAGAGGTAACAAACAAACAAACTCACTTTCGCTTTTATAAAATTAGTAAGGATGAATCTAAATCTATATTACTGCATCCAATAAAACTTTAAATTTTATTAATCTCAGATTTTTGTGTTACCTATGATTTGTATGAACTTAGCTTATTTTAATACTGTCCTGCGCAGTTTCACTCGCGTATTTGGTTAGGTACTGTCCCTCTCCCGTGGGTAGTAGCGTGATGTTATATAGACTATGTTACTCAGTGATAATGTAGCTTTCTATTGGCAAAATAATTTTTGAAATCGATACAGTAGTTTTTGAGTTTATTCGTTACATACAAAATACAAATCTTTCCTCTTTATAAGATTAGTGTAGATGTGGAAGTGCACATTTCTACCCCAGCAATATCAGAATCAATGTTTTGATGTGAGATCTCAATGTACTTAGAAATGAATATTTATTTATTTAGATGTTCAAAATTCATTAACATCTATAATATCCAATGTATATCTATCTGCTTGTTTAAGGTTATTTTTTTTTGATCGGACCACTAGTTGTATGAAAAATTTGTTTTTATAATTATCTTATTAGGAATTTAATTTATTGAATGATACCTATGAATACAAATAACATACTAAACTTTAACTTTGATTCATTTAATTATTTAAATTATTCATAGAATATAAGATGAATGATTTTAGTGTTTGTTTCTTACTGCCTGCATAATTGTATTAATTTGGTGTGAAACTTGGCACAAAATCTGAATAAATTCCTGTTAGACTGGAATTACATTTTAATAAAAAAAAAGGTAAGGGAGAGCATAGAATGTCACAAAGTAATTACATTTTAATGTCCGCTTAAAATAATTTATTACTAGCCGCTAAAGTATTTTAATGAATTAATAACAATGTAACATAATATGACGCACCAAATTTTCCACGCAACTAAGTTGTGGATTGTCATGAGAAAGAATTACAATATTTACAATTTAAATCCATTGCGTAACTGTCAACAAGAATTTAAAATGTAAGAAAATAACCTTAGTTATCCCCGAAATCGACGGAGATGTCATCATTCACCTGCTCTTTTTTGCGGATGGGAAATCATCAAATAACTTCCCCCGCTCTGAGCGGAGCAAGGGGGAGTGTCAGACTTGTACTGACTAAAACCCACCCATGTTCCTTCTATTGCCCTTTATGTTCCGGGGCCGCGGTATCTCTTTCGAACAACCCGCAAGATTCACCTGCTCTTGTCCCAAGTTATTTGTGATCGGCGCAGCATGTCTTCTACTTCGATACTTCTCTATTACTCGTCATTTCGTCAGGCACCTTCTTGCCATATAATCCTTTACACAGTCCATCCATCGTTTCTATGGTTTTCCTCTACTAACCCATCCACATTCATACTTTAGACTTTCTTCACGACAGTTTCCTCATTTGACGGAGAAGTATCTTTATAAATACTATATTTAGCCAGTTCTTTTTAAGTAATGTTAGCAAAACAGTCGATATAAACGGTGTAAGAATACCCTCCGGAAGGCAGTTCTTCTATACCTGTGAACTTTTTAGTTACTTTTTTTTTAATACAAGTTTTTGATGTTATAACTTTACTTGACCCTTGTACTACATATTCAATACATCTATCAGCACAGTGTTTTATGTAACATTGAGTTAGACCCAAAAAAAAAGAAAACGTTTCCTAGCAACATATTTAGTTGAAGACTTCGTGAAGCGCTCGTTTACACCTTGCAGAACAAAATACAGACGTCAACAGCCTTCTTAGAATATAATAAGATACAGATGTCAAAAGACCTCTTAGCATTCAACCCAAACTGACCGCCAAAATTAAAAAAAAAATCAACCAAAAATTCACTTCCTCCTACCCAGTTATTTTAATTAAAAGAAACTCGCGATACACATGACAGAATAAAGTTAAAAAAACAACATTACACCGGTATCTTCCGTCGTCGGTGAAACTGTAAAGATAAATGAGTATGGGACAGGTGTCTCCAACTGTTGGCAAAAAGTTATTTATTCCTGACTACTACGATTGAAATGTTTTATTTATTTTGCATTATCGTTCCCAGAACAGTCTTCGTGCCTTTGACTTGTATAAATCGTTTCTCAAGATGAAAATTCGACTTGGGTGGCATAGATAATGTCATCGCGGAAGTTTTAAACGTTGAATTATTGTTTATGGTTTTTTTTTCGTTGAAATATTTGTCTGGGGGAAATAGTTTAAATAAATTATATTTTAGTGTGATTAAAATCATAGAAGATGACATAAAAGTGCAATTAAGAATTAGAACAGATAATAATGCCATATAATTAATTAAATGTTTACCAAAATTAATCTTCCCATTACATAAACTCAAAATTTACGACAGCCACCTGTCTCCTTAACAAAAGCCCGTAAAAACTCAATTTCGCTTGTAATTTGAGCATCAATAATCTTCAGAACAGGTGCAAGAGTGCAAGGCTTGCTGATTTATTTGCCTGTGTGTAATATTAAGTCATGCGGTCCGTCGGGCCTTCGTGACGTCATCATTTGTGGGTCACGGCTTCATGTAGGCAGTACCTTCAGATGCAATTACAATTAATAAATCAATCATTTTAGTAATGAATATACCTTTGTACTTATAACTTTGGAAATTAAAGTTTTTGTGTGAAAAATTATAGCGTGGGAATGTGTTTTTCTGGATTGAATTTAGTTCAAGGTATATTACGCTTTTTTATTTCATGAAGAAAAACAAGTGATGCAAATTAATTATCTAAAAATATTTTACGACGAATTTTCATAATGTCACGCTGCTATTAAAATAAATTCAAAATATCCGCATAAATCAAGGCATACTAAATTTATCCATCTATAAATTACCTTTATTAACCCTTGAAAGCCATCGTCGTAAAATTCGTTCTAAAATTAATGACGTTCATAAAAGTGATCTTTCACAAAGGCCTAATAAGTTTTGACAGTGACGCAATATGTCGTCACTTTCACTAGAATACTGTCAATCTGTCAGTCGGTTCGTCACCTCGAGACTAATTAGTACACTAGTGACATGTTGACACTAGTACAATGCCGTGACACACATCTTTTGTTAATAAGCAGGGGAAAATATTTGCCTTTCATGGTTACATGGGGGGACATTTTCGGTGTACATTTTTGTAATAAATGTTGTCTGCAAGCGTTAGGTGTGATAATGATGTAAAAAGTAGCAGTAATTGCTGTAATTTATACTGGTATAATGGCTTGGATGGGAGTAATTACTTAAGCCGTAAATTAACTAAGGCGTTATATTTTTTTGAGTGAATTTTAATGATCAGGTACGCCAAAATGTTTTGGATTTTATAAGCACTAAGTAATGGTAATTGTTGGTACCAAAATTGTAAACTTCTACGCAATTTTAGACTTGTAAAAACGGTTCAAACTTATTCGAAAATGTATCTCTACAAGTTAAACTAGTTAGGCTGGAAACCCTTTGCCTAAATGATAAACGAGATCCAATTGAAAAATAAGGTTTTCCGTGAATGTAAACCATTTATTACAAATTCTCATTTTCGCTTAAATCCATCTGGAAACGGTTGATCTAAACGCATGAATAAAACCTTCATCAATATTCATGACGAACAATTTAAAACGAAAATGGAAACGTTATGCAAATTAAATCATCACAGAACAACTATAAAATTCACGATGACGTGTATTTTATAAATTGAATAGCATTATAAAATGACATAACGCGAAAATGACAGCTGACTCATCGATTACGAATTTGAGTAAACTTGACATTACGGTGGCAGTCAACGGGTTGACTTTTGCACTTTTATATTTGCTGTCTCTAAATTTTGAATTACACCTTAAACCGAAGCTGCAAGGATCATTACCGCATGTTTATCAATACATCCTCAGTAGAATTACTTAACATGGTTTTCAAAAATTTGACAAGACCTTGAAAGGTGTCAATGGGTGTTTTTGTTTCGTATTTTTTTTCTTTTGGTTTGCCTCCAAATGGCGCTTGTAGGTAACTTATTTACTAGAATATAAAACGTGGGATGGGAAGACAATGCGTTTACGTACAAGTTCGTATTTTATTGTTCACCTTGAAAGTTTATATTGACATCATCAATTAGTTGTAAGATTCTTACATTTATCGCTACTTTTTTGGACGTGGCGTGAATTGATAATGAAGTTTCGGTTATAAATTTAATTTAAACGGTTGGTTCTCATCATGTCCTGAGAGACGACGTCGACCCACTTTTATGTGTGTTTCGAGGATTTTTAGCAATAAATTAATATTTTATTGTTAAGCTAATCTGTTAGCAAATCTTATTTTGAATACCTTTAATAAGTCTTAACATTTTAGTGTGTATCCGAACATATCTTTATTAAAACCTACCTACACAGACAATTTAAGTCGTATTTTTTTGCAGAGTTCGGAATGTCGTAGATAAAAAAGAAACCAAATAACTTACGCCTAGGTTACATATAAATAACAGAACATATTATTAAATAACGTGTTGTTTATAACAGAACAACCCCAAAAAGTATATAATACCAAAAAAAAAACAAAATGCTAGTAGAGTACCTACTTAGCCGCTTCCTTTTTCAGAAGTCGTTTAAAAAAAAAGGAAGCAAACCAGAACCAAATATGTTCCAAAATATAACATTACAATACGTGCATAGCTTTGCACGTACTTCAAAATGTCAGTCCAATCTTTTGTTCCATAAGCCTGCGTATTGACACAGATGCACACCGCATTGTAAGGGTTACAAGTTAAATAAAAATGTCACGGTATACCTTCATAATTCGTTTCAATATTCATTAGGTTTATTGTTTTGGTACCGTTTACAATTTGGTATTTCGGGGCTGTGGTGTGGTCTGTGCTTGTGTTGATAGCAAGTTTGAAAAACCAAGAGCAAGTCAGACTAGCGCACTGAGGATTCCGTACAAACTTGAGACATAAATGGCTATATCTTTTGACTGCGTAGACTTAGACTGTTGATTTTTTTTAACAGCTCAAAGGGATCGGAGAGTTTAGTATATGGTTTTATTTTCAAGTCAAGGGAAACAAATAGACAGACCGACAAAAAGTTATCTAATAAGGGTTCCGGTTTTTCATGTTGGGACACGAAACCTTAAAAACGGTAGACAAACTCTTAATAGTTCAAATAGTAACAGCAATCAAGTTACTAAAAGTAGTTCCGGCGGAGAGTAGGTAATAAAGATTTTTGCGATGGGAAAGATTTCCATGAAAATTCTGAAAATCTTTAATTCAAAAAAATGTTTTGTGAAAAGCATTGCAATACCCGTGAGTGAGCATAAGAAATTCATGACCGTGAGTGAACCGAAACCCTGAAATAAGGAAACACCGTAAACGGTGATGGGCGAGTACGTTTAAGCCAATGACAATAGTAAGAGGTCCATAGAGAAAAACAACAATTCAAACCTCAAAAAAGTATTTATTTACAAATAATTAACCCTTCAGATAAAACA
This sequence comes from Ochropleura plecta, assembly GCA_905475445.1. Lineage (NCBI taxonomy): Eukaryota > Metazoa > Arthropoda > Insecta > Lepidoptera > Noctuidae > Ochropleura > Ochropleura plecta. Next base: position 19,298,605 of record FR997726.1, on the reverse strand, counting down.
TAAATAATAATCTCTCTAAGTCACCCTTCTACTCATAAAAAAACCACGGTCAACCAGAAAACGATAAATTAGCCAAATAACAAGACCGACCGTTCACATAAACGATCGACCACTCCTTTTTCATGTTCGTAGTTAGATAACTACCAACCCGCCATTGTTCTTTATGTCCAATAAACTGAGCTATTTCAATTAAAACCTGCTATAATAACAATATTGTCGGTAGGTAAAGTGTCGGAATAGTTGATGGTAGTGCGAATATGTCACCAGGGACTATTAAATGAGAACATGTGGGGTATACTCGTAAATCTGCCGCGGGTGACACTATTCTGTACATTAGTAGATGTGTGGTACAAGTTATAAGAGGGAAGCGTGCAAGGTTACGTATGATTTGGTTGTATCCTGTTTTTTTACATCGTTCTCACGTATTTGTATAATCTTAAATGTTAAAATTCGATTTTGTAATAACATTATAATTTAAAAGAGTGTCCATGGAGTTTCTTGCCCATTCATCTCCATAGCAGTCAACGCTTTGGAATGGGCAACTACAGTTCTTTCACAAGTTATTATACCTTGTGACCGGGACTGTAGCTTCATCATTTTGTTTCTTGACATTCAAACGTGCCTGTAATGGTCTAATTGAAATAAATGCTTTGAGTTTGAGTTTTTTTTTTTTGTAGACTGCACTGTTCGACTGTCGGGTAAACGCGAGCTGTAGTGATGGGTAGGGATTATGACGCTGGGTAGTTTTTTTACTAATGTCCTGTCCTCCTGCTTTTCTCTCCCCTTTCTCCTTCCACACCTATCTAGCCTGTGCGATCTCTGGCCATATAATCCTCGCAAACATGATCAGCAGGGTTACCATGACATCTTATAGCAGTTCATATTCCTGTGTGAGAAAGAAATGGTGCTAGACACCCTGTATAGCTCTGTCTTTTTCCCTCAGCGGAATAAGTTCTGCTTTAAGACGTCATGGTAACCCTGCTCATCCATAGCGGATCGGATTTTCTGGATTAAAAATCATTACACATTAAAGTTAAACGTTTCAAAATGACTTTACGAATGCGAAGTTGATGAATGTAAATTCGCCACTGTTTTTTGGCAAACAGACAATACTTTTATTATTGTGTTATTAGTTTGCCAACTCTAAAATGTACAAAACTTTCTTTTGCTGAAGATTTAAGGCGTAATAAAGATATAAATGACGCTAAAGAAGTATGTGAGGACTGTGACAGGTTACGTTCTGAAGTTTCTTTATGGAAAAAGGCGCGAGCTTAACTTTGCATTTTGTAAAGTCAAAAAAACAATGGGAAAGTCAAGGCCATGCAAATACTTTCTTGTTTTTTTGGTCTTTGGGATATTGTATTACCTAGACCCTGAACACTGAAATTCAGATAGGAAGTCACTCAATCGAATAGAACTTCGCTACCGCCTCTACCATGGCCCCAACTTTCACACAATTAATTTTCGCCGAATGATCTCATGCAGCCTTGGGGTTGCATTTATTGCAGCCATAAAACCAGCCATTTTTGTGTACCAACGCACGATGAGACCGACCTTGTGCTGTAAGTGCATCATGTAATGGTGGCAATAACGACCGCCAACTATGAATCATGTTTTTTCATGATGATGTCGTCTAATGTTATTTGTTTAGTGACAGAACGATTCTCAGCAGTGAATTGCGAGCTATCGACTTATTGTGTTCGACTCACTTGGCACGTGAGTTACAGTAGTATACCGTTGTGTTTGGACTGGCCTCGTTTGTCTTTTTGTTGCGGCTGGGAAAACATCGAATAACTTCCCCCGCGCTAGGCGGAGCGGGGGGAGTTTCAGAGTTGTTGTAGTTGTGTGTGTTGTTGTTGTTGTCCGTCTCGCACTTGGCTGGTATTTTTTTTATGTTATTACGCTTTGTGACTGGGACTACACTTCGTTATTTTGTTTTGGAATTTCAAAAATGCCTGTAATTACCTAATTGAAATATAAATACTTTGAGTTTTAGTTATCGACAAGTTATGTATGTGAGTTGATCTCTGTCTGAAATTCTTACCTAATGGTTTTCTCGCTAACGTGTAGATATATGCTCTTTATTTACCTGTAAAAATAAAAATGATTATTACAATGTGGTCTTTTGAAAAAGGCAATGTGTTATCATTTTTTGAGGTAGGAAGTATTATCTATGTAGGTGATTCGTATTTTAAAGGTTATCGAGGATTATACTCAATAATACAGTCATCGATCAATAAACATGCAATTTTATCAATATGGCTGACAATTTACACGTTTTTTTTTTATTTGAGTCATAGCCTACCTCTTTGAAGACGCCGAAATAATTTGACACTGTCGCATAGTCTGAGGGAACAAGGACTTTCCTAGTTTTATTTGTGGCTGAGTCATCGACTGCTGCGCTGCGTGTCGGGGGTTCGATCTCCGCACGAAACAAATATTTGTATGACCTACAGGTAGTTGTTTCGGGTCTGGCTGTTTATGAATGAGTGACTTTTTTTTTTTAATTAAGAACTATTCACGTGGTTCATGTGCATTCTTTTCTCGTGAAAATTGGCAAAAAGCCATGGAATATAGTTGTTTCCCGAATAATTTCTTTATTGGCTTTGCATACAGAAAAAGCCCTTCATTAATCATGTCAGAATTATTTTCTTAAGAAAAAAATGTGTTGTTGTCAATGGAAATTCTTCGTAATGAATGTAAACTATCAGATATCAAAGATGGCCCAGTAACACATTTGAAGAACAAAAATAACTCGAAAGAATGAATGAAGTTTGACCGATTCACCGTGTGATTCATTCTCATTCAATGATCAAAATAAAAATTTTATAATTGGAACAAGAAATGATGTTTTTTTTTAATGTTTAAGGCTATCAAGGTTTGAGTGTGTTCCTTTTGTAGCTTTATGTCTGATTTTTTACCGGTTGTATTTTATAGATTATGTCATTAACAGTTTATAGGAAATATTTATTATGTAATTTAGCATAAGTGTAAACCATTTCCAGAGCTACTACTTCCAACTACATTTTAAGATTAATATTATCACCTCCATTACTATTTTACAAGCTTCAATAAATCGTGTCCCCTAAGCCAAGTGTTTGTACAATGAGCTGGAACATGCTTGTCCTCACGGAAGCGATTCATGCTGAAGATTATTACTGTCTTAGAGTAAATACCACGACAACAAAATGTACAGTTATTGAACTCCTTACAAGTCTAGAGTACCTATTGTTTCGTCGTTCTATTTCCTTAAAAAAACGTTACGTTAGGTTATATCTCCTATCGTTAAATATTTAAATTCTCATTCGGAAACAGCCAGACCCGGAACAACTATCCGTTGGCCTTAAAAATATTTGTTCCATACGGGAATTGAAATCGCGACACGCAGCGCAGCAGTCGATCGCTCAGCCACTGCGCCAACTGTGTCATCATTTTAAGAAGGTTTTGCATGACTTGGTATATGCCAACCTGAAATATGTCATATACTAGATAAAGCGAAGGTTTGGAAATATTTAGGAGTTACAAAAAAAGTTTTTTTTGTTAGGTATACTTAGCACTGAAAACTGCAAATGTAAATAAAAGTTTTATCTTTTCGTTTTCAGAAATCAATTAGTCTAGAATTTGCGCTAAATATGAAATCAATTTCAGACATTTCATAAACAAAAATTAATCGGTTTTACGGTTTTTGTCAGTTTTCACATTCATGTTAGTAGGTGAGACAGTAAGATGACGTTAACGGATGTTCCAGTGACCCGAAACAGCGCCATGTGCTCCGTATCATAATAGGATTTGCAATTCCTAGGTAAATTTTATAAATAACATTTTGACGAGGATCAAAATTGATATTGACTCTTTTATTGAGTCATAAAACATGATTGTATAAGGTTAATAATAAATAAGGCTTTAGTGACTTTGTTGCCTATTGTAAAATACAATTTGTATACAAACATTGCAAGGTATCGGTTTACTCCTTATAAATATTAATATTTTGAACAAAACCTATAGTTACGAAACGAGGCGTAAAAATCGTTCCAGGCTGTGAACCTTAATTTAATCCTTCTCAAATTTCTTAGCCAAAACATGCAAACCGAACAAAAATAACTAAAAACATGAACCAATAAAAAGACTACACCTGTTAAAAATCGAACAACACAGGAAGCAATGAAAAAGTCCAAAGTGGTACAAACCAGGGACCCTTTGATGTTTTATTGGCCAAGGAAACAATGGGATCGTGACCATCGTAAGGCAAAGGCAAGGCATTATACAGCCTTGCGGTCTTGCATCGACTGTTTTCGGTAACATTCAGTTTTTTCTTGCATCGTTCGCGGTTTTCGGAATTGAAAGGACTGTTTTTTTATTATGTTGGTATATTGTAAGTCGTGGTTGTGGTTCAGAAACTTTGAATGAATGATCTTCAATGAGATCGAGGTTAGAGAAAAATATGGAGAGTTTTAGTTTCCTTTTGTTGGGAAGGTGAATTACCACATCCTGTTTCTTGAGACAACTTTCTTTGGTTATGGCTGTTGTTTGTTTGGAATTATTTATTTGTGAATGTTGTAACATTTAAAATTATTTTAAAAGACAAAACAAAACTTCATTACTGAAGTAGTTTGTAACTTAATTTCCGCTCTGCAAGTTTGTTTACTTAGTAATCTGTTTATATCGATACTTATTTAGTTTTAGTTACCGTTCTGCTTAACGAGTGCTTGTAATTACTAATTATTAAAATAAGTTGTTTTATAAAATTTGTCGTAAGTTAGTATCACATTCGTGTTTTTTTTTATCGAGCCAACTGATATATATCATGTTGTGATTTTCACATAGATTCTCTTTGCTCAACCCAGCACATAGATCTGAATAATCTTCCATGATGAACCATAATTATGAAATTTGTAAATATATACATAGTCATATTTAAGGTTCGTAAGTTTGTTTTTATATTACTGTTAAGATTTTAGAATATAAGTGTGTTGGTTTCACTGTTAAATTGTATTCTTTTAAATAAATATATTTTGTCATAATATGTTAAACTTTAATCAAATATTTTTAATGATGTTCTTTCTTATATTTGTAGGTTTCCAGAGGTTGAAAAAAGGCAAAATTGGTAAAACCTCTTCTTAATAATATGCTTTAAGAGACACGGAGGAAACTCGGTATGTAAATATCCATACCCATCCACAGACCAACCTTAGCAAACACAGCTTAACCTCGAAGATCGACCCCTGCGACTGTTATGATTAGCCACGACTTTCTAAAACGCGTACCTACATAACCTACAAGATCCTTCACACACAATACATTAATATAAACAGTTTCATTGATAACTTCATTCACTAATAAAAAAACTGTTTTGTATTCTGAATTTAAAAGTAATGATTGACTTGCAAACGCGCCAGACGTGTCATTGATTCGTTTCTGAATGATTTGTGTCAACGTAAAATTACGACATATTTTCCATATTTATAAGTTCAAGTAACAAAACACTGCGATTTATTTTGTTTCCTTTTTTTCTGCAGATTGCATTCGACCAACTGTATCCTGATTGCATAAATCATAATAAATTTTAATTTATAACCATATCTATTATGTTTAAGAGATTTCAAGCAATCGATAAATTCGGGTTCGATGACGGCACGGAAAAAATATTTCTATGGCCTACAGAAAGTTGTTCCGGGTCTGGCTGTTTGTGTATGTGAGTTTAGATGTTTGTAGACGAATCCACGATAGAGGAGAAATTCCTAGAGGGGAGCAAAACAAAAAAAAATAAGTTTACTAGACTCTGGACCAGGTTAGCCTCAGCAAAAAAAACCTGTTCATATTGAGATTGGATATTCTGAACTCCAGTGTGATAATATAAATTCTCCGATAGCGTTTTCTTACAGGAACTGCTAGCCTACCATGACGTCTTAAAACAGAACTTATTTCAATGAGGCACCATCTCTTTCTCACACAGGAATAAGAACTGCTATAAGATGTCATAGTAACCCTCCTGATGGACGGTCTCTTGTTTTAATTTACAGCACTTGGTTAATTAGAAAGTTGGCTATGAACTTACAAATTTCTTCCGAGTACAGTCAGCAAAAGACTTAAGTTACCGTGGGATACAGTTGTTTTTTTCCTAAAAATCCATATACAATATCGATAAAAATCACTTTCAACTTTCAAAAGGCTACTAAAACACCACCTGAATAATGTAAAATAATTTTAAGATTTTACCGTTTTATTTTCAGTCTAATTTTTAGTTTATTACCAAGCGAAACCATCGCTTATCTTAATTATTATGTTTTTCCTCATAGAAGTGAATAATTGTATTTTTTTTTTGATCCAAATAAATTAAAAACGTTAAATTCTTAAACGGTAAAAGTTAAATTTATTTGATAGAAAAGAAACAGTATAATTAAATTTAAGTTAAAAAAACAATCGGTTTCTACAAAAAAAAATCTGACGAGCTTGGTTACTTACCTCTTTTGCTGAGTGTACATCAAATTTGTATAAAAGGTAAGTACTTACACGTAAAATTATGAAGGGACGAAACTTTGAAAATGTTGTAATATAATTGAATATTACAAGTTTTGCGTTTATTACTGATTAAGTACCAAGTTACATAATAAAATCATTATGCTATTTGTACGTTTCAATGAGAAGAAGTTATGGTTTTGTAATACTAAGCCTAAGATCATGTTACAAGTGGTAGATATTGTATGCATGGCGTTGCTTCATCTACGTGTCGAGTTCAATTGCTCATATTTTATGAATTGCATCTTAGTAAGAATTATGAATTTAATATTGTGGTTCTGGAATCGTCAGATGTCGACGGCGCGTTAGTGTTCCACGCGCGCCTCAAAGAGATGTCAACAAAGCAGAGGGGCCTGCCATGGCCACCGCCTACCGGGGTTGTTCGAAAGAGATACCGCGGCCAAAGATCATAAAGGGGCAAAAGAAGGAACAGGGGTGCGTTTTACTTAGTATAATCTGACACTACCCCCCGCTCCGCCCAGAGTGGGGGAAGTTGTTTGTTGATTTGCCATCCGCAAAAAAGGCCCTACAATAAGTCATTGCCTACTTTACAAAAAAAAAATAATAAGATCAGAAGTTAACAAGCGTCTAGAAATCTGCTTAAAATATAGGTATACTACAAAAGTATACAGTAATATAAAATTCATTACAGTTAAATTAACTTATTTAAACAGGCGGAAAACACAAAACTAAAAATAAATTTAACAATAACTAATCAATGCATTTTTTCTTGATCTAGAACTGCGATTTCAAAGACAAATACTATACCTACATTATATTCTGTGGTAAGTAACATCGATGATCTAAAACAGTCACAGATTGAATAGACAACATAGAACTGACACACAAAAAAAATGCAACCGGACAAAAAAAGGTTTGCGTGTCAAGTTCACACTGGCAGCTGATCGAAACATCGTGATTTATGTACAATAGACAACAGAACAGATGTCTCCCCAAACAGGGGGTGCTTACCGGTGTACAGTCGTTTTGCAGTTTCTAATATAAACCTTATTTGAACGACAATAAAGGTCTGATCATAACAATGAAGAGACAGTAGATGACAGTTGGCGACAAATTGTCTCGACAGCTCTGGTCGTGTGAATGGCAGCAGAGGATAATGATTAGTACGGTGACTCTATGGTTTAATTGACAGCATTAAATAGTTTTAAATGTATACTGGGTTAAATTACAAAATGTATTTGGTAAAGGGCTTTTGAATTTGGAAGTACCAGTTAAGGCTAAAATATCGTCTTCGCAAAAAGGTTTTGCCGATTTTCTGATATCGAGTACAACTAGACACTCAATATGTTACGAATTTATGATAGACGAAAATAATAGACGACTTGTTTTTTTTTGCAGATGGGAAATCATCAAATAACTTCCTTCGCTCTGGGCGGAGCGTGGGGGAGTGCCAGACTTGTACTGACCCACCTATGTTCCTTATTCTGTCCTTTATGTTCCGGGGCTGCGGTAACTCTGTCGAACAACCCACAACCCCGACAGGTGGACCCAAGTTTGATACGACACGGTTGGCGCAGTGGCTAAGCATTTGACTGCTGAGCTACATGTCGCGGGTTCGATCCCCGCACGTAACAAATATTTGTATGTCCTACAGATAGTTGTTCCGGGTCTGGCTGTTTGTGTATGTGAGTTTAAATGTTTGTAAACGCACCCACAATACAGGAGAAATACGGTGGGGCAACGGTTTTTTTTTAATTAAGATAATGCTGGTGAAACCATGGAATATGTCAGTCTCTAAAACATCAAGCAGGATAGCATTAGGAGGATGATATGGCAAGAAAAGAGGTATCCGATGAGATGACAAGTTATAAGAGTATAGAAGAAGAAGATATGCTGGGCTGACCACGAATAAATTTGGGGACAAGGCAAGAGAATGATGATGGTGATGATATTTTATGTTGCAATAACATTCTATACACAGTTGTTCGCGACTGTCTTTGCTAGTTGTGACGGCTTGAAAAACCCCGCAAGCCTGCGAAGCGATATAGTGATAAGGCTTTAGGTGACTTATAGTTATTACCTAGTAACTGGGCTTTGGGTGAAAGAGGTCAAATAATTCTGGTATTCAACTGTATCTGGTTCGTCTGGATGCAGATGCCAGTGTGGTTCCTCTAGAAATCTACCTAGGTAGAAAAAACCTTTCGTTTTTTTTTTAAATTTAATTAATATATTTAGGTATTGTATATATAGTTTTTATAATTGATTAAAAGTTAAATTTTAAGTGTTTATGCACATTAGTATAACTAACGATGACGATTTGCAAATTTCTTAATTTCAGTATGGTTTGTTGTAAGAAAACCCAATTCTGGGTTAAGCTCGCCGTTGAACATAAGTTTTAGTATTGCTATTTGTTTGTATATTTTTATATACATTTATTTGTGTGCAATAAAGAATAAGAATAAAAAAATCATAGACAGTCCAAGCGATTGTACTGCACTTGACGGATTCAATTGAATTTCTGAGTAACAACAATTGATTGGTTGACCTGCTCAATTGGTGACGTGACACCATTGTCGAGAAATGAGACCTTTAATCATGATATATGATTATGATACTTGTGTGTACAAATATTGGATGGTATTTGAAGTGACGGTACGGAAAACAGAGTAGGTCGCCCTTAAAAACTTTTTTGTTTCATTTCACACCCGCCACTCATTACCGTAATTTGATAGTTCTGGTGATGAAATTCGGTTACGGTTTCCAAGACTTTCGTTGGCATTCACATTTTTAAATGTTTGAACAACCAGAACGCGGCCAACCACATTTTTATTATTTACTACATTTTGCCCGCGGCTTCGCTCGCGTTGAATTCGGGGTAACAAAGTTCCCCTTGCGCCTTATTGATTTGTAATAGCAACGCTAAGTTTTCCCTCTTTCTCCCTCAAATACGTCTTTAAAAAAAAATAGTCTATGTCCGTCTCCTGGTTCCCAACTATCTCTGTACCAAAATCTATCAAAATCGGTTTAGCCATTAAAGCGCGAAGAGGTAACAAACAAACAAACTCACTTTCGCTTTTATAGTAAGGAAGTAAAGATTATATATATACAGATACTACTTACGTCTGTCAATCGAGAACATTGTGGCTTATATATTTTGAGACAGATATATATGAGAAAACACATAAAGCGGCCAGTTTAGCAGAATCTTACTATTATGATTCAGATAAAGCGACTAAAAAAAATACGTAAAATGGTCACAAAATAATTCAGCAGTTTAACTGCGTCAGTGACCATTTTAAGAAAAATCTTTTAAGACGATATTAATTCTACTAAGGCGGCCATTTTAAACCCCTGGTCAACATCCAGATCAATGCTAAAAGTTCAGCAGAAGAAAGCACCGTTTCACAATAACAAAACGCACGAGTTGATATAAACACACACACAATAGAACCCACATACAAATAAAACCTAACAGCTCCCATTAATTTCAAACAAATCCCTTCTCATGTTTCAATACCAACAATATTGCAATACAACACCCTAGAGAGTGGGCCATAGAACAGTGGGCCATTAGGAGCCAATGTCCCGTTTATATTGACATCCGGACCTCTGGTCCCAACAGATGTTGCTGTCCCTACGAATGGTGCAATTGTTCTAGTAATTTCTACGTGGTGTCCGATTAAGTTTATCGCGTGACTGTTATAGTTTTCTCCCTTCGCTCCGTTTAGTTCTGTTTGTTTATCCTTCAGAATATGTATATCAGGAAACCCATTCGCTTGTTCCCTTTTGTAGGTAAAGCGTTTTCTTAAGTACGAGAAATTTTATCATAATCAAATAAATGTCAAGGAATATTCGAAAGGGGGCTGCCTCTTTTATTTACATTTACAATGCTTAAAAATGTACAAACAGTAATTAATGTATTCTATTTTTTTTTACACGCTGTGTCTACATATCTTTTCATTTACTCTCCTGTCGCAAAAATGCTGGAAGAGATTTCTTAAGAAGCATTGCTTTTGAACCTATTTTCTGTGCCTGTCTTCCTGACTGTATTCAGTGTGAATATATTATTCGTATTTTAATAATCGTAATATAATTAAAAAAAAACACAATTCAACCGCTTCTGACGAGACTAGTTTACACAACTTATCTCTTTAGCTAACTGTACACAAAGTACCGTAATCCTTAAAAGGGGGATGAAACTGAAGAATTAATGATGGCGATGACGAATTGCTTGCAGCACGTGCTACACCACAAATTTCCCAAATAAATTAAATGCGTATTGTTAATATGCGGCTGTGTATCGAGATTAACAATAGAAATTCACTCCTCTAAAACCATTTGCTGCAAATGACAAAACCGCTGCAGTTATTTGTCACCAAGCGCTGGCCCCGCGGCCATTAGTACCCTTACAAAACAGATGTTCTTTCCTCTAATGAAATCATTAAGAATGAAATAGAAAATTCCATTGAATAGGATTTTATTACGTGCAGTAAGCACGCGTGATGGTCGGTAATTCGCTGCTTTATTATTAACTAGCTTTTGCCCGCGGCTTCGCTCGCGTTAAATTCGGAGTAACACAGTTCCCCTTGCGCCTTACCGATTTGTAATAGCAACGCTAAGTTTTCCCGTTTCGTCCCTCTTTCTCCCTCATATCCCACTCTTTTTACAAATTAATAGCCTATGTCCGTCTCCTGGTTCCCAACTATCTCTGTACCAAAATTCATCAAAATCGGTTCAGCCATTAAAGCGTGAAGAGGTAACAAACAAACTCACTTTCGCTTTTATAATATTAGTAAGGATTTAAACTTGTATACAGCCACAAAATCGTATATTACTGAGTACGTATACAGGGTGTCCATGTTCCTTAGCGTGATGTTATTTAGTCTATTAATTTCGTAAAAGAACGCCTATGTAGTTCAAACGATAGAAAGACAGTGTGAAGAATATTTGGCAAGAAGGTGTCTGATGAAATGACGAACAAAAGAAGAGTATGAAAGAAGACATGCTGAGGCAACCCTAAATAATTAAGGATAAGGGCAAGAGAATAATAAATAAATCCTTACTAATATTATAAAAGCGAAAGTGAGTTTGTTTGTTTGTTTGTTACCTCTTCACGCTTTAATGGCTACACCGATTTTGGCACAGAGATAGTTGGGAACCAGGAGACGGACATAGGCAATTTTTTTTTAAAGTGGGATGTGAGGGAGAAATAGGCAAGAAAAGGGAAAACTTAGCGTTGCTATTACAAATCAATAAGGCGCAAGGGGAACTGTGTTACCCCGAATTTAACGCGAGCGAAGCCGCGGGCAAAAGCTAGTAATAAATAAATACTTAATAATTATTATTTTATAGTCACCATTATCCTTGGTACGTAAATACCACACTACCACGAACCCAACCTTCACTAAATAGTCACCAATGAGTTGATTCGACTCAATGTCGCAAACATACATAAATCAATTATCTACTTTGACAGCTAACGGTGCTGGTCGAATGGATTTTTGGAGTCATGACGTCACATAAGCTTACGTCATCGTTAGTACCCTGATTGCAAATGGGCTGATTTCGGTGTCTGTAACTGTATAGAGGATTGTTAAGGATGTGTTGATTCATCATGACTATTGTAGTTTGGTTTAGTGACGGGATTACCCCTTTAGCTTTTATGACAGCTTGATACTTCTAACGGTTTTGTCTATGACAAATGTCAATTCTTAAATGACTGACGTTTAGGGTCAGCGTACATGGGGGTGGTAGGGCAGAGCATCTTTAATTATTTTTTGTAATGTTTAGCTGGAATTTTTGTTTTATAATTTTTTGGAAAATCCACATATAAAGACAGAAAGAAAGAAAAAAAATATTCTTCGCAATTTACGTCGAGCACACAAAATAACAATAAAATAAAAATTTATCATGCAAACCATCCCAAACATTTACAGAGACATACCTATATGGGAAAAAATAAAAATAGCTTGCACGTCGTGACTGCGACAGGTAGGTCACCACTCAGTATGATGCTGTGCCATGTGAGCTGGTGTTTAGTGGTCAACCCGTGAGTAAAACATATAATCTCATTAATTTGGATACGAGGGCGAGAAATAATTATAATATCTTCCCAGTAACTAAATGAATCGAATAAAAATCAGATTCGCGAATCACAAAATATGTAGTATTGCTACAAAAAATAATTAAATAAACCATGTTACTTTTAGAAACGAGTTTTCATATTTAATGTTAAAATAAAAATTCCAGCCTGTTAAACTTATTCTTACTTAGGTGTTTATAGATCTTGTTTTTTACTTTTAGTTTTTATTTCAAGGCCACAGCGTAGCGTCTATAAATACTAATATTTATGCAAAAATATACCATTTCCAGATATTTTAGACAGTGATTATGCCTAGTTCTGGGAGCTTAGATGAGTGGCAAAGCAGATGTACCTGCATTTTGCCAGTTATCATTAAGTCCTATACTAGGGGGCGAGTTTGAGTTAGAATGTTGATGGACGGAGCACGAGAAGAAGGTAAAAAAAAAATGGAGGGATTGTGTAAGGAATGATATGAATGAGAAAGGAGTGATGCCGTGACGTCTGATAGGGACTAACACCCACCCATGTTCCTTCTATTGCCCTTTAAGTTCCGGGGCCGCGGTATCTCTTTCGAACAACCCGCGACCCCGGCAGGCGGTGGCCCTGGCAAGCCGCTCTGCTATGATCCTTGGTGCGAGTGCCCGACTCGCTCTTATTTACAAATATAACATAACATAACATCACGCCCGTAATCCCCAAAAGGATAAGCAGAACTGTACCTAATAGTACACCCACATTTCGCCAATTTCGTGCGTTTTGTTCTGATCCTAAAATGCATAAAACTAAAGGAATTGTCAATGTAACATCTAAAGTGATAGTTCAGGGTCGATTGTTCGCGTGGACGGTCACCTACGCTAGAACGGATTGCACAAAACGGTTGTCAACAGTTGCAATTAATAGTAATGTTTATCCAACAAAATTCTGTAGAAAACAAAGCATGACTTTCAAGGATGTTTGGAAAATATATCTTGAATTGATGGACAAATGTTGAAAATAATCTATCCTGAGATGAGGGAAAAATGGCAATGATGTTCAGCATAAAAGCTGATCTGAATGATGAAATCCCTTAAAAAGCAAGTTGCACTCTTTATTTTTCTTTTTTTTTTAAACTCTTCCCCCCGCTAGAATTTTCTTCTGTATCGTGGGTGCTTTTCCAAACACTTAAACTCACATACACAAACAGCCAGACCCGGAACAAGTATCTGTAAGCCAAACAAATATTTGTTCCTTGCGGGGATCGAGCCCGCGACACGCAACGCAGCAGTCGATCGCTCAGTCACTGCGGCAATCGTGTCGTCTATTGGAAATATATCCAAAGTTACCTAATACTGCATTATCTCCTCAGACGTTATCATTCTGCCCTCCCAGGATGAGATAGTACATTCTATTTCAATACAAGGACCTATCAATCGATAACGGTTGATATCATTCGGTACGCAGGATACTTTCATCCATTTATCAGACAACCTTGATATAAAAATAACTGTGATATCAACATAACAACATGAAGATGATTTTTTGCACTTCAGTTGAGAACATCCCCAACTGAAGTGCTAATAATCTGATTTCGATGAAAACACATAATCAGTTAATCTTTTGCCAAAATGTGATATGATAAGCTTGAGTATTGCTTAGTGTTATGTCATAGCGATACGTTTGATAGAATTGTTTGCATTTTAACCGGCTTTTACAAAATGAGAAGGTTATGTAATATAAAGAATAAACGGAACCCTTCAGGATCACTTCGTTGTCCATCTGTCTGTATGTCTGTCAAGACCCTTTGTCTCGGGAACGCGTGAAGGTTTCGAGTAGAAATTAAAACAACAAACTCAAGTCTGTAGTCTCTTTGAGTTGTAAAAAAGTCAACCCTCTAAGTTTACGCAATCGAAGGATATGGCCGTTTATGTCGCATTTCCTCCATTCGCAAAAGGAATCAAATTCAATAGGATACAACTCGTTGGTCTAGAATCATGATATTCCGCTAGAACCAGTATTATACAGTACTAGCAACCCGCCCAGCGGTTTCACTCGCTGCTCACCTCCTAAGAGTCATAGCGTGAAGTCAATAAGAAGGCGTATACATATAAAACTTCCTCTTGAATCACTCTACCTATTTAAAAAAAACACACACAATAGCATCAACATCCGTTGCGTAGTTTAAAGATTTAAGCATACATACAACATAGCAACAGACAGACAGCGACTTTGTTTTATACTATGTAGTGACACGTAAAGGGAAAAATCCGAAAACTATAATTTCTGGATGCATCACAAAAAACAATGATTACAAACTTATTTTCAGTTGGTAAACTAACTGCGACCTATGTCGATGTATGAGGACAACAGTTTTCCAAAGGAAAAGTTAAATTTGTGCTTCAATACCTACAGTTTACCGTTTCGTTAGAGCAATGTTCGGTATTGTCATTAGTAACCTACAAGTTTGTGCGGAATACTCGGTGCGCGAATCCGACTCGCACTTGGCCGGTTTTCTCGTTTTTAATACATTTTTCTGGTAATTTTTAAAACAAACCTTCTTTATTTATCCATGTAAACAATGGGGCAAGAATTTTAATTTCAAAATCGTATGACCACTTTGTTATAAATATTATATCTTTATTATCAATTAAATATAATATATACATATGATATTATATATTTATTATCAGATATATATCGAATAAAAACAGGGTAGTTATTTTCTGTGATATTTTTCATGACAATTATAGAATTGTTATTTTGCCAATACACGCGAAGTGACATTGACCTTGACGTATATTGTTTTTTGACATGACTGCCCCAAAAAAGGAGTGTTATGTTTTCAGGGTTCATGCATGTTTGTATGTATATATGTGAGTTTCTTTATTCTATCATAACTTGTAAACGCCTGTTTTACATGTAGGTATGGGGTATCATTAGAATCCTTGCATCGTCCCGAGTGACATAGGCTATTAAAAAAGTATAGAAATGCAGTGTGGCGGGTTTGATAAATAAATGAACAGCCACACTTTTGTTTATAATGATTTCAAACCCAACGTTACTAAAAACAGCCAAAATAATATCTTTTTTTTAAATTAACTTTCTTTATTCTTAAATATTAAACGACCTAAAATGAATATGACTCAAAGATTTACCTAAATTACATAACCAACCTTCACGATATTTGTACTTATATTACACGACGCTCTCTTATTTACTTAGTCACATAGTTTAAATACATAATATTGGTGAAACTAATGTTTACCTTATAAAGTAACCAATATCGAGGGTTATTCTCGTTTAATTATTATTTAAGCTTTCACAAGTGCTTTAGTGGGTACATATTATAGCACTTGTGTTGTATTGAGGATATTCTAGGTTTGTATTGTAATTTTTGAGGGTCATATTGAAGTAGGCTTGCCTACTTCAATAGTCTTATAGAATTTACTTTAATAGTCTTCAAAGGTTATTTTGTCCTGCCGGGGTTGCGTTTTGTTCGAAAGAGATACCGCGGCCCCGGAACGTAAAGGGCAATAGAAAGAACATGGGTGGGTTTTAGTCAGTACAAGTCTGACACTCCCCCCCACTCCGCCCAGAGCGGGGGAAGTTATTTGATGATATCCCATCCCCAAAAAAAAGGTTATTTTGTATGGTTTCTATTCGTTAAGATAAAGTTCAATTTCTCCATTATTGAGAAGGGGTTTTTGCTCTGTAAAGGGGACAACTAAGACTCTAATAACACCAAAGCTAAGAAGGAAGAAAATTTAAACAATCTGTTTACATTCCAAATGGAAGTAAAAGAATTTTCCTTTTCCATACAACGAAAACTGGCGCTTATCACACTACGATAAAGTTCAACAGTGATGTATTTCACAGTCGTGGATTTATTTCTACTAGTGTTTTATTATTTCCACAGATAACCACAAACTTTTTTTTATGTCTTCAAAGACAAACCTGTTGACTTTTTAAATATGTGTATTCTGTCTAGCCTTTTCCCAATGTTGGGTTCCGCTTCCAGTCTTACCGAATTCAACTGAATACCTGTATTTTTCATGGAGCGACCTGTCTGACCTCCACAGCCCAGTTAATTACTCTGTAATATGATGCTCCTTGGTAAAACTGGTTGTCAGATTTTCTAACCACTACTTCTAACGATTGTCAATGGTAGATATTGACAGCTGGGACCAAAAGGCACACAGAAAACTCAGTGTGTAATTGGTATTTAAATTGTGTGTACAAACAGAATAACATAAATAAACATGATTAATTTTCTTATAATAACAAATCATCATTTATTTGTCTCCAAAGATATTTGAATTTTCAGCTATATTAAGCTGTTTGGCGACAATTCATACCTGTGCATTTCTTTCAACCTGAAAAAGCAAAGCGTGGAAGAAACCGCAAATTAAATTATAGTTTCGTAACGATGACAAATATACTTTTCATTCTGTTATTTTCATACATTGCATTTCTTGGCTCCATAACACCTACGCCTACTGTTCGGCTATGAATTCCGCCTCTAGTGCAATTACAAAGTTTACAAACTTGTTTCAAATGAACAATTTTTTTCGAACTAAACGTTTTACTTTACTTACAAACATGCTTAATTAAATTAAAACAATATTAGCTGTGGTCAATATTGTTTATACCAATAAAAAAAAACCAGCGTTACAGGAGATTTCGCGCAGAATCAAACTACACAAACATTCTTAATCCCTGTATGCGATACACATTATCTAATTTTAAATTAGTTTATTTAAATTACTACACTTTTTTGTTTGTTATTAATTTTAAATTACTACACACTTAAATGGTTCACACATTCCGTGCCAACTTTTACAAGCAAAATCGTTTATTAACGATTTCTCGCACTTTTGACGGTTGCATGAATTTGACTTTATAAAGGTAAAAACATACTTATTATACGCCACGCATAGCATGCTCATGGGCCATATTTCAAGTCGTCAAACCACATTTTGATTATGGCGAAAGGACGCTCTGGAGTGATGCAGGGTGTTACAAGTATGCTCACTATCTTTATTCCAAGAAATACCCAACTGTGTCCTGTTGCGCCAGTTATAATTAGCACTATCAATATCTCACGAATAATTAATTCTTCGAATAAGTCGATTTATCCACGAAAATTGGTTCATTATCTATCGTTTTGCAACATTCATACTGAAATAATTACTCAGTGCCGTATGTGAAATCCGTATTAATTTGTTGGTGTCAACTGTGAACATGATTTTCATGTGTTTTGTTCCTCGTAGTTATTAAATATCCTATTAATTTAATAACTTTACTGCGAAAAATAAACATTGATTTAGATAGACTACAGTAAAATATTGCTCATTAAATCTTTGTCATAGTTTTTTTTTGGGAAAATCTGGCGTTGCTAACTTCCGATTGCTGTTGCTAATGTAACTATCATATTATACGAATTAAAAGGACCTAGCTTATAAAGACGAATCGATTGGTGCAGTGGCTGAGCGATCGATGAAAGCGCTGCGTATTGATTGTTCGATTCCCGCACGAAATTATATTTGTATGACTTATAGGTAGTTAGTTCGAGTCCGGCTGTTTGTGTATGTCAGTTGAAATGTTTGTAAACGATCCAGGAGAAACTCTGAGTGTGGGGCAAAATATAAAAAAAAGGAATAAACGCGCTTACGCAAATTGAATAAAACCTATATGGAACTACTGCGCGGACTTTCTCTACCAAATAATGAAAATAATCACGCAAAAAGGCCGGTTGACATGAACAAAAAGATACTGGTAGAAAATAACATCCTCCGCTTAAAGAAGTTGGTTAAAAAGAGAGCAACACGGAATGCATGCATGAAATCCAAGACCAAGTCAACACACTTTCTAGACATTACTCCGTAATACTCAGTCACGCTAATATAATCTATGATTAGTTACACGATATGATGCAATGAATTCTTGTGTCATTGCCAACACTAAGATTAATGTGCGCGAATGTCACAATATTGTTGAGTCCCTCATTTTTACTGCAGCGCGAAATGTTGGGTGGGACATAACATCATCAGCAGAAGGGAAAATACGACATGACATAAACGTTAGGCTCTTAAACAAAGCACCTGCGGTACATGATCAATCAAGTTTAGTAGCGTGACCTAATTTTGTAAATATAGGTGCATACATTCAACTGTGTTCAGTGAGGTAAGTAGATAGTTTCTAAGTACACGTGACAAATGAATTTGGTAATGATAAAACGATCATTGTTGAAATTTTCATCAGTTTCAATCAAAATATTGACAGTTCATCGGAATGTATTATAGTTTGTAATAATAAGTGGTTTGGTAAGGTTCATGGCATCGCTTGAATGGGTCAGAATACTAGCAATGTGACAATTTTTAGGATTCCTTCAAAACTTAGCACAATAGGAACATAAGGAACCGTTATTGGATCACTTTGTTGTCAAGATCATATACTCAAGTCTAACGTCTTTTTGTGAAAATCAGCTCTCTAAGTCTATGCAGTCAAAAGATATATGTCGCAAGTTTGTTCCGAACCCTCGATGCGAGACTGTAACTCGCTTTTAGACGTTTTTTTTAAGTTACAACCAAATTATTAGTCGTGATGGCCCAGAGGTGAAGCGCCTCGGCTCTCATACATGAGATTGTAGGTTCAAATCCGGACAAATACCAATGTGACTTATCAATTCATTTGTATTTTTTTAGTCATTTTATCTGAGATATCACAGACATCAGTAAATCAAAACCTCGTGAGGAAATCTGGACTTAAAATTAATATAAGTCTTATAATTGATATAGGTATTGAACTGGTCACAGCTCAAATAGTTCTTACTCAAACATTCGTGATGATCAAACACCAGACTTAGTCGTGGATCATAAACATTTCTCTGTCTTCCAAGACTTAGCATCGTGGCCAATAAACTCCAATCATATTTAATCCTTCAGCGTTTGAGTTCAACAACAAACTTGTTTAAATTATAAACCGATAAAGTTAAAACAGGACGAGTTATAATGGCCATCTGTTCTGGCGATCATCAAAATGAAGATAACATGAATACGAAAGCTATAAATCTTAAAAAAAAACTAATGATAACCGAAGTTGGTATTCAAAATCAAAATAATAATATATAAAAGAACGCATTGATTTGGTTCTGGGAATGGTCTTGGAATTCAAACAATAGTTTGTGAATGAGTTGTTGAATTGTAATAAATTATCTTAAACCTGCTTCTGAGTAGGAATTCAAAGGAGCCTGCTGCAAAACTTTGTGAATCAAAATCGAAATGATTGTGCATGATTGATCTTATCATGTTACTAGCTTTTGCCCGCGGCTTCGCTCGTGTTGAATTCGGGGTAACACAGTTCCCCTTTCCTGATTTACAGGTAGGTACCTGCTACTTGTAGTTTTTTCCCATTGCGACTTATATATTGTAATAGCAAAGGTAAGTTTTCCCTTTTCTTCCCTCTTTCTCCCTCATTTTTCACTTTAAAAAAAATTGGTTGTTTGTAAAGTAGGTTTACGATCGAGATGTTTACGTGATAACGTCTTATTGGTGATATAAGTTATCACCAGTAGTGACATCTAAAATAAAATTAAGTACTAATTTAAAGTTTTTTTTCGAGCCAAGTAACAGATGGCGCTACCATCTTTATGAAATGTCGCTTGTGAGGTTTTGGTGTGACACAAGTTTCTGAATATGTCACCCGACTAAAACGATTTTAAAGACGTTATCACGTCAAAAATAGCCTATGTCCTTCTAAAAGGTCTCAATTATCTCTGTACTAAAATTTATCAAAATCGGTTAAGCCATTTAGGCGTGAAGATGTAACAAACAAACTCACTTTCGCTTTTATAATAATAATAAGGATGTGCACCAAAATATGTTAATTAAAATATGTCATAACGAGCATCAGCGCACTACAATAAAAAAGTGTTATATCTTTATCCATTTTCTATTAATGCAGTGCATTTTCTATTAATGCTAGTAAAGCTCGGCGATTAATTGTTGTAGCGTGAAGTTATATAGCTTATAGATTTCCTCGATAAATGGGCAACACTAAAAGATCTTTCAATTCGAAGCAGTGGTTCCTGAGATTTCAAAGCATACAGAAACCCAATATATATTTGATGACACGGTTGGCGCAGTGGCTGAGCGATCGACTGCTGCGTTGCGCGTCGCGGGTTCGATCCCCGCACGCAACAAATATTTGTATGGCCAACCGATACGTGTTCCGGGTCTGGCTGTTTGTGTATGTGAGTTTAAATGTTTTTAAACGCACCCACGATACAGGAGAAATCCTAGTGTGGGGGTAACGTATATATATCTATATACAATATGTTGATTTGCATCCTCGTCAAAATTTAGGAGGTGCTAGTAAAAGTCATAAATAATCAATGAAAATTACGGTACCTGATCAATAATAATATACGGCGCTTTTATGATCTGTCTCTGTGTGTTTAAATTTAACAGTATTACAGAATATTTCACTTCAAAAGTAGAGAATCACCTACAGAACACACAGAACAGTGTGCGTGAGCGTCGGCGTATACGTATCATACAGCGGCATGCACGCACCTGTGTGCACTTACCGATTTCTGAAAATACGAAAAAAGTAAAAAAAAAAAAACTACTTATTTTATTAGGTATCGATTCGGGTCGAGAATCATTAGCATAGTTACGTCCTTGAATTTGACGAGGATGCAAAACAACACGCTGTATATTTGTTTTCTATGTGTTCTTCTTGTGTGCTCATAATATGAAAACACTGTTTTCTCTACTTTTATAGTTCCGTACCTCAAAGGAAATAACGGAACTCATAAAGGATCACTTTGATGTCCGTCACTCCCTTGATATCGGAAACGCGTGCAGATATCGATTTAAAATTAAAACCATATACTCAAATCTATAGTCCCTTAGAGCTGTTAAAAATTAAACTTCTAAATCTACACCGTCAAAAGATGTCGTCGTTTGTAAGGAACCCTCGGTGCGTTAGTCCGACTCGCACTTTGCTGGTTTTTAGGGTTCCGTAGTCAACTAGGAACCCTTATAGTTTCGCCATGTCTGTCTGTCCGTCCGTCCGTCCGTCCTCGCTTAATCTCTGTGACCGTTAGCACTAGAAAGCTGAAATTTGGTACCAATATGTATATCAATCACGCCGACAAAGTGGTAAAATAAAAATTGGAAAAAAATGTTTTATTAGGGTAGCCACCCTATATGTAAAGTGGGAAGTGTTTTTTTTTTTAATTTCAACCCTAACGTGTGATATATTGTTGGAAAGGTATTTAAAAATGAATAGGGGTTTACTAAATCATTTTTTGATAATGTCTATAATTTCGGAAATAATCGCTCCAAAAGTAAAAACAATGCGTCCCCCCCCCTCTAACTTTTGAACCATAAGTTTAGAAAATATGAAAAAAATCTGAAAAGTAGAACTTTATAAGGACTTTCTAGGAAAATCATTTTGAACTTGATTGACACAACAGTTTTTGTACAAAAAAGACAAAAAGTTGTACAAAATAATTTCCTCCTCCACCTTTAAACTCATAAGTGGGAACACTTATTGTGACGGACGGGAAACTACGGAACCCTACACTGAGCGTGGCCTGACACGCTTTTGGCCGGTTTTTTATGTCTATACCGTTTTTTACTTTCGGTTTTACACTTCCTGCCTTTTAGTTTTACTGCATTTTTCTGCTCTACTTTGCACATACATAAGTGTGAAAAATAGTTTTCACTTTGGTATTTCATTTCCATTATTTTCACTTTCGTCCCCACTTATTTCCACTTGGTTGATTTTATTATTAGATTGTTATAATAATACTGTTCCATTTAGTTGCTCCAGACTTTCTCAAAGTGTTATTACAATTAATAATGCTCTCGTTAAATTCGTGCCAAGTTTCAGTTTGCACACACAGTTTGCACTGGCATCCTGGCATTGAAGTATTTGGCATTGAAAAATGGTGCAAATAGTGTAAAAAAACGTACAGAATTGTATCAGATTGGAATTAGTTTATTTTTACCGGAATAGGTTTAACAAATAATGGATGAACTTTAAACATTGTAACGTAAGAACAAAACAATATTCTTAACTGAAACATAGATTGATTTATTGACCACTGTCACTACGGACGTTACTATGGAGTTTCTTGCCCATTCTTCTCCATAGAGATCTACGCTTTGGAATAGGCAACTACAGTATTTTCACAAGTTTTTATGTGTTTTGACTGGGACTGTAACAGCATCTTTTTTTTGTTTTTATGACATTCAAAAGTGCCTGTAATGGTCTAATTGAAATAAATGCTTTGAGTTTGAGTTTTACGTTGGCCTAGTGGCTGCAATCGCGACTACTGAGCATAAGGTCGTGGTTTCAATAGCCGATTCTGGCCAAGTGTTATTGATTTTTTCCGGAATCAGGAATTACTCAGTAGCAGCCTTGGAGTCTGGATTTGTGCCCGTTTGAAGGCAATAGGCTCACCCCCTATTACTTAGGACTTAAACATAACTCACTATATGTAGGTACACCTCTGCCCAACCCTTCGGGATAACAGGATGATAATCAAATAGCGGCTTTTTTATTTTATTTTTTTGGGCTGGGAAATCATCAATTAACTTCCCCCGCTCTGGGCGGAGCGGGGGGAGTGTCAGACTTGTACTGACTAAAACCCACCCATGTTCCTTCTTTTGCCCTTTACGTTCCGGGGCCGCGGTATCTCTTTCGAACAACCCGCAACCCGCAACACTAACGCGCCGTCAACACGGCCTGTCGTCAATAAACGGACGGACGGTGAGCTACCCGTTGCTTTTTATTTATCATCAAATTGTAAAAACTATTTCAAAAGATTAGAAACTCAAAACTGTATTAAACTGGTATTAATATATTTCTTAGATCGGATACACGTAAAAAGTCTCATAACCAGTCTTACCAAAGGGTATCAGGGTTTCATTACCCGGGGTTGCGGGTTATTTTTAAAGGATGGTATTTAAAAGTACTTCAATTTATTCCCATTTCATTTAACTAATTTTGCCTGTGTTGCACCAAATATACTGAACTAGCTTTTGCCCGCGGCTTCGCTCGCGTTAAATTGGGGTAACACAGTTCCCCTAGAGCCTTATTGATTTGTAATAGCAACGCTAAGTTTTCCCTTTTCTTCCCTTTTTCTCCCTCACACCCCACTTTTAAAAAAAAACCTATAGCCTATATCCGTCTCCTGGTTCCCAACTATCTCTGTACCAAAATTCATCAAAATCGGTTTAGCCATTAAAGCGTGAAGAGGTAACAAACAAACAAACTCACTTTCGCTTTTATAATATTAGTAAGGATGTGCACCAAAATATGTTAATTAAAATATGTCATAACGAGCATCAGCGCACTACAATAAAAAGTGTTATATCTTTATCCATTTTCTATTAATGCAAGTCGTTACTGGCACTCGCCGGCCGCTGCCGCGGCACCGTTCGCTCCGCTCGCTCGGCTCGTGCGTAGGGGGTCACAGTTTTAACCTAACTTAACCTACGCATTTTTTTAACATTCAGGAAAGAATATTTGGTGCACGATCAGTATTTTTGGTGAACACAAAAATATTATCCATTTTTAAATACCGCGGCCCCGGAATATTTAAAAGGGCAAAAGAAGGAACATAGGTGGGTTTTAGTTAGTAAAAGTCCTACACTGGGGGAAGTTATTTGATGATTTCCCATCCGCAAAAAGCCGACCCCAACATAGTTGGGAAAAGACTAAGCAGATGAGACCGAATACAACCAAGATAGGAGAAAAGCACGACAAACAATATTACTGTTTCAAAACTAGAGACAAGCTTATCCTTACTAATATTATAAAAGCGAAAGTGAGTTTGTTTGTTACGTCTACACGCCTAAATGGCCAAACCAATTTTGATGAATTTTGGTACAGAGATAATTGAGACCCTAGGCATAGGCTTATATTTTTTTTTAAAGTGAGAAATGAGGGAAAAAGAGGGAAAACTTAGCATTGCTCTTACAATAAATATGGCGCAAGGGCAAAAACTACAGGTAGCAGGTACCTGCAAATCAGGAAAGGGGAACTGTGCTACCTCGAATTTACCGCGAGCGAAGCCGCAGGCAAAAGCTAGTCTTTTATAAATAAGGCCTCGGAACAAGACCGTAACTAGAGTATTGTTGGAACTAGTACTCACATGAAGATAACGCAGTATGTACACAATGACACATATTTACATATCCCCACATCTGACGATACATAACACATGACATCATCGGCTAGACGGACTATTTTACCTCAACGTTAAGAAATTCATCATCTGTGTAGCATTTCTTAATCAATCAATCAATCATTTATTTTGTAGAACATAGGTGTTTACAGATAGTATATAAAATATAGGTTCACTATGTTTTGCCAATAGATGGCGTACAAAGTTAAGGTATAAAAAACAAACGAAAAAACACAATTAGCTTGAAATGTCATGTCAATCACGTAAAAAGTTGTTAGTATCGTTATTAAAAATTAAATCAAATTAAAATAAAATAAGCACATCATTTGGATAATATTACTGATAAATTAATTATAAATTATTATTATTAATTAGCATATCGGATCTTCATATTCCTGTTTATCAGTAATAAATTCAGTGATGGAGTAATAGCATCTACCCAAAAGAAACTTAAACAAGGACTTCCTAAAGGATTTCAAACATTCTTTATTTTTAATAGCTACTGGTATGCTATTATATATTTTTGGTGCCATACCGCGTACGTTTTTAGCGTAGAATGCCGTTCTATGAGAACTCGCCCGAATAGTGTTCTGATGACGTCGAGAGTGTTTAACTATATTAAGGTCAGGTTCCAGTACTTTATATGGAGCAACTGCCTATCTGACCTCCACAACACAGGTGGCACTGAAAAATCCTTTTTTATAATACGATCTTTAAAAGGACTGCTCTTCTACCATGACGTCGTCAAGAAGTACTTAATTCAGTGAGGGTAAGAGACAGCTATGCAGCATCTCTAGCGCCAACTCTTTCTCACATTGGAATAAGTACTGCTATAAGACGTTGTGGTAACCTTACCTGTTGTCATCAGGAGAGCAGCAGGGAAACTAGCACTCTACGTAAATTCAGACCCGTCATTCCGTCCTCGCCGACGAGGCCCGTTGCGACGTCTCGGTAACTACCCCACCCGTCCCTTGCTAGAGCGAGCCCGCGCTGCTGAACCAGTAAGTTCAAATTAGTCCCCAAATAATATCACTCAGATCCAGCCCTCCCCCAGCGACGCCGTAAACCGAGGCTCGTACCCCACAGGGGGTGACCTTAACGTGTAGTCTCTTAGTTTGTAAGTTTTTTGCCCTGGTTGGAGGTCTTAATTTTAAGGCATCCACAGGAAACGCCCGGTTAAGCAGACGACAACCTCCTAGGTTGAACTGCGAGATGCCATTCAGAAAAAAATAATAATACCTGTTGTCAGACTTTCGAGACACTGACTACCAGTAACAGCTGTCATCATCATCTACTTAGCTTTTTCCCTGAAGTCGGTTTTCAGCCAAACCGGATGCAGCTGAATGCAGTGCTTTACATGTAACGACTGCCTATCTGACCTCCATATAACCCAGTTAGTACTGGCTAATACGGAGCTCTTTTGAAAGACTGGTTGTCAAACTTTCATGACACTTACTATCAGTAACGACTGTCAAAGATCTACAAATGACAACCCGGACCAACAGTTTAACGTGATTTCCGAAGCATGGAATAAACACGGTATTTTTTTTTAATATTTTTTCAGACAAAAGTTTTTTAACAAAAGATATCAACAGAAATGTTCTGCCAAACTGCAGAACAGTTTGTCGGCAGTATTTTCGTGGATATACTTATCTTATACTAAGTAATAGTGCGTTTAATAGCTAAGTGGCCATAATGGTTTCGCTGTGTGCGGCAACTCCGGCATTCGGTAATGTTCGTATGTAAGGGGTGGTCTCCCCAGAGGGGCCTGCCAGGGCCTCCGCCTGCCGGGGTTGCGGGTTGTTCGAAAGAGATACCGCGGCCCCGGAACATAAAAGACAATAGAAGGAACATGGGTGGGTTTTAGTCACAAGATGTCAGTACAAGTCTGACACTCCCCCCCACTCCGCCCAGAGCGGGGGAAGTTATTTGATGATTTCCCACCCAAAAAAAGGGTTGGTCACCCATCCACAGACCAACCTAGGCAAGTGCGCCTTAGCGTGTGATATTATTTAGCCGAACTTTTCCTTAACGTTAAGAAATTCAACTCTAAAAATCCTTGTAGAATATAAAATGCCGCTGTAAAGACTAGTGGTAAAAGCTTTTCCTCCCAAGAGTGTCTTAAAATGTTATTTTAGAGGGTTTCGGATGAGTGGATAGCAGCTATGTTAAAGATAGAAGACTTTATGTGTAGCTAGCTTTTGCTACCGTCTTTGGCCGCGTGGCTATAATTCTATGTATAAATAATTGTAAACCGTCGTTCGACGCTTTCGTTTAACTTCCCCCGGTTTGGGTGGAGCGGGAGGGAGCGTCAATTTTTACGTTACATCAGATTTTTACTGACTAAAACCCATCAATGATCCTTCTTTTGCCCTTTGTGTTCCGTATCCGCAGTATGTCTTTCGTCAACAACTCTAGGTCGTTCGACGCGTAGCAAATTATTTTATACAGATAATATAATAAAAGGATAGTTTATGGAAATAAATAAATATGGTTTAATCAAAAATAAAATATTGAGACGTTTTTTTAAAGAAAAAGATGATTGTTTCTTTTTAAATACATTGGCGACGGTTTAGGTACCAATGCTCGCTCTGACATGATAAAAAAAACGTATCTTGAATGAAACCAAACAAATGCGGAACTATCACTGAAAATTTTATTTTTTAATTAAATCGACATCCAGACCTACAACTACCCTCTCAAAAAATCCAAACAAATCGGGTCTTCAGCATCGCATGTAAGATCGTCAGTAAAAAGAGTCTATGAGATCTAGTCCTTACGTCTCCATATTAATACATCAACCAATTAAGCAGAAATTCCTAAACAGTTTTGATTAAAATTTATACGAAGATTGACCATGACTTCTAGGTCATGGGTAATCTTTGTGACATCAGACTTATCATCACTGATGTCCCAAAATGTATGGAAGTAGAAGACTGTGCCGACACCAAATCATTTGCGAATTGGGCAGGAGAACCACGTAAAAAAAAGAAAAAAAAATATGCCTATTAAAAATGGCCTATATCTTTTTTTTAAACTTTGCCCCACACTAACATTTCTCCTGTATCGTGGGTGCGTTTACAAACATTAAACTCACATAAACAGCCAAACCTGGAACAACTATCTGTAGGTCATACAAAAATTTATCCTGTGCAGGGATCGAACCCGTGACACGCAGCGCAGCAGTCGATCGCTCAGCCGCTGCGCCAACCGTGTGAAAAAATATAATCAATTAAATATTTAATTTTCAGGGGTTCCAAATATCCGGCTTTACAGTATTGTTAAAGCCAAAAAATCCCTTACAAAATGAGAGCACTCAAGAAATACTTGAAATTAAAAATGTCGTCGATGCAAGTCAGAAACTGACGAGGAATGTACTATATAACACAGAATTATTTTACCGTTGCACAAACTATATTTTGCATTTTAAGTTAGCGAAAAATTGATCCACTTAGCCAGCAGCACGTTTTTGAAAACACATTTGAAAAGTTGAGATAGGTGATCTATTTTTATTATTTCTATTTTTAACGGTTTTTAGTAATGGGAGTAATTTGTGTTTCTTTAAAGCAATTTATCTGGATTGATAGCAATCCAGATAAATTGCTTTAAAGAAAGTGGGTCATGAAATTCCATTAGTTTTTCTCATCAAACTATTTCGATAGATCCCAACATCATCCCTTTAATTTATAATTCCATTTGTTTTGTTTCTTTTCTTTAAAAGAAAAAACACACTAGGCATTTCTCCTGTATCGTGGATGTGTTAACAAACATTTAAACTCACATACGCAAACAGCCAGACCCGGAACAACTTTTATAATTAATACTATACAAATATTGTTCCGTGTTGGAATCGTACCCGCGACACGCAGCGCAGCAGTCGATCGCTCAGCCACTACGCCAACCGTGTCGTCAAACATATCAATCGTTTTACGGATGGGAAATTATCAAATAACTTCCCCTGCAGAGGGGAGTGTCCGACTTTTACTGACTAAAACCCACTCATGTTCCTTCTTTTGCCCTTTATGGTCCAGAGCCGTAGTATCTCTTTCGAACAACCCGCAACTCTGGTCCGTTTAATTGCCCCCCTAATAAATAATCCTACTATATATTAGGTCCTTACATATGAAATTGGCGTTTTGTATGGAAGGAACAAAAAGTCGAATATTTTTTAATATAATATATTTAATTAATCAAAGTATGAACCATTGTTTTCAATGCATTTTTGCCATCTTATAGGTAGTTCATTGATCCCTTTACTAAAAAAACCAGTCGGACGGGAATCAATAAAATCTTTGAAGGCGATTTGGACTGCCCCATCGGAGTTGAATTTTTTCCCTTGCAAAAAGTTATCCAAATTGCGAAAAAAATGGTAATCTGTTGGAGCAAGGTCCGGGGAGTACGGAGGATGTCTAAGACATTCCAATTCAAGCTCTTCTAATTTGGTAGCCGTCTGTTGCGCAGTGTGTGGTCTGGCGTTGTCGTGAAGCAGCAGTGGCGTGGAGCGATTGACCAGCCTTGGTTGTTTAGCCGCTAGCTTTTCCATCATGGTTTGTAATTGCTGACAATAGACATCAGCTGTAATAGTCTGGCCAGATTTGAGAAAACTGTAATGAACAATACCGGCACTAGTCCACCAAACGCTTACAAGTAACTTTTTTGGGGTTAATTTTCGCTTGGGGCAGGATTTGGCTGGCTGGCCAGGATCCAACCATTGCGCTGAGCGCTTCCGATTATCGTAAAGAATCCATTTTTCATCACAGGTAATGATTCGGTTTAAAATACCTTCATTGTTGTGCCGGTTCAGTAATGTAACGCAGCAGTCGACGCGCGTTTGCCGGTTTGCTTCAGTCAATTCGTGAGGTACCCACCTTTCAAGCTTTTTAATCTTCCCAATTTGCTTCAAGTGAATTAAAACAGTTTTATCACTAACATCGAAGCCTGCAGCTAACTCGGACGTGGTTTGCGATGGGTCCGCTTCCACAATAGCCTTCAATTCTCCATTATCAACTTGGGTCTCAGGCCGTCCACGGGGCTTGTTCTGCAGGTCGAAATTTCCAGAACGAAAACGTTGGAACCAAAAACGAACTGTGTTTTCTTTTGCAACATGACCGCCATACACATCATTCACCCTTCGAGTCGTTTCCGCAGCACTAGTGCCACGGCGGAACTCGTACTCGTAAATAATGCGATATTTTAAATTTTCCATTTTGTAAAATGAGTGACGCAAACAGAAAAAACAGAAGAAAAAAAACAAATGAATGACGGTCATCGAAGCACAAATACATGAGTAAATAGCTGTACAAATTTGAATTTGGAATTCCTTACCAAAGAGGAGAAATTCGTGATTAAAGTGGCCAGTACGAAAAACGCCAATTTCATATGTAAGGACCTAATATTATTATAAATGCGAATGTTTGTGAGGATGTTGTAACTCTTTCACGTCAAAACGGCTGAACGGATCTTGATGAAATTTGGCACAGAGGTAGATTATAGTCTGGAATAACACATAGGATACTTTTTTTCGATATCACGTGGGCGAAGCCGCGAGCACCAGCTAGTCCTAAATAAACTTACAACAATTTCTTTAGTTGTATCAAACTGGTTACCAGAATCCGCAGATGTATTCGTTTGTACTAATTTGGCATCTTACCGCTTAAATTCCTGTTCCTACCGGTTCTTGCCAATCAAGTATTGAATCGATCGATTCGTCTCATTCATGCGGGCGTTTTGCTAAGAGCCCAACCTCTACGCATTTTGCAATTATTTCTTCAATGAAAGGTTTATTTCTAACCTATTTGTTAACAGCAAGGATCGTTTTGTTTGTTACTACTTTTGTTTATTTATTTGAATTAGATGGATAAATTATTTATTTGATGCAGCAAAAGAAACAATACAGGAATTAATACAAAAAAAATATCATAATTATAGAAAAAAAGGAACACATTAAAAAAAAAGTAAGGTAGAAGTTAGATTGACCCATAGGCATTTAGACACATCACATAAATTTATAAAGGTCGCCTACTACTGGGCGGTGTGTGTCTCAAGAGCTGGAAGAGCTCGTTCGTGGGTTCATAATTTCGACGGGTCGGATCACGCTCCGTTTGCCTGAGTACGTTAATCTGTTGGTACCGTCTGTCATTTGTATATTTTTGACAGTCGCCACAGGTAGTCAATGGCTCAAAAATCTGATAACCAGTCTAACCAAGAGGTGCAGTACAAACTGGGTTGTGGAGGTCAGAAAGACAGTCGCTTCCTGGAAAATACTGGTCTTCAGATGCATGCGGTTAGAGGGGAAGCTGACTGCGACAAATTGAAATTACCCCAAATTAAATTAATGCTATTTAAAACAAATATTTACTGCATGGCAATCATTAAATATAATCATTTGCCTAATAATGTCCAAGATTTGCTAGTGTCGTTGTTTAAAAGGGTATGGACTAGACTGCTATTAGCGAAAAATTATTACAGTGTTAAAGAATATTTAGAGGATAAATCGTTAGTAACATAAAAAACCCTTATCCAGCAATTATATATTCAATGTTAATCAATATTATTACTACAATACAATTTCAATCTTCAAATTCATGATTACTAATAGTTTTTTAATATAAAGGCAGGATATGCTGGACCTACTAATATAACATCTATTGTACC
This sequence comes from Ochropleura plecta, assembly GCA_905475445.1. Classification (NCBI taxonomy): domain Eukaryota; kingdom Metazoa; phylum Arthropoda; class Insecta; order Lepidoptera; family Noctuidae; genus Ochropleura; species Ochropleura plecta. Next base: position 19,267,214 of record FR997726.1, on the reverse strand, counting down.
ATATTTTGACAAATAAACATTTTTGATTTGTTTTTTTTTATTAAAACTTTGCCCCACACTAGGAATTTCTCGTGTATCGTGGGTGCGTTTACAAACATTTATACACAAATACACAAACACCCAGACCCGAAACAACTATCTGTAGGTCATACAAATATTTGTTCCGTGATCGAGGGACGGGGATCAAACCCGCGACACACAGCGCAGCAGTCGATCGCTCAACCACGGCGCCAACCGTGTCGTCATTTGATTTGTTTAGTTGACAAAGACTAGGAAGAGGATGAGGTATTTGTTGACAATTAAAGTATCCAATAATTTATGAAATAGCACAGCTTGTATAAACACTAAACATGCAAATACTCTCGAGGATATAAATAAAACCTCCGACAGCCCAATGCACAATTAAGGTGGAAGCACCTTGCGAACCGTTTTTATTCAAATTCCTTCATATTTTATAGTAACCGATTATCATATTTGCTTGCATAATATATCTTCTGTAATATATTTGAAGTAAGAACTTGTTATGACGACCAGACTATGTTAACCAATGTTTATCAACATCTGCTTAGCCTTTTCCCAACTATGTTGGGGTTGGCTTCCCAGTCTTACCGAAATCAGCTGAATACCAGTATTTTACACCGAGCGACTGCTTATCTGACCTCCACAAACCATTTAATAAAAGTAAGACTGGTTGTCAGACTTTCGAGTCACTGGCTATATACCTGCATTTATTTCAATTAGACCATTACAGGCACATTTGAATGTCATGAAAACAAAAAAAGATGCTGCTACAGTCCCAGTCACAAGACATAATAACTTGTGAAAGTACTGTAGTTGCCCATCCCAAAGCGTATATCTGTATGGAAAAGAATGGGCAAGAAACCCCATGGACACTGTTTTAAATCAATTTTTTTTTACATAATCATGGATACATCATTCATGTTGAAATGAGATGTTGACCAACAGCTTAACGTGCTTTTAGAGACAGGGAGGTAACTTTATAAACTGTAATGGTCACCCATCTACGGACCAACCTAGGCAAGAACGGCAGGTACTATTTAGCCACGAGCTCCCCAAGCTATGTTAACCAACGTTTAGGATAAAGACATACACATATATTAAGGAGTCGGAATTAGAAGAACAAAGTCAATCATTATTAATCCAATATTTGAAATAAAGCAACATTGAATTATGTAAGTGTGAACGCTAAAAAAGTCACATGTGCCTAGTTCAGTATCAAAACCAAGAAGTTTATTAATACGCCACTTAACACAAACATCACGCCGATAATCCTCGAAGGATTAGACAGAGGTGTACCTAAAAGTACACTAACATTCCACCAGTTTTCGGTTTAGAGATATTTTATTCTCAGAAAAAAACCAAGCCAAGAGAACAAGAGAGCCTTATGCTAATATTCGTAATAGGATCATTACTGCTTATAACATTGCTAAAGAAACGCCCATCTGCATTCAGTATTTAATGTACAGACGCCTGCACATCAAGCTACTACAATCTGTCAGATTTCTTTGATAGATTTTCGACTTTATTCCGAGAGTATTAGGTTCAAGGTTCATTGGGAAAAATTGACAATTTCGGGTAGCTTGACCTGCTGGCGTCTGTACACACGACGGCACATCAACCTACCCAAAACCATTTTAACCTGATCTCTCTACTACGGTTTGCGATCCGTAGTAAGAGAGATCAGGTTATAATAGTTTAGTATAGGTTGACCTGCCGTCGTGTGAACCAAAACTTGCATTTAAATGTTTTTAACTCAGTCGATTTTTAAGTGAAAAAAGTTCGAAAAATGATCTTCTATAAGCCGGTAGCAGTCTACCACAAGATAAAAGACGATCGGCAAAAGAGATCCCGCTACTTACAACCGCAAACATCCCCTCATCTTTAAAGATATCCAACTACTGCCACTTATAGATAATGCTGAACACACCGTACATCTCTATCAACGCAGGAATCAGTAAAGAATATCTCAAAAGATAATGCTTGTCATATTTGCTTATACAGTGTCCATTGCTCTTTGGAGTATTGTACCATCTTTCACTTAGATGTCTGTAACAGGTGGTCTTTACCAACTTGTTGTTAGCGAGTCTTGGTTATACTAATAAGTGGCGATTTGTTCCATAAACATCGTTATTTTCATCGTTTTCGTGGGTTTTAATGAGTTTGTTTGTTTGTGGGTTTCTAATTGGTTTTGCTCTTAATTCTAATTGGCCTGAGGTTTATTTAGGTTTTCTATTTTTAGTAGTTAATAAAATATTATCGTGACTGAAAAATGCTTCGTAAATTTTCTGTGTTAGGCTTTATATCTACCAACTATAAAATACATTTTTCCAAGGGGTCAAAAATGTAGAGATTATCAAACTATAATGTTTTTCAGTACATAGTAACCAGCATATTTTCACCCAACAAAACTTGAATGAAAACTCCAATTTAGGACATGAAAAAAACATCTTCTCAAACAGAATATTCAGTGACTTCAAGTACAAATTTAAAACAATTAAAAATTCCGTCTTAAGCGATAACTTAGCACACAAAACGTCCGATAAGTTGCAGATTACTGCCGGTTTATTTACCTTAGCCACGCCGAACTTGTCGAAACCACAGCACGGTAACACAAAAGTAGCACAATCAGTTGGAAAACTAGGGAACTGTGTCGAAAATTCGTTCGCGAATTTGTAAGATGGTGTTTGTGTGTCGGGGATTGTGAGCGGAGCGTGTAGACGCGTGTTCGCGCCGCGGATGGGTGGTGCAGACTGGCGGTGTCGCACCGGCCGCCGCTCGCGCTGGGCCATGAAATCGTTTTTCACTTCAGGCTGTGATGTGTGTGTGCTAACAGCTGATGCGTTTTTTAAAATAGGAAATTGTATTGAGATGTTAGTTTGTAGTGTGACAAGTCGTGCAACCGATGACACTTTTCATTCAGCAAATTTTTTAACACCTAGGAGTGAATTATAAAGAACATGGGTGGGTTTTAGTCAGTACAAGTCTGACACTCCCCCCCGTTCCGCCCAGAGCGGGGGAAGTTATTTGTTGATAACCCATCCACAAAAAAGGGGTGAATTATCAAAATACTTCTTTAGTGTTAACTTTGGTTATATTTTGGGTAAAATATTAAACTCTGTCTAGCAGTAAATGACGATGCTTTAAAAATTTTACTACACGTAATTTATTATCGCCCCTTATTATCAAACAAAATTGTACACAGGTGTTCACATTTTGAGCCTTGAGGCGGTAAGATAAATACTTACCTACACCAATATAAAAATCATAATGAAAACACTCAGTGTAATCAGCAGATAATAAGATAACATAGTATTGTACAATTCGGTATTACGAATATTATTCATAAGAAAATCGTCTCCAATTACCAGTTTGGCCAAATTTTTATAAACCTATTTTGTTTTAACGCCATACAACGGCCCTTTGGAGTTGAGCGCGGAAACCGCAAGGCACAGCAAGGACATAATAAAAACCAGCCAAGTGCGATTCGGATTCGCCCACAAAAGGGTTCCGTAGCATCAACCATATGCCAATACTGTGTGTATATATTTGACGTCACGGCTGGCGCAGTGGCTGAGCGATCAACTGCTGCGCGGGTTCGATCCCCACACGGAACAAATATTTGTATGACCTACAGGTAGGTAGTTGTTTCTGGTTTGACTGTTTGTGTATGTGAGTTTAAATGCTTGTAAATGCACCCACGACACAGGAGACAGGACACAGGAGACAGGACAGGACAGAAATTCCTAGTGAGCGGTTGAATATTTTATTTAAAAAATAAACAATATTTATAACGCCCATTCAAATTTAGTGGAATTTACACTCAACCGCAAACCCAAATTTGCTCTTCATAGTATCTTAATGAAAAACAAAACAAATTTGAATTTCCTTGTTTTTAGGTTTTAATATTATGTAACATAAACAATTTTGTTTTCAGAAGTCAGAGGGTCCCAATATTTTTGTAATTTAGAAGCAAATACAACATCAACCATTTACTTGAGAAAAAAAAATTAAAAGAAACCTCTATTTAATTTTTAAGACCTTTCGATAAACACCCCACACAGATATACAGGATGACCCTTTTTTCACTCCTCAGTTAAACATAGGGAGAGCCAACCCTATTTATATGTTTTTCGTAATTTGACATCACTTTTTCAGACAACAGGTGGACAGGGAAATCCATAAGGGTTTCGTTTTTGACCCTTAAAAAAACCTCGTAGCAATTTGACTCTTTTAATCACTGTAATAAACTAACTTTACGATGTAAAAAAAAACTCTTATTACCACCAAAATAAATTCCCTAAACACGTATCTAAGCCTTGACAAAGGTAATTAATGAGATAAGACTATTAGCAGACAAACGCCATATTTAATTAAACAAACAGCCCTATACAAGGCCACCGTTATCACTGAGCTTACTGCATCAAACATCTTTTATAACAACTTAGTATTACGTGGAAAAATGTATTCATGTGCATAACAAAGCTAAATATTTAAATCCTTACTTCCTTACTAATATTATAAAAGCGAAAGTGAGTTTGTTTGTTTGTTACCTCTTCACGCTTTAATGGCTTCACCGATTTTGATGAATTTTCGTACAGAGATAGTTGGGAACCAGGTGACGGGCATAGGCTAATATTTAAAATAATAAATAGTCGGATGTGAGGGAGAAAGAGGGAAGAAAAGGGAAAACTTAGCGTTGCAAATCAATAAGACGCGAGGGGAACTGTGTTACCCCGAATTTAACGCGAGCGAAGCCGCGGGCATTAGCTAGTACTTTATAAATAACCAAAAGTTTCGCCCGGAGGTATCGAAAAAAAAATCATATGTGTTATTCCAGACCTCTATGCCAAATTAAACCAAGATCCGTTCAGCCATTTTGACGTGAAAGGGTAACAAACATCCATACATACATCCATCCTCACAAACATTCGCATTTATAATATTAGTATAATATGCCTAAAAATAGATTTTACATAAAATCACGCTTGAGATCCCCAAAAGGTGAATGTTGGAAGAGCGATCTCTGGCGTCCGGCCCTGGTTCAGTCCATGGTCCGGAGCGAAAGAGAATGGGAAGCGGTCACCTCCTTCTGTGAAGCAGTTATGCTAGCCAAAGACGTGACCTGAAACCAACTCAGCCGCCGCGGGAAATGCTCCGAACGTCGTCGTCGGGTGCCGCAAGACGACTCCCGGCCACCGTAGATGCGGGTCATATAATTATGTATATAAATGTCTGTGACGCTTCGTATGTTCAATGTCTATTTTTTAATCGACTTTAAAAAAAAGAAGAGGTTCTTAATTCGTCGGAATCTTTTTTTATGTAAGTTCACCGATAATTCAAAGACGCCTAGACTGATTGGCAAAATTCTTTTTTTGTTCGAAAGGGTACTTCCGAGGAATATAAGTAAAATTAAAATTGGACCAAATTTTAAGTTTACTTATTTGGCTTAGGTAGTTTATGAGTTAACGTCTATAATACATTTTTTTATCTATGTCTATATCGTGATCTGATAGTGTTTTTAGTAACAATGGAATTTATGAATACTCGATAAAATGATGTGATATGTCATTATACTATAACTAAAAATGCTGAAGTCGGCGGTAAAAAGTCAACGAAACCAGCAAAAGTCACCGATTTCTGGAAAGAAAGTTATTTTCCACTTTTTCCTTTTTTTTTGGAAGTCAGTTTTATTTTTTACAAAATAGTTTTTTTTGTTGTTTTTGTGTGCTTGTTTGAATTGCGTTTTCTTTATTGCCTTTCTTCCAACCAACCCAACATGCCTTAAACATAGCTATTTAGTCACCACTATGGTATGAATAATCAGTCTCAAACACGGTCTCAGTCACTAAAGTAAACAAATAAAATAATAAATCTGTCAAGCACAATCTCTATGGTACTCACTGTGTCATCTCAAAAACATTACGAACGATGGATGATCTCCATTCGACCTGAATATTTTCCCAAAAAAATTGGGCCACCACTCGCCAACTCATGAATGTGTAATTTTTAATTTTTCAGTATGATTTCCTAATCATACTTATTTATAAACGTTGTGCTAAAATTTTCATTGAATCGAGTGGGCTGTGAAATGCTGTATATCATTGTGCAATCTCATCTAAAGTTTAATTGTGTCAAGTTTCTCTTTTTTTGCGGTTTGATTTTATCATCAAACATCTACCCCCGCTCTAGGTGGAGCGCGGAGGAGTATCAGACTGTTACTAACTACATCATCCATGTTCATTCGTTCGCCCTTTATGTTCCGGGGCTGCGGTATCTCTTTCGAACAATCCCCAACCCCGGCAGGTGGTGGCCCCGACACGACAGGCCCCTCTGCTTTGCTAACATCGGACACGAAAACGTCATCGTGTCGTCACTAAACGGACGGACGGTGAGCTACCGAATACTTACCGTCCACAGACCCGCAATCCAGTTTATCTTTGGAGCCTTGTTGTCAAACCGTCTTCTTCCAGTCAAGTCGGCTTCCAGTCTTTCTGGATGCAGCTTAATACCAGTATTTTACTTGGAGTGACTTCCTATCTGATCTCCACATCCCTGTTGGTACTTATATAATTTGGTTGTCAGACTGATTACCTAACGACTTCCGATGACAGCCGGGACCAAGGGCTTGACGTGCTTTCCGAGGTACTGAGGAAACTCTGTATATACTGGCTGTTCAGTTCACCCATCCATAGAACAACCTAGGCAAGCGCGGCTTATACCCATGCGGCTGTTAGTGTTTAGCCACCGGCTTTACCTCTTGTCCCGTCTGAATCCTTACTATCCTTTCCTTACTAATATTATAAAAGCGAAAATGAGTTTGTTTGTTTGTTTATTACCTCTTCACGCTTTAATGGCTGAACCGATTTTGATGAATTTTGGTACAGAGATAGTTGGGAACCAGGAGACGGACATAGGCTAATTATTATTTTAAAAAAGTGGGATATGAGGGAGAACGAGGGAAGAAAAGGGAAAACTTAGCGTTGCTATTACAAATCAATCAGGCGCAAGAGCAAAAATTGCAGGTCTGCTTGGTGTGTTATACTGAATTTAACGCGAGCGAAGCCGCGGGCGAAAGCTAGTTATATAATATTCAGATTGTGACAAATTGAATGCGTTCTTAGGGTTCTGTACCTCAAAAGGAAAAAAACAGAACCCTTATAGGATCACTTTGCTGTCCGTCTGTCTGTCAAGACCCTTTATCTTAGGAACGCGTGGAGGTATCAAATTGTTTTTTTTTTCTTGGGACAACTCACACACGGCTATCTGATCCCAAGCTAAGCAGAGCTTGTGTTATGGTAACCAGACAACTGATATACATACTTATATAATTTATAAATACATACATATTATAGATAAATCACACCCAGACACAGAACAAACAATCATGCTCATCACACAAAGTTTGTCCTGGGTGGGAATCGAACCCACGACCTCCGGCTCAGCAGTCAGGACCACTAACCACTAGACCAACAGGCCCGTCCGGCCCGTAAATTAAAACCATATACTTAAGTCTGTGGTCTCTTGGAGCTGTCAAAAAACAGCCGTCTAAGTATATGCAGTCGAAAAAGATGGTCGTTTATATCGTAAGTTTGCGCGAAACCTTCGACGCGCAAGTTCGACTCGCACTTGACCGGTTTTTTAAAACCGGGATCTTTATTTTAAACAGAAAATCAGAAATTCAAGTCAAAATCACTCCGCATGTTTAATTAATCGCCTACGAGAACATCTCTCAACACACACGATGTTGCTATATTTACATACGAACACCAGTCTACATTCGTTTTCATCTACACTAGTTTCATAAACAATGTTAAAGAAAGTTTTGCTACAAGTCTTGTAATCTGTAAAAATATTTTTAACCGACTTCACAAAAGGAGGAAGTTCTATATTCTTCCGTATTTTTTTATATGTTTTCTGATTACCGATACTGTGGACCGATTTTTATAATTCTTTTTTTGTTCGAAAGGGAATACTTCCGAGGTAGTCCAATATCAATTTTATTTATAGTGCTTGGGTAGTTTATGAGTTATCAATAGTTATCATATATATATATCTACATATTTTTTCTTATATTCTATATGAATGATCTGCTAATATCTTTTAGTAACAATGAAAACATATTACTCGATAAAAAACTGTGTAAAATATCATACCATATCTAAAAATGCTGAAATAATGAACTTGTTTTTTTGCAAAAAAAAAATGATGATTCAATTTTTCACCGCCACGTACTTTTTTTGCGGGTGGGAAATCATCAAATAACTTCTTTCGCCCTGGGCAGAGCGGGGGGAGTGTCAGACTTGTACTGACTAAAACCCACCCATGTTCCTTTTCAAAAAACATGGGTGGTTGGTGGTGGTGGTAAATATATGAAAACCAACTGAAACAATTGAAAATATATATATTCCATCGTCATCACCTTCATTACAGTTATGTTAAGGTTCCACTGTCTGACTTGTGCTCTTAGACTTGTAATCTTGTAATGAAATAATTTGATGATCTTTGATTTGTAGATTTTTAAAGGAAATTCGGTATCCCAGGCAAGTGCGGAGTAAACTAAATATCGGCTCAAGTAGATGCTAATTTTAAACCACGACCTCCTCAATCTACGTGTATGAATATGACTTTCAATGATATAATATAACATACGAGACTCCAAAACATTTTTTTTCTTCAAAACGCAAGTCTGCTCACGCTCCACTCTTCTATAATGAAATAATTATATAGGTATCTTAGGTATATATTACTACATCGGTGTTCATTTTTAAATGTATAATTTGTATTTATGTTTATTTTATAATTGATAATTTTAAATTTTCTATATTATATCTCATCCAACTTTCCTCTCGCATGTCTGCTGGAAGAAATTCTAATGAAATAAGCTGTACCTTTGTGCTCTTCTGTCTTAAGGTAGGTAATGTTCTGTCAAGTATTTTATAATAGATTAAGTATTGTATTTTTTGTGCACATAAATAAATAATATTCCAGTTTTAGTGCATTATCCGTGACAAATACATCGACGCTGGCTTATCATATGGTTCGCGTTGCAAGTGTACGTATTATCGCACCGTGTATTTGTACTGTATTTGTACTGTTTGGAAGTAACATAATACTGAAAACATTAGAACATGACACCGTTATAACACAATACATAAGATATGGGGAGTTTGGGTTTCCCCCAGGAATGTTTGTGTACACGCCATGGATGTTTACCCCTTGTAAACAATTTCGGGGTAAAGTCAACTAGTAGATACTAGAACAAATGCAATTTCACGAAAATTTACAACATCAAACTAAACTTAACAGCTAAAAGAAAAGAAAGAAAGAAAAAAATATTTATTACGAGCACACAAAAAAATAAACATTAACATGCAAAGCATCACAAACATTTACAGATAAGAGGGACAAAATTAAAATTGCTTGCACGCCGTGACTGCGACAGGTAGGTCACCACTCAGCATGATGCTGTGCCATGGGAGCCCACAGCACAGCGCTGGTTTTCAGTGGTCAACCCGTGAGTAAAACGTACGGAAGTCAAAACAACATACAAAAATGTTTTAAAATACTTAAACGAATAAAAAATAAATTAAACAGTATAAGATTAAAAAAAAAACTAAAATAAAGCAGCTCACTCAATAGCTTTATTTTTTGTAAATACTAGCGGTGCCCCGCGGTTTCACCCGCGTTCTAAAGCTCCTAAGGGTCATAGCGTAATGTTATATATCCCATAGTATTTGTTTATTGTTATCCGTGGTGACATCAGAAGAAATTTAAGACCACGTTGCGATAAACGAGAAAAAAGCACGCCTGACCCTAATCGTAGTGTGATTAGAGTCAGTTTTCCAGGAACTGTTTTGGTAACAGTTTTGATCAACAGCACCACCGTCTATTTTTGATGATGACCTCTCTTCTATTACACTTAAGGTTCCAATTAAAGGATTGATTGTATACCTAAAATGCCTATCATCAACCGTCACCACACGTGTCAATTATCAATTAATCAGAATAACCACGACATTTAATTCTACACAATTAACATTAATGTGACCACAATGCATCATTGCTTGACTTCATCACTTACAATAGCTGATCAATTCTAGAATTAGCTTACTGTCAGCTTCATTGCAAGATTGTAGCGAAGGTCGCTGACTAAGAAATGCAACTGAGCGCAATATTTATGGGCCATGACTCTGTTTATTTGGGTACCAATAACAATGCGTGTGATGCAACGTTTTCTTTTACGACATGTTTGTGTATGCGCTCTTGTGGCTATGAGTTTGGGTGGATATTTTCTCGCGGTTTCATCAGCACAAATAATGATGGAAAATTTCAAGTAATTTCTTGCCCTTTATGTTCCGCGGTGAAAAATGGAGCAAAGAGATCACAAATTGGTACCCTAGAGACGCAAAACGCTGCAGAGGCAAAGCATGCCGCAGATGGAAAGACGAGATAAGGCTAACAGCGGGACCTTACTGGAGAAGGGTCACGGCAGACAGGAAACAGTGGAAAGAGTTAGAGGAGGCCTTTGCCAAAAGGCGCACTGAGTTGAGAGACAATATCTGAGACCTCAACAATACATATATTTAGTTAAATATATTTAATGTTTTAGATATGTAATTGTAACTCAGTAATAAAGGCTATTTTATTTTATGTTCCGCGGTATGTCTTTTGGACAACCGGCAACCCCGACAGGGTTTTCTCGCAAATGGATAGGTTTTTTTTTACTTTAGTGATCTTAAAACGCAGGAGACTAAAAAATAATAGATACGAATGATATGGATGGAAAAGGAGAGGAAGGCCAAAGAAAAGTTAAGTAATTGAAGTATTTTCTTTCTTAAACAAATGATACAAAACAAGAATACTTATTTATCTTAAATAAATAAATGGGAATACAAGTAATAAGACCTCACTAGAGATATTCCAAGTAAACAATTATTTTATGCTTTATTACAAGGAATTATAAACGGAGAAAGTTTCACATATCTCTTCGTCAATTCAAAAACAATAAATAAAGTATTCTGATATTGCCAAAAAATAAATTGTCAGCCATTATTTAAATTACGTACGTAATAAATCTTTCTAAGACTTCTTTCTTTCTAAGAAATTGGTGTTTTCATTACATTACTTACCTACGTAAACTTGGATACTTTAAAAATATCATGAATGAATCACCATTTCAACCCAGAATTGGCTACTTTTGGGGTACGTGTATGTGTGTGTGTGTGTGTATGTCTTACTGCTTGGTTCTAGGGAAACCATATAAATGTGTTTCGTTTGTTTTTAATTTAACTAACATAGGCTAAGTTGATATTAACACTACCTATATGGATCGCTTGGTCTAAAATAAAGATTTTGATTTGATTTGATAAACAATGTAGGCAATCTCAAAATAATTTAAATATGGTACAAAAAGTTAAAAAATAACGTTCACCACTGACGAACAAAATCTGAAAAATGACTCATGAATGAAAGTCGTCACCATCGTCCTGCCCTTGTCTCATGTCATTTATATATATTTCAGCGAAAAATAGTGCAACATTACACTTCGCTGCACTTTTCTTCCATTCTCCCTCGTCACGCTATCATTTACTCTTTTACCCCGTACCTCCCTCAAAAAATAAACGGAACCCTTTTTTTTTCGGGTGGGAAATCATCAAATGACTTCCCCCGCTCTGGGCGGAGCGGGGGTGCATGTCAGACTTGTACTGACTAAAACCCACCCATGTTCCTTCTATTGCCCTTTACGTTCCGAGGCCGCGGTATCTCTTTTGAACAACCCGCAACCCCGGCAGGCGGAGGCTCTGGCAAGCCCCTCTGCTTTGCTGACATCTCTTTGAGGCGCGCGTGAAACACGAACGCGCCGTCGACACGGCCTGTCGTCAATAGACGGACGGACGGTGAGCTACACATTGCTCACCGTCCACAGGCCCGTATCTAAACGGAACCCTTGTAGGAGTACTTGTTATTGAGTCTTGTACTTTGTTGTCCGTATGTCTGTCAAGATCTTTTGTCTCGGGAAAGTATCACATTGAAATGAAAACCATTTAGTCAAGCTGTTAAACCAACTCAAAAGGTATGGCCGTATGTACAGAATCCTCCTTGGCTGTTTTTTTTTCTTTTATATAATTTCTACGCGATCCATCCACCGTTTCCTTGCTCTTTGTCCTTCTCCCGGTATAATAGAAAAAACGCGTGGTCACCCCAGTCACACGACACGATAACTTACGTCAGAATTAAAATTAAACTGTTATATGTAACGACACTTCTTTGATGGCGCCGCAATTGCAGCGGAAAAGGTTGGGTATCATTTATAGCGACTTTTTCACACATTACATAGACTCTTTTCACGTAGTCTTGAAAACCATTCGAACATAAAGATGTTAATTTTAAAGCCGGTACGATGAAAACTTTCGCTATGAAAAGAAAGTCAAAAATCTAAGTTATAATATTTCGAAAAACTGTGCAGTCAAAACAACCTTGTGTTTTGTCAAATCGCCACTGGTAGTTATTTAAATTTAAAAAAAAAACACACACACACGAAAGAACCCTTACCGCTTTGTTATCTAACCATCCTGGAGTGTTTAACTTGGTTACAAGATGAGTTTCCTGTTTAAATAAACAGTTGATAAGGAGATTTTTTATTGATGGGAAATCATCTCATAACTTCCTCTCTGGGCGGAGCCGGGAGGAGATCAGACCATAACTGACTTAAACCCACCTATTCCTTCTTTTGCCCTTCATGTTCGGTGGCCGCGGTATTTCTTTCGAACCACCCACAACCCCAGCAAGCAGTGGGCTTAGCAGGGCCCTCTGCTTTGCTGACATATTTTTGATATTTGCGTGAAACACGAACGCGCCCGCGCTATCAACACGGCGTATCAAGAAGCATTGTTCTTTCATCTACTATGAGTTCATTCATAAAATACGCTATCAGTGTAACCCCACTTTAAATGCAATTCTAGCATCCACGTCAAAGGTAACAACGGAAACATTTGACAGTCAATCGCTGGACACCCGATACTTGACAACCGCTATTGAGTTGTTTTTTTAAATATTTATAGTAATTGAGATGGCGCTTGATTCAAATAGACCAATCGTTGTGTTTGTTTTAGAGATATTTGTGTTGGGTTCCAAATAACTGGCTAGGTTATAAATAAATACATATGAGAGCAGTCCTAGAAGTATCCGACCTGACTGTAATGGTTGGCGAAACGCGACTCAATGTATAAAGATTAAAATAGTTACGAAAAAGCACTTTTTTTCCTGCTGTGCATGTCTTTTGTTTTTGGCGACTCGTTAAAAGTACCAGACGGGATGTAGCAGAACAAAATAAAGTCTTTGGTAGAGAGAATTATAAACGTTATCATACTAAAAACTAGATTTTCAAGTAGCCATTTAGATAAATAAAGATAAAATTGCAGACTCACCAACCGATATATCAACCCCCACCCCGAATTCTCGGACCTAGAAAGCTGCAACGACGGACGAAGTAGCACTAAGTCTTCAATCAACTCAAACTAATCAAGTAGGTTGAGGCAGACTGGATATGGATTCAAAGTGTTATGACGCAGTTTGGGATAAACGAACTGTTAATTGGTAATAATAACCTATCTTGGCTATACTTGGCTCGCGAGGTTGTCGACATGTGGGATGTGGACTCAGCGATCATTATGCCGATAGTCGTTACAGCTAATGGCTTAATTGCATCAACCAGCACCTAAGGAGGCTCTCGTTAAATGGCTGGATCAAGGGTTTGATACAGAAAGCGGTTCTCCTGGACACGGCTCGTATCGTTAGGAGGTTCCTCTCTTTGGAGCCTTGTCTGCTGGTAGCTTGGACCCTGCTCCTGATACCGTTGGGCTACTATTTTTATATTTTTGGTTATTTTTCAATAAGTAATGTTTAATAAGATGGACAAAAATGAATATACGGAACCAAATTTTCTTGATAATTGAAATAAAACACTATACTGAGACTCTGGTATGCTCTATCTTGAGCAATACATCAAGCAAAGCAGCTTGCGTCATCAAGACTTGATAAGTGCACTATAATTTCAGTTACTGAGTTTCACTTTTACGATAAACATCGTTAGATTAACGATACCGTTAGTGTTTAAACGTGACTCCTGTGCAGAATGTGTCCTAGATTCACATTAAAGCTAGACAATAAAAACGGCATGCATAACTGATACCGGTGTTTGTCACATAAAAGGAGATATAAAAGAAGATCAACTCCATCCCTCACTTTCTTGTCATTTGGCCCACTGTTGGAATATCTTTAAGTTACGCGGTCTTTGGTGAGGACCGTCTTCTTTCAGCTAATGCTACAACCGATTCCGCCATCATGGCGTCGTTTGGCAGCCTTGTTTCATTCACTTCTGAAAACACTCCTCTATGACCCGACCCGACTAAGAAAGCATGGAATCGAAGATCGCGGGGAATTTCAGATTTTTTCCGATCCTTGACAGGTCGCCCACCCATTAAACTGCTTGTATGCAGCTACACGTAGTGCACAAAATTGAAAAGATTACAATCAAGAACGCTTTTGACGAAGAAAAAAATTGCATGTAAATGAAGAACAAGACTTAAGTATTACTTCATTTGTCGGGTTCATGGTTTATGTACAGACGCCTGCACATCAAGCTACTACAATCTGTCAGATTTCTTTGATAGATTTTCGACTTTATTTCTAAAGTATAAGGTTCAAGGTTCATTGGGAAAAATTGACAGTTTCGGGTAGCTTGACCTGCAAGCGTCTGTACCATCGTTATATAAACCGAGCTTACTAATACTTCATAGGCGGCTATCACACAACATCCATAATGCAGCCTACACAAGAATACCGCGCGGACCAGCGTCGCCCACCACCTCTCCGCGCGGCTTCCGCTAGCAAAATCTTTGTCGCCTTGTACCGTCCGCGCGGACGGGCAATGAGCATGATTCACCATAAACGGAGACCCCATGCTACTACTGTGATTTGACTGATGAAATACCTCTCCAACGCTTCGCAAGATGGAACCCCAGGGCATGTTGTCGAACAAGTAGGGTAAAGGCCTACTTTTCCTTTAACTCAATCCGGGTTTAATATAGAAGTGTCAATATATGTGTCAAGGTCGTCCTGCCATCGCTCTATTTCACTGAGATAAAATAATCTAAAATTAACACTAAAATTTATATGTAAAATAAATTTAAAATAAAATTTATAAACCATAAAAAATTTATTTATAAGTATATAATTTTTTTTAAATAGATTTTTTTTTATATTAAAATACATATAACGCCATTAAATAAATAAGTGAAAGTGACTTTTACAGAATGTTTTCAATAGCATCTCGCAGGGCTCCTTTTGGGGCCTTAAGGCACGGTAACAAGCTAATCTTTAGGTATTCGCGGAAGTGAGGCTAGCTGCATATTAAGCATGGTCTGACACAAGTACACGACAGTATTGCATCGAAAGAATAGAAATAAGGTCGAAAATATTTCGGTGTTTGATTTTATTTGAATATCATGTCCGCCAAAATGTAGGTCATTTTGCAGTTTTAATTGAATATAAAAAAAAATACAGTTCCGTGTTTGAAAATTTTTAGATATCTCTTTAGTCTATAAAATTTCCTTTGTTATAGATATAAAAAATATGATGGTTGTCGCTGAAAAAATTGAGAATTTCGAGACGAAAAAAAATTTTTTCGTGGTCTTTTTAAACATTTTTTTTTCGTAGAACTAGACCACTTTTGTAAACTGATTTCGTTTAAGTCTTTAATTTATGTATTGAACTATACACGGTAATTTTTTTTGGCTAGTGGCATGTACAGATACGGCTAACTTTGCGACGAAAATCTAGACGTTTTACGAAGTGTTTGCTTTGTACAGCGCCCACTCCAGCCAGGGGTATATGGGGTTGCGCTTTGTTCGAGAGAGATACCGCGGCCCCGGAACACAAAGGGCAAAATAAGGAACATGGATGGGTTTTTGTTCATTAAAACTCTGACACACCCGCCCGCTTCTCCCAGAGCGGGGAAAGTTATTTGATAATTTTCCGAAAAGAAATAACAAAAAAAAAGTCAGATGCTTGCTTTTCTGAACCCCAATGAATGTTTAAAGTTTTTTTTTTCTAAGTGAAACTTCTGACTTTTAAATTCTTTATTATATTATTTTATATAACATTGTAAGAAAATAACCCACTTTATCCAAAGGAGATAAAGCAGATTTTCTCACAAACTTACCATGAAAGTCTTTTCAAAGTAATTTAATCCTTATTCTTCCTGTGATAAGGATTCTGGCGTGTGTTGTGGTAATGTTTGTAAGCAATGACCTTGCATTTTTGTGCGCTTATATCAGTCACTGGGTTAAATGAAAAACAAATATTGAAAATTTGATAAGAATGACGTTGGCGAAATTGATGAATGTCAAGAAACCGTCCAAAATTTGTGCTTAAAAAACACTACTCCTTGTGCCGTCTAGGTAAAATATACTTGTTTAGAAAATTTAGGTGACAAAAACGAACCCCTATTTTTTAGGAATTTTATTTGATAAGAATAATAATAGATACCACCTTTGTTAAAAAAGTGTTTATTAACATTCTTAATTCGAAAATGTTTGTTCTTTCTCACTCTCATAAAAATGAGAAGATCCCTTCTACGGAGGATGGGATTAAAAAAAAAAATTATATTAAGAAAATGTCACAAAATTTCCAAGTAAATACAATTAATAGTGATTCAAATCAAAACTATTAACGGGTTTTTTTGTTTTTAAGTTATTTCGGTTTTTTGGTATAGTAGCGCCACCTAGTTTCAGTATTAAAAACTAAAAATATATCTAGTCATCGATAGATGGCGCTAAAAATAGTTCTGCTACTAGCCAATAGATGGCATGAATTACGCCTAGGCTGCAACTAAGATTGAGTACCCAACAAGCTTTCGTTCATATAGCATTCATTACGGAACAAAGCAAAATAGACGGGAAATACATAAGCAAATAACTTTCCTTCAACATTTTTTTCGTACCGCATTAATCAAAGGAGTTTATGTTTTTGTTTTTAGTTGCATTTTGGCAGATTTTAATTGCAGCGGCTTAGGTACGTCTTTTGTATTTCCTTTCAGTTAATGGTTTAAAACCAAAAGACGACATTCCAATTTAGAAAAAGTAGGTCTTACAACACTTTTCAGTCGAAAATCTTCGTCTCATAGGGTTTTAACTATAGACAAAGCAATAAAGGTCTCACTATATGCATCCTATATGCAAAGGTAACATATTGAAGGGAATTTGCCATATATACAAGCTATATACAGACTAGACAAGCTTTCATTTTCGCTACGAAATATACATATTAGAGGAAATCCCACGAATATTCTGTCCGAAGTCGAATCTCCAGAACATATGAAACGATCTGGTTAATCCATAAGCATTGTTCCTTAAACCCTGAGTTGGTAGATGAGGTTAGTTTTAGTGAGCTTACTACAAAAACCTAGATATTTTTGTTTAGTATATTTTTTTTTAAGCGAGTTTATTGGTTTCCTAAAGTTTTTTTTTGTGAAAATCATCATTTTTTTAATGTCAAAATTACTAGTTATAGAGACTCCCCAAATGGCCCGCACATAGCTGCTCCCTCCCTAGCGTTTGGAAAGAAGTAGCAAAACAATCTCAATACAACAAAGTCACTTTTGCGAGCAGCTTTTTCAGCAATCTGTTAAGAAATATATGTTTCGTCAAGCCAGTATTAACACGGTGAGTACCCTAAATCCAGGTCCATTTTTAAATTTCTTAATTTTTTTCGGTGTACGCCACTCTCACCACGCTTCAAAGGCAAGTGCTAAAAGGTAGTTCGCTCCAAAGTTGCTACTACCCAACTTCGAACTCCCGATCCCACAGTCCTCATAACCGCTGATCTATACCCGCCAGCAACCGCATACAGACCACGTCACCCCACTGACATGTGGTTAGTGATTCCACACACAGCCGCCTCGAGGCATAGCGTGTCGCATGCTAAGGCAGCACATTGCTGGACCGCGCCACCTACACGGGTCGACGAACGACCTCCCCGACCCCCTCCCGCGACACACCCGCGTCTCCTGCGGCCCTCACACGTCCTCACGCATGTATGACTAGCCTGAGGTAGGCTTGGCGCGTGCAATCACGTCATAGTGCCAATTAACTTATCTCTGCAGTTAATGTTAATTGTTTAGTACAATTTATTCGCGTTATTTGTTCAGTGATCTGACCATTGTTTAGGGCTAATTAAACGAAGATGGAGATAACCAAATTACTTTAAAAGAGTAACCATGGAGTTTCTTGCCGGTTCTTCTCCATAAGAAACGACCAACCCGAATCGTATACCTTTTCTCGACGATTTATAAGTGCCCATGTAGGCCCATGTGAAATAAAAAATATTTTGATTTTATTTGAGGTACGAACCTAGTGTAAACCTTTCAACCGACTTTAATGATAGTGGCTGGCTGTTTTATAAGCCTTGCCGCGTTATGGCGCTCAAATTTGAAACTGTTTATTTAAAAAAAGAATAGATAGTTGATTGTCATAGTATTGTCAGTTCTGTCTTAAATATGGAAAAGCATGGACCATAATTTAAAAGGCTGAAGTCGCTGCATAGCTTTGGGTGCAGGCTCATATTTATATACCTCGTTCTTAGGCCCATTTCTATACAATAGATTAAATAGAAAACTAAGTATCTATAAGTTAAACTATTATAGCTGTAAAAAAATAATAATTGAATTGTTCCAAACCTTAAATTATGCACAGACAGAAGATTTACTTGCTGTCTGCAAATAAAACGCTTACTTTATTTTTGTGTAATTTTTCAATTATGGTACTTACTTTAATTTTACATTACTGTTAATTTATTTATTTGAAATTAGTATTAATGCTCTTTTTAGCCTGAAACACAGGTCCAACCTAGTTCAGGCAATTAATCAACTGTGTTCTTTTGTTTGTTAAGATGCTTTATTTTATTGTATATGTGCCCCCTTTTTATAAATAAACGATTTATTATTTTATTATTATTTATTATTATATATACTGATACTCTGATATGAGGTACTACTATGTTTACTCAATGTTCAAGTTAGCTACATCAAATCTGAATATTTGAAGCGCACCAAAAAATATCTTTGTTTTTTTTTAATTAAGGTGGAAGCGCCAGTATCCTGCGAAATTCATTATTTTTTGGAATTTGCAGATTAGTGTCAGGATGTATGTTGATTTAAATATGATCTGAATTGTACGGCCTACCTTGGAGATTCCACTTTATAAAGGATTATGTCCAATGTCGTAATGTGTGCATTCCCTGTTTTCATCAATCACTACCTACTTCACGTGATTTAGGTTTAAAGAATTTATTCTCATAAGAACATTACATAGGTTCACTTACAATGAGATACAAATAATCTTAATAAATACGTTTTACCTCCGATGCGTATTTGTTAAACTAACACCTAAAATAAATAAGAATACTATCTTCTAGAACTGACATCAGAAATAAACAATAAAACTAAAGTCATCAAAATGATTACTGTGTGAAAAAAAATACAGAAACAACATAAACACAGTAATTCATCTGAATCCGCTGGTATTTTGATGTAATAACCAATTTGCGGTCACAGAACAAGTTGTAAACAAAAAAGGCGATGAGTTCATAGCCCGATCTGTTTAATTTACTCATTTTTTCGCGAAACATTGTTGCAGTATCTACACGGGCAACTTTTTAGTTGCCTGATTATTTTTTTTAGCAATTAGAGCATCTTGGTTTCAGAAGCAAGTTTAGTTATACGTAAAAGTAAGCTTATGCTGAAGTTTCGACCAAACTGGTACGGATTAATTGCGAACGTGGCCCCGGACAGCGGAAACCGAAACCAGATCAAAATTAGTCAACGCTAGTTTAACAGATCCATAGCCTTTTGAACGCCATTGTTACATATATGTGACAAGCAAGCGCGTGGCCTAGGCGCTAAAGATACAAATATGTGACGAAAATGTAGTTGCTCGACGTAAAGAGCAGGCGCGTGGCTTTATGCTCTGGCGTACAAAAGGTTAAGTGTTTGTCAGCTACCAGGTGGGTAGGGTAAATTAATGGTCCTGCAACAAAATAAAATACTAATCATGAGTTTCTGTTTCCTATGGTTCTTCAGCGAGTTTAAGAAAATCTTAAAATGCAGTTCTGTTTTTTTTAACTCAAATTTTATTTATTTAGTTTTTTTTTGTTATAAGAGTCATTTTGTGGAGAGGATGACTGCTTGATTCACTGGCTTTCATCTTCTGTACAAAGTGACTCATACTCTAATTGTTTTTTATTTATGTATGTACTAACACTAGATATAAGGCGTGCTACTAACACTATGGATCTCTGGTATCCGAAAATAAATAAATTATTATAAGATAAATTTAAGTTTATTCAAAAAAATTATAGATTTACGTTTTTGAACTGACATGGTCTTTCATAGATTAAAAAAAAAACAACTGTGTCTGACAAGCTTGGTTACTCATCTCCTTTGCTGAATCTACATTATGTAACCTTTAATTATCACTGAAAAACGTTGTGATGAAACCAATCCATATTGCCCGAGAGATATTGCTCGAAGACATGTAAACTAAAATCAGAGGCTCCAGGTTATGCATTTGGACCGCCGCCTGCCGGGGTTACCGCGCTTCCGGAACATAAAGTGCAAAAGAAGGAACATGAATGGGTTTTAGTCAGTAAAACTCTGACACTCCCCGCTCCGCCCAAAGCGGGGTAATTTATTTGATTTCCCATCCGAAACAAAAAGGGTACTACTTTAGATAAGTGTTCAGGGGCCGGTGTCCTCGATGATACCTTTTTATAATATCACTCCCCCTCGCTCCGCTCAGAACGGGGGGGAAGATATTAGATGATACTTCGACCACAATTCTGCTACATCCATGACGTCACCAGTGGTAAGAATTCCGCGTGGATATTACGTCGTAATTATTTTTTTTTCAATTGCCAAGTGTTGCCCACAAATTGCCCGTGTAACACAATTATTAGGTCCCATAGCCCCGGCGAAGGGAAACGTCCTTGGCAAATATTTGTATTGAATATCTTAGGCATGTGAAATAACCATGTAATTATTGTTAGGAATTTAGCGAATTGCTCGGCTAATATCATTCACAAGTTAGGCATTATTGGTGCAACGGTAGGTTTCTAGGCAATAAACATATGTCTCTATGTAAATTAAGTAGGATAGCGGCCAAAGGTTCTATCGGTTATTAACTTCGGAAAAACCGAAATAGAGAGTCATCCTTTGCATTTTAATTTTGGTGTTTCCATTATGATCGATCCTCGAAATTCATTTATTAGAGTGTTCTTTTTAGGGTTTCGTAACTCCAAAGGTAAAAACGGAACCCTTATTTGATCACTTTGTTGTCTGTCAAGACCGTTTATCTCGGGAACGCGTGGAGGTATCAACTTCAAATTAAAACCATATACTCAAATCTGTAGTCCCTTGGAGCTTTAAAAAAATCAACTTTTTAAGTTTACTCAGTCAAAAGATATGGCTGTTTATGTCGCATGTTTGTACAGAACTCTCAGTGCGCGAATCAGACTTACTCTTGGCTGGTTTTCTCTTTCTGTGTAAGATTAAGTATCTATGTCATGTTCAATCAATCAAATTAACCTATTTATGTGCACCGTTTGCTTCCAAGGCCTCTCCCTAGTGGCTCCACAACATCATCACTACCTTAAGCATCGAGGGTAACCACACTTATTAGGGTTCTGTACCTCAAAAGGAAAAAAACGGAACCCTTATTGGATCACTTTGTTGTCCATCTATTTAAACAAACTAAAAAA
Organism: Ochropleura plecta; assembly: GCA_905475445.1. Classification (NCBI taxonomy): domain Eukaryota; kingdom Metazoa; phylum Arthropoda; class Insecta; order Lepidoptera; family Noctuidae; genus Ochropleura; species Ochropleura plecta. The sequence goes on along the minus strand of FR997726.1, from coordinate 19,245,380 downwards.
ACCGGTCATGAACGAGTCAGACTCGCGCCCCGAGTGTTCCTTACAAACTTACAACATGAACAGCCATATCTTTTGAGTGCGTAGACTTAGGGGATTGATTTTATAACAGCACAAATGTACCACAGAGTTGTACAGACGCCTGCACATCAAGCTACTACAATCTGTCAGATTTCTTTGATAGATTTTCGACTTTATTTCTAAAGTATTAGGTTCAAGGTTCATTGGGAAAAATTGTCAGTTTCGGGTAGCTTGACCTGCAGGCGTCTGTCTGTACATAGAAACGAAAACATAAACACATACGTAAACTTTATCTAACTACCAAAACTATTAAAAACTTTAATTAAGGTATCTAATATGGGTTGCAGGTTGTTCGAAAGAGATACTGTGGCCCCGGAACATGGAAGTCAAATGAAGAAATATGGGTGGGTGTTAGTCAGTAAAAGTCTGACCATCCCCCCCGCTCTGCCCAGAGTGGGGAAGTTATTTGATGCCATCCCATCCGCAAAAAAAGGTATCCAATATGTATACAAGCTTTTGGATAGAGTAAGTGCCAACTTACTAAGCTCCGAACAAAAAAACTAGATAAAATTATAAGCAGTTACTGTAGAATGGCACGGCTTACAAAATACTTGCAATGCTTATTATTGATGACTAAGTGTACCGCGAGAGGGAAGGGAAGGCCTTGTGACTGAGCAACTGATGCAACCTTCTCCTTACGTCCAAATAATAAGAACGTCAGGAATGTTTGTCTATGGCTTCATTCATGCTTGATCTGGTCTCCAAATACTGTATTTTTTTTTTTAAATTCGAAGGATAAAACACTTTAGACTATAGTTTTAGTTTATCATAATATTACCAATACAAATCACAAATTCGCAAAGCTGTTCTTTCCCCTTTTTTTCTGTTCTCTTTTTAAAAAGCAGCACTCGGGTTTAGTTAATGGTATACCTTCACAGTAGATACTTCTGTGAATTCTAAATTATTTAAGGGGTGTATGTCTATAGATGAATATTTTAATTAAATGTTTTTTTCTTTATTCAACGTGTGTAGAATTTACGAATTAAATTTTTGTTGCAATCTAATTTATGAGTTTATCTTATTGTCGATGATTTGTTTAATTTAATATATGATAGTCTAATGTAGTTGATGTTAAAGTGATGAAATGGGCGTAACTTACCAGCATAAAGATGTAAATATACAAAAAATTTATATTAATATTCTAAAATGCCTCGTTGGTTGCAAGCGTGACTGCTGCTTGAGTTCCTGAGTTTGATTACCAGATCGGGCAAAGTTTTTTTGGGTTATTGAGCCGCAAAGGGGCTCTACACTTTACACATATCTAATTATGTGTTTAATAGTATTAAGTAGATAGACACAAACCACAGAATTGTTGCGTTTTATAAGATTTTTTACTTTTAGGCGAGGCAAAAAGGAGGGTTATGATTTTTACCGGTCAATCAATAAACGTTTTTATTTTTACTGTACACTGGCATTGTATTTGGGTTGGACGGAGCCCGCTGTAGATTTGGGCAGATTATATCTACAGCGGCTAACCTGGGGCCGCAGTCAGTGAAGAGATTTCCAGATTGGCCACTGCTTGTCATATCCAGGTGGTAGGTGTTCTTTCGGTGTGGTGCCTCTTAGCAGGATATGCCCCACTTTCATTCCTGCCTATCTTGCACAACCACTTGCACCTATCAGGATTTAAATGAAGCAAATGTTAGAACTGTGCAGGTAGCTACATACTGGTCTAACACGATATGAGTTTCATCAACACGAAAAGAAAAAAAAGAATCTATGCTGCAAGCATCTCAATTATAGACAGTTTAGAAAAATCAACTAAAAAAATAAGCCTTTGCCTACGTATAGTAATGTTCAATATATCACAACACGAACAAATAAAATAAACACGCCTCACTGCACCAAAAATTAATTGTTTCGTCACAAAAAACAACAGCAAAATTTCGCACAGTGTTTTAATTTGCCAAACCTCAAACGGACATGGTCATAAATTTGTTTCATTTCGACGCTTACTTGTGACCACGTAGTCATCATGGCCGTCATTTCCCAGTGGGCTAGCAAAAAACGCAACTTGGGACCACCATTTAATTTTTTTGCTGCAGCAACACTGTTGATGAAAAAACACGAGGATCGTTCCAGAATGATTCAAATATTGAGCTGTGTTTTGTTTTTTTTTTCTGTTACAACTGCTTTTTTGTGTTGTTTAAAAGTGGAGTTCTCTTTCTAATGTTTTTTTTTATGTATTGATTAAAGCGGCGTTCGTTCTGTAACCATAGTGTTTGTTATTTGAATATTAGAACGGTGGCTATGGCTACATTTTTTGGTTCTGGTCTGGTTATTGAACCTATTCCAAACATGTACTAAGAAAACAATACAAATCTATAGGCAGAGTGAACAAAAGTTGTTGACCAAGTGTTAAGCACAATCATAATCCTTACTAATATTATAAAAGCGAAAGTGAGTTTGTTTGTTACGTCTTCACGCCTAAATGGCTTAACCGAGTTTGATGAATTGTGGTACAGAAATAGTTGGGACCCTGGAGACGGACATGGGCTATTTTTTTTTAAAGATTGAGATATGAGGGAGAAAGAGGAAAGAAAAGGGAAAATTAGCATTGCTATTACAATAAATAAGGTGCAAGGCCAAAAACATCAGGTACCTGTAAATCAGGAGAGGGGAACTGTTTTACCCCCAATTTAACGCGAGTGAAGCCGCGGGCAAAAGCTAGTAGGTTAATAATATGAATTACGTTACCGATCGCAAAATAGTCACAAAGTGACTATTCACAGTATCAACTTTCTGTTTGTGAAGGGTGATTACCGCAAAATATAGTTCATTCTATTAATTGAAAGTACCTACGTATAATTTTGTTTTTAGTAATTAAGTAATGGATTTGAGTACTCTTTGATTTCTCCATTATTGTATTGGTTTAATGGTACAAAACCAATTTGAAATTATTGTCAACTACGTATATGAATAAATGAATATTTAAAAAAAAAACTGCATCTGTGATCATTTTAAGAATTTTAAAGTAATTCATATTACTATTATTTTAAGATTCTTCTAAAGAGTCCATTTTAGACCACCAGTGCTCAATCCAATTAATTAAGTCCTAATTCCGTTGTCTTAGCGGTGCAGTTTATCATTACAAGCCTCATTTTAACAATATGCAAGATCACAACCCATCAAAGCCATGACTAAATAGGCCTATATGATATAGCGTTGGCTACATTTTGAAAATCCAGCCAATGTTCAAAAGTAAGTTAGTAAGAGGAAAAGTAAGTTTTTATTTACTAACTTTCTATGGAGGTTGCTTGTCCGAATTAAAAGGGTTTTTTTATACTAGTTTTCGCCCGCGACTTCGTCCGCGTGGCATAGTTACTTTGGGCTAACGCTAACTTTAACCCGCGTGATGATCGAAAAAATTGTATCTTTCTTTCCCCTTTTCTTCCCTTTTTCCGTCTCCAGGGTTCCAACCATCTCTGTATCAAAATTCATTAAAATCGGTTTGGTCATTTAGGCGTGAAGATAATAAACAAATAAAGAAACAAACTCACTTTCGCTTTTATAATAATTATCATGTAGCAGAGCCAACATTTGCAGGCTTTTTTGCGGATGAGAAATTATCAAATAATTTCCCCGCTCTGGTCGGAGTGGGGGATGTCAGACTATTACTGACTGATACCTACCCATGATCCTTCTTTTTTTTTAACAACCCGACAACGAACATATCAAGGCAACGTTATATTGGAAGTGTATAAGTTGATGTGTCGCCATGTGTACTATTCTACGTTTCCCACGTTTCTCAACACCCTGTTCGTTCCACTTTCAAGATTCATCAATAAGTCCTCCCGTACTCCCAAAATAACTTCTAACAAGACGAGACACGATAATAAATAATACCTAATAATTTATAATAGATGTACAGACGCCTGCACATCAAGCTACTACAATCTGTCAGATTTCTTTGATAGATTTTCGACTTTATTTCTAAAGTATTAGGTTCAAGGTTCATTGGGAAAAATTGACAGTTTCGGGTAGCTTGACCTGCTGGCGTCTGTACCTATTCAAGCACAAAACCGGCTAAGTGTGAGGTGGATTCACGTACTCAGGGTTCCGTACAAACTTGAGACATACATGACTGCGTTCCCCTTCCTTAACCCTCGGCCATATCTTTTGACAGCGTAGAGAATAGAGGCTTGTTTTTTTTAACAGCTCCAAGGGAACGCAGACTTGATTATATGGTTTTAATTTCGTTTTCGTTTCCGAGATAAAAGGTCTTGACAGACAGACAGACGGACGGACAACAAAGTGATCCAACAAAGTAAGACATTTATTTCAATACTAGCTTTTGCCCGCGGCTTCGATCGCGTTAAATTCGGGGTAACACAGTTCCCCTTGCGCCTTATTGATTTGTAATAGCAACGCTAAGTTTTCCCTTTTCTTCCCTCTTTCTCCCTCACATCCCACTTTAAAAAAAAGCCTATGTCCGTCTCCTGGTTCCACACTATCTCTGTACCAAAATTCATCAAAATCGGTGTAGCCATTAAAGCGTGAAGAGGTAACAAACAAACAAACTCACTTTCGCTTTTATAATATTAGTAAGGAAGTAGGGATAAATGAGTATCTTTCTTGTAGGTTCTCAGTTTTTTAGTTTTATTGTTTGCTGTCATTTTATTTCTTTAACAATATTTGTTGATTATTATGTTTGCGTGAACGCGTCTTTACGGCAAAACATAGCGCCCATATGTTTAAACCTAAGACATTTAAGTAAATACATGTTTTTTTAAAGTTTGATTCCTCTGATATAATACCCTTATATCCCTGATATAAGGGTTCCAGTTTTTTTTGGCCTCGCACAGACAATAACCTTGTCTGTACTATTTTATTTCATTTTGTTATTGTTTTACTTGTTTTGTGCGAGTCCCAAATAAAAGATTTTCTTTCTTTCTTTTTCCAATTAAGGAACAGAACTCTAAAAATGATTTTAAAAGTAACAAAGATGGATGGAATGAGCTAAGTTTTCTTGGACATCAAAAAGCTTACTTATTAAGTTAAATTGAACTTAGTTAAGATTTTTTAAGTAGTGGTTTGATACTTGTTTGAAAAAACATGTTTTCTTTCTTTCCTTGATTATGCCATCTGATAAGATGATAAGGGATGTTTTGGTAGGTCTCGCGCCGCGTGTCGTAAACGAGTTTTTGTATGACCGACATATTATACTATTTAATAATGATAATTATGTGATAATGATGTTTATTTTGCTAGTAGGTTTTCACAAACACTTTTGCACGTCTTTTTTAAAAACTAGATAAGGCCGGTGTTTCGTACCCGACTACTTTGAGAAGAAACAGCCGAAACAAACTCAGAGGTAGGGTTGCCATCCGTCCGGGTTTCCCCGGATTTGTCCTAGTTCAGAGGGCGTCCGGGGAGCGTCCGGGAGGGTTTTCATTTGTTGTCCGGGTTTTTAAAATTCAAAGTTTAAAACCCCCATGATTAATTTGGGCAATTTAATTAATTAAATTGCACCGCCCATGATTTGTACACTTCACCGTCCTCCCAGTCCCCGTGCGCACTTCGACTCATGTCCACGCAAACTTTTCCGTCCTCCCACCCTCCGTGAGCACTTCGACTCTTGTCCGGGTTCTGGACTAAGAAATCCGGGGTTTTCACGCGTTTTATCCTGGTTTCCAAATTTTAAAGATGGCAACCCTACTCAGAGGTCATATTCTCTTAGGTCCAGACATAAAGTCTTGGTCAACTTACATGAGGACTATGCAGATAATAGTTATAATAATAGTTCTGGGTTTCGCCGTTTGTATATGAGTTTAATTGTTCAAACATTTAAACTCACACACACAAACGACCGACCCACGCACCCACAATAATGGAGAAATTTCTAGTGTTCTGGTATTTTCTGTCATCAGTTGGATTAATCAGTCAAACAATATGATTAATAATATAATTTTTAATAAAAAGTACTAACTTATTTTTGTTACCGAATTTTTTTGTAAACATATTATTTATTATTAATTATAGACTTACTCGTACTTGCGTTAAAACATCAACATTTAAAAGGTACGAACATATGAACACGCGTTTTTTTTTTGAGAATTTGAAATCATCAAATAATTTCCCCTGTGGGTGGAGTGGGGGGAAGTAGTGTCCACTTTATTAACACCCAAAAAAACCCATCCATTTTCCTTAATTTTTGCCCTTTATTTTTCGGGCTGGCGGTATCTCTTTCGAACAACCCGCAACCCCAACAGGCGGTGGCCGTGGCAGACCCCTCTGCTTTGCTGACATCTCATTGAAGCGCGCGTGAAACACGAACGCGCCGTCGACACAGCTGCCAACGCGGCTCGGAACACCAAACTCTGCCACCACAATATTCGCAAAATATCCGCACCGGTTTTGCTAAACCTTTAATTGGTTATGATATCAAAAGTGTGTCATGAACCAGAATCTACCGCTATAAATTTAACAGCTAACTAATAAATCAACTTGAATAGGTTACTGCAATTAATTTTGATTAACCTATGAATATTTCAATTTGAAATGTTTGGATTATTAGTGGATGATAACTTCACTAACAATACTGTATCCAAAGACATACAAATAATTATACAGGTCACACGAGTAAAAAAAAACAGAGAATGTAATAGAATTTTTGGGATAACTAACAAGCACGATATTTATTATTTACTAGCTTTTGCCCGCGGCTTCGCTTGCGTTTAATTCGGGGTAACACAGTTCCCCTTTCCTGATCTGCAGGTATGTGCTACTTGTAGTTTTTGCCCTTGCGCCTTATTTATTGTAATAGCAAAGTTAAGTTTTCCCCCGAATTTAACGTGAGCGAAGCCGCGGGCAAAAGCTAATCCTTACTAATATTCTAAAAGCGAAAGTGAGTTTGTTTGTTTGTTTTTTTGTTACCTCTTCACGCTTTAATGGCCAAACCGATTTTGATAAATTTTGGTACAGAGAAAGTTGGGAACCAGGAGACGGAAATAGGCTATTTTTTATTTAAAAAAATGGGATATGAGGGAGAACGAGGGAAGAAAAGGGAAAACTTAGCGTTGCTATTACAAATCAATAAGGCGCAAGACCAAAAACTGCAGGTAGCAGGTACTATACCGAATTTAACGCGATCGAAGCCGCGGGCAAAAGCTAGTATAGAATAAAATAGCATTGGAACAACGTGACATTTATTTGCGAAAAAAAACCGGCAAAGAGCGAGTTAGACGTGCGCACCGATGGTTCCGTACAATTTGTCATATCTTTCACTGCGTAGCTTTACAGAGTTGATTTCTCACTTTCACAGCACAAAGGAATCACAGACTTGAGTATATGGTTTTAATTTCAACTCGATGCCTCAACGCGTTCCCGAGATAAAGGGTCTTGACAGACAGACAGCAAATTTATCTAATAAGGTTTTCGTTTGCTCGTTTTGAACGGAAACCTAAAAATTTAAAAATAAGCTTGTGGTATTTTATTTTTCTTTTAATAACGAATATCTCAATGTTACCACAGTGAAATACATGTGAATTGAAAAGGCCACATTGGCTTTTAATACTATAAAACACACAAAAATTCCTTGCCCTACTTTTACTTAAAAATAACTAGAACTTAACCAAACAATTTCATGTAAGCACTAAAAACTAAGATAAACACACCTAAGCAGGACGCTAAAAAGCTAAAGAGCACGCACCTAAAACCATTACCCTTCGTTACTGTCCGGGGTCGGGCAAAAACGCTTCGTAATCCGTGCCCCAAAAGGGCCCCAAATGGTGGTACGAGACGAATATATACAGGGTGTTTGGTAAACATACCGAACAATTTCTTTTAGGGATCGGCTGTAGGTACTATTTACTAGCCTACAAGGTATGTATATAAAAAATATAAAAGTAGAAGATTACCTCATTTAAAAATTAAACTTTTTTTTTTATATACGAATGGCATCTCGCAGTTCAAGCTATGAGGTTGTCTTAACCAGGAAATGCCTGTGGATGACTTTTGAGTAAGAACTCCAGCCAGGGCCAAAAAAATTTAAAGAGATTTTGTTTCGATTTAAAGATTTTAGAAGCATTCACATGATCATAATTTTTAAAAAGAATTGGTCATTGTAGATATTATAAAAAATGATTGCGTTCTCTAATGGCCACAAACCAAAAAAGGAAATAAATCCGTAAAAATGAATACAATTGAAGTGTTTTTTCAATACAACAGCTTTGTACACAACAACTGAAACGTTTTCACAATGGCAAATAGCTGATGTTTTATGAAGTACTAGCTGGCGCCCGCGGCTTCACCCGCGTGATAATCGAAAAAGAGGTCATAAGTGTCATTCCAGACTAGACTATAATCTACCTCTGTGCCAAATTTCATCAAGATTCGTTCAGCCGTTTTGACGTGAAAGAGTAACAAACATTCACACATCTATCAATCCTCAGAAACATTCGCATTTATAATATTAAGTAGTAGGATAAAAAAAGAAAAATTAAACAATTATTGTTTTATTTATTTCTACGCGGTCGCAGTCACAAGTAACAACAAGTAGAAAAAAAACTGTGAGTGAACACTGGGATATCTATCTCGGTCGGTCGGTTCGTCTGCCATACACCCTGTATTTTAACGAAGTATAGTATAATTCTGCCATAATTTGAAGGCAGGTGCGATTTTTTAATGCAAGTATATCCTGCATCTTTATTACGGTCTTTATCTTTTGGCTGTATTTGCATTTTGTGGCTATTTTGAGGGCACTTGGTTTCGAAAGATAATTGCTTGTTATTTTTAGGTGTTTACGCGCTTTTGTAAGCGTTTTTGTTTATTTTTGGCTGTGTATATATATGTCGATATGCTCTTTTTAAAATTATTGAAAAAAACAAATTTTAAGACGTAGGTATTTTTTTCTTTTTTTAAAAAGTGTCAGTGAATAAAATCGTATTTAATAAGGACAACATACATTGTAATACTTCAAACAATTTAATAAACTAAAATACCTTAACTGACAAGAGATTATAAAAGGGCGTCAAAAAATTGACAGCAGATAATGTGCCCAACAGAATGGCGGTGTTGCCTCGCGAGAAAAAAAAACATCAACTAACAAAAAAAAGAGATTTACCTTTCCTCTCAATAGTGAATATTTATAATATTGTAATTACATATATGATTTAGTGTTATGTATTTATACAGCTATATATTATTATACTTATATGTGTACTTATATTTAGGTTAAGACATTCATATTTTAGTTACTATTCTCATCCTGTTCTCACTGCTGCTTGTAGAAATTTCTTTAGAGATAAGCTGTGCCTTTGTACTCTTATGTTTTTTTTTATGATGTTTTCCTGTGTTTTCTCTTGTGTGTACATAAATCCTTACTAATATTATAAAAGCGAAAGTGAGTTTGTTTGTTTGTTTATTTGTTTGTTTGTTACCTCTTCACGCTTTAATGGCTAAACCGATTTTGATGAATTTTGGTACAGAGATAGTTGGGAACCAGGAGACGGACATAGGCTAATTTTTATTTAAAAAAAGTGGGATATGAGGGAGAACGAGGGAAGAAAAGGGAAAACTTAGCGTTGCTATTACAAATCAATCAGGCGCAAGAGCAAAAACTGCAGGTCTGCTTGGTGTGTTATACCGAATTTAACGCGAGCGAAGCCGCGGGCGAAAGCTAGTAATAAGTAACTTTGGGGGGTGTCAGACTTTTAGTGGCTAATACTCACCCATGTTTTACCATTTATGTTCCCGGGCTGTGGTATCTCTTTCTAACAACCCGCAACCCCGGAACACTTAACCCTATGGGTAACGTATTTGACATTGATCGAAACATTGAAGAGTTAGAAAAAGTTCACAGTCGCGGGCCTTGAGGGCGGGGACCGAATCCAGAAATTCCGTAACGAAGAAAATCATGACGCTCCCCACTCCGACGGGCTCGGAGGTGTGGCTTGAAGGCCGTGCATTGTCTAGAGAGACAGAGAGAGAGAGAGATTATATTAAATTCTTCAGAGATTATATTAAATTTTTCATTACGACTGGCTGTTTATATTCTGACCTATTGCGCTATGACCTTTAGGGGTTTTTTAGGTCGGGGTCGCGTTAGCGCCATTTTATTTTAGAAGGCCATAATTTGCATGAACTATTGAAGGAAAAATAGATATATTTTTATATACCTATAGAAAAATATTTTTTATTTATTGTCTAAGTTGATAAAAAAATGTTTCTTTTTGCGACTTCTTTTCATTGGAAGTACTTTTTAAATATTTTATTTAGATTGTTTTTATTTATTGCATAAGTTGATAAAACATGCTATGCAATAGCTTTACCGCGGCAGTCCCCGAGTGCCACACGTATTTTTTTTACAAGTATTTTTGTTGTGGAATAATTTGTTACTTCTTAAAACAAAGTGCTAGTAATTCCATGCAATCTTTTCCTTGGAAATAGAAGTTAAGCAAACATTCCATTTACAGTTCTTTCTGCGTTAAGTGCATAACCTTCAGACCTTCAACCGCACAATAAAATGAAAGATTTAAAATCACATAGGGTTGTAAAATTTGAGAAGGGTTGTCCCTATTGCCTGCACACACTTCAATATGGCGTTCCCCTCAACTGATCCTGGGGTCAAGCAGAAACGATTGAGTTGTTGGTTTTATTGTGACCATGGCTTATGTTTTTAATAAGTTATTTGTTATATTATCTGATTCTATTCTAGTATAAAAAACGGGGCATAAGATTATTTAGGTTTATTAAGAACTAGCGTTTGCCCGCGGTTTCGCTCCCGTTAAATTCGGGGTAACACAGTTCCCCTTTCCTGATTTGCAAGTACCTGATATCTGTAGTTTTTGCCCTTGCGCCTTTTTTATTGTAATAGCAAAGCTAAGTTTTCCCTTTTCTTCCATCTTTCTCCTTCATTACTCACTTTTTAAAAGAAATAGCCTATCTCTGTACGAAAATTCATCAAAATCGGTTTAGCCATTTAGGTGTGAAGACGTAACAAACAAACAAACTCACTTTCGCTTTTATAATATTAGTAAGGATTATCTGATTCTATTCTAGTGTAAAAACAGGGGATAATATTAGTTAGGTTTATTAAGAATGACACAAAAAATACAAAGCACGTCTTATCTAGTCGTACGCCAAAATTATTCTGTAGCACTCAGGTCAGAAAAGTGACCCTCAGCCCTCGCAACCTTTTCCCACTCCTCTGTACTCATAGCTTACAATTATACAAAGTCTCTCTCTCTGACTCGCTCTCTCTCTTGCTCTCTGTCTTTCTTAAACCTAAGTAGTTAGTAGTATACTTAATACAAAATACGCTCAGGCATCGGTCTATGCCCTTTTTCCGATAAATTAACACATTACTAGAAACCTCGTCGCTACAAAATAGCAGTCACTCGGGTCGATCTTTAGGTTAAGCCCCGCTTGCCTAGGTTGGTCTGTTGATGGGTGACCACCCGTTACATACTGAGTTTCCTCTCTGCCTCGGAAAGCATGTTAACCTGATGGTGCCGGCTGTCGTTTTTAGATGTTTGACAGTCGTTACAGTTAGTTACGGTCCCGAGAGTCTGATATCCAGTCTCATTAAGGGGTATCGTATTATCCAGTACTAACTGGGTTGTGGTATTCAGCTGCATCCGGTAAGACTGAAAGCCGACCGAAAAGGCTAAGTAGACAATGATAAAACAACACATTACTACAGATTATTAAAGGTGGTGGTAACATTATTACTTGCCACCTTTTTTTTTCTAGTTGCATTCAATTTATTAAGAAGAAATCATCTTTGATGGTTTAGTAGTTGTTAGTGCGACTGCTGAGCATGACGTCAAGGGTACGATTACCGGGTTTGGCGAAGTGATATCAGGTCAGGAATTTCACAATAACAGCCACTGAGTCTTGATTTGTGGCCGATTCATGACGATGGTATTATCATCATCATTTTCCTGTCCTTGTTCTATTTGGGGTCGGCGCAACACGTTTTCTTCTTCCATTCTCCCCTATCAGACGTGACTAGTCCCCTACTATATGGAACTTAAAAATTAACATGCGAAATTTCGGTAAGTAAACTATTAGGAACATCTCTCTCTAACCCTTTTCAGATAACAAGTGTAATATTATGAGTTCATTTAAATATTTTTCATTAGGAATTATAAAACCAGTCACAGTTTGATACCACAACGTAGTGAGAGCCCAATAAAGCATGCTTCATGCGGTCCCGTTACGTTGACCGACCGGCGCGTGCGCACGGCGCTGCCGGAGCGTAAACATCTAAAGAGCATTACCTAGTTTTTGCTCAGTGGCCAACGGATAGCGGGTACTGAGTTTTTTGTTATCAGTTATTCGTCTGAGATTGGAAGATTTAAGTAAGTTTTAAGATGGAGAATTGGATGTTGATCTGTGGTGATTCAGTTCTTAAAGCGTTAACACGACGTTCCCTACGCCATCATTTTCAAAGAACCTTCAGCTGGTGCTTTGATGACCTAAAAGATCTTGAAACTAACCAAACCTTTGGTGCGTTTGAGACCTAATGAGTGTCCTAAAGATACAGTTTTCTCATATTTAAAGAACTTTACACGTTAGATCCTTCCGCAAGGAGTGAAACAACACGATTATATTCAACGCACAATATAAAAGTTCTACAAGAGATCTCGTAAAGCAACGAATGTGTTAAATTCTTCATGTAAGTGCGCTCCACCAAGATTTCATCAAGCGGAGGTATTCCATGCACACCCAATCGAAGCACACCCAGACGAAGCACACCTAAAGTATTCCACTTAGCACACCCGTAGGTGGGTTTCAAATAAAATTTTTAAATAATTAATTTCCTATTCCACGAAGCAAACCTACGAATATCACTCGCATAGTGCGGGGGGACTAAGAAATAAAAATGTCGATAGAAGAAAATATTAATAATTTAAAAGACTAACTTAAATGTTTAACATCTTGATACCTCATCAAGCGAGCTGCGGCCAAATGCAAGCCTATTATAAAAAAGAAACCTGGTGAGAAGAGTGGAAGGCTATAAATTATCCTTACTAGTATTATAAAAGCGAAAGTGAGTTGTTTGTTTGTTTGTTACGTATTCACGCCTTAATGGCTAAACCAATTTTGATGAATTTTGGTACAGAAATAGTTGGGACCCTGGAGACGGACATAGGCTATTTTTTTTAAAAAAAAGGGGAGAAAGAGGTAAGAAAAGGGAAAACTTAGCTTTGCTATTACAATAAATAAGGCGCAATGGCAAAAACTACAGGTAGCAGATATCTGCAAATCAGGAAATGAGAACTGAGTTACCCCGAATTTAACGCGAGCGAAACCGTGGGTAAAAGCTAGTAATAAATGCATCTTTATTTCAGGTCATGTGTCCGTAATAATATTATAAAATTTATATCTCTTGAGCAAGAATAAATGTTTTCAGGACATTTGAGTCCTGCTTGTCTGCAATAACCTATAGGATGCTGTAAGTGCTACCCCAGACTCTGCCTAACAATGATGCGAGCTGCTTGCACACTATGACATGGAAGCCTTGACCTCCGCAAAAATACCAACATACATATGAGGACTGGGTACTAGAACAAAATAGACTAAGTAAAAACAATAGCCCTTTTATTTTTCAACAATTTTAATCACCCATTTAAATTAAAAACTGAACGCGATCATAACTGCCAGTGTCTTTTTAATGTTACTGATAGTTCTAGAATGCCGTTTAAATATTCTCATCGTGCCCAATTTCATTGGAGAAGTTGACTCTTTATTGTTTACTAGCTTGCGCCCGTGGCTTCGCTCGCGTGATATAGAAAAAAAGAGTCCTATATGTTATTCCAGACTATAATCTACCTCTATGCCAAATTTCATCAAGATCCGTTCAGCCGTTTTGACGGTAAAGAGTAACAAACATCCATACATCCATACAACCATCCTCACAAACATTCGCATGAATAATATTAGTAGGATTAGAAAATAAATGAGATAGTTATTTGCCTAGTCAAATTCACAACCGAAATACAAGTAACAGGTTAACAAATTAAAATAATTGGCTAAACTTAAACCAACCTACATTATACAGTCCATTTACTAAATGACTTTGCTAAAAACTTGACTCAATTATACCAAAAATAAGCGGTACGATACAGTATACAGGTGTTAGCTTAATTACTTAGGCGCAGTAAATTAGCAAGTAGTCGAGGTCGACGTGCTTAAAACTAATAATAGGTTAGTAATTATAGTGAAGAATGCAAAGCGTACAGAGCTATGTTTAGTCAGCAAAAAAGATATGTAACTAGGCTCGTCAGGTACAGTTGCCAAATTTATTTGATAGAAAACAAACAGTTCAGTAAATAAATTAAATTTGAATCGAAGACATTCATCGGTTTCTATGAAAGAAACTTGAAATGTACAGTCAACAAAAGAAATACATAACCAAACAGTTAGGTTACTTATTTCTTTAGCTGACTGTACATTTCAAGTTGGCTCGAGAACATTTGACGGCAGGGTTGGCGCAGTGGCTAAGCGATATAATGCTGCTACGCTACGTGTCACGGTTCGATCCTTGGACAGAGAACAAGTTTGTTTGACCTTCAGGTAGGTTTATGGCATTTAAATGATTAAAAACGTTTTCCCACGATACAGGAAAAATTCAAAAGTCAAAAATGGCTGTTTTTTTTTTAATTTTACTTTTTAGAACTACCTGGTCATTTGTTTTTATTTTGTTTGTTATGCCAAAACATTAACATAATTTTAAGTTTTAGTTAAACTAAAATAATTTGTTAAACTAAAATAAGTTGCAAATAAATTATGAAGCAGTAAACCGCGCTTACGCAACTATTTTGTTATGTTTTCTTTATAAGTGAATTTGTAATTCTTTTGAGATAAGTGAATTTGTAATTCTTTTGAGAAATAAATATCTTTAACCGTTAACTAGTTCCATATATCAATTAAAGGTAAATAAGAATTATATAAAACACAACGTACCAGGCCTCCATACACCTACAAAAGACGTGGTCTATGATGACAAGGGTAATTGTTTCCGAACGTCACCTTTTTAAGGTTCACTAGGCAAGGGATTATTAGACCTCTACGGACCGAAAAAGCTTTGCCCACCAAATAAAGGTAAAAGACACACTTCACAAGGTTTTGAATTATGTTTGTTAACACATTGATATTTTTTGTTTAGTTTACTCCTTAAGAATCGATTTTCATATATAAGGCGCCCGGTATGAGAAAAATGTGAGGTGTAAAATCTACTGATGAATGACCTCGTTACGTTTTTGGTGCAACTTTGGTGCAACCGCACCTATGGTGTTTGTCGAACATTTGAATATTACTAGATGGCGCTTTATGAAATTTGTCCGACCGTCAGTGATATTTTTTTTTTTGTACTTAAGGAGTAAACTCCAGTCGTGCGTCGGAGCTGACACACACACTTTTTTTTAATATTTTTTTGTTTATAGTTTCGGAACAACATAGGTACCATCTTCTTCCATTGTTCTTTATTTGTTGTCATTGAAATCCTCTCTTTACAAGCCCTATCGACTTTTGCTAAGTCCATCCATCGTTTCTTTTAAGACTCTTACTTTTATGTCCTTTCAAATCCTTACTTACTAATATTATAAAAGCGAAAGTGAGTTTGTTTGTTTGTTACGCTTTAAGGCGCCACCCCGACCAAAACGCCGCGCAAGCCGTTTTTGTACATTTTTCTAGAGCTATCTACTAGTTATTTAAAACGAACTAAGTAACAAAAAAAATACATTAAATTTCTTTATAATCTTGATTCCATTATTGTAGATTTAGTTTTTATTTTTATTGAGTCATTATTTAGTAAATCTCCTTACAACAAAGCCCCAGAAATGAGAAAAAATATCAATAAAATGCATCTCCTCGTAAAGTAAACATTGTTTAATTTTGCTACTGACACTAATGGATACACAATTCTATAATGAACATTTTGGTAGAAATATTTTTTCCAAAAACCCAATACTTAATTTTATATAGATTTTATTCCAAAAAATAGGCATTATTCACTACTGCTCTCTCTCACTCACTCCTGCGCGGCAAAGAGGGAAGCGAATGCTCAAGGTTATTTGCGTAGGGTACGGCCTTAATGGCTAAACCGATTTTGATGAATTTTGGTACAGAGATAGTTGGGAACTTAATTTTTATTTGAAAAAAAAGGGATGTGAGGGAGAAAGAGGGAAGAAAAGGGAAAACTTAGCGTTGCTATTACAAATCAATAAGGCGCAAGGGGAACTGTGTTACCCCGAATTTAACGCGGGCGAAGCCGCGGGCGAAAGCTAGTTCATATATAAATATCATCACGCTTATAATACCCAAAGCGTTAGACAGAGGTGTTCTTAATAGTACCTACACTACATCCCGCAAGTTGCTGAAGTTCCATGTAAAATGGGTAGGGCCTTTTGTTTTCAGCCAGGCATAAATTTCTGATAGAAAATCTTAATAATATCTACCTTCCTCGACCCGGACATCCAACGCAGTAGAAAACCAAGACAGTCCAAATTCGAACTCAAAAACATATATCTACTTTTTTTTTATTTGCGGATAGGGAATCACCAAATAACATCCCCCGCTCTGGGCGAAGCGGGGGGAAGTGTCAGACTTGTACTGACTAAAAACCAACCATGTTTCTTCTATTGCCCTTTACGTTCCGGGGCCGAGGTATCTTTTTCGAACAACCGCAACCCCGGCAGGCGGTGGCCCTGGCAGGCCCCTCTGAACATATACCTCCTCAGTTACAAAATTGAGTCAAGTTCTACGACCTCCTTTAGCTTCCAGAAGTTTTATTAGAACAAACATGATTAAGCAATGTTTTTTTAAAGTAAAATAAATTGAACTATTTAAGAAAACATTGCACTTGCTAGATTTGGATAACTTTAACTATATGCTATGCAAATTGTGTCTGAAGAATCACAATTGTAGAAGTTAATTAGAAGATTTAGTTTATATCAACACTAGCTTTTGCCCGCGGCTTCTCTCGCGTTAAATTCGGAGTAACACAGTTCCCCTTTACTGATTGCAGGTACCTGCTACCTGTAGTTTTTGCCCTTGCGCCTTATTTATAGTTAGAGCAATGCTAAGTTTACCCTTTTCTTCCCTCTTTCTCCCTCATTTCTAACTTTAATAAAAAAAATGTTAGCCCTTGTCCGTCTCCAGGGTCCCAACTATCTCTGTACCAAAATTCATCAAAATCGATTCAGCCATTACGGCGTGAAAACGTGACAAACAAACAAACTCACGCTCCCTTTAAATAATATTGGTAAGGATGAATAAATTATTAATTAAATTCATAGTAACTTTGTGAGAGCGGTTCTTGCTGTGCCAACATATTTTTTTCTGTCGGAAAATAATTAAGAAAATTAAGGCTGTCAGGTTTTTTGTTTCGTTTTTTAAATTTATTTCTTTTTTTTTTAATCTTTGCCCCACACTAGGAACTTCTCCTGTATAGTGGGTGCGTTTACAAACACTTAAACTCACATACACAAACAGCTAGACCCGAAAAAACTATATACAGGTCATACAAATATTTGTTCCGAGCGGGAATCGAACCCGCGACACGCAGCGCAACAGTCGATCGCTCAGCCACTGCGCCAACCGTGTCGTCAAATATACTCATCTTGTTTACATGTGTTTCCTGGTTTATAAAAAGCTACCACTTACCTACTTAGTTTGGCCTAGGCCAGGGGTGGCAAACCTTTATGACGCCATAGACGAAATTTTTGTCGGTGGAAACTGAAACTTAAATCATTTATTTCAATTAGACCGTTACAGGCACTTTTGAATGTCAAAAAATGCAATAAGACAAAAAGGTAGAAGTTTACAGTGGTTGAATTTTCATTGGACTCTTTTTATTACCTAGAAGTGTGGAGAAACTAGAAATGTGGAGAAAATAGTAAAAAAAAAAAAATTTGCAGCTCACTTTTTTTTTTATTTATTTTTTAGGGTTCCGTGCCTCAAAAGCAAAAGACGGAACCCTCATAGCATCATGTTGTTGTCTGTCTGACGGTCTGTCAAAGCCCTTCATCTCGGGAACGAAATTATAACCATTTACTCAAGTTTGTGCTCCCTTAGAGCTGTGAAAATCAACACTCTAAGTTGCAAAATAAACGGCTATATCTCTTGATTGCGACGAGCTTCAAAATTATCTGGCATTTCCCGATAGGTTCCCTGCAAACAAATAAAATCGTCAAGTTTTTCAGAAAAAATCACTCGCGCTTCGCGCTCGTGATTTTTTAACCTGAAAAGAAAAACTTGACTCCTTCATTTGTTTGAACGAACCTATCGGAAAATACCCGATAATTTTGAAGCTCTTGTGGTATTATATGTGAAAATTTGTTAAAATTTCAGGTTTCAGAAATGTGAGGATGAGACATAGATATTTAGATTTAAATGCCAAAATTAAGACTTATATCAAGCTAAAACTGTACCCAAACGATAAAACAACTTTTACTATGCTGTCTATCTCAAATATAAATTTGAATTTATTTAAATTTTATCATAACACTTTTTCCGATCAAATGTAAAAGTTGCACCGGACTTGCACTTGTTTGCACAAAGATATTGTCGCACTTTGTGTATAAAGTCTGATCCGCTTTCAAGAGTATCGGGTACCTACAACTTAATTTCTTAGATTTTGAGATTAAAGCTGTGGTCTCACTTTGAGCGATTCTCAGTAAAAAAAACAAGTAAATCATTTCTCAGTTCCTCTGTTTTTTTAGGGTTCCGTAGTCAACTAGGAACCCTTATAGTTTCGCCATGTCTGTCTGTCCGTCCGTCCTCGCTTAATCTCTGTGACTGTTAGCACTAGAAAGCTGAAATTTGGTACCAATATGTATATCAATCACTCCGACAAAGTGGTAAAATAAAAATTGGAAAAAAATGTTTTATTAGGGTAGCCACCCGTATATGTAAAGTGGAAAGTGTTTTTTTTTTAATTTTAACCCTAACGTGTGATATATTGTTGGAAAGGTATTTAAAAATGAATAGGGGTTTACTAAAATCATTTTTTGATAATGTCAATAATTTCGGAAATAATCGCTCCAAAAGTAAAAAACAATGTGTCCCCCCCCCCCCTCTAACTTTTGAACCATAAGTTTAGAAAATATGAAAAAAAATCTGAAAAGTAGAACTTTATAAGGACTTTCTAGGAAAATCATTTTAAACTTGATTGACACAACAGTTTTTGTACTAAAAAGCTTAGTTTTTTCACCAATAGAAAGCTAAATTATCAGGAAGTAGTTCCAATGCGTCTTTTAAGAATACAGCAACAGCATATTAATATAATTTTTATGACTCTCCAATATCCAGCAGTAGTTTACGGCATTTTAAATCAAACTGCATTGCAGTAAAGACCATAATTCCCAGAATCGATAAACTAACCTGATGAAAATGTAACGTTCATGTGGTACGGAATGCCGGATTTTCGTCATAAATTAACAAGGAATGCAAAGCGGGATATATTACGTGGGGCGAGTTAATAGGGACCTTGTGGCCTTGGTACCAGGTCGGGGTTTCACCTTGACCTTGAGACCATTGGCAAGCCTTGAGAGAGTCCTTTTGCAAACATCGGGGGTACGAAATTAAGGAATGGGTTTGTAATGTTGATAGTATAAAGTAAAAACAACCTTGTTGTGGTGTTTTTAAAACTTATTCTTCAATCTATTTTAGTCATTGAAATACTTTGTTTGAATGCTTTAGATAACTGTTGAATTAACATTGCGTTTACCTTTGATGGTTGACTATTACGAAATATAAACTAAAGAGAAATATCAGTCATTGTCATAATATTATAGAGCAACTAGCTATGCCCAGCGGTTCCACCCCCTGCTCACGTCCCCTTCTCATTTAGGGGTATGAAAAATTATCAGATCTACCCGATACGCACTGGACCGATTTGTATGTAATTTTTACATACAAATCGGTCCAGCCATTTCGGAGAAGTTTGGTAACAAACACCGCAACACGAGAATTTTATATATTAGAAGATGGGCATCATTGACCACATATATCAAATCTTCTAAAAACATATCGTTTTTTCAACCACCGTTAGGGGTTAACAGTGCCATATTTTAATTCCACTAAAGAACCCTACTTATAAAATAAATAAAATAAAAATAAAAAAGCCTTTTATTTCTAAACAGAAGGTAAGTAGTTAGTAGTAATTAATTGGAAAAAATAAAAGTGAAAGTAACATAAAGTAAAGTAACTAAAAAATAAAAATTAAAAAGTAACTTAAAAAAACAAAATATTAAACGAAAAAGTAATTATAATCTACGCTTTTATTTAATCTTCTGCTAGAACCCCTCTGCAGGTGAAGGCCTCCTCCAAGGATGACCAGTCTTCTCTAGATTTGGCTATTTGAAACCAATCTACACCGGCGACTTGAACTACGTCATCTTCCCATCTTGCGCACGAAGAACCCTACTTAAACACACCTAATTTAATTATCATTTCCTTGTAAAATAACACAGACCAAACAACCCTAACATAAATATTTCAACCCTATCATGCCGCATCTCGTCCATCGTTGACGGGGTTACGTTAACGATCTAAAAATAGTTACAATTAGCCACAAGGGGTTAAGGTCGCGCCAATAGTAGCATGTAGCTAGTCTTTAAGGGGATCTATGGGGACTCCTAATTTATGGGTTGTTATGTTAGGGGTTAAAACTAGATTGAGCAGATAGCAATTATAATGTCAAGGTTGTGTAAAAGACTATTTAACTATCTAGTCGCCTGGTAAAACAGCCGTTTCAGTTAAAAAATAAATGTTAAAGTCGAGCCGTAGAAATACACACCTGGCGCCAGCGGCTTCGCCCGCGTGATGATCGACAAAAAAGTATCCTGTGTTATTCTAGACTATAATCTACCTCAGTGCCAAATTTCATTAAGATCCGTTCAGCCGTTTTGACGTGAAAGAGTAACAAACATCCATACATCCATTTATCCATCCATTCCCCCAACAAACATTCGCATTTATAATATTATTTAAAGAAGGATTAGTTGGATAATATCAACAGAGGTGTACCTACTGGCGGGGTAAAACTATTAAAAACTTTAATTAAGGTTTCTAATATGGGTTGCGGGTTGTTAGAAAGAGACATCGCGGCCCCGGAACATAAAGGGCAAAAGAAAGAACATGGGTGGGTTTTAGTCAGTACAAGTTTGACAATACCTTCGGCCTACGGGACTCAAAGGGATGAGAGATGAGATATATTGCGATGGTCTTGGTAAATCATTGTTTTTTATTAAGAGTTAGTATACGTTCATATTTCAACATTGCATATGCACGCAGGTTCACTCATTATGCTTCCAGAGACTTTAATTTAGATAATTTTTATTTTTTTGTTTGAGTATATTCTCAAAGTATTTTTACCTTTTTATTTTGGTATATTGATGTGTGCTAGCGCACATGTGGCAATTCAATTAATTTCACGCAAAAACTACTGAATGGATTTTAATGAAACTTTACAATAGTATAGCTTATACATCAGAATAACACGTAAGCTACAATTCATAGTGAAACCGCGGGGCGCAGCTGGTCTTTCATAATTATTACCGTGCACATTGGATATTACTATCTATATAAAATCTGGTTCATCAAACCTATCGGGCAGTTGTATTGCTGGGGAGTTTGTTCCACCACTTCAACTTCCCAGCTAAAACACTAGGAAGTGACGAAAGGTTTTGGGGCTGTCGCCTAGATTCCATAAATTACTTTTGATTTTGATTTTACACATGAGAAATCGCTTCGGCACACACCGATCTTAAGCCTAGGTTCAAATACAACAAGCAACAAGTACCTCTCTAAGTGGTAGAGAAACAAGTTCGTCGGGAGAAAGTTGTGGCGCTTTCTAGAGAGCTTTTACCCTGCACTTATTAACTGTAATGTGATATTGGCTAGCTTTATGAGGTATGCAACGAGCTTTGCCTGTTTGGTGAGTAACGTCTAGATCTGTCAGGTTTTTTCGTGTAAACTTTTCTGTTTTATTTTAAGCCTCCATTCTAAGCTTTGATGTAATTTGTTTTTAAAAACCTTGCCCCACACTAGGAATTTCTCCTGCATGTGGGTGCGTTTACAAACATCTAACAACTATCTGCAGGTCATACAAATATTTGTTCCGTGCGGGAATCGAACCCGCGACACACAGCGCAGCAGTCGATCGCTCAGCCACTGCGCCAACCGCGCCGTCAAAAAAAATCATCAAGGGCTATTTATCGTGTTCATTATTTGTATTATGAATCCCGAATATCCTGAAATCAAGATAAATCAACTCAATATATACAACAAACATGTTCAATAATTTGTTTCAAGTGTTTTGATGTACTTAATCGTTATGAAGTCGCTAGAAATGTTTTGTACCGAAACTTGACGGTACGGTTGGCGTAGTGGCTCAGCGATCGTACTGCTGCGCTGCGTATCGCGGGTTCGATCACCGCACGAAACAAATATTTGTACCACCTACAAGTAGTTGTTTCAGGTCTGGCTGTTTGTGTATGCAAGTTTCAATGTTTGTACACGCACCCAAGATACAAGAGAAATTCCTAGTGTGAAACGTTATACCACCGTTTAAAAAAGCCTATTTTAAAATGTTTTTCTATATATATTTTTAAAGAATATTTAAAAATGTATTAATCATCATCTGCCTAGCCTTTTCCCAACTATATTGGGGTCGGCTTCCAGTCTAACCGGATGCAGCTGAATATCAGTATTTTACATGGAGCGACTGCCTATCTGACCTCCACAACCCAGTCCTGGGTAATGCGATACCCCTTGGTAAGACTAGTTGTCAGACTTTCGGAACACTGTAACGACTGTTAGTAGTCTGTTGCCCGGAAGATAGAGAACCAGTCTTACCAATAGGGAACGCTTCTCCATGTGAAATGCTGAAATCCAGCTGCATCCGGTAAGACGGAAAGCCGACCCCAATTAATTTGGGATCAGGCTAGGAAAATGATGATCTGATATACTATACATATATTGTGTAAGGAATGATATGAAGGAGAAAGGAGTAAATGATGCCGTGACGTCTGGTAAGGGAGAAAGGAAAAAGAAAACGTGTTGCGCCGACCCCAAATAGAATGGGACAAGGGCAGGAAAATGATGATATACTATACATGTATTCGACTTGACAATCTATTTTCATCACACCCAAAGCTTAATTTCGCGCACAACCTTGCTCTAACACAAAGCTGGTCCGCAAGTCCGCAAGACCTACACATTCCTGGGCCCGTCACCCTTGTGGCGAGTACCGCTACTTTTACCTCGACCGGCTTATTAGAATATCGTCAACTGGTTTGCGGACGCCGAACCTGCGAACTGGCGACATTTTGTTACTTATGCTCAAGGTGGGTCGGATGCGGTGTGGGCAGGGATCCAAGTTGAATGTCGATTGCTATTGGTATTGATGGATATTGTGTATTTTTCAATCAGATGTCGAATTGTTGGCTACTGCCTCAATGTTCAGGACTGTAGAATTGGCAAGGAAATTGACATAGGTCTACACTATATGCATTTTATTCAGATTTTGGACTTAATATCTTCCAGAAAATAAGCTTCATACGTCTCTTAGGTTAAAACTAAACAACTGCCTTTTAAAGGCTCTTCTTTTCAAATAGATGAGTCAGTAAAAGAGGGTACAGCTGGATATGTTAGCAAATCAGAAGTCCGCTAGGGCATCTGCTTGCCGGCCCTGCTGGTTGATTCGAAAGAGATACCGTAGCCTTGGAAAACAAAGGGCAAAAGTAACAACATGGATGGGTTTTTAGTCAGTACAAGTCTGACACTCCCTACCACTCCGGTCAGAGCGGGAGGATGCATTTATCAATTTCCCAATCAAAACAAAAAAGAGGGTGCCGCGACGGACATGAGAAAAGGTGTGAGAGAAATAGTCAATCATGTCTCTTACCTCCATGCTAAGCCGCTTACCTTTGAAGATTTCTATCAAAAATATTGATAGCAGATGATACATTCCTGCATGCATTAACCTCTCCATCTATGCCATTCACATTTGTTTAAATTATTTTTAAAATAATAAATTATTAATTAGTTGTACGCTATTAAAATGTGCTGAGAATATACAGTCCAGGAAAATATTAGTACCACTTTCTGTATCGAACCCTTGATCCAGCCGTCTAAAGAGAGCTTCCTCAGATGTAAGTCCAGGGTCTTGGCAATTAAGCCATTGGTTGTAACGACTATCGGTACAATGATCAAAATAAATATTATTATTCGTTTATTCAGTTAAATACATATTAATTACATTTCTAAATATTTCTTAATAAAAACATAGAAGACAAAAGACATTTAAAATTACAAAAAATAGTAACCCACCGGTATTGGGAACAAGGTCCAAGCTACCGGCGGCGGTCAGGGCTCCAGAGAAGTGCTAAGTGTACCGTTTTCTGTATCAAGCCCTTGTTACAGAAAATGAATATTATTATTAAATTTATCGATTAAAAGTATATTAATGCCCCATACTATTATAGTCAACACATTCAAGGGAGCATCAATAAAACCCCATAATATATTCGATACAAATCACGAAGGATTTAATGGCGTCAATGTATAAATCAGCTGTTTTGTCCAAGTGCTTACGCATTCGTGGCGCGTCAAATTCCAGGCACTTAGCGTTCTGGGAATAACAATTGCTGGTTCTGGTTCTCACATCAGGGGAACAGTCTTGGTGAATGTATTGGTACCAAGATGGTGAGCGTCTTCTCAAACTTCATTATAAACTTTTAGGGTTCTGTAACTCAAAAGGAAAAACGAAACCCATATTGGATCACTTTGTTGTCCGTCTATCTGTCAAGAGCCTTTATCTCAGGAACCCGTGAAGGTATAGTGAGTTGAAATTAAAACCATATATTCAACTTTATAGTCCCAGGGAGCTGTGAGCTGTGTGAAAAATCAACCCTCTAGGTCTACGCAGTCGAAAAATATGGCGGTCGAAAGATTATGTCGCAAATCAAATCAAATCATTTATTTCAATTAGACCATTACAGGCACTTTTGAATGCCATGAAAACAAAAAAAAAAGATGCTGCTACAATCCCAGTCACAAGACATAATAACTTGTGAAAGTAATGTAGTTGCCCATTCCAAAGCGTAGATTTCTATGGAGAAGAATGGGCAAGAAACTCCATGGACACTCTTATAAATCATAATATTTTACAAAACCATGGATACATCATTCATGTTGAGATCAAAAATACATGTGAGAACGATGTAGAAAAACGAGCACATTAAGAGCGTCCAGAGTAAAAGCAAAAACAAGGGTAATCTATTAGATAAATAAATAAATTAAAGTTTCTACGGAACCCTCCGTTGTCAACTTTGACTCGCCCATCAAAAAACTCCTCCTGCTCTAGATGGAGCAAAAGAGAGTGTCAGACTTGTACTGACTAAAACCATCCATTTTCGTTCTTATGCCCTTTGTTTTCCGGGACTGCGGTATCTGTTTGGACCAACTCGCAGCCACGGTCTACACGATATCTGATGATAATGAAGGTGGCGTTACCACAAAACGCATATAACACACGTCCTCCACACATCTTATAAGGATTAAATACATGTAAACAACATATCACACAATGTCCTTTATATTTTA
This sequence comes from Ochropleura plecta, assembly GCA_905475445.1. NCBI lineage: Eukaryota > Metazoa > Arthropoda > Insecta > Lepidoptera > Noctuidae > Ochropleura > Ochropleura plecta. The sequence continues at coordinate 19,219,742 of FR997726.1, read as the reverse complement.
TAATAATATATGCAACGTCTAGACATAATGGACCATATAATCACGACTTACTATTAAATATTATGTATATAACTTGTTTTGCCTACAATTAGTCGGGTGATGAAGGTGATTTATTTATAGTGTTACTATTTAAGGATATACAGGGTGTTAACCAACCCCTTGCAAAGCCTTATACCATGCATTTTATACATCAAACTAACTAATTCTACGCCTCTTTTCACTTCCAACATTGTACGGGGTCAAGGAGGTATTTAAAGTTAAAAAAAACATGTAAAAAGTGGGAATTTTGACCCCAATATCTCCGTTACTAACTTTGACCCCCAATATCACCGAAACTAGAAGGTTCCCAGGTATCACCATACCTGCAATATATTATTTTGTTCTTGGTCTAGAAATTATATACAAGATGGCGGTGACGTGAGTAAATCGTACTAAATCACCGTTGATACATTTTTCCCTGATAGAATAATGTCTGGTTTATTTATATCGCAATGATACTCCGGAACATAAAGGACAATATAAGGAACATGGGTGGGTTTTATTCAGTACAGGTCTGGCACTCCCCCCCGCTTTACCCAGAGCGGGGGAAGTTCAAATAACGTGTGGTAAGTGTATTTATCTTTTACTGCCAATATGGTATTCGTTGACCATTTTCTCTCCATTCAAAATTACAATCTGTCTAGGAAGTATCTTTATTATCAATACATACAGTTGAGTTTGCTCTATCTATGATCTTCAAAGATCTTAATTTACATTTAATTGCTCTGATATTACTTAAGTGTGAAAATAACATGAATTGTAACCATGAAGTTGAATTTAAAATAAATAGTTAACTAATTAAGCTAGTGGCTAAACAATAGCAGCCGTTCTGGTCGTTCTTTTGGTTAAGACGTGCGTGAATAGGTTGGTCTGTGGATGGGTGACCACTCGTTACTTACCGAGTTTCCTCTGTGCCTCGGAAAACACGTTAAGCTGTTGGCTTTCGTTTGTAGATCTTTTTCAGTCGTTACAGTTAGTCAGTGTCCCGAAAGTCTGACAACTAGTCTGACCAAGAGGTATCGTATTACCCAGTACTAACTGGGTTGTGTAGTTCAGATAGGCAGTCGCTCCGCACAAAATACTGATATTCAGCTGCATCCGGTTAGACTGGAAGCCGACCCCAACATAGTTGGGAAAAGGCTAGGCAGATGTTCAGATAACTTGTTAATAGATAAATTTATATTATACTCTTCTATTCTAATTACACTCTATAATTTGAATTCTAATAATAATTGTTTTGTAAGTCTTATTAAGTGTTTTTTTTTTATAACGAAAAACGAAACTGCAAAAAAACATAGTGCTCCTGAAACCTGTTTTATATTTATAACAAGGACAACCACAGAAAACAGGCACTTGCACTTACTTAATAAATGCAAATTCATGTATTTATTCTGTATTATTTTAAATAATTTAAAATTTAAATAGTTATGTTATTTTAATGAATGACATAATCATGATCTCTTTTAATATTAGGCAGTCATTGTTGTCACACGACTGCTTATTATCTAAAAAATCTAATCTCTCCTATAGTTACATTTACTTAACTACATAATACTGCGACTATTTGTCTGATACGAGGCCCCAAATATGACATAACAACTCATTCATGACATATTTTAGTAATATTTTAATTAAAGAATTCGCAAACAATGTAAATGATAACATTTCCTTGAACTATGTAGAGTGACCAACAAGATACTGAGTTCAAAAGTCACGCTACAAGAGATCAAAATAATTGCTGTTCTTTATCTACATTATAATCACTTTCTGTCGATAAAATGTGGCCGATGACGTCACCGTCGCAGGCGCAACCAAGATTAACCGGCGACCAACTAAATATAGAGTGTAAACATGCCTTAAGTGAATCATGTCTCATGTGTGCTCGCTTCAGCTGTAATAAGTAAACACTCGTGGCATTGAATGTCTTGATTGTTCTACTATAACGTATTTCCTTTTTTTACAATACAGTTTTAAGTATCCAACCCTTCTTTACCGCGTGCATTTGAAACTTAACCTCCAAAATAGTTAACCCATTGTCCGCCGCGTAAAAAATGCAAGTTTCGTGTGGTTCTGTACGCACCTCGGTTGGCGGGCACGTCGCTGGCAAGCGGTGAGCGGCCAGTCTCTCTCGAACCACGGGGCCGTCGACTCGCCTCGACACGACCGGTTTCAAGTCACAACTTCTTGATAACTTATCAGCAAATAATTGCATGAAGTCATCGATTAAATTAAGTGCAGTCTAACGTTTGTAACTTACAACTCAGTTGATTATTCGAACAAGTTTCTTGAGAAAAGTTTTGCGAAGGTTCAATGCTAAAGTTTGACAGTGGTGAACTCTACAAGTGTCCGTGAAAAAGTTGTGTGCGATCGGATTGGTCGGTTTGTTTTGTTTTGTTAAGTCGTGTCCGGTAGCAGGATGAATGGGACGCCAGCTAGGAGGCCTAAGAGCGCTTTCTCTGAAATGGTAAGTTCATCTTGCGATGTTGAGAGATCAAATAGTGCATAAAACTTCATGAATAATTTATCAAGCTGCATTTTTCTTGACAAGTGTGGTTAACATTTTATGGTGTTAACCCTATTTCGTCGCAAGGTTTATTGCGTGAACCAAAGCCATTGAAGGCCGGATATATCCCCCGGATACAATTCCCCGCTGATTTGAAAGGGTTACAAACAAATGATAAGTTAGACAATCGTTTGCGTCGCGAATTAATTGATCAATAAAATTCATGTTTGATTGATTGTTTTGTTTACAGTCAGAGTAACCGATGAGTAATTCTCTATTTAACTTTAACATAATTAATATTAAGTGTGGTCCTTCATTTAATAGAGTCGCTGTTATCGGTTATCGTGTTATCACTGATAATCTTTATGCCTGTAGTCATGGTCTTTTATCAATTAGGTTCAATGCTAGGCTGAGTACATTGATTATCAATTATTGACTATTAATCTAGATTGGTGCTGCTACTTACTTGATTAATTTAACAACAAATCAACTGATAAGTCTAGACTTCAGTTTATTTTTGTAAACACATTATTTGTAGAAGTTATTTCTTACGAATGTAAACTATGCTAAGACTACCCACTGACCAAAACTTGCAAGATACTTCCGAAACATCGGTCTCTAGTACCTGCTCCAAGATTTTTTTGACAACTTTTTTTATCAGCATCAAAATGTTCTACAAGTTTAGTAGATGGCCGTGAACCACACAGACGGACGTATAAGGGAACGCAACTTTAAATTCCGAGTATTATACGATCGTAATGGTCTTGCAACTGGTAAAAGACCATTAAGAATAGATTACATGAACATAGGAAGGAGTTAACTATCCAGGAACAAGTTGTACGTTACCTCGAACTGTTTTACTGTTCATGGTAGGAAACCTACCTTTAGCTTTCAAAGAATATGGTTTTAACTGTATTCATGTGTGCATGGTTTGTTAAATGAACCGTTCCTCTTCAATCTGAAACGTTAACGTGATTTCCGATTATCTTGAATATCATAGTCGTAAAGGACTACGCATCATAGCAATACACCCTATCACTAACCATGTATTTTCATCAAATGTCACCAGTAGTAGTATTAAAAAGATATTACAAAATTGTCTCTGATCAACGATAGACTATCAATCAAGTACCTAGAGTAACCGAAAGCTGTATAAAGATGGTTCTTAAATATTTGAAAATATAGTTTTGAGCTAAGGATTAACCCTCGCTTAACTCAAAACTCTGTTGTCATTAGGTTACGATGGGACTGGCATACGCATTGCGGTAAATGTCCCAAAATTAATAAAGAAAAAAAAACTGTTGTCAAATCTTTAAGAAGTGTCTTTTTGCGGCTTTGTCGACTATTCTGCCAATGGTTGAATGTTGTCAATTAAATCAGTCAAAAATTTATATGATTTTGACTCGACTTTTTGGAGGGGGCTTTTTAATTAATGATTGCGACACTGTTTAACACTAATGCGGTTGTTATCAAACAGATTTTTTGTAGACAGAGTATCTCTATCTAATAAAATAAATATCTAAAAATTATTTAACTTAACTTTGATCGACCATTCAGATATCGTGCAGAAATGGGGGGTTAACTTATGGGTTAACTTATCACTTATCCCTAACAAATGGGTATCTATGTTTTATGCCTTCGACGATTTTACTTCTTACTACAGTATTTCATTATTTCTATGTTCATTGTTGAAACGTAGCACTGTTAAGACGTAACAAAGTGTAAAAAAATATTAGAATAATACTTAAGGCGCTGTACAAAGCAAACGCTTCGTAAAACGTCTAGATTTTCGTCGCAAAGTTAGCCGTATCTGTACATGCCACTAGCCAAAAAAAAATACCGTGTATAGTTCAATACATAAAGTAAAGACTTAAACAAAATCTGTTTACAAAAGTGGTCTAGTACTACGAAAAAAAAATGTTTAAAAAGACCACGAAAAGAGTTTTTTCGTCTCGAAATTCTCAATTTTTTCAGCGACAACCATCATATTTTCTATATCTATAACAAAGGAAATGTTATAGACTAAAGAGATATCTAAAATTTTTCAAACACGGAACTGTATTTTTTTTATATTCAATTAAAACTGCTTAATGACCTACATTTTGGCGGACATGATATTCAAATAAAATCAAACAACGAAATATTTTCGACCTTATTTCTATTCTTTCGATGCAATACTGTCGTGTACTTGTGTCAGACCATGCCCAGTCTGCAGCTAGCCTCACTTCCGCGAATACCTAAAGATTAGCTTCTGGACACGGCCCGTATTGTTAGGAGGTTCCTCTCTCAAGAGTCCTGACCACCGGTAGCTCGGACCCTGTTCCCAATGCTGGTGGACTACTATTTTTTATATTTTTAAATGTTTTTATGTTGTTTTTTTTTATAAGAATATGTAAAAATATAAAAAGTATGTATAGAAATGAATAAACGGAATTATAATAAATATTTTTAACAGTTTTTACAAATATTTACATCTGAAGTTGCAATACCTGACCCTCATCAACCGATTTCCAGTGCAAAATGCGACTAAATAGTTTAAATAAAACCACAAAGAAAAAAGATGACATCAATGACAAATGTCATCTATAAAATCAATAAACAAAACATGAAATTGAAGACAAAATAAATGTTGACTAGAGCAGCTCAAGCCAGAAACGCACGCCATCCACCTCCGGGCTCGTCGCTCAGCTCCGCCTCGCCGCCGCCGGAACCCAGCCTCGTCGTGAGTGCTGTGACACCGGCCGTGGCAGTTGCGTCGAGCTCGAGCGACGAGTATTTTTCCCCGCCCACGACGCCTCCACCAGTTCGTCGACGAGGAAGACACCGGCCGCCGGACGGCGGCCCAGCTCCCGGCGGAAGTGTGCAGCGCATGCGATGGACTCAATCCATCAATGAAAACGTCATGCGCTCATACTATGGGGCTACAGAGGGAGGAAACAACCTGACCGCGTACCGTGTTCGGATGCTCTCTCTGTTTCAGGTGCTTGAGCCAGCTGTCAACGTGTCGGCGCAACGACTGTCGGATCAGGTGCGGGTTATCCAACGTAATCGTATGTTGGATGACACCGTACTTGATCGCTTACGAACTGACATGCAGAGTAGCCAAGTCATTACCTCTTCGTCGCAGGCTGTGGTACCACCACAGCCCCACCAACTAATTAATCGCGTTAACGAGGTAAGTAATGACGTGGCTACTAATGTAAGTACCCAGTGCAGTGAGGAAATGAGGAGTACTTTGGAGGGTGCGATTCGAGAATATCGGTACATGTCACCCGAACTTAGACCACGCTTACCTCGTTTGCCCATGCATAATAAAAATAGGGCGCTGGTGGCTGCTCTGGATTCGCAGTTGTCAAGCTATTTTGACAACTGCGAGAACCTCACTGATGCTCACTCAATCCTGTATTGTGCGGCTGTAACGGTGTGTCGTGTAGCTCACGTAAAATTTCCTGATGACAGAGCTACACGACCGAAACCAGCTATACCATTTTGGCAGTGCAGGATTGAGCGACGTATTGGTGCGGCCAGAGCACTCATTGGCAAACTAACCTGTTTCAGGGAAGGTAACACACGACCGCGAGTGATGCGCTTTGTGAGGCGGGCATTTGCAGGGACTGATATAAGTCCCCCAGACTATATATCCCGCATCGCAGAGCGCATCGACTTCCTGAAACAGAAAGTGTATGCATGGGCAAATCGTATTCGTAGGTATAAGCGGCGGGTAGAACGGTACACTCAGAATCGCACATTCCAAAGCGATGAAAGGTGGGTGTATAGAGCATGGGAGCGACCGGACCAAGGTGTGTCTGACACGCATCTACCGGATGATAACGCCATGTGTTTGTTTTGGCGCAGCATCTGGTCGGTGCCTGTCAGTCATACCGAAGGTGAATGGACTCGGGAAGTCGAGCGAGCGTGCGATCCAATACCAGAAATGGGGGCCTTGACAATCAGTCCCCAAGATGTAGCTTGTGCGGTTCGTCCGTTGCCTAATTGGAAATCTCCAGGGCCGGACGGACTGCACAACTTCTGGATAAAGTGGATCCAGAGATCGCACGTTCGTTTGGCGGCCCTATTTCAGACGGCTTTAGAGTCAGGGTCGTTGCCTAAGTTTCTGACAACTGGTATAACCCATCTGCTCCATAAATCGGGTAGTACGGCGGAACCCAAAAATTATAGACCAATTACGTGTCTTCCGACACTTTATAAAGTTCTTACATCCATTTTGAGAGCTAAAATCACTAAACACATTGATGACAATTCAATCATGTCTGCTTCTCAAAATGGATGTAGGAACGGGTCCCGCGGTACTAAGGAGCTGCTCCTCATTGATATGGCTATTAGTCAACAGGTTCGCCGTTCCCGAAGGCATCTGTCGACATGTTGGATAGACTATAAGAAGGCCTATGACTCCGTACCACATACATGGCTCATGAGGGTGCTAGAGTTGTATAAAATTGATGCAACTCTGCGCACCTTCCTGATCTCGTGTATGAGGCAATGGAGTACAGTCCTTCGCTATCCAGGATGTCGGCAGATTCAGAGAAATAGTGAACCGATCAGGATAGAGCGAGGTATTTTCCAGGGCGATAGTTTGAGTCCACTTTGGTTCTGCTTAGCCTTGAATCCTCTAAGCACGCTGCTGGAGAATTCAGGTCTGGGCTATCGATTGAGGAGAGGTGGTCAGGTTATATCTCACCTTCTTTACATGGATGACCTGAAACTCTTTGCCCCCAACGATTTACAACTGATGGAGCTATTGAAGGTAACTGAAACTTTCAGTAGCTCTATCAGGATGGAATTTGGTGTGGACAAATGTGCGGTCATGCATGTAAAGCGAGGGGAAATTGTGGAATCTGTGGGAACCCAGCTCTCAGATTCCATAAACCTTAGATCCCTCTCAGCAACCGAAACCTACAAGTATTTGGGGATGTCGGAAGCGCTGGGCATCAATGTTGCTGACATGAAGCAATCGTTGAAGGAACGCTTCTTTGGCCGCCTGAGAAAAGTATTTAATAGTCTTTTATCAGGCGGAAACAAGGTGCGTGCTTTCAACGGTTGGGTCATGCCGGTTTTGATGTACTCTTTCGGCATACTCAAATGGACTCAAACAGAACTGGACGCCCTGGATAGGAAGGTCCGTACATTGTTAACGACATTTCGTATGCATCACCCACGTTCTTCGGTTATGAGACTGTATATCCCGCGGAGTTGCGGAGGTCGAGGCTTTTTAAACGCCAAGACTCTCCACAACCGCGAGATATGCAGTCTCAGGGAATATTTCCTAGAAACCGACGTGGGAATGCATCGGGATGTGGTTGCAGTGGACAAAGGCTTCACCCCGCTCTCCTTGGCTAAAGAGAACTGGCGCAAACCTGTAGTGCTTGACACTAACGACCGCAGGGAGGTATGGCAGAGTAAGGAGCTTCACGGACGCTTTTTCCGGGCCCTACATGGACCTGATGTAGATCAACCAGCGTCCGTAGCCTGGCTACGTTCCGGGGATCTCTTTGGAGAAACTGAAGGTTTTGTCTGTGCAATTATGGATGAAGTTATGATGACGAATAACTACCGGAGATTCATTGTGAAGGACGGCACGGTTGACATATGTCGGGCATGCCACCGTCCGGGTGAATCAATTCGACACATTATCTCCGGTTGTTCTCGTCTAGCTAACGGAGAGTACTTGCATAGACACAACCTTGTAGCCAGGATTATTCATCAGCAACTTGCTCTAAAATATAGCCTTGTGGAATCGGAAGTGCCGTACTACAGGTATGAGCCCGACCCAGTTCTCGAACATGGCAATATCACATTGTACTGGGATCGATCCATCATCACTGACAGGACTATTGTTGCCAACAAGCCTGATATAGTGGTGGTGGATCGATCAGAGCGGCGCGCAATGATTGTTGACATAACAGTCCCGCATGATGAGAACCTCGTGAAAGCCGAGAAAGATAAGCAAATCAAGTATATTGACTTGGCTCGCGAGGTTGTCGACATGTGGGATGTGGACTCAGCGATCATTGTGCCGATAGTCGTATCTGCCAATGGCTTAATTGCCAAGAGCCTCGACCAACACCTGAGGAGGCTCTCGTTAGGCAGCTGGATCAAGGGCTTGATACAGAAAGCGGTACTCCTGGACACGGCTCGTATTGTTAGGAGGTTCCTTTCTCTGGAGCCCTGACCGCCGGTAGCTTGGACCCTGTTCCCGATACCGGTGGGCTACTATTTTTACATTTTTAAATGTTTTTTATTTGTTGTTTTTAAGAAATATTTAAAAATTTAATTATATGTATATAAAACAATAAATGGACGATAAAAAAAAATAATAATAATAAGCCTTTTTATTCGGAAAACAAATACAGTTACTACTAATACTATTACAATAAATTAAACAATTATTCTAAACAATTAAAACTTTTCGCGTATTTGGTGCTTCTTTATTTTTTGTAAATCCGTTTGCCAGTTGGCAAAGGCCTCCTCCAACCTACTCCATTCTGACCTCTCTCGAGCTACTCTACTCCATGTTTTTCCAGCAATCTGTCTGATATCATCGTCCCATCTTTTTTGTTGTCTTCCTCTTTTTCTTTTAGAATAAATATTAGCTTGTTACCGCGCCTTAAAAAATAAGAGCGAGTGTCAGACAGCACCGAGGGCTCCTTACAAACTTGCGACATAAACAGCCATATCTTTTGACTACGTAGACTTAAAGGTTATGTACACTTTTTAATTTCAACCTCGATACCTCTTCGCGTTGCCGAGATATGCCGACATATATGGTGACAGACAGACATACCCCTATATAGAAGCCTAATAACACCGAGACCTACCAACTTAAATATTTTGATACCTTCTACAGTTTTGTCTCCTTGTGGTATATCCGTTTATTGACATCAAGTTGAACTCTAAAAATCATATTTTATGACCCATCAAGTTATAGCCTCCATCCAAAGTGAATATTTGATGTTCAAAAATAATAGAACTTCAAGCCCAAAAGTATATGTTAATAAGTTTCCTACCTTTTATGGCATTCTAACATTGATATCTTCGGGTTATGGCTAATTTATGCGATTGTGATGAAATAACAATTTCATCACAATTGCATAAATTACCGTTAGAAGACACTTTACCAACTACCATATTTTTCCATTTAGATTCACAAGCAACAGATTATATATTGGACTTTATGGAATACAGATCGTGGGATACTTCATTCTTCATTTCTCCTTTGAAAATATTACTAAAAACATAACCCTTCTTTCGGCAGTCGGTTAAAAAGAATGTTGTCAAGAACAATATTCGCAGTGCAACCATGTTTAATTTACTTTGAAGGGATTATTGACATACTCGCTTATGCCCGCGACTTCGTCCGTTTGGCATAGTTATTTTGGACTAACGCTAACTTTAACTCGCAAGAACAAAAACAAACATGGTATCCTTACTAATATTATAAAAGCGAAAGTGAGTTTGTATGTTTCTTCTTCACGCCTAAATGGCTAAACCGATTTTGATGAATTGAGACCCTGAAGACGGACATAGGCTATTTTTTTTAAAAAAGATTGAGATATGAGGGAGAAAGAGGGAAGAAAAGGGAAAACTTAGCTTTGCTATTACAATAAATTAGGCGCAAGGGCAAAAACTAAAGGTTGCAGGTACCTGCAAATCAGGAAACTGGGAACTTTGTTACCCCCAATTTAACGCGAGCGAAACCGCGGGCAAAAGCTAGTAAGTACATAAATCTCCACAGATTACATGATGATGTTAGGAGTCATCCTAAACTAGGTATTCCTGTATCTTAGTAGACAGAAATCAGACATCAAATACGTAATATGCCAAATAATGCAATGCCTTCAAAAAACACACTTTTCTTCATGTCTGACCTTACCTAAGCTATGTTGAGTCCACATCTCATTCCGTTCCGTCTATAAGGGATATGATATCGTAATGGGAACATATTACCTCGAGACCATATTGTGGTCAAAGATCCCTGCTTTAATTTACCTTATGACCTACTTTTTGGGTATCGTACCTCGAAAAATAGAATCACTTTGTTGTCCATCTGTCTGTCTGTCTGTTAAGACCCTTTATCTTCGCGTGTGGGTATCGAGTTGGACTTAAAATCATATACTCAAGTCTGTCTCTTGGAGCTGTGAAATAATCAACCCTCTAAGTCTACATAGTTAAAACATATTTTCGAATAAAGTTAAGTTTATTTGATAGAAAATAAACACTACATTAAATAAATAAATTTGAGTTTAATACGTCCATCACTTTCTTAAAAAAAAACTTTATCTGATGGTGATGAGCCATTGCTTGCTGACTGTACGGTGGGATAGGTTTTCTTGGAAAACTATTTTATCTACCTTTGCTACATGATATTAAAGTTCAATTTTATGTTTTTGATTCATGAATTTACATATAAAATATTTTGTAGGACAATAAAATAAAATCAATATAATAATTTTGCTCCATTTGGCAATGTTGGTTTCCTTAATTTATCATTTTATTAACAAACGAAGTCAGAATACGGAAAAACTAATAAAATTATAAGAATTCAGCATTATTTATCGTGAATACCTTGTAATGTTGAGGTAAATTTATTAGGAATATTAGTACAAAAATAACCATGACTTCTTGACCCAGAAATGTTTCATTTTTAGCCATTATTTCTTGACTATTTAGTGGTTTTACCTAGAACTAGACAAAATAACTATCCACAGTACGGAAAATGTATTTTTATTATGTTACTAGCTTTCGCCCGCGGCTTCGCTCGCGTTAAATTCGGTATAACACACCAAGCAGACCTGCAGTTTTTTCTCTTGCGCCTGATTGATTTGTAATAGCAACGCTAAGTTTTCCCTTTGCTTCCCTCGTTCTCCCTCATATCCCACTTTTTTAAAATAAAAATTAGCCTATGTCCGTCTCCTGGTTCCCAACTATCTCTGTACCAAAATTCATCAAAATCGGTTTAGCCATTAAAGCGTGAAGAGGTAACAAACAAACAAACAAATAAACAAACAAACAAACTCACTTTCGCTTTTATAATATTAGTAAGGAAGTAAGGATAAGGATTAAATTGACATACCTACATATTCACATTTAGTTAACGTTGTATACAAATTAAAAAAAATCATTTGATTTCTTTTTAAAGAAAGGAAAATTCAGTTTAGTAGCCAGTTCGGCAAATAATGATATTTTTATTTCCTGGAACGGTTTGTTAAATTTAAAACAAGAGCAGGATCCAAATCGGTTTTCACAGAAACTCTTATTAATCGATCTGGAAATAAATGGATGAAATCGTTATATTTGTTAACAAGCCTTTGATAACTTTGTCACTATAATTTTATTATTGTTTTTAGTATTGCAATCAATCTTTCCAGCTTATTCCACAATTTTTTCTCATGTACCAATATTAACAGTACACAGATAAATCTGTACATTGCCTACTGTTTTAAGTCCTAAGTCTGGATTTTTTTTTATTGTGACTAAATTCTTCTTTTTAACCTACTTACTTCAAAACAAGGAGGAGGTTCTAAATTCGACTTGATTTTATTTTGTATATTTGTTACGTGATATGTCCGTCAAATTTGTGCCGATTTTCAAAATTCTTTTTATAATGGTTTACTCCCGAAGGGGTCCACCTTTTATAGCAGAACTTTTTATGTCATAATTTTATTTTGCATAACAACGGATGGCATAAACTTCACTTCGCAGAAAATTGTTTGGCAGACACTCATTTATCATACATTCTAAACTCATAATTTTGTAAGTCAGAATCATCTCTAGGCATAAACTTCATATCCATAATATTTAAAAAGTAGAAACATCATTTCGCAGAAAGTTCACAGTCAGAATCGTTTTTTGGCATATATTTTATATCGATAATCATTAAACGGCAGAATTGTCATATCGCAGAAAGTTTATAGTTAGGATCATCTTTGTCATTAGAAGTTGTCATTTATTTTAATTAATTATTTCTTTTCATTTGTTTTAGTTATTGTTTAATTGAATTTGACATAATGTCATTGAATTCAATAAGTAATTGTCCTAATCTAAATAGTTCAGTTCCGGGTAACCTACTTAAAACAATCTCTTTTTTCTATTGATGCAAGTCGTTTCTGGCAGTCGTTCGTGGGAGGTCACAGTTTTAACCTAACCTAACCTAGCCATTACTGCCGCCTGCATAGTATGCCAAGTGAAATTATACCAAATAATATATTATGCGAAATTTGAACTCTGCCTATCGTAATTATACTAAATATAATTCTGCCATCTTAAAAGTATGCCATTGTTAATTCGAATTTTAAACATTATGCCAAACGATAATTATACCAAATATTTTTTATGCCTTAAAAATGTTCGTTTAAAGAAATTTATGCTAAGTGTGTTATGCCAAATAAATTTCGGAACATCAAGATTCTGCCAGATAGAGGGAACCCCTCCCGAAGAGGTCTCTTGTCAGTTATTTCTATATTGCTTTAGTAGTTTATGAGTTATCTGTAATACATATTTTATCTCTATCGTATATGGATGATACGCTTTACATCTTTTAGTAGAAATGAAAAATGAATAATCGATAAGAATTTGTGGGATCACATCACTAACCAACCAAAATAAACCTACTTCTAACACCAAAAAGACTGAAAATAAGTTTACTTCCGGAAATTGGTGGCAAAAAAACGATGACTCAAACAAAAGTTAGCAACCTCTTTGTGTCAATGCTTTTTTTTTAATATTTAAATACTCAAAGTGGAAAAGAAGCCACAAGAAACGGTTGGAATTCACGAGAACTCACATCTAGCTCTCTCAGAATACCAACCTTTAAACCATTAGCTATATACATTTACTTTTACTCACAACTGGACATCTAAAGAGCGTCATTAATGCCCTATTTTGCCCAGCAGCCATTAGAGCAAACTGCCCATACCGGTCGGTAACGGGCCAGGACATTACCATAATCACTACATCCACTACTCTTGGCAGGTGAGGTGGCCCCAATAGCATGTAGTTACACAAATCTACCTGCAGCATCCATTCAAAATAGTAAAGGAATGAGTAGCGATTTCATTTCGAAACAAGGACACAGTTTTATGATGAAATTATTCATTTTAAGTTCTGTTTGTGCTTCGTGTTATGATCTTCGCTCGGCTCCTAAGGGTAGCGTGGTGGTATATATCATATAGCCTTTCTCTATAAATGGGCTATTAAACACTCAACATTTAATAAATTCGAACCAATAGTTCCTGAGAATAGAATAGAATATTAAGAATGTATTATACGGGCCACCATCTTTTGAAATCGAAATGTTCGGCATTCTTTTCATGAAACTTCATATTGCATCGCACTTATAAGCACCATGACAGCACCGCTTCCAATCGGGAACGGTGTGAAATAAAATCCGGCGAAGTGCGAGTCGGACTAGCGCACGATAGATTCCTTAAAAAAACGGCAAAAAAAATTTTGAATAGGACCCAATTTCCTATTCAAAAACAAAAACATGGTGGTGCTGGTCCAGTACAGAGCTTATAAAAGCATTAAGCTGTAGCAGCATTAGGCTGTACCTAGAATTGACAATATATTGTCTATAGACAGAATAACCAGCTATGCGCTTATCATGGAAGCAGCGACAGTAGTGGATCACAGAAATTCTGGCATTATAGCTGTTTGATTGTATTTGTGGTCGTGAAATTCACAGTATTTGGTGTACGCGAAACAAACTTCTATTCAGAAGCCTTACGAAGCAAAATAATTAGGGTCCGAATAAACTGCCATGTTGGAACAACGTCTACTATGAAGTGTTCTAAGTTCATAATCTATCAAAAATTTAATTCAGAGGGAAATGCCTGGGCCACTGCCTATCGGGGTTGCGGGTTTTTGGAAAGAGATACCGCGGCCCCGGAACATAAAGGGCAAAACTAGCAACATGGGTGGGTTTTGGTCAGTACAAGTCTGACACTCCTGGGTAGTTATTTGAAGATATCCCATCCGCCAAAAAAGTATAGTATATTCATATTTTAAAACACGGGAGCCATGTTCGAATAAATAAACAAATTGAATGATTTTTTATAATTTTGAAACTAACTATTAACATGGCTGCCCTATGCGTAGCCTGGTTTCGGTCTCATAGTAAAACCCGTTTTTTCCCAGTTTTGCTGTGTAAACAAAACCGGGTTTCGATGCCCTCGTGTTCGGGATTTGACTGCGAAAACATTATTCAATTCTGTGAACAAAACGCTTGGCATACCGATTCACTTCAACGTAACAGGAATTTATTTTTTACAATAATTATGAAGTTCCACTCGTGCGTTCAACGAATTAATTATTTCAGTTTATTTTATTGTTTTAAACATAACATCTCTTAATAGCTTTTAGTTTGATTGAGTAATTAATATTCCTTTTGGCGTGAATTATTCAGTCGTTAAATTGAATGTTCTATTTTAGTATTGGATCGTTGCAAAGTTATTGCATTTAGAATTTTAACACACATTATTATGGTTTATTCCTCTTAAAGTACTTCGCAATTGGTGAAAAATAAAACAAATTTCTTTTTTCTCATGAAATTAATAATTCAATTACAAGCTTCTAAGAAGTAATTTCAAATCTGTAATAGCTGTCTACAGCTCCAAAATCAAGTTCGATGACTGCAAAAAAATAATAGGTTCAATGTTGTAGGAAAACTACTAGTGACTGACTCATACCTATATTTACGGCGAATAACGTCCAAATCTATCGCACTATTTGTCCTTATGAAGTGATGAATTCAAATAAAACAAGAACTGTGTCAAAGTAAATAGAGGGGAAGTAGGTTATCTCCGGCCCAATTCGCGATATAATTGCCTACTGTCATAGGGTTGTCACTTTTAAGTTATAAGCTTGTTATTTAACCTGGCTGTCCGTACAAAAACACGGCCACGGAGCGGCACAAACTACGCCGCACGTAGGTACTGTCGCTTTGACCTGCCGTGACCTTGTTGCGCGCCGTATGATTTCGTATGCCTACTAAGTGTCCAACTCGTAACCTTTTATTAATATTTTTGGGACAAAATATAACATGGTGTAAAAACTATTGGAATCGATTCAGTTACTTATTCTGAACAAACTATTTTCAGGTTTCGCATATACTAAAAATAATGTTGTATATAATTTAAAATTAGTCAATAACTTATTTTTAATTACGATTTCATAACTGTGGGTAGTTAGGTACTTAGTTAATATACCTACAATACTGAGAAATCGGCACAACTAAACGTAAACAAAGCAATAGCGGTAAATCAGTTGACAGATCAAAAGTACAAACATTCTAGTGGGAAAGTAGACCTACCTACCTACCTACTTCGCGATAACTCGCGGTACTTCTTAGCGATAAGACCGCCCGCGCCATTGTAACCATAGATTTAACATCTTTTTGTAAAACAGTTTTGTTTCGTAGATTTTGGTGTGCAATAAAGTATATTCTATTCTATTCTATTCTACTTCCTCTGTGTGATAGAAAACTAATATGCTAATACAACAAAAAGAAGTCAGTAGGTAGGTAGGTATCTCATTATGAAGTAAAAAATTGAATTATGCTAGAATAAGTGAGTAGCTTACCTTTCCTGTTCAATAGGTAATTTGAACTGAGACAATTCTGGAATTGATGAATTATTAAGACACCCAAACACACAGCAATACTTTCTCCCGCGGTTATCAGACATTTTTTATTCGTTTAGCGGTGCCGAAAAGCCGTGACGCGCGAACCTCGTGCAGTGTTAGCCCCGACTGGCGCAGCGCGAAAGGAGCCGAGATTTTGTTTAGTGTGCGTGCGGCGACGCATAGATACTACGGCGCACACATACAAGCCGCGCGCTACGCGTTTGTATGAAGTTATCGTACTTCCCTTCTTTATACTATGACTGTGTCGCGCCATTCTTTTGTTTTGCGTTCGAAATTTAAAAATCACAAAAAACGATTCGTTTTGCTTACGGATAGTAGTATTTTGACATACGTCTCACAGAACTTATGTCAAAATATTATACAACTATCCGTAGACAAAACGAATCGTTTTTTGTTTATTAGAACCGGGCGGTATACGTCTTTCAAATTGTAGATTTGCCTTTGTACTTATTATGCACAATTTACGTAATACACCACCTTATCACCTTATTTGTGGTCGGCACAGCATGTCTTCGTCTTCCATACTCCTCTACTACTCGGAATCTTATCAGACACGTAATTTCTTGCCATATCATACTTTAAACAGTCTATCTATGGTTTGTTTGGTATTCCTCTGCTCTTATACCCATCGATATTCATACTTAAAACTTTCCTCACGACAACTTTTCCTACAACTTTCATGTCTACTTTGGCTTACATTTTGTAATTTATATGTATTAAGGAGTTGCGTTGTTTGTCGAGATACAGGATCTATCCTAGTAGCATCAATAATTAATCACAGGATTAATTATTGATGCTTCAATTAATCATAGGATTAATTATTGATACTTTTTTTTTGGGGTGGGAAATCATGAAATAACTTCCCTCGCACTGGGCGGAGCGGGGGCGAGTGTCAGACTTGTACTGACTAAAACCCATGTTCCTTCTATTGCTCTTTACGTTCCGGGGCCGCGGTATCTCATTCGAACAACCCGCAACCTCGGCAGGCGGAGGCCGCAGGCAGTTAGATGGCCGGACGATCTTAAAAGGTGTTTAGGTTCTGAGATCAGGGTGTTTTGACACAGCTTGGGAGTGGCCTATATCCAGCAGTAGACTGCGATATACATACTTAGTTGATTGATTGAAACAGCAGAAATTGTGTAATTTGAGTAAACCTTTCTGGTATGGAAAAACAATAACATTAACTTTAACTGTCGATATGACAATAGAAATTGGACATTAGTGTTCCATTACATACAATTTGGTGAACTGATTCTATCTACCAAATAAAACATTATATTGATCGGTAGTAACAATTAATACAATACTCACAAAAAAATACCAAACGTAGAAAATGTACGTTTCCCCAGTAATGTAAAGTTAAGTCCATGGACTGGGTATAAATCCAGACTCTAAGTTGCTCCAAGTGGGTAAAGATTACCCAAAATACTATGATTGACCTGGGTATCGAACCAAAACAGCTCTCGCAAGCAAGCGACCTACGAGCGAATCATCAATAGTTTGTAAGCATGTATTAGATGCTTGTAACTCAATGACGCCAGGATGGCTGAACAGATCGTCACGGAATTTGACACAGAGATAGATTATAGTCTGGCACATGCTTGTAACTCAATGACGCCAGAATGGCTGAACAGATCGTCAGGGAATTTGGCACAGAGATAGATTATAGTCTGGCACATAAACTATATACTTTTTATTCCGAAAAGTACTTAATTTTGCAAACAATGTCGCAAGCAGTACCTAGTACAGTATGAAAACGTACAAGAAAGTACCACGAATATCATCATCGACGAATACACTAAAGATAATTACAAGCCTCCTCAAGAAGCCTTGAGATATAATAACATGGGCATATGCAATAAAGAAGGGAAGCCTGCATGTAGTGCATATCGGAGATCGAACCCCGCCCACCTGCCATACAAGTGATGCAAGGGAGTCACGGCTGAAAGGAGCCATTGAACGAGACCTGCGCGTGCGCAGGCATGGTAATTAAATCAAGATCAACAGTAACTGAATCGTGTGGAGAGAATTTGATTTCTATGTGGGTTTGTAGGGTTCCGTACCACAAAAGGAAGAAACAGAAACCTTTTAGAATCTGTCTGCCTGTCAAAACCCTATATCTCGGGAACGCTTAGAGGTATCGAGTTGAAATCAAAACCGTAAGTACTTTAATCTGTGGTCCCATGCCAGTGCTACGCAGTCAAACGATATGGCCGTTTATGTCGCAAGTTTGTACAAAACCCTCCGTGCGTGACTCCGACTCACACTTGCCCGGATTTTCTGGCAATTTGCCTACCCAAATTGCATTTTATTGTTTTTAATTAAATTTTGATCTCATTTGTTTTTCCTTTTGTAACAAGTCTCGTTCTTTTTTTTGTCTTCTGTTATACCCTAAAGAAATTGTATTTTTTGTTGTTTTTGTAGTAGTTTTTTTATATTATAAATACATAAATATTATTGTTATTAGTCATCATGTAAAAATGTTGGTTAACCTGTAATTGTCAACTGTAGGTATTAGTCCAATACTGTGCAATTTTTATTTTTTAAGATATTTTTATACAGAAGTTGTATGTGACCTTTTTAATAAATAAATTTTCTTTACTATCTCTGTAGATAGTTTTTTTTTGTTTTTTAGACCATATGCTGCCCTCAGTTCTATCAAACCTGTTGAGTATTCTAAGGTTCATATTCGATATCGAAAACTAATGACCGTACGACCTTCATGACTAAATGTCAAAAGTTCAATAACCCGGTTTAACAGATTTATAGACAAGTTACTGAATTGTAAGTCAACTAATCATGAAACGTATACTTTTCGAAGTTTAATTGTAAAAACAGAACTGCATACACAGTTTATTAATAATTCACTAAATAAGTTTAAGCTAAAACTTTGTTTTTAATTTCTCTTCTATTGTTATATTATTGTTTGCAGTTCTTGAAGTCCTTACTTTAATATTATAAAAGCAAAAGTGAGTTTGTTTGTTTGTTTGTTATGTTTCTCGGATTAATGGGTAAACCGATTTTGATAAATTTTGGTACAGAGATAGTTGGGACCCTGGAGACGGACATAGGCTATTTAAAAAAGTGAGGTAAGGGGGAGAAAGAGGGGAAAAAAGGGGAGAGAAAGATATTTTTTTTCGATCATCACGCGGGTTAAAGTTAACATTAGCCCAAAGTAACTTTGCCACGCGGACGAAGTCGCGGGCGGAAGCTAGTTAACTATAAAATAATTAAAGAGACATTGCACTTTAAAAAGACTCTTTTATTATGGACTCTAAAGTGCAAAAACTACAGGCGACAATCAAATGTATCAATGTCACCATCGACAAGCTGAACGACAGATCGATTTACGCATTCAATTCCGTTGCAAGGTATGCAGGAGTTAGGTACGCCCACAGTATAACAGAAATATTTGCTTTACTAGCTTTGTTGCTTCCTGTTATTGTCTCAGATTACTTTGAAGATACAGATTCATCAAAAAAACTTGTACAAATATGATTCAGCCTTTACCTTTAGGTGGGAGTGTCAGCCTTGTACTGACTAAAACCCACCCATGTTCCTTCCATTGCCCTTTACGTTCCGGAGCCGCGGTATCTCTTTCGAACAACCCGCAACCCCGGTTGGAAAAGAACCTTTCCCTTATCGTCCTATTATAGCTTATTTTTCTTACCACCTAAATTATCTACCCGTAAGTCACAACAAGCAATTAATCCTTACTAATATTATAAAAGCGAAAGTGAGTTTGTTTGTTTGTTTGTTTGTTTGTTTGTTTGTTTGTTACCTCTTCACGCCTAAATGGCTAAACCGATTTTGATGAATTTTGGTACAGAGATAGTTGAGAACCAGGAGACGGACATAGGCTAATATTTTTTTGAAAAAAGTGGGATGTGAGGGAGAAAGAGGGAAGAAACGGGAAAACTTAGCGTTGCTATTACAAATCAATAAGGCGCTACCGAATTTAACGCGAGCGAAGCCGCGGGCAAAAGCTAGTAAATAATAAAACCGAGAAGTTACTACAACATAAATCACATAAATGACGCTAACGGTGCGGTTAATGAGCTGAGTACTTACTTAACAGCTCAAGCGATACGAGTGTATTAACTTAACGCCAACTTGTGACCATCTCGGTTGTTGCTAACGGTATGGAATTCTCTAATGGTGATGTATGATTTTATATGTGTGGAGAGCGGATGTTGAGAATCTGTAACTATATATCGCGAAAGATTGGCTAGAAAAACCTTAAGGTTTTTTTTCTAGCCAATCTGGTATTTTTTTTTTCTTTGTGTTAATGTCGTGGGTGCGTTTACAAACATTTGAACTCACATACACAAACAGCCAGACCCGAAACAACTATCTGCAGGTCAATATTTGTTCCGTGCGGGAATCGAACCCCGACACGCAGCGCAGCAGTCAATCGCTCAGCCACTGCGCAAATTATAACATAAATATGTAATAATTCTGCGTTCGTAACCATTTTAAGAATTTTAAAGTGATTTATTTATTTATGTACTCACAAAACATATTATGGAAAAAAATACATACAGACAAAATAGCACAAAGGTACTGCTCATTTCATTGTGATTCTTATTGGCAGGTACTTATTCTAAAATGATTTCTCTGAAGCTGCTATTTTCGGCCCCCAGCTCTGAACTATTTTGTTTGTCATATTTCTGCATCTTACAGTAAGACACTAGAAAAAATATTATCCCCGTTGCTGGTATATTATTAGGACCATGGACAGTAACCGTCCGTCACCATTAGCCGGGACTGCGGTATACCACAGAGCACAGAACCGCCGCCAGAATCCAGCTACTGAAACGGTTTTTGCGCACAATTTCTGTCACGGACCGCTTTAGAGATTGACCACATTTATAGGCTTGAGCTGGGCAAAAAGAGGTTTATGTATACATGGAATAAGAACGAATATACCGAAGCAGTGTCGAGCATTGCTTTGGTATATTCGCTTTGTTCGAACTAAATCGGGGTAAATGTCACAAGGTCTTTTTGGCTTTTACATGGGCTTTGAGTTCTTTCTGACCAGCTCAAGCTTATAATTGTGCCAACTGTCAGTTTATACTCGTCTTAAGGGAGTTCGCACACTGAGTGGCCACGTCTATTAATGTTTTTTCACAGAAGCTCCAACCACGGGGACAACGTGTTTAAGCAGGATTGTTTTATGTTATTCCAGGGTGGGAAAGAGACAGAACTATGTATGTTGTCTGGCACCATCTCTTTCTCACACTAGAATATGATTAAAATAATCCTTGAAGACTCAGAAGAGTCCTTATCCGAAATTATTTTATTCAACGCAGCATGCATCCACCGGTTCTCTGATCTTCCTTTATTCTTATACGTATCCACATTAATATTCTCCACAAATATAAGCTTTCCTTACGACATTTTCCTCATTTTTCCGCATTACATGCCCATACTAAGCCTACAGATTACCACACAACTTTACCATAACGGCTGTTAACTCCACAAGGCGTGCATCTGTGAGGTCCCTTAGTATCGAAGAGAATTTGTGTCTGGTCAGTGACACTCTTAGTTTGTATAGTGAGTTTGAACAAAAGCGCCTCTAGCATTGAGACTTGTCTGTGCTCTGTGCGGTACACGAAACAGGCTTTAGGCTGTCTTGCAACCTTTGTGACTCTGTGATGCAGAAGATGCAACAGATTCTTACTGATCGAAATGAAAATTGCATAAACAGCGAGAGTGGACAATATGTTGTAAAATTATTGGAACATTTCTAAAACATTTCTAATATAAAATGGAGTTTTTTTGTACGCTGGTCTCCTTAAACATCTACGCTTTGGAATATACAAATGGGCTTTACAATAGTCCAGTCCTATATTTTTTTTAATTCAAACGTTATCCCACACTAGGAACTTCTCCTGTGTCGTGGGTGCGTTTACAAACATTTAAACGCACATACACAAACAGCCTGACCCGGAACAACTATACAAATATTTGTTTCGTACGATGATCGAACCCGCGACACCCAGCGTGGCAGCCGATCGCTCAGCCATTGCGCCAACCGTGTCGTCAAATGTAATGTAATGTACACACGACGACAGGTCAACCTATTCTAAACTGTTTAACCTGATCTCTCTATTACGGATCGCACACCTTAGTAGAGGGATCAAGTTAAAATGGTTTTGTGTAGGTTGATATGCCGTCGTGTGTACTTTAATATTCTGCAATATTGACTAAAATTAATTACTAACTGCCGATAACTATCATGACATTAATTTTATCCTACTTACTTCTGGCAATAAGCTGACATTTCCTGAAACCCACTTAGTAACAAAACACATATGTGTTATAAAAATAGGAAATAAAGTTAGTTAGGTAGTTTCTGGTAACATAAAAGAAGTTAGGGTTTAATTTAAAAACATACATCGCACAGTCACGTCAAAATTGGATTTACAGCAGCGCGTTGGCAATAGTCTAATAGGTATTAACTTTTGCAACCAAAGGTCTCTACATAAACTAATAATATGTTATCAATTTTTGATTATAATTCTGGAGTAATCGAGAACATCGTCCGAATTAAACTAAAAACTTTTTACACAAGTTGACTCGCAGAATCACCCAAAAATATATGTATCCAATACTCGTCTCACACGTTATACTAAATGCGATATCATTACAGAATACCAACATAGTCTTAAAACAACATTTTATATGGCGTTAACGACGAAACAAGTCCCGCGATTCAAACGAGCAGATTCCACTATATTTATATTTGTAGCAACATTTTGCGAAAACAACTAATTCTTGTTGTATCGAATTACGTCACCGGTTTGAGGTTTGGTCACAGAGTACGTATGCGACAGAAGACCCACTCCGATTCTTGTTTACTTTTTAACAGCGACTTACAACGTATTGAAGTTGAATGTTTACGCCACAGCTATGCTACGAACACGCTATGACTGCTACGAAAACGCTTCGACTTCTCTACGAAAACGCTTCGACTTCTCTACGAAAACGCTACAAGTATGCTACGGATACACGGCGACTACGTTACGAAACGCTACGCCTTCTCTCAGAGTGGCTACGACTACGCCACGATGATTCTGTTATTTTGATACAAATATTTATATTGCTGTCACAAGTTTTAAATCACAAACCTGGAATAACACCATCGCTATTTCACACAGCTGCAGATTACTTTAATTTTTTATCATCTGCTTGACCTTTTCCTCGCTTTCTTTTCATCTGCTTCGAGCCAACTTTAGATGTTATCGTCCAAAATATTCGCCGTCCATTAGATCTTCTGCTTGTACCTGTTCTGTGTTTTAATGTTTAATTTAATACGGGGACGTTCGGCGGCCGCGTAGGAGCCAAGGTTGCGGCTTGTGGTGGACCGGATGGTGTAGCCGTGCATTTTTGAGACACAATGTGACGAGAAATGGGAGTACTATGTTGTTCTGTGTAAGACAGTCAACAGCGGTATAAGACACCCGTTTTGTTACAGATAAATAGCAGTGGCGGTACTCTCATACATGCCTAAAAGCTTAGCAAAATAGAGAAAGTAATGTCTGTGAACAAAAAAATAGCCCATACTACAAACAAAAGTACCTTAAGATCCTTAACTTGGAGGTCTCATAAGCCTATTTCTATTGAAACTAGGCAATACCTACATGGAAGCGTAAATAGAACCGTTTTGTTGGATTTTCAACCCTTAGCCTTGTGCCGAAAGTAAAAAGGCCTGTAAGTTCGCTGTTGCATTGGCAACATTACATTTCAGCAACATAAATCGAACTAGCGCACCACCTGATTTATTATTGTTTGTAAGCATTAATTTAATCTTTTAGTATTAATGAACAGGGACATCAAAGTCTACGAGAGATAATTTATTTTTTTTATTTTCGTACTGGCAACCACTACACTTAAGCGATCGTAAATTAAATAGCCTTCTAAACGTCGCCTTCAACTCGGCAAGTAATGAAACGCACTTCTGAACTAATCCTTCGGCCATTTAATTTCTTACGGCATGCGATTCGAGATTCGAAAAGAGAGAAATTGCGTCTCGCATTCAAGAAATAGTTCGCCGCGTGGCTGAGTGCAGAATTGCAGACTGGTACGCCTTGGTGTCTTGGTAAGACGGTGACTCACTGCATGTGATATTTATGTTCCGTAATATCAATCGTAAGCTCTCACAGTAATAAAGTTGAAGGCAACTGTCAATACTAACATAATTGTTAACAAATATTAAATTGTTTGCTGTAAAGAAATCCTTACTAATTTTATAAAAGCGAAAGTGAGTTTGTTTGTTACGTCTTCACGCCTAAATGGCTAAACCAATTTTGATGAATATTGGTACAGAGATAGTTGGGACCCTGGCGACTTATTTTTTTTTATACTGTGATCTAATGGAGAAAGAGGGAAGAAAAGGGAAAAATTAGCTTTGCTATAACAATAAATAAAGCGCAAGGGCAAAAACTACAGGTAGCACGTACCTACAAAAATCAAAAGTCATTTATTCAAATTAGGCTGATAATCAGCACTTTTTGAACGTCACATTACAAGAGACAGTCCCACAAAAACGCCCTGCCCTTCGCCACTTCCTAGTGTTTTAGCTGGGAAGAAGAAGTGGCGGAACAAACTCCCCAGCAACACATCTGTCTGTCAGGTTAGAAGAACCAGATTTTATACAATTTATATTATCACAAAAAATTATAAAAAAATAAGAAATTATTCATTCATTGTCACTTGTCAGCTAGCAAACACCAATTATATTTAAAAACAAAAAATACCCAAGTCTAAATAATAAATTCACCAGTCTAAAGGATGTGCCCGCTTACACGTGCAGTGAAGAAGTCACAGGTGATAAACTAGGACCATAGTACAAAAGAAATAAGCTAAGCATAAAAAAGATAAATATAAATAATTATATTCAGTCAATGCTCGAGGTCACTAGTTAACCACATACCAATAAGTAAAAACACACAAAATGAAACAAGTATATAAACAAAAAAAGTAAAATATAAAATTACATGACGAAGACATAATATGTAACGTATCAATAAGCTAATTTGGCGAAAAAACATGAAGGAGAAAAAAATAAATAATCGTCTTGAGTTCAACACAGTGACTATGCTTATCATCTAAATCAGGGGTCGGCAACCCGCGGACGTGTTCCTTGCGGCCCGGAATTTTTTTGTAAATAAGTTATAATTATCAAAATCAAAGCATTAGGTAAGCGCACCTTTTAACCTCTCTGCCCGGCAACACTTTGAAATGTGTCATACTAGCTGATATTCTCAAAGCTCCTTCTATGAATCCAATGATCTTGTTAAATGCTATCTGATTTTGACGAGTTGTAAAAGTTTGCTAAGCAGTTCATTACAAATTTTCAATTGTCTTACAGATGAGCATTTGAGCACTATTATACAGCCAAAAATACCACCCCGGGATCCTATGTCTTGCACGGCAAAGCCTGGGTCCTGGCCTTCGAGGCTCTCGGGCCCCGACTACTAGGGCTCCTAAGATGCTTGCATGCTTAGAGAGGGGCCAGTTCCCACTTCGTTAGAAGACGGGGAAGCTGGTCCTCATACAGAAGCTGGGGCGCCCTGCGGACTCTCCGTCCGCATTCCGGCCCATCGTGCTGCTCGACGAGGTGGGCAAGCTCTTTGAAAGAGTTATTGCAAACCGCCTCGTCGGGCACATTGTGGGTACGAGGCCGGATCTTGCGGAGCACCAGTATGGTTTCCGCGGGGTTATGGTGTCCAGGCGTGGGGTCGTCGTGGCAGTGTCTCTCGACATTGCCAACGCGGTCAACACCATGCCTTGGGGCTGCACCAGGGGGGCACTCCGGTATTTGGCACTCCTGTATGATGAAGTACCTGAAAATCGTTTTCAACAGCCGGAGGATTTTCGTGGAGCATTTCCGACATTTGGCTCCCAAACTCGAGCGGGCTGGGGCTGCTTCCAAGCGGCTCCTGCCCAATCTGAGGGGACCAAACGCCTCTTGCCGTAGTCCTCGCACGCCTGTACGAGTGGCGCGCGGAGGCAATACACCGGGGGGAATCTCTGCTGTCGCGAGAAATTACCGCCCAGTGGACAGACCTCCGGTGCGATCTCATGGTGGCATGGAGAGAGCGACTGTCGCAACCCCGTGCAGGGCACGCCACAATAGTGGCGGTAAGTCCGTTCTTTGAAGAGTGGCTGGAGAGGTGCCATGGCATCCTCACCTACCGCCTTACGCAGGTCCTCACCGGACACGGAAGTTTTGGGAGGTTCCTGCACATAATCGGGCGGGAGTAAACGCCCGGGTGTCACCATTGTGATGATCGCCCGGAGCACACAGTGGAGCACACAGTGGCGGTCTGCCCAGCTTGGGCGGAACACCGCCGTGCCCTCGTAGAGGCGATTGGCGGCGGCGATCTCTCGCGTTCTGCTCTGGTTCTGTCTATGGTTGGGAGCGGAGCGGAATGGGAAGCGGTCAAGCGAAGGAGGTGCCCGGGTGTTTGAGGGAGAGAACCTCAAACCAACCCAGCCACCGCGGGAGACGCCCCGGGCGTCGGGCGCCGCGAGACGCCTCCCGGCCACCGTAGACGCGGGCCTGTGGACGGTGAGCAATGGGTAGCTCACCGTCCGTCCGTCTATTGACGACAGGCCGTGTCGACGGCGCGTTAGTTTTACTCGCGCGTCTCAAAGAGATGTCAGCAAAGCAGATGGACCTGCCAGGGCCACCGCCTGCCGGGGTTGCGGGTTGTTCGAAAGAGATACCGCGGCCCCGGAACGTAAAGGGCAATAGAAGGAACATGGGTGGGTTTTAGTCAGTACAAGTCTGACACTCCCTCCAGCTCCACCCAGAGCGGGGGAAGTTATTTGATGATTTCCGATCTGCAAAAAAAGAGCTATTCTACGATTTTTCACGACAAATATGAATGCTAACATACAAGAAATACCGCCTCTCAAATGCAACCTCGGACATCACACTAAAATTTGTGTAAAATCGGTTTCCTATTTAGCTAGGTAGGTAGCTTGTAGTTTGCATTTTTTTTCCTCTTGTTTTATAGCTATAAAGCCCAAACATATGAAGTA
Source organism: Ochropleura plecta (assembly GCA_905475445.1). Classification (NCBI taxonomy): domain Eukaryota; kingdom Metazoa; phylum Arthropoda; class Insecta; order Lepidoptera; family Noctuidae; genus Ochropleura; species Ochropleura plecta. Next base: position 19,192,486 of record FR997726.1, on the reverse strand, counting down.
GTACGTGTACAAATTAAATTCCATTTGTTCTAACAATTTTCAATGGCGTTTTTTTTTTTGAATATGACCAATTGAGCATTCTTGGGTTTATGCGAGTAAAATGTCTGCGGCCCGACTTTAGTTTAATTTGTCACCTTGTGGCCCTTGCTTGCCAAGAGGTTGCCGACCGCTGATCTAAATAGTCGTTAACGGAATAGTATGCTTTTAAACAAAGGTTAGATTTTACTGTAGCTTTAAATGCATTAAATGGCAAATCTAGAAAAGAAGCAGGTAGCTTGTTATAAAAAGTTATACCAAGCCCTACAAATGAATTACAAATCAGGAACTGTGTTACCCCGAATTGAACGCGAGCAAAGCCTAAAATAAAAACTGGCTTGAAAGAAAACTGGGCTGGAAACATGCAAGGCGCTACAAAATTGGCAATCACACCAATAACAAAATAATGTTTCAGTTGTTGGTCTAGCATTCCCTCCACAAAGTGAGCATAAAATTTGGCCTTGGTGCAAAGGGGTCGTTCAGGTCCACCGCCTGCCGGAGTTGCGGTTTGTTCGAAAGAGATACCGTGGCCCCGAAACATATAGAGCAAAAGAAGGAACATAGGTGGATTTTAGTCAGTAAAAGTCTGACACTCCCCCTTCTCTACCCAAAGCGGAAAAGTTATTTAATGATTTCAAACCATACAAAAAGACCTGTCGTTGTGTCTGTTCTTGGGGAGGCCTACAGATGTTTCTAGCCTGTGTGAGGAAAAGATACCAGTTATTTTCTAATAGTAGTAACACTGACAGTTTCCGCACGCAATCTACAGTACGCCTGTTTCCGTAAGCTGTACAGTATACACTCTTATCACTAGGGGAATAAAAAAATAGATTTGGACCGAATTTCAGACCTACCGAGTATTCATATAAAATTTCTTAAAATCGGTCTAGCCGTTTCAGGGGAAATTCACGTGTAACAATTATATATGTATAATATTCACGTGTCACATTTTAATATATATAATTCACGTGTCACAATTTTATATAATATAAAATTTACGTATCAAAATTTTATAAAGGTAAAATTCACGTGCCACAGTTTTGGTTGCCATACTCCTCTGAAAGGGCTTGACCATTTTTTTATGAAATTTTATATGTATATTCGGTAGGTCTTAGAATTGGTCCTAATTTATTTTTTAGTGATAAGGGTGGCGTTCTCATACCTGAGCAGGTGATACAGCTGGGCACAGCTAGTGTTACAATATAATTATTGATATTGAAAATTATACATATTATACTAGATCGGTTTAATAGATTGATAGATAGAATTACGCTTTATTGAACACCAATATTTTAATAGCATACCATCAATATTATAACATAACACATAAAAATATTAATTGCGTGCCAATAAATCGTTTTAATCGTTAAATGAAATGTATTGCTGTAAAGCTGATTAAATGGGATGTCCATTTTCATTGATTTTACGTTTAATTCATTTCGGCAATATGACCGAATGATTCCAACTTAAACTAAGACCTGACTGTTAGGTTTTTAAAATTATCAAATAATTTCCCCTGCTCTGGGCGGAGCGGGGGGGGAGTATATCTATGTTCCTTCTTTTGCCCTTTATGTTCCGATTGTGAAAGCCTAGTTATGATGGTAAATTCATTTAAGCGTTCCAACCTTATTTTTTAAAACCCACATAACCAAACCAGCAGAAAGAAATAGTAATACCAGTAATCATAATTAATAACTCTTGCCAAAGGAAACTAGGCCTTATTAATAGCGGTCACGGTCGCTTTCTATGTCAGGGGATTACTTTCACCATACTCATGGGTAATGCAAAGTTCTATAAATAGTGTTATGTTACTGAACTTGAAATAGGACGATCGATGTTTTGTCAACATGGCAACCCTTTTTATAGAAATGGTATTGGATGTTTTAACGGGGAAGTTTAGGTTTTATTGGTTTATTTTCGTAATCTGTTTATATGTTTTTTTATTGTAAAAAGTATTTAATTTCCACAGTGTTTTTTTTCTACGTTGAATTCCACATAAATGTGAGAATGAGGCTGGCATGTAAATATTATTATTCACATCTACACGCTAACATTTACATTAATAAGATTTTTTTAATAATCTCCGTCTTAATATAAATAAAACTTTTTAGTAGTTTTAGTAGTCTAGTTTTTTTCGTAGAAGACTAAAAGAACGAAAAATTATTAAATAAAAAATATACATGTCAAATTTAACACCTCCTCCTTTTTTTGTTTCTTTTTTTTTTGTTTTCGTTGGCGCGTAAATGCAACCATTTATATGTATACAGGGTGTGAACCAACCTTTCTCGAAGCCGTCAACCATGCATTCTAAGAATCTCTACGCAGAAATAATTGCTGGAAATCGATTTTTTTGGGGTGAAAGCTTACGTTTTCGGTAGAATTAAATGTTATTTACTTAAAACATTGGTGGATGCATTGTAAATTATTGTACAACATTTAAACCTTGGATTAAAAAAAGCATGTGATAAAGTTGGAACTAACTTTAACCCATAATCTTCGTAACTAGAAAGTTCCCAGGTATGGTTTAAAACAAAAAAAATATCGCTAGTTCATCTCAATCGAGTTGTTTTACTGCTTAACCGGTCTATCCTTTGGTGACTGATGATCAATAAATTAAGGCCCCCAGACAGGGCTTACAAACTAATTAAAAACCGCTCGCCAAGGGCACCCCCTGTGGGATACGGACCTCGGCTTAGGGCGTCATTGGGGGAGGGCAGCAAAGGTGGCTGGGTCGATTAAAAGTGCAAGTGTTTAATATAAGGGTTTAAACACCTTTTACACATCTTGTGCAGCAAAAAAACAGTTAACCGTTACCTGAGTTTACAACACCGCTTCAACGAACCGAGATTTTATCAATAAAATATGCATTGAAATTAAATACAGCCTGTATTTTGGTTTTATCAGTCGATTTTGTTTTTGGTTCTCATTTGACTTTTTTTTTCGGGGATTGAAAAGAAATCATCAAATAACTTTTCCCGCTCTGGGCGGAGCGGGGGGGAATGTCAGACTTATACTGACTAAAACCCACCCATGTTCCTTCTTTTGCCCTTTATTTTCCGGGCCGGCGGTATCTCTTCCGAACAAACCCGGCAGGCCCTGGCAGGCCGCTTTGCTTTGCTGACATTTCTTTCAGGAGCGCGTGGAACACGAACGCGCCGGCGCATTACCTTGGGAATTTGGAATTTCAATTTATCGTCTTGTGGCAGTCAGTAGTTTCAATCACTTGAAACTCATCATCCCGTATTCGTGAACCATTTAAACTATTTTTATTCTTGTTATGTATTTTATCGTATCTGCCCTTGTTTTTGCTCAGGTCCATCAGAATAAAACCCAGGACACACAGTGGTTGTAAGCGCGACTGCTGAGCATGCATGCTCAGCAGTCGCGCTTACAACCACTAGACCAACAAGGCAATCAGTTTCATAAAAATATTTATGATTGTTTTTTTTTCATAATTACGTAATTAACTACCAGTAGCGTATGACGAGTAATCTGATTACGCACGCAGCCGCAATTTTTTCAACAAATTTTCACCGCTTTAAAATGCGGAATCTTTTAAAGTGGCTGAATCGGGTTATACATTTAGCAGCACAGTCATTTCTCCCAGAATAATTCGTTTGCAGTTTTTCGTAGTATCACTATACTGCTTACAAAACAGAAAACGTTGGGGTGTCATGTTATTTGAAACTGAAAGCTTTGACACTAACTTTAAAGCTTGTTTTAAATTTTCGCTTTTTTAAGTCTTAAATGAGTCGATAGTAGCAATAGACAAAAGATTCATTATTATTATTAATTAAATCTAAATCTCGTAAGTCTAGGAGACCTTTTTATTTTACATTTATCTATCTGTGCCCAAAGGTTTCACCCTCTGCTCTGCTCCTAAATGTTGTAGCGCATTGCATAGCCTTTTTTTGCGGATGGGAAATCATCAAATAACTCCCCCCACTCTGGGCGGAGCGGGGGGAAGTGTCAAACTTTTATCGACTAAAATCCACCCATGTTCATTCTGTGGCTCTTTATTTTCCGGGGCCGCGGTATCTCTTTCGAACAAAACGCAACCCTGGATGTTGCATAGCCTGAGCGCGAGAGAGGCAGAAGTTATTTGATGATTTCTCATCCGAAAAAGGGCTCTTTTCATCCATATTGCAGTGAAACAGTCAACAGGAATTTTTGATTTCTAATCTTTTGATTTTTAATCGAATACTAAATTTCGTATGGTTTTAAACTATTGGTATCTGCCACAAGTTATAGAACTGATGAACATTGTAGCTATCCAAAAACCAAGTAACGTTACTGCACAAGTGCAGCAAGTGTAGCTAAGCACACTTGTGTCGCAAACAGTCGCACGTCACATCACTACGCAGAATCATTTGAAAGCCAGCCGGCTCAGGACGCCGGTGATCCGGCACATCAGTAACTGGAGCACTTTGACGCAAAACCGGATTGACACCGCGTGCACTACGGCTTGCAGGACCAGCCGACCGATTAATCAAATATTTATACTTTTTTTAGGATGATATAAATAAGTATCTAGGCGAAATATTTTAGCGTTTATCGGAGATTTTGAAACGCTTAGTTGACATTTCCCGTGACCCAAGGGTTGGTTTTTACCTTGGCCATAGGCTAAGCGTTACCACCATAGAAATATTAAAACTCTTTTCTGTTGTCTATGGTGTCTTAGGGAAATTTCCAATTGACGGTGGCGTTGAAGACGAATTTATGACGTTATTTTTAAGTTTACTTTAAATTGGGTTCTTGAGGTTATTTTAATTTATAAGTAAAACAATGAGCATCAAAAAAATATATTTACGTCGTCAATAATACACATCATTCAATTTTATAATTTTCAATACAATTTTATATTTTTCATTACAGTTTTATAATTTTCATTACCATTTTATAATATTAATTACAATTTTATCATCTTCATTACCATTTTATAATATTAATTACAATTTTATCATTTTCATTACCATTTTATAATATAAATTACAATTTTATCATTCTCATTACAACTTTATCAATTTAATAATCATTTTACCTTTGCGCTTTAACTGCAAGGTTCTTAGCTATTATAAAAAAGCGCATACAACATACAGCTAAAGTAAGTGAAATACCTATTACCGTCACAGTCAATCTAGTCATACTACACTGAGCATCATAATACATCTACCGCCTGACCATCACGCCAAGCTATTCAATTTGCAGCGAAACTGAATCAAAGCGACTGCACGCCACCGTACTCAATACAGCGAGAATATCAGGATGTCTGAAACTTCTCAAGCTGCCAGTCTGTATAGTTAGTACAGACATAGTTAGGCTTGTGGAATGAGATCAAGAGTGTTCTCTTTGACATGGTTTTTTGGTCCTAGAAGCTTTGGCTTCGGGAAAACAATATATAGGCGTGTTTGGTATAAAGATTGTACCAAGTGGCTTCAACGAAGTGATGGGAGCTTATTAAAGGTGTAAAATAATAAACGCAAGACCGCCCATGTCCGGGGTTGCGGGTTGTTCGAAAGAGATACCGCGGCCCCGGAACGTAAAGGGCAATAGAAGGAACATGGGTGGGTTTTAGTCAGTACAAGTCTGACACTCCCCCCGCTCCGCCCAGAGTGGGGGTAGTTATTTGATGACTTCCAATCCGCAAAACAAGGGCCTGCACTGTAAGAAAGAGCTAGTTAAAAGAAAGGGATTTCTCTTTACTTATGTCTAATAAAGATTTTACTAATTAAACAAACTCACAATGATCTCTCCTTTGATTCCTTCGTTTCTATATTTTACCATAGAATAGAATAGTACTAAGTATCGTTTTTTTTTTAAATTAATCTCGCCAGCAGTTTCTGTGTTTTTCATACCAAATTTACGTTTGATGGCGAGATGCGCTCGTTTCTTATAAGTACACATAAACCTTATACTATCTTTTTAAATGCTAAATATATTGTACTGTTTAACACAGAACTAAGTTTAAAAAAAATGCAAAGAAATATTGACACAACAACTTCCATCTGACAGAATTCGCTTCTCAACAAAGAAACGCGAGTTAGGCTGTAGTCGTAAATAGTATAATAATATATACTTTTTAGTACACCAAAATTAAAACAACTGTTTTACAATATTATTTCCAACAGAATAGTGTTAATTTTGCAACTGCAAAGCCCAAAAGGTAACTTAACAAATAATTTTTTAACCTTACATCACTACTAACTCATCATTCATTCTCATTGTTGCAAATAAATATATCTGAATCTGAATCTGAATCTCATAAACCTATCTATCTGCGACGATGCACAATACTTCATCAGGGCTAGATCAACAAACCTTTATCCCTTCTCCAACCATCTACGGCAAAACGACGTGTTTCGAAATCGGATTAGTTTCGTAGTAATCCTATTGATAGGCCATCTAAAAGCACCATAGGTATTCCTTTCAATTAAGACTCCCACAGATACGACCCAAACATGGCAGTCTAGGCTATGAATAGGGCAACAGTACCGTTAAAGGTGAGTAAGATATTTAGTTGATGGGCAGTACTATGAATTTGGACGAGTAAACTGATAACATCAAGCTATTCATTAACTAGCCTTCTAGCTGTTTATGGCTATATGTAATTGCTATACAGGCTTCGGTCATGAACTTTAGGTCGTTTACTACACTTTAGAGTCGTCTTTTCGAAACTATTTCTCATCATTTTCCTGCCCTTGTCCCATTCTAATTGGGATCGGCGCAACAAGTTTTCTTCTTCCATTCTCCCCTGTCAGACGTCACGGCATCATTTACTCCTTTCTCCTACATACATTCCTTACACTATCACATCAGGTGAGTTGTGGCCAAACACAAGCATATATACTGTTGGCGCAGTGGCAAAGCGTTTGACTGCTGCGCTACGCGTGGCGAGTTCGATCCCACACAGAAAAAATATCTGTATGAATATGACCTACAAAAAGTTGCTCCGGGTTTGGCTCTTTGTGTATAGGATTTTAAACGTCACGATGCCGGTGAAATTTAAAATGCAGCGCAAAGTTTAAAAACAAAAATAGTTTCACAAAAAAAGAATATCCTAATACCTTGATGACATAAATCTAACATAACCTTTTGGCTAATACAACACGGTTCTAAATGCATGGCTCAATAAAGTTCATCTCAAGCTCAACGGACCTCAGTGCCGAAAGTCGTTCGTCACTAGACCCGGCACAAATACCCATCCATATACAAATGTTTGTTCAGACAGAGAACAAACCCGCCAACGGAAATGCAGCAGGTAACCAATCAATCATTGCACCGAACATACCACCCTTCACTGACAAGCTTATTTCTTCTCCAATCACATCAAAGCATTCTCCCACAAACAAATTACCGCACACAAAATCTCAAGCATGATTTAATCCATGTTTGTCGTGTGAATTACATCGGCCACGGCTATCTGCGTACGGAACACATCAATCAACAATCCCATTTGCATTACCAACATAACTTGAACTGCGGCCAATAATATAACTAAATTCAAAAGTACTGTATTTGACAGGTCGATGCGTTTTTCCGTAACAAGCAGCGCCACACTTGAGTACCAAGTTAAGTTGGTCGTTGCAATGTTTACTGATTTGTTACGCTACTCAACGGCATACAGTTTACATGTGCCGTATAAGGGAATGAGTTTCATTCAATATGGCGACGATCTGTTTTGTTAATGTCAGTGTGTGCTAGTGATCTAGATATTCTAGATCACAAAGGTTGTCTGGAATTGATTGTCGTAAGTTAAGGATTGAATGATGGTCTTTGAAACGATTGTATTATTGTAGAATGTCTTCTGTTCTAAGAAGAAATGAATAGACAGGCGATTTTTTGTAGATGTATTAAAGGGGTGGGTAAATTCAGAGATCCAAAATATACAAACTACTATTCTTTTTCTTTATCAGTTATAAAGGGTGCAAAAGTATCCTAAACGAAACTGAAAAGCACGTGCCTTTCGGGGCAGTCGGACTCGCTAGGGGTCCATACAAACTTTTGTTATGCCATATCCCTATAAGGGTTGATTTTTTCTATAAGGTTTCTATTTTACTATTGAGGAACGGAACCCTAAAAAGTACATTCAACAAATTAATTACCTACTTACAGCTTATTAGTTCTACATATACACCATGCAGTGGCGAGCTTAGAAGCCAACAATACGGCAAGGCTATTAGGCAAGCAGTCGTGCTATTCTAGATACAGCGTCGAGCTTAGCGCTGCCGCGGCGTCAAGTTTCATAGACAGCCGTCTTCTTAGAGAATAGCACTATTTATTTTTCAAGTCAGGTCTATTGATTGGTCAGGTTAGAATGGCAAGCTTTTAGGTTTTTTTGTAAGTACCGCTACTAAATATCACCAAATTATTTTGATAAATGTGCACCGTTTTTCACCCACAATGCACAACAACAAACGGCGGACGATTGAAAAACGAAAATAATTCAGGACGAGGTTGCATTATGGTCGAGCATGGTCAGCTGTGGTTAGCCGTGGAAGGCCCAATTGTGGTATCCAATGACGCAGTTTACAACCACAAAACATGTACAATATGTAAGAGCATTACATATTGATACCGACGCGACAATGTGTTCCTGAAACCTCCATTTCATAAAATGGCGGATAAGCAAACATTATAATGAATAATGTGGCCAAGTGTCCACATTATAAAAACCAAGTGGCCAAGTGGCCATTTTAGACCCACAGGGGTCTAAAATGGCCAAATCTAGGGAATTTAGCAGAATCATAATAGGATAATGAATTACTTAATTTTTTTTATATAATAATATTGTGAATTGTCACTTTGTGACCATTTTACGCATATTATCGGTATTCATCTCTTTCACCTACATATTATGTGTCTACTTAAACGGCCATTTTAAACCCCCTTTGGTTCTTTTTGCATTCAATTATAAAGTTCTGTCTATTAATAAATCATAAGCCACTCAATATTACGGCATTCTATATACAGAAACACCAAGAAGTTCCAGAGCAATTTCCAAATGAAATAAGTCGAAAGCACTTGAACTGACCTGGAAATTGAACCTGACTCAATATAGCTCGACAACCACGCTAACAATCATTAGACTAAAGCGGCAAAACCGTACTGTCTCGTTAAACTATACTAGCCCTTTTTTACGGATAGGAAATCATCAAATAACTTCCCCAGCTCTTGGAGGGGAGTGACAGACCTTTAATGACTATGTTCCTTCTTTTGCCCATTATGTTCCGGGGCCGCGGTATCTCTTTCGAACAACCCGTAAGGCAGGCAGTGGCCCTGACAGGCCCCTCTGAAGTAAACAAACCTTCAATTATGAACTTGAGTCAAAAAGACTATCTAAATTAAAAGCTTACCTAGATTGTGTGACATTATCTCCCCGATCCTATCAGTAGGTTTCCCTGTCACCACTATCCGACGGATTAATACAATCGACTCGACGCGGACGTTATCCAAATCTGTGAGCATATATCTCTCATGTATGGGAGATATGTATAAAACGTAAGCTATATCTGAAAGCTTACTATAATATGAATCATTACCTTGAAGATAAAAAGGCTTGGGATTAAGCTGCCCCAATTTAATTTGCTCTGTGAGTGTCAAAATTTTCCTTTGTTTCACCTATTTATTGTTTATTCCTTTATTTTATACAATTTGACATTACTTTGTTTATTTTTTTATTTTTACATTTCTTTTTATTATTATTATTTGTGACATTTTATTTTCCTTATTATTTTAATTTATGACATTTTATGATTTCATTATGATCTCATTAATTTAATTTTGTATTTTTTTTTATTTTTATTTGTTTATTGTGAATGTGAAGACCATGTGGATCATTTCTTTTAATTACTTTGTTTTTTGACGATAGTCTGGCAGTTTGAGTACTATAAGCGACCTACACAAATGTCCTTTTTTTGGTATTGTTCGTCGTGTCGTTGAGCTCCTTGGGTTATGAGTTGAGCTACACGATAACTGACAAATGCTTGCACTGACTGGACAGGTCCACTCAATCTGTGTAGTGCTTTCTTAAAAAGACCATTTCAGACACTATCTGCATGGTCCTCATGTAAGTTGACCAAGATTATTTTGTCTGGACCTTAAAAGAGACTATGATCTCTGAGTTTGTTTCGGCTGCAGTAGTCGGGTATGAAACACCGGCCTCATCTAGTTTAAAAAAAATGACGTGTAAAATTGTTTGTGAAAACCTACTTGCAAAATAAACATCATTTATCATTTTATCATTTATGTATGGGATTAAAGTCTATACGTTGGTAGGTAGGTACTGTGCGAAATGCGCTAAATTACTACAATAAAAAGCGCATAAACCGGATAGTTAGGAAGTCGGCGGAATGATTCCGCCGACTTCCTAACTATCCTACTTATTACTTATATAATATTATAAACGCGAAATTTGTTTACAATACATTTAGGTTATACATCAGAATAGCACATCAACTACAATTCATAAAGATATACTGTATATTCTATCACCACACGAGTGAAAACGCGGGGCGCAGCTTGTAAAATAAGGATGGTATTTAAAAGTACTTCAATTTATTCCCATTTCATTTACCTAATTTTGCCTGTGTTCCACCAAATATACTGAATGTGCACGAAAATATGTTAATTAAAATATGTCATAACGAGCATCAGCGCACTACAATAAAAAAGTGTTATATCTTTATCCATTTTCTATTAATGCAAGTCGTTACTGGCCATAGGGGGTCACAGTTTTAACCTAACGTAACCTACGCATTTTTTTAACATTCAGGAAAGAATATTTGGTGCACGATCAGTATTTTTGGTGAACACAAAAATATTATCCGTAAAATAATAGCTGTTACTGAGAAATTCGTGATGGAAAAACTCATAATCTTGTCCGACCCAGAAGTCGAACCGAGAACCTCAAGCTCTGCAGTGTCCATGGGAAAAAGATTAAGCCAATATCTACTACGCAGGTCCAGGCCTGGTTCGTGGACCGTCATCGAATTTCCACTTTTAGTACATTATACGGATCAATTCACCACGTATGTATACCGTCACCATTTTGGGATCTCCAGAGATTAAATTAGTTAAACAAACCACTTGGGTTTGTATCTGTATTTTGACAGCAAACAGTTGAAAAAAAAACATTGCACCTATAAATGAGGTTTTAATGCGTTATAAACTTTTTCGTCAGTCGACCTGAAAATTGTGTAAACTGTTTTAACAATGTTTCGAAACTTATCCTTACAAACAGCTGAAAACATTCTACCTACATGAAAACTGCACCGTATCATGCCTCCAAATTAAAAGTATGTTATCAAATTACAAGCACTTCTACCCCTTTGTGCATAAAGTTATGTCCTGTGACCTAGTTGCATAGTTTTTGAACATCACTGAAAACGGACAGACAATGCCTGTAAAAGTTTTTCGAAAAAAAAAACGCCATTTTGTTCATGGTCAAATTTTTAGGCACTCAAGTTTAAAAATGCAGGCGTAGATAAAACTTGTACGAGTTGTACGTGTTAGTATGATTTTATTCAAAGGATAAAAGTGTGAAACTCTATACTACTATACTTTTCATTGGTTGTTACTGAATGCTTTTGTAAGGTCAAGTAGAAAACTGGACTTTTCTATGTTTATAGGGTGTATAAGTACCTTTAACGAAGCCTATTGCCGGTTGAGCAGCTATCAACCTCATTGATTGACGTAAGAGATGCCATTGACAAAGAAAAAACTAAATGAAAATTGCGAAGCCGCACGTGTCGTCCCCGTTATTGCTATATTTATTCTGTTCCTTTCCCAGCAATAATATTTGTTAATATTTGCTTTTTTTTGTTTGATATACAAATTGCATGGTTGACGGCCTCGTAAAAGGTTCCATGTAGGTACACCTTATAATTCAAAACTTTTGGATGACTTACGATATTAGTAGATTATTAACCAAGGGGATAAAGCAGTGTCTTCTGTCACGGGTGACGATTTAAATCTCGAGCGTAACGAAGGACACGAGATTTACCCCCGAGCGCAGCGAGGGTGTTAAAAACTTAAATCACGAGCGAAGCGAGGGATTTAAGACGAGTCCTGAGTGTAGCGAGGGTTTAAGTTCACCCAAGACTAAGACAGCTTTATCACCGAGGAAAATACTCTACTTTTCGTACCATTTGCGAAAAAATTAACACATAAATAATATGAGATAAGCATTTATTAAAAATAATGACAATTAAAAGTCGAAACATTGGTCCAATTATTGATAGACTGATTTACATTTTTGTTTGGTACATTTTATTGTTGATGAGTTGATTTGAATCCGACAATTCACTGTCACTGTCGCTTTGATTTAACATCGTAACGTATTTTTAGAACATTAACTTATTTATAAAAATAAATTAAAATAAACTTAACGTTTATTTATGTATTTGAAGAAAACAAAAACGCGGCAAATTCCTAGACTAATATTTTTTGTCGGAAAAGCAAAGGCACCAAGCTCATACGGCCTCATCGGTTTTCGTAATTTTATTTAATAATCTTAACTGCATAATAAATGCGTATTCCTTTTTCAAAAAGATGTATATTGCTTTATATATAAACTCAATGGCGTAAACACAGATGTAGTTCAGTATAAATTTCGGTAAGTATTCCAAATTTAAATCACATTCTCCCCCTAGAGCATGGGTTCCCAACCAGTGGGGCGCGCCCCACTTGGGGGGCGTAGGGTGATCCAAAGGGGGGCGCGATGAGTGAGAGCTCAAGTATGAAGTAAAACTTTTTCTTGAACGGAAAGGCAAAACGGACTTACATAATTCTTTCACAAATGATACATTTCAATTATCTCTTGGATATCTTGCGGATATTTTTGAATCTCTGAATAGCCTAAATTTGAAGCTACAAGGAAACATGACATCGAATATCATGGCTCACCACGATGTTGTCAAAGCATTTGTTGAAAAACTGCAACTACGGGAAATTCAAGCTAAAAATTACTCAGCGTTTCCTAAACTATCCTCAATGCTGGATGAAAATCAAGAAACTGCACATTTGTCTGTACACATAATGTGTCATTTGAAAACCCTTGCTGTTGAATTTTGTAGATATTTTCCCGAAAACTTTTCTGAAAACCCAATTCATAAATGAATAAGAAATCCATTTGTGATTAATGTCGAGCAATTGCCCGAAATATTGCAAGAAGAAGCTTTGGACGTTAAAAATTATTCGTCTGCTCACGATAATTTCAGCCACATTATACATGGATTTGACTGAATTTTGGGTAAAATATAGTGCCCATTTATCCTGTTGTCGGCAAGAAAGCACTGCGTATTCTTTTACCGTTTTCGACTACCTATCTATGTGAACGGGGTTTTTCGACGCTGGTGGGTATAAAAACGAAGCAAAGAAATAGACTTCATGTCGAAAATGATCTACGCTGTGCACTGACCAACATGAAGCCTAGAATTGATAAATTGGTTAATAAAGTGCAGGCACAATGTTCTCACTAATCGTCATTATTATACGATGTACACAATTAATAAAGTCCCTTATAGTTTTGCATCGTTTGTTTTTTTGACCATTGTATTTGAGTTGAAATAAGGGGGGCGTAGTATTTTAGCGTAAGCTTTAGGGAGGCGCATAGGGTAATAGGTTGGGAACCCCTGCCCTAGAGGATGAATGAAATTCAGTACAATTTTCTTTCCCTGTTTTTAACAGATTAAAAATAACTATTGTTATGTTCGCTTTTTGTGGCATAGAATGTCACTTTTTTGAGCAAGTGGTACGAAAAATATATTATGTATGATCTCTCTCCGGTCAGATCGGAATGCCGTCCCATGAATCATTCTTCTCTTCCTCTGTGCTAAATTTCATCAAGATTCGTTCAGCCGTTTTGACGTGAAAGAGTAACAAACATCCATACATCCTCACAAATATTCGCATTTATAATACATAATAGTATTTTCCTTTATTATTTATTAATCTCCTTTATTCAGTTAAATACATACTAATTACATTTTTAAATATTTCTTAATAAAAACATAGAAAACAAAAAAATAAACATTTAAAAATACAAAAAATAGTAGCCTGCCGGTATCGGGAACAGGGTCCAAGCTACCGGTGGTTAAGGTTCCAGAGACAGGAACCTCCTCACAATACGAGCCGTATCGAGGAATACTGCCTTCTGAATCAGGCCCTTGACCTAACCGCCTAGGGAGAGTTTCGACAGATGTTCGTCGAGGCTCCTGGCAATCAAGCCATTGGCCGTTAAGACAATCGGCACAATGATAGCCGAGTTCAAATTCCGCATGTCTCCTTATTTTTAAGTGAATACGGACATTGTTTTTTTTTTTTATTTGACTACTGCGCTGCGTGTCGCGGGTTCGATTCCCGCACGGAACAAATATTTGTATGAGCTGCAGATAGTTGTATCGGGTCTAGCTGTTTGTGTGTTTAAATGTTTGTAAACGCACCCACGATACAGGAGGAATTCCTAGAGTGGGGTAACCTGTTTAGTAAAAAAAAAAAAGTACTGAAATTTTGGTCCGGTTAATAGCAATTTTACATTGGCAAGAAGGACTAACCAACATTTAATGATTGTACAGAGTGAATCGAGCCGTTTCAAGCAGCAGATAGTTTCTTAAGTGGCATTCTGCAATTATATTATATTGTATGTTAACCACATTTAATTCTAGCTCGAGGTGAAAGCCTGGGGATCCGTCACACAAGGTATCCTAGTATGGACTTCAGTCTCTCACAAAGGAACATATTTTTTTTTGCATTTGTTACAATGTTATTCTTATATTTGTATTTATTAGACCTATATGCCAATGTGTTACCTTTGTGCAGAGAGAAAATAAAGACTAAAACACTGGTTTGAATAAGTTTTATGGTGTTCATGAAAATGGTCATAAAAGATGGTGGTACTCTAAAGAAATTATGCTTGACCTAGACTTACCTGGGCTTTGAATAGACGCCCTGATTAGAGGTGTTGAAGAACATACTTTGCTTATATGTTTCTCAACTTGCAACTTGTACGAGCAAATCTATGTCAGTATCGTCACTATCATAATTTAAAGCCTTATCCATCCATCACTAATTAAACTAGTCAGTTTACTTTTTACTCTAAGGACCTATTTTTACAGGGCCCCCAATAGACTTTATGCTTTGGCAAATCTTTTAATTAGGGTTTACCTATTAAGTTTTTTTTTAACCGACTTAAAAAAATTAGCAAGATATCAATTCGACTGTACTTTTTTATGGTTGTTACCTCTAAACTTTCGACTGAGTGAACCGATTCTTTTTTTTATTTGAAAGCTGGTGCTTCTCGTATGGTTTCATTTTTTTTTTCTGAAAATGGCATCCTTTAGAAAACCATATCAGTCTTATTTTTTCCTTCTAATGTATACATATAGAAGACATGACAATATCTCTCAGTAGCAACTGAAAATAATCGATAAGAAATTGTGTGAGATATTTTGCAAAAAAGTTTTTTTAACTTTAGCATTTTTAGTTATTGGTATAATGCCATCTCACACATTTTTTTTATCGAATATTCAGTTTCCATTGTTCCTAAACGATATTAGCAGATCATTCATATATATTTTTTCTTTTTCAACTCATAAATTACTCAAGCCCGATGACACGGTTGGCGCAATGGCTGCTCAGCCATTCGGCTGCCGCGCTGTGTGTCGCGGGTTCGATCCCCGCACGGAACAAATATTTGTATTACATACAGATAGTTATTCCGGGTCTGGCTGTTTATGCATTTGAGTTTAAATATTTGTTAACCCACCCACGATACAGGAGAAATTTCTAGCGAGGTGCAACGTTTTTGCACGGCAATGTATATAACAAAAGGAATTATGAAAAAATACGGTTGAACATAGAACCTCCTCGTTTTTTGAAGTCGGTTAAAAAGGTTTTAATCGTTACTCCATTTGATTTAACCATCCAACATAATTTACTTATTTCAAGATCCTTTCATCGTAAAAAAATAACTTTCACATATGACCTGAAAGAGGCCACGTATTAATTAAAATATTTTTAATTACATTTAATTAGTGTTAAGTACTACTTGACGAGGTTGAAGCACCAGTAAATGTAAGTTCCGTTGGAGTTTGTGAGCCGTGTAGATTATGATATAATAATTAACTTAATAAGTTATGTTAATATTAAATATTTTCAACGATTTGTTGGCAGATAAGCGATAAGCGTTAGACCATCCAGCATGACCTGTTTTTGTTCATTACAAGTACTTTGTTTTTTTTTTTTTCGGACAGGAAATCTTCAAATAAATTCCCCCGATAAAGTCGGAGCGGGGAGAGGAGTGTCAAACTTTTACTGACTAAAACCCACCCATGTTCCTTCTTTTGCCCTTTACGTTTCGGGGCCACGGTATCTCTTTGGAACAACCCAAAACCCAGGGGCCGTGGCAGGCCCCTCTGCTTTGCTGACATCTCTTTGAGGCGCGCGTGCAACACTAAAGTGCCTTTGACACGGCCTGTTCAGAACAGTTCTTCTGCTTAGGCAGTAGAACGTTTTTTTTATGATTTTTGAAGGACAATGGAGCTTATAATTATAAACTCCATCGTCCCCTTCTTCCTTTTAAGTTGACTTGTCAGACTGTCACAGTAAGTGGCCAAGCGCCACTGGTGTTCCACTAAAGTCCACTAGTGGGAACAATTGAAACACGTCAGCAAGTAAAACATACACCAAACAGCATCTCACCCGTATTGACGCACCGATAATAATGGCTTTTTAAACAATTACAGAAAGCTGCTGCTGCTGTTGACATTTTAAATATTAAAGGGGTCTAAAATTAAATTTCAATGTTAAAGGATTATTTACCACATTGCCTCGTCGAGAGGGTCTGTAAATATTGACAAGAAGCCACTTTCATACTTTTCAAACAATGAGCGTATCCCTCATTCTTTACCAAGCCCATTTATTTCGTTATTTTTTATAAACAAACTAGCTTTTGCCCGCGGCTTCGCTCGCGTTAAATACGGGGTAACACAGTTCCCCTTGCGCCTTATTGATTTGTAATAGCAACGCTAAGTTTTCCCTTTTCTTCCCTCTTTCTCCCTCACATCCCACTTTTTTATAAAAAATAGCCTATGTCCGTCTCCTGGTTCCCAACTATCTCTGTACCAAAATTCATCAAAATCGGTGTAGCCATTAAAGCGTGAAGAGGTAACAAACAAACAAACTCACTTTCGCTTTTATAATATTATAGTAAGGATTTTTTATAAACAAATTACCGTTTTCACTAACAACAACTTGCCGTCTTGCCGTCTGACTTGGCTTAACTTGCCGTCAAGAAATATTTCTCAGGTATGCTGGTTTCTTCACGATGTTTCTTTCACCGAAGCAACTAAATAATTACACAATCCTTACTAATATTGTATTTAAAAGCGAAAGTGAGTTTGTTTGTTACGTCTTCACGCCTAAATGGCCAAACCGATTTTGATGAATTTTGGTACAGAGATAGTTGGGACCCTGAAGACGGACATAGGCTAAAAAAAATTGGGAGAAAAAGGGAAGAAAAGGGGAGAGAAAGTTTTTTTTCGGTCATTTCGCGGGTTAAAGTTAGCGTAACTAATTCACGCGGACGAATTCGCGGGCGGAAGCTAGTAATATTATAAATGCAAATGTTTGGGAGGATGGATGGAGGTATGGATGTTTGTTACTCTTTCACATCAAAACGGCTGAACGGATCTTGGTGACATTTGGCACAGAGGTAGATTAAAGTCTGAAATAACACATAGGATACTTTTTTTCTATATCAAGCGGGCGAAGCCGCGGGCGCCAGCTGGTATTATAAACGCGAAAGTTTGTATGAATGTTTCTTACTCTTTCACGAAAAAACTACAGAACGGATTTTAATGAAACTTTAGAGTAATATTAGCTTACCTGCATCAGAATAACACATAGGCTCACAATAATTCACAAAGATTTATTGTATACTATTTGGCGCCCGCGGATTCGCCTGCGAGATATCGAATAAAAAAGTATCCTATGTTTTATTCCAGACTATAATCTACCTCTGTGCCAAATTTCATCAAGATCCGTTCAGCCGTTTTGATGTGAAGTAACAAACATCCATACCAGCCATCCATCCATCCTCACAAACATTCGCATTTATAATATTAGTAGGATTTTATCACCACGCGAGTGAAACCGCGGGCGCAGCTAGTTAAATATAATATGGCAAAGGTGTTGTTTACTTTTCAACAATATACCACCGATTATACCGACACGCAAAACTATTTATAGAAAACTCTTAATTAACACAAACGTTATCACGAAAAGAGTTTCCTCGTGTATTTCACAACTAGATTTTGCCCGCGGCTTCGCTCGCGTTAAATTCGGTAGCGCCTTATTGATTTGTAGTAGCAACGCTAAGTTTTTCCGTTTCTTCCCTCTTTCTCCCTCATATCCCACTCTTTAAAAAAAAATAGCCTATGTCCGTCTCATGGTTCCCAACTATCTCTGTACCAAAATTCATCAAAATCGGTTATCCATTAAAGCGTGAAGAGGTAACAAACAAACAAACAAACTCACTTTCGCTTTTATAATATTAGTAAGGATATTATCGATATTTTATTTAAATGTTGACATCATTGTTTAACTTTAACCTTACGTAGAGATAGTAAACTAATAATATGTATAATTTATGTTAGTACTTAAGTATTATCAACTGACCTGTACTGTAGTTATGCTAAACATAGCATACATCTCAAGCATAATATTGGAAACAATCAATTAACTCGGCTATCGCTACGCTTATCGGCAACGCATTGTTTTTAACCGACTTTCAAAAAGGAGGAGGTTCTCAATTCCACTGTATTTTTTTTTGTATGTAAAAACTGGAAAATTGTTTTACTTGCGGAAGTCGGTGGAAAAAAAAACAATGAATCAAAAAAAGTCACTCACTTCCAGAGGTAATCATATTTTTCACTTTTTTGTGTTTTTTTTTGCAAAAATCATTTTTCAGACGCTTTCATTTTTCGAACAACTTTCTTCGTTACAGACTTATTTCACTGACTGACACTTCGTCAGTCAAGTTTTTCTTTTTGACGTTACTTTACGAAGAATAGGCTTCTTTTTGACGTTACTTTACGAAGAATAGGCTTCTTTTTGACGTTACTTTACAAAGATTAGGGCCTCTTTGGTCTAGCCCGTGGGTCTAGCAGTAGCAAGAGCGACTGCGAAGCACGGTACGGTTGGCGCAGTGGCTGAGCGATTGACTGCTGCGCTACGTGTCGCGGGTTCGATTACCGCACGGAACAAATATTTGTACGACCTGCAGATAGTTGTTTCTGGTCTGGTTGTTTGTGTATTTTATTTATTTGGGACAAAAAACAGTTACACGATACAATATTGATATTTTGTTTAAAAACAATACAAATATTTTAAAAAAAATAAAAAAAAAAAAATACAGTCGAATTGAGAACCTCCTCCTTTTTTGAAGTCGGTTAAAAACGCATAACCATCACCATTGTCCACGGAATAACGACGATATTAAATAAGGAAACGGACGTATATGTATAGAAAGGGAGAATTAAAAAACAAGATCCTAAAAGGTCACACTAACCAATTCTGGAAAGTGC
This sequence comes from Ochropleura plecta, assembly GCA_905475445.1. Classification (NCBI taxonomy): domain Eukaryota; kingdom Metazoa; phylum Arthropoda; class Insecta; order Lepidoptera; family Noctuidae; genus Ochropleura; species Ochropleura plecta. The sequence continues at coordinate 19,172,867 of FR997726.1, read as the reverse complement.
TCCCCGTTAAGACGTGGAACATAAATCACCAAATAAAAAAAGAGAAAAAAAAAGAATAAATGAAAAAAGAAACAATCATGAAGGATGAGCAGCAAGTAATTCTATAGCCATTTTTAGGGTTCCGTAGTCAACTAGGAACCCTTATAGTTTCGCCATGTCTGTCTGTCCGTCCGTCCGTCCGTCCTCGCTTAATCTCTGTGACCGTTAGCACTAGAAAGCTGAAATTTGGTACCAATATGTATATCAATCACGCCGACAAAGTGGTAAAATGAAAATTGGAAAAAAATGTTTTATTAGGGTAGCCACCCTATATGTAAAGTGGGAAGTGTTTTTTTTTTAAATTTTAACCCTAACGTGTGATATATTGTTGGAAAGGTATTTAAAAATGAATAGGGGTTTACTAAAATCATTTTTTGATAATGTCAATAATTTCGGAAATAATCGCTCCAAAAGTAAAAAACAATGTGTCCCCCCCCCCTCTAACTTTTGAACCATAAGTTTAGAAAATATGAAAAAAATCTGAAAAGTAGAACTTTATAAGAACTTTCTAGGAAAATCATTTTGAACTTGATTGACACAACAGTTTTTGTACAAAAAAGACAAAAAGTTGTACAAAATAATTTCCTCCTCCACCTTTAAACTCATAAGTGGGAACACTTATTGTGACGGACGGGAAACTACGGAACCCTACACTGAGCGTGGCCCGACACGCTCTTGGCCGGTTTTTTTTAAATTTCATTTGATTGTGCGCGAATATATCTAAATTTAAATGTACGACACAGGAGAAATTCCTTACGATTTTGTTAAAAAAGATTAAGATATGAGGGAGAAAGAGGAAAGAAAAGGGAAAACTTAGCATTGCTACTACAATAAATAAGGCGCAAGGGCAAAAACTACAGGTTGCAGATACCTGCAAATCAGGAAAGGGGGACTGTGTAACCCCGAATTTAACGCGAGCGAAGGCGTGGGCAAAAGCTAGTTCTCTAATATCTAAATGAGATAATACTCAATAACTGACATCTATTTCTAAGCTCATCCTTGGTCCGTTACTTATGAAATGGAGCACCCTTGTAGCGCAATTTACCCTACTTCCGACATCCGTTTGACCTTTCACTTTACATAAAACTAGAAAATACTTCAGTTCTTATTAGATTTCAAACTATTTATAGCAAGTAGATAATCCTTTATTGATAAAAGTCAAATTGAAATAAATCGTAAGGGTTTTGTTTCAAAGTTAATTTCAGCCATAGGCCACTGTAATCAGACTAAGTATATCGTTCTCACTGTTGGGAAACTAGCCTTCTTTGTAAAAGGTAGTGAACCAAAAACCACCATTCGGGCGCAGTATGCATCCATACTGCGCCCAACATCTGTGACATCTGTGGCTGTGACATCTCACATGACTTTGATTTTTGTTCCAAAAATCTGCCAATTTTATAACTATGTTTTCCTTCACTGTGGTGTTAAAATCATTGAATAACTTCGCCCGCTCTTAGCGGAGCGGAGTGTAAGACTTTTACTGACTAAAACCTAACCAGGTTCCTTTTTTGCCCTTTATGTTCCGGGGCCGCGGGTATTTTTTTCGAATAACCCGCAACCCAGGCATGCAGTGGCCTTGGCTGGCCTCTGCTTCACTGTGCTGTTCTATTCGAAACTTCGTGGGTTTCTGCCATAAGATAAAAATAAATCGGGCGATTACCACTGGACTATAACTCAATCATAATAAGTCTATTAGTTAGAATAGGCTCAACACTCTGGTAATGAAAGCTTAAGTCAAATACATAGGGTTGCGGGTTGCTCGAAAGATATACCGAGGGCCGGAAGGAACATGTGTTGACTTTAGTCAGTAAAAGACTTCCCTCGTTCCGCCCAGAGTGGGGTAAGTTATTTGATGTTTCTATCTATTTATTCGTTCTTTTGCGGTATCTCTTTCGAAGAACCCGTAACCCCGGCGCACAGTGGCCCTGGCAGGCCCCTCTGGAGGTGCGTACCTTGGCTTCGGACTAGAGACCTACGACTTTGCAGTCCGATGATCACAGTAATGGGCTATCACCGCGATATACTTACTAACAACTTTAAAACTAAGCTCAATAACAAAATGGCAATACATAACAATAATGTGCACTAAGAGGTCATATTTCGACTGTTAGATATAAATGTCCCATTAAAACTCCAGCAGTAAGTTTTTGGCTGCATTTTATAACATTTAAGTGTGATATACGTCTTCACATCTGTTGTTATAATGGCTAACCACCAGCGCTTAGCGGTCGTAAATATATGATTTGGGAAAACTCTGCGAATGTGCATCTTATTACGTTATCACTACGAATGTGAAAATTAAATAAAACATCGTAAATACTTAGTACCTACACGTCAAAATAAGGCCTATTTATGGCGGATGGTAAATTATCAAATAACTTCCCCAGGTCTGGGTGGAGCGGGGAGGAGTTTCAGACTTGTACTGACTAAACCCCACGCATTTTCCTTCTATTAACCTTTACGTTCCGGGGCGCCACGTTATGTCTTTCAAACAACCCGCAACCCCGGAAGGCGGTGGCCCTGGCAGGCCACTCTGCTTTGTTGACATCTCTTTGAAGCGCGCGTGGAACACTAACGCGCTGTCGACACGGTCTGTCGTCAAGTGTCTGGCTGTTTGTGTATGTGAGCTTAAATGTTTGTAAACGCACCCACAATACAGAAAAATTCCTTGTGGGGCAACGTTTCAATCTACGTAAGTGAAACTGCGGGATGCAGCTAGTCTAATATAACCATACAATAACCATTTGTTGACGGGCCTGTTGGTCTAGTGGTTAGTGGCCCTGACTGCTAAGCCGGAGGTCGTGGGTTCGATTCCCACCCAGGACAAACTTTGTGTGATGAGCATGATTGTTTGTTCTGTGCCTGGGTGTGATTTATCTATGATATGTATGTATTTATAAATTATATAAGAAGTATGTATATCAGTTGTCTGGTTACCATAACACAAGCTCTGCTTAGCTTGGGATCAGATAGCCGTGTGTGAGTTGTCCCAAGATATTATTATTATTTGTTTTGTGCTCATTTGCAAACCAGAACAGTTCTACTTAACCCTTTTGTATACAAGACACTTCAACCCTCATGAAAAACCTATTGAGGTTTGAACAGCCTTTTCAGAGACCATAGCCAACAAAGCGTGTCATTCAAAAAGGCCATAAAAAGGCCTCATATTAAACTCGTTTATGATTAACAGTTTATCGTAACGCTCTGTTTGAAACGGATTCCCTTCGTAAAAGCTGTTGTAATTTCGCGAAGGCATATTAAGTAGATTAATATCTTTACTGTTGGAATTGAAGATGGTATCGTTTGTGTGTTATGAATAGGATTAGTCCAGATAGAAGTTGTATTAGGCTTTTTTGCGGATGGGAAATCATCAAATAACTCCCCCCGAGACCAATGTTCCTTCTTTTGCTCTTTATGTTCCGAGGCTGTGGTATCTCTTTCGAACAACTCGCAACCCTGGCAGGAGGCGGTGGCCCTGGCAGGAGGCGGTGGCCCTGGCAGGAGGCGGTGGCCCTGGCAGGCCCCTCTGCTTTGCTGACATCTCTTTGAGGCGCGCGTGGAACACGAACGCGTCGTCGACATGGCCTGTCGTCAAAAGACGAACTGACGATGTGCTACCCATTGCTCGCCGTCCACAGACCCGCCATTTTTGAAGATGAGATTAAAAATTGGTGTTCCTCATTATATCAGAAAGAGGGATCTTTTTAGTTAATTAGTTACAAGTGTACTGTAGATGAAAATCAAGTCCGGTTGAGCAAGCAACAAGCTTGACCTGCGAGATGCCTTAAAAAAAGAAAAAAATGCAGCTAAGTTAACAAAATTCAAGTTTGGAAGCTGTGTTATTTCAGAAGTTCTTTTGCGAGTATAATACTATGTCTATACCTATCTTGGGAAAAGCCTGTCCGATTTTCTTGCTTCCAAAATCAGTGCAAAATGTGATGTTAATTGAAGCGTGTATATTCAAGGCATAACCCCAGCGGTCTCGGCCCGATCCCACACCAATCTGTCTTTATTTTTGGACGCGCTGGCCGACAACTTGATAAGCGCTTTGTTATTTGGGGTAAATTGATACACTATGGTCTATCATAGACTATAGTTATAAGACGTGGAGAGGAATTTTTACACTATAAATTATTAGACCATGGAGGTGGGGGAGGGGGGCGATTAGGTGTTATGCCATTATGGTGCTCAATAATACTCGTACAAATCAAGGAGTTGGATTATACTCAGTGTGAGTGAAACAAAGCTGCCAATGAGGACGTAGCACTCTTAAAATGTTGACCACCTCAGTTAGTTCTCATCATCACTTTTGTAAAGAATCAATGACTTATTGTCGGGCCTACGCTGTCCTCTCATACTAACGTTGTAAAACTAAATGATTTTAATAAAGGAGTTCCTTGCCGGTTCTTCTCTATAGGTAACGACCAACCCGAACCGTGTACCTTTTCTCAACGTGTTATAAGTGCCCATGTAGACCTATGTGAAATAAAACTATTTTGATTTAAATTTTGAAACGACTGTCATCAAAAATCTATACAAAATGCCACCATAATTTCTTCAAAGACAATTTAACTCTAAAACGTCAAATTATTCCGTGGTACAGCTGCAGCTCAACACACCTTTCGTGCCGTTTCGACGGCACGTTAGTGTTCCACGCGCGCCTCAGAGAGATGTCAGCAAAGCAGAGGGGCCTGCCAGGGTCACCGCCTGCCGGCCGGGGTTGCGGGTTGTTCGAAAGGGATACCGCGCCCCCGGAACATAAAGGGCAATAGAAGGAACATGGGTGGGTTTTAGTCAGGACAAGTCTGACACTCCCCCCCGCTCCGCCCAGAGTGGGGGAAGTTATTTGATGATTTCTCATCCGGAAATAAAAATAACACACCTTTCGTTCAGATGGTCACATGATATCGTCATGTTCCGATTCGACGTGCGGCAGCGATGCGTGAAGCCATTGCTTCTTGTAAACAGACTTGTCTTACTAATTATTAATTGATCATTCAAACGGTACACGATACAGTAAAAACTTTTAGGTTATACGGTATGTTAAACTTTTCGGTTATATTTTCCATAGAACAGAATTAGTGTAAATGATTAAGTGCCATTGATCAGGGGGTCTAAAATTCTAAAAATTGTCACAGAAGCAGTTAATTTTGTGAATAGTGACTATTGGCATTCAGATTAAGTGCCAATAACCAGAGTGTCTAAAATGTCGATAAAGTTGAATCATATGTTAAATAAGTGAATTACGTTACCATTCGTTAAATGGTCACAAAGTGACAATTCACGATATTATCTGCGTCTGTGACCAATTTAAGAATTTTAACGTAATTCACATTATTATCCTATTTTGATTTCGCTTAAGCGGCCATTTTAAACCCCCAGAAAGTATGATCAAAGTAGATACTGGAACTCTTTTCAAAAGACTGTTTTGTTTTTTTTTACCAGCTAATGCCGTCAACGCCTACATGAACTTTGGTCTGTGCCACGGAACACACACACGGTATTACAACAAAGATAAGAAGGTTAAGGGCTAGTGTGTTGGTTTAGCTTATAAACTATCTGAGTGCCAAATTTCATCGAAAACCGTTCTGTAGCTTTCGCGTGTTTAAAATTTTTGCATTTATATTGAGTAGTAGAATAAATCAGGAGTGTAAATTAATTAGTCAGTGCAAGGCAGTGAAGCTGGCACATATTTATAACATTTTTTATTGTCTCTCACCTCAAAAGAAATAAAACGAAACTCGTATAGGTTCGCTTTGTTGGCCATCTGACTCAGAATCGCGTGGAGGTATCGAGCTGAAATTCAAACTACCTATATATTCTATGGTTCCATGGACCTGTGAAATTAACCCACGCAATTTTTGTCTACGCAGTCAAAAAATATGGCCGTTTATGTCGCAAGTTTGAACGAACCCGTGAATCCGGGTTTTTATGAAATCTCTTATGTCTCTGTTTTGAACTAGCTTTTGTTTTGGTAGAAATTAACAACGACGAGAAAAATAACTCTACATTTCCCAGCAACTTAAGTATGCTATTACCTGAACTGAAAGTTCAGCAAGGTCAAACAAGGTTAAAAAGACACTTTCCACGTTCTTGGCCGACTACCTAATTGAACATATCCGTCACGGCGTGTTCGCCTTTACAGCATATTGGCTATTTAAGAGCCGTAGTCGAGTTATTCACTTATACGACGACGCTTTGCATCATCTGCAAAGCCATTTCCCAACTATGTTGGGGTCAGCTTCTAGTCTAACTGGATGCAACTGAATACCAGTATTTTACATGGAGCGACTGCCTATCTGACCTCCACAACCCAGTCACTACTAGGTAATACGATACCCCTTATAAAGACCGGAATTTCGCGACACTGACTACGTAACGACTGTCAAAGTGGACTGCTGTTTGTGTATGTGAGTTTAAATGTTTGTAAACGCACGATACGGGAGAAATTCCTAGTGTGGGGCAACGTTTTTCTAAAAAAAAATTACAGCTGGGATTAACTTGAACGGGAGCTTAACGTGATTTCCGAGTCACGGAAGAAATTCGGTATGTAACAAATGGACACCCATCCACAGACCAACCTAAGCAAGCGTGGCTTAACCTAAAGACAGAAGCTCGACCCAAGGGGCTAGTAGTATTTAGCCACGACTTCCTCCTAATAATATTGCCTAGATATTTCTCCACTATGACTACCAAACTCATTTTAAGCCGAACTCGTCTCCCAAAATTAAACTCAGAAATGAAAGGATAGTCGTAGTTTACGATACTCATTTAAAATTCCACGACCATGAAGGAAATTTGACCAGATGCATAAACGAAGGCTAGAGGACACGACGACGTGCAATATTTCCGGCGTAAAAGCCGAATGTGTAGAAAGCACGAATATTGGAAAGGACGGCAAATGGGATTGCCGGAAATTTAGAAATGGCCTTTACCCGACTAGAAGGAAAGGAAGGGTTATGATGTTTGTGAACATACATATACTGGCCATATAAAAATCATAAAATATTTCATGCAACTTACGCAAATGTTTCTTGAAAAACTTTTTGGCTAAAGTGTGATGTCTTGTTAGTCAAGTGGTCGCAAGCGCGACTACTACGCTTAAGGTTTTTGGTACGATTCCGGTACGAGTCGGGCAAATTGTTATTAGGTTTTTCCGTAACCAATTTCTCAGGACAGATAGATAGATAGTATATTCTTTATTATGTACACCATACAAATAACAAGAATAACATTAAACAACTTATAAATAGGGTGACACAATGGGCGGTCTTATCGCTAAAAGCGATCTTTTCAAGACAACCTTTGGATGAAAGGAGGAGAAACAGTACTGTAGGTAGTCTGTGGTGTGATAGCCACGGAGTCAGGATTTATGGCCGGTTGATGGGAATAGGCTCCCTCTATTACATCGGACTTAATCACATCTGGCTAATGTCGTTAAAGTTAACTGGTAGAAAATGCCCAAGGCATTAAGTCCGCCTCTGTACAATGTTTTTGTTACTTGTGCATGAAGTTTTAATAAATAAATAAATACAGCTCTGGCTAATCCTTCAGGAATAACAAGCGCGATGTGCCGTGTTATGATGCTGATAAAATGACCAAATATAATTATCAAAAACCTATGACAGATTTGAACAAAATAACTCAAATCAACATACACGTCAAAAAAGATACTTTAAAAATAATATCTTATCTCATTAGCCAATTTTATTTAATTACAAATTAATATTTACTGACAGTCATGAACACTGAACAAATATACACTATACAACCATATCTCGCCAAGGACAACTCTGTGATGATATTGATGACTCAATGTTTGACGTGAAAAAGAAATAAAATTCAATGGATCGACATAACTCTTTAATACATAGGCTCGTTCAGCATCTGATTAAATAAGTGAAGTAACAATGATGCGTTGGCGTATTAAAACATACTTAGTACATATAGGCGCTGACTTCATGCTCTCGGATCAACAAAAAGCTTTATGTAGGTGTAAGTACATAATTATACATTATAAACTACGTTTAGGAAGGCCAATGACGTTCAAACAACAGTTAGTACTGGATTTAATTTTTTTTTTGTGATGAAAAATCGTCAAATCATCAAAAACTTGAGAGAGTGTTAGACTTTTACGTACTAAAACCCATCTATGTTCGTTCCTTTTCCCTTTGTGTTATCGGGCAGCCGTATCTCTTTCGAACAACCCGTAACCCTGGCAGGTCCCTCTCCTTTGCTGACAAATGTTTGAGGCGCCCGTGGAACACGAACACGCTGTCGACACGGTAGTTAGTAGTGGCTGGCGGAACTTATTTAAGACCTGTATTATGTAAAAACCTATGAACCACAATAAAGATATTGAATTGAATTGGAACGTTTGAGGGAGAGAACTTCACGTTCCAGCCCTAGCGGGAGATGCTCCGGCCATCGGAAGAGACACCAGCCACGAGACGACTCCTGGCCACCGTGGACGTAACTTGTGGACGGTGAGCAACGGGTAGCATCTTTCTCGTTACGACAGGTTCATGTCGACGGCGCGTTTTTGTTCCACGTGCGCCTCGAAGAGATGTCAGCAAAATAAGAAAGGCCTTATAAAGGGTTAAAAAGGGAACATCCCATCCATGTTCCTTTTTTACATAGTAAAACTCACTCCCTTCTGCTCCGCCTACAGCGGGAGACGTCATTTAATGATTTCTATTCAGAAAATAAAAAATAGGTCATCATCATTTTCCTGCCCTTGTCCCATTCTATTTGGGGTCGGCGCAACACGTTTTCTTCTTCCATTCTCCCCTATCAGACGTCACGGCATCATTCCTTTCTCCTTCATATCATTCCAAACACAATCCATTCATCTTTTCTTTGGCCTTCCTCTCGCTCTCCGTCCATCAACATTCAGATCCATCACTCTTTTAGCCACATGTGCTTCGTCCCTCTTCATTACATGTCCATACCAAGACAATCGACTCCCTTTCAATTTTTGTGTAACAGGCGCAACTGTAAAATAAGAAAATAGGTGTAGATACATAATTATACATTGATATAAACTACTACGTCATTGGCCTTCATAATGAAGGTGCAAATATTAGTTCGTAAAACCTCATTTTTGTATTACATCTGTGTTGTATGTTTTGTACGAATAAGGTCGTATGTTTAATATTTTGAGAGCGCTTCTGTGCAGTTACGACGTTCGTATTAAGGTCGTCATTATTGGTTCGTAAATATCATTTTAATTTATATCTGAGTCATCATCTGAAAAACTAAATGCAGTATCTACGTTTTCTGCGTTTTACTTTCCACATAATGATTTTTTTTTCTGAATAATCATATTTATTGCGGGTTGTTCAAAAGAGATTCCGCAGCCCCGGAACATATAGGGTAAAAGACGGAACATGGGTGGGTTTTATTCAAACAAGTATCTACATTTAAAGCGGTTACTACACTGGCTGTAGTTAGTATATTCAATCTACTGAAGACTTTCACGACCACGTGGTCTTTTTCCCTTTCTTCATTGCATTCAGTTTTTCTAATTTGTCTAGTTGTGTCAAAGTCTGATTTTCAAGTTCAGCTGGTCGATAAAATTTTTTTTCTGTATGGCATCTCGCAGTTCAACCTAGGAGGTTGTCGTCTGCTTAACCGGGCGATTCCTGTGGATGCCTTAAATTAAGACCTCCAGCCAGTGTAAAAACTTACAAACTAAGCGACTACACGCTAAGGGCACCCCTTGTGGGGTACGAGCCTCGGCTTAGGGCGTCGCTGAGGGAGGACAGCAAGGGGACGGGCTGGATCTGAGTGATATTATTTGGGGACTGATTTGAACTTACTGGCTCAGCAGCGCGGGCTGGCTCTAGCAAGGGACGGGTGGGTGGTCGATGATATGCGAGTTAGTTTTTTTGTAGCCCCTTGTACGCGCAACATTACATATCATTACGCCTGCAATCCTCGAAAGATTAGGCAGAGGTGTACCTTATAACGACGTGATTTGATGACACGGTTGGCACAGAGGCTGAGCGATCGATTGCTGCGCTGCGTGTCACGGGTTCGATTCCCGCACGAAACAAATATTTGTATGGCCTACAGATAGTTGTTCCGGGTCTGGCTGTTTGTGTAGGTATATAAAATAAATAAATATCTTGGGACAACTCACACACGGCTATCTGATCCCAAGCTAAGCAGAGCATGTGTTATGGTAACCAGACAACTGATATACATACTTATATAATTTATAAATACATACATATTATAAATAAATCACACCCAGGCACAGAACAAACAATCATGCTCATCACACAAAGTTTGTCCTGGGTGGGAATCGAACCGACGACCTCCGGCTCAGCAGTCAGGGCCACTAACCACTAGACCAACAGGCCCGTCAAAAATATGACTTTATACTTTATACCCACGATACAGGAGAAATTCCTAGTGTAGGGTAACGTTGTTTTAGAAGAAAATAAAGAAAGAGAAAGAATAATACACCGACATTTCAAACACAAACACTCAATAGCCCTTTCTTCAAGACGCAGTTCATGATTGAAACAATATAATAATAAAATCATGTCCCTTTTTTGCGGATGGGAAATCATCAAATAACTTCCCCCGCTTTGGGCGGAGCGGGGGGCGTTCCAGACTTGTACTGACTAAAACACACCCATGTTCCTTCTATTGCTCTTTATGTTCGGGGGCCTCGGTATCTCTTTTAAACAACCCGCAACCCCGGCAAGTTATGTGTCCCTACCTTGCAGCATATTGCAAAAAAATATGCAACACCTCTACCCGTAATGCACATTCAGTAGAAGTTGGATCACTAAGTTTCTTGTTCCATTATGGTTAAAAACTGTGGCATTTCCATGACGCTTTTGTTGCATTAAAAAAAAGTTCAAGTCCCTTCACCACAAACCGTACTTACGACAGCATTCCTATTTTAAATATTTGGTGCAATTTTCCTTTATACTCTAGGAGCTTGGTTTTTCGTCCATGTTCCATATTACACATACAGGTGGATTAAGATATACCTCTGGTTTACTTTTTTTTTTCTTTTTCGAAGTGCACACGGCAATAAGTTGCAAATGGAGCTTGCCAGCATCAAAGTGAAACGGACTAAAATCTCAGGGACTTTGCTTTGATGGAGAGGATTTCGTTAAAAGTCTGGCTTTGAGAGCAAATATGATTTTTGGATGGTTTGGTTTTTGGTTTATAAGATGACATGTTCTAATTTTTTTTTGAAAAATAATAATTACCACTTTCTGGTGGCCTCACACAAGAACTAAACATCACGGAAGACCTCGTAAGATGGCGGGACTAGCTAGGTAAAACTAGCTACAAAAGCAAGCAAGCTACAACATTTTAAAGTTCTAATCCAAAAACTAGACACTTGGAGCTACAATTTTCTTGGTATCCCGTACGACCATTTCTCTCGAAGTTACGGCCTGTTGTTTTTCCCAAATATTTGGTATTTCTTTTTATTCCCTTATTTTTTCCAGTAGTGTAGTTACATCACATTCGACAACATTTAGACATACGCAGAGGACCTACAACATTCTTCGCAGTTCCCCTCTATAGCCCTGACTGCTGGTAGCTTCGACCCTGTTCCCGATACCGGTGGGCTACAATTGTTTATATTTTTGTAAGGTCAGTTTTTGTATGTTTTTATTAAGAAATATTTAAAAATTACATTTACAACGCGCACTCATGCTAGAGCACAGAATAAATAAAAACATCAGAAATACGATATTAAATCAGCAGTAGCCCAATGGCAATGGATGAAAACAAAAACTGCAAGCAATTTAATCATAACATGTTTCCAAAAACAACAATATTAAATTAGTCGCGATTGCTAGCTTTAAAAATAACCTTTGTTCTATTTGTAATGGCTGGGTCTACGTAACGTGCACAGTGGTCCAACTTGGACGTCCATTGTTGAATTACTCACAACTTTGCCCGACCAATTCTGCATGAATACTGCAGCGGGCGCCGAAAATGTTCGGACGGGAACCATTTTGAATAGGTTTAATGATTGCGTAATGGGGCTGATAGTGATTTTAGTTATTTTTTAGTAAGGGCGAATTTCACCAAAAATGGGTGATCTGCACATCTTAACCGTCATCAACTGCCGTCAGTGTCATCATTATTGAGCAATATTGACGTTGAGAGCTCTTGAACGCGGCTTAAATGAGCAGATCGCATTCTGTCTGATTGGTGCAATTCGCCCTTACGAGATATACCAAATATTACCTACTTACCAAGTTACTTAAATGTCTGATTATTTGGGGACCCAAATAATCAAATGTTCAAATGCTGAATCAAAGAATGCCATTAATATTTACTTGAAATTGCCACAAACAAGTTTAAATTAACTGTAGGTGTTTAAAATGAATATGACATTCAAAGATAAGCATTAATAGACAGCTTAGGTGCACAGACGCATTCCAGACAATTTTCCAATAAGCGACCAATTGATCGCGAACGCTCGTTACCTCAACTATACAAATAATGGTCGCGTTAGGAATGTTTGGCGATAAAAAGTCGACACGTGTGGGCTGGGCCTTATTTGGTGAATGGTAGGTACTTCCTTTTTGGTAAACCGATTCGGAGTAGTGTTTGTTAGCTTGTGAGTGGATTCTATTTGGTGTTTGGCAAATAGTTAAAGTGCCTTCAATCTGCTGTGTGGTTTTAAATATATTTATTTTGACACTAGATCATTTTATTTATCTTTTAAATTGTCTTCTTTAATCTTTGGCAACACAATTTGGAGTGTTTGTCACTTCCAAAACAGCAGTTTTAAAAATGCCCTTCAGGCTTTAGAAAGATTTCCATTTACCAATAGACCTGTGTTTCCTGTTATTATTCAAATCCGAAATTTACTGTATAAATGCTTACAAAGAAAATATAATGTTTCTTTTGCTTGGAATTTCCGGCCACTCTGGTATTCCTGGTAACAATAAGGCAGACAACCTTGCAAATGATGCTGTGGAGTCTGGGGACATTTTTCCTTTTCAAAATTATTTCCATGACCTAGCAGCATTACCTTTGTTTTATTTAAAAGAATCCTGGTTAGAATTATGGACAAACAGCTGCCAAGTCAAGGGCAAATTTTATTCTACAATTCAGCCTAGTATTCCAAGTAAACCCTGGTTTTTTAAGCTAAAACTTGGAAAACGGGCCACCACCATACTTATCCGGATGAGAATTGGTCACATGTGCACTCCTTCCCACCTTGCAAGATTGAAAATTATCCCGTCTAATATTTGCGAGTGTGGTGAAGTGGGTGATATAAATCATTTAATCCTGTCCTGTCCCTTATATGATCACTCCTTATTATATTCGTCTTTAGTTTTTTTACGTATTCCATTTCCAACTTCTGTTCCTATTTTCCTTGCTTCTAATAATTTTGATATTATATAAATCTCTTTCTATTTTCATATCTTCTCATGATATTAAAGTGTAATTTATTACATTTGTTAATTTATTTTTTTGTATCTATTAGTTTAAATGTAAGTATTCATTATTTACCCCTTTTCCTCAAACCATTCCACTGGAATCTCCTTTCAATCCCGTTCAAAATTTCCTTTCCCATTAAAATTGATTCCTTAGCTTTAAAATCCGTCCGTGGCGAATACTCAAACCGAGTGTGCCAATAAAAAAAAACAGCAGTTTTGTGCCCTTTCAAAATATTTAGCTTTTTTTATATTCAGCATTTTATTCTGCTGTAGAAATATAAGCCAATTTTTAATATAACGGATAGAACTGAGCTACCGTTAACCTCAGTCATGATTTCTTGAGACAACGTTGACATTATCACGACGCTTTGCAATCATACTGAGGAGAGCAGTAATACTGCTGCCGGCTACACTATACAAAAAACACTCTTTATCACATTTTTCCCTATTCCCTTGTCACAAGGCGCAATTAAGTTAATATTAATAATCCTTACTAATATTATAAAAGCGAAAGTGAGTTTGTTTGTTTGTTACGTCTTCACGCCTAAATGGCCTAACCGATTTTGATGAATTTTGGTACAGAGATAGTTGGGACCCTAGAGACGGACATAGGCTACTTAAGGGGAGAAAGAGGGAAGAGAAGGATATTTTTTTTCGATCATCACGCGGGTTAAAGTTAGCGTTAGTCCAAAGTAACTATGCCACGACAAAGTCGCGGGCGAAAGCTAGTATAATATAAATAATACAACACACGCCTGAAGGTTAAGACAGAGATGTGCCTCAAAGTACACCCACATTTTGGCAGTTATGTTTAAGTCTCATGTAATAGGGGCTCGCCCCATTGCATTTCACCAGTATTTTATTTTCGTGTTTTTTTTTAAAGTCGGTTTTGTATAGTCAAACTGTTACGATTCAACTACTGCCTACATACCTACTTACTACAGCCATACATAGGTAGACGTGTCACCCATTAATATAGCTAAGTATTAACCAATTAAGAGCTGGTTCACATTAGGTCGGACCGACAGTTTGCCGTTCACCGACTGCCGGGTGTTGCTGTTCACACTAGACGCCGCCGACCCGACCTGATGTGAATATAACTGTCGGTACGGTCGTTGACAAACATACGCCAATATGGATCCGACACGTTTGTCGGGCCGATAAAACTGTCGGTCCGACCTAATGTGAACCAGCTCTTATAGCTCGGCTGTGTACCAGGAATTGAAGATATTCACTTGTCCTCCCACACATGATCACTAAGTAAAAACTAACCAATGAATGATGTAACCTGGTGATGCTTGTGGGATGAATCGATGTACACACGACGGCACATCAACCTATACAAAACTATTTTAACTTGTTCTCTCTACTACCGTGTACCACCCGTAGTAGAGAGATCAGGTTATAATAGTTTAGAATAGGTTGACCTGACGTCGCGTGTACCTATCACTTGTAGGTTTTGTCTATGAAATTAGTATGTTGTTTAATGTTTGTATGCCATTTTTATGGTGAAATGTGTCTCTGAACTTACGTTTTTTTTTTTTTTGTATTTAAATATAACACATCAACCGCAAAACATTTTTATTTCAATTGACAACCAACATTGTCAAAAACAACCTTTTTTTCCGGGGTAAAAAATGTTACTTAAATTCCGGACAAGTGTATAGACATGACAATGACTAGTGTATATTACACTAATATTATAAAGCTTCGGATTTGTCTAGTTTTAACGCTCTTATCTCAAGAACTACTGAGGGTCTAAAATGGCCGTTTAAGCAGAATGATAATAGGTTAACAATATGAATTACGTTACCATTCTTATAATGGTCATAAAGTGACAATTCACAATATTAATATATAATAATGTTAATAATGTTAACTAACATTTTAAGAATTTTAACGAATTCATATTACTTATTATCCTATATGATTCTGCTTAACCGGCCCCCCCACCGCCACCCGGCCCCCAGTAGTTCTAAATTAGTATTAAAAACATTGTATTTTGGGTAAAGTTCCAAATAAATCTTATACTCATTTATAGTAAGGAAAAATAAATGTTTGTTAGGTATCCTGCTTATAAAGACTTTACATCAGCTCCCAAAATGTAAAACACAATTTTCCTTGTAAAAGATGACTCTTTCGAGCTGACTAAGCTTGCGGCAATTTTTGTATTTTTTTGTTTAATAAAATTCTTGTCGTGTTACAAAAACTAAACTGTTTTTTTTTGCAATAGTTGTCAAATCACATATTTATATCACCCTTGTTCTGAATAGTTACAGTACTGATAGCAACATCTGTGTGACTCGTCTTTTAGTTATTATTTTGTTTTTGCAATATTTTTTTATTTATTTTTTTACTCTTGTATAGATTCTTTTCTACCAATTCGTTGTGAATGAGTGGACATGGTTGGCCTTGTAGATTCTTAGACGCTTGTTAACTTTTGTTAACGTATTATTTTATTTTACTTTTTTTAAAGTAAGCAATGACTTATTGTCGGGCCTACACTGTCCTCTCATACTTAAGTGCTAACGCTGTAACAACAACAACATTGTAAAACTAAATGATTTTAAAAGAGTAACCATGGAGCTTCTTGCCGGTTCTTCTCCATAGGAAACGACCAACCCGAACCGTGCATCTTTTCTCGACGTTTTATAAGTGCCCATGGAGGCCTATGTAAAATAAAAATATTTTGATTGATTGAAACGTTTCCACTGTATGTAGTGCATTCATAGCCAGTTTTTTGGATAGATTACATGAATTTGTCACCTAATGCCCAAAAAATAACATCTTTATGCTATTACCTATTTATTTAACCTGAATAAACGCTTTTATACCAACCTGCTCAACCAAGAACTCTCAATCTATTATTTCAAATAACAGCCAAACAAATGGCTTTAATGACGAAAACAAATGGCTTTCCGATTCCATTGAGGAACGCCAGACTGGCATGTGTCACGTCACTACTGGACATCGTACGTGCCCTGCATGGCATGCCAATCACCACAGAATATTAATAGTTAAATCACAACGTCCATACTTTATTTCATGCTCGATTTATTATTGGTCACATAATTCGTTTCGTGTAACCAGGCATTTATTTTGATGGCTGTTTGAAAATAGAACCTTCTATGAGAAAAAGATTCTTGGAAATGGAACTTCTTTTGTGTTGTATTAGGTTCTGATGACTCTAAAATTGTTTTTTTTTTTCATGATAAAAAGTAGCGTCATAAGTTAATCTTGCTACGAAAGTTTGCTCTTATATTAATCAGGTAATTGTAGATGTAACTTTTTCGATACTTCGGCCTTTTTTTAACAAAACCCAGCTTAATCCCAATCATCATCATTTGCCTAGCCTTTTCCCAACTATGTTGGGGTCAGCTTCCAGTCTAACCGGATGCAGCTGAATATCAGTATTTTACATGGAGCTTAATCCCAATGCATTCAACATTATTCACATTGTACGCGAGATGAATACAGTAATCCAAAACATGGCTACCGAGGCAAAATGTAATTGAATTAAACTCTTGGTGAAATCACAATTGCAGACTGTTCATGGTTTGAAATCCTAACTGTATAACAGCATTCAGCATGATTTTGAGGTTCATGTACAGCTGGACATTTTCTGCTATGAGCTGATAAAAAAGTATCAAGTATTGTTTTTTATTTCTGGATAAAATGAGAGGACAAGTCGACAATATTATGATTATGACCTTTAGTTTAGTAAGACCGAGTCTCTTTGCAAAAAGAAAACATTACTGGACTTACAAAATTACTGAACCCTGGGGAAAAATAAATTAGTTTGATTCAATGCTAAAGTGTTGATGCAATAATGTTCCCTTGGGCTCATATATTTGGGGCAAACTGACAGAAAATGCCTAAGGCATTAAGTCCGCCTTTGTACAGTTTTTACTATTGCATAAAGTTTTAATAAATAACATAAAAATCAACAATTACTTCGTTACTCGTTACCCCAAGCAACGAATCGAGAAAAATAGTCTGTGCTATGCATGTACGAAATATAACAAAAAAAAAAAAAAATGCTTTCTCGTGAACCGTTTTATTTGATACCTACCCATACCATTGAAATTCACATAAAATAACTAGTCTTAATATTAACCCCTTGTATGTCGGAACGTAGATCTACGCGAGACACAATGCGTTTTTAATTGTGTATGTAATTCCGACATACAAGCGGTTAAGGAATCCGCCATATTGGATTCAGGAAAACGTCACTTAGCATGTATTGTCATCCAAATGTATGCGAAATTTCAGCTCATTTGGAACGCGGGAAATGGGTCAAATTAAAATTCTGAGATTTTTATATAGGACTAGCTGCACCCCGCGGTTTCACTCGCGTGGTGATAGAATATATCTTTATAAATTGTACCCTATGTGTTATTCTGATAAGTAGGTAAGCAGTAGTTTTTGCGTGAAAGAGTAACAAACATCCATTCATCCATACATACTTTCGCGTTTATAATATTACTGGTGATTTAATAAAAGCGTGTTAAAAACACCACATAGACTTGAGTAACTTGACTTCAAACAAACACACTAGAAACAAAACATAATAATTAAGACTGATTCACACAATCGAAAATAATGATGATGAGTCCAAACACGGTTGATGAAGTGGGTGCTCAAATTAGTGCTAATTGACTTGAGTGATGCTGTCCGACTGTTCCTGGCCGCCATCTTGAAATTCGTGCTAGACTGTGAGGCGGTTGTAGACAATGGTACCTACCTATTGTTAAAATGAATTTATTGGCTAGGACATACAGAAGACGTTGGATTCCAGTGCATTTTCTGGAAATTAGTAAGATAAATTACCTATAAAAACTGTGTTATAGAATCAAACTTAATATACTATGAAATAAACCCATGATATTAAATTTTGTGCAATTTTTTTGTTTCAATTCTGCGAAATAGATCTGGGCGTGGATGCAGGATACAGCCAACAAAACTGTTAAGGAAAATCGTCAGACAACCATTCATTTAAATAACTTCCTGTACTTGGAGATATTTATTGTAATCCAGATCGATAAAATTTTATTAACATATCCGTAATTGCAATACATACAAACGCTGCATTATATGCTGGGCACGTGCTAAATACATAACTACTTGAATATATATACAGATGAACCATGACATAACATGAATGCTTCCTTTAATAAAGCATAATATGTAGTGAGGAACATTTTGATTATGAATGTGGATGTTTAAGAGTAGAGGAGGACCAAAGAAACGATGGATGAAACGTGTGAAGGGTGATAATGAAACGTGTGAAGGGTGATATGACAAGAAATGCCTCATGTGATGACAAGAAAGGAGGTGTCTGATGACATGACAAG
The DNA here is from genome assembly GCA_905475445.1 of Ochropleura plecta. Classification (NCBI taxonomy): domain Eukaryota; kingdom Metazoa; phylum Arthropoda; class Insecta; order Lepidoptera; family Noctuidae; genus Ochropleura; species Ochropleura plecta. The sequence goes on along the minus strand of FR997726.1, from coordinate 19,154,041 downwards.
AAAGGAGGTGTCTGATGAGATGACGAGTGATAGAGGAGTATGGAAGAAGACAGACATGCTGCGCCGACACCAAATAAATTAGGTTAAGGGAAGGGGAAGGATAGTGATATTAACAATATTCTTTTATTTGATAAAGTTAGCTAATATCGAATTAATTTGTTTGTTATTACCAAGAATAGTTAGTAAGTTGTTAGTGTAGTCTATGATTGGTATTCATCGTTTTTTTTTTTAAATATTTACCAAAGTTTGTCTCCACATCGCCCAAAGGTTGACTGCTAGACAATGCCATTGGCATTAAGTCCGCATCTGTAAATTATATGAGCTTAAAGTATTATATATATAAATAATTAGTTTTAAGTTTAACATAAGTGCTTCCAATTACTCTGTCACTGCCCAATTCTTACTAGTCATTGAATTCTGAATCAACTTGCACTTCAGCACTACATTCTCCATTTTATACGTCTATTCTGCCCTTATCATACGCCGTCTTTGGGTCTTACGAACTTCTAGAAGAAGAATTTCCTGATTCACTTTTGAAAAGAAGGTCTTTCTTCAGTAATGACCATTGACTAGCTCACTGGCACCTACAAACTTGATGAAAACTAAATAAGCATCAACTACCTACACGTGAGTCTAAACGAAAACATTCCAAAAACATCAGTCATTTGTTTGATCGTCACTTGTTTTTCCTCGAACTGTCGTGACACCCAGATATATCTCCTGCAGAGTTGCTACCTACTAAGCGGTCAAGTTCAATATTCTCGTAAGACATTCATTGAAGTCTCAGATCACTCATACATTATGCATTTATGTATATTTATATACATGTATGTATATCCGTGTTGACCGGAGAGCCGGAGACCGGTGGCGACTGTTTGTAAACGTCATAGACGACGGATGCAACGAATTCGTCATTTTAGAGTTACGTCCTGTTAGGTATAAAATTTGGCACATAACAGAGGAACATTATAGGATGGATGACTTCACAAGCATACATACATATCTGATAAGAGGTCCAATCAACCGATTTCCCTACGTCTTGTAATAGACGTATACATATAAATCCCGTTCAATAGCTGTCAGTATCATCATTGCGATGAAAAAAATAATCTGCCAACTCTTGATTTAGATGTGCTAAACGCGTTCAATGTTATTATCATTTCGATAATGGACTATTGTTGTAACTAAAAGAGGATGTGTACAATGTACATCCTTCTTTATTGTCAAAAAAGGGATCCTATTTTTTGCGTTTGTGAAATCACCAAATAACTTCCCCCGCTCTAGGCGGAGCGGGGGGGAATGTCAGATTTGTACCGACTAAAACCCACCCATGTTCCTTCTATTGCCCTTTAGGTTCCGGGGCCGCGGTATCTCTTTCGAACAACCCGCAACCCCGGCAGGCGGTGGCCCTGGCAGGCCCCTCTGCTTTGCTGACATCTCTTTGAGGTGCGCGTGGAACACTAACGCGCCGTCGACACGGCCAGTCGTCAATAGGCGGACGGACGGTGAGCTACCCATTGCTCACCGTCCACAGGCCCGTAGTTACACATACTTATAACACTTTTATTTTAGTGCGTTTTAATATTTATTTAATAATCTATGTACACACCGGAGAAAACACAAGGAAACATCATAAAAAAGAACATCTTCTCTAAGCTTTAGTTTGGCGCTTATAACTAATTTATTTCAAGATTAACTGCATTTTTGAGATCCGTATGTTTCAACGGCGTCTGTGCGGAGTTTTGGTTTTCTACAAATAAATTCACAAAACGAATTGTGTGCCAAGTTTAAAGAAAGCAAGTTTTCTTTATTTCCTTTTGCAAAGAATTGTTCCACATTACAAAGATACAAGTTTTTTGAACGCACTGTGCTTGAAATTAGCTCCAGTAATTTATATAACACAGGTGCCCATTTTGCCAATTTTTGGCACAAGATCTGGACTCTAAAGGCACCGTTATTTCTAACATAACCTTAGACTAAGAAGCGTCGGATAATCTGGAGCATCATAAATATGCATCTTAATGTCGGACATTTTAGGTGTACTGTATAAAAAATACCCAAGAGCGAGTAAGACTCGCGTACTAAGGGTTCCGTACAAACTGGCGACATAAACAGCTATATCCTTTGACTGTGTAGACTTAGAGGGTTGATTTGTCACAGCGCAAAGGGACTACAGAGTTGAGTATGTATATGGTTTTAATTTCAACTTGATACATCCACGCGTTCCCGAGATAAAGTGACAGATATATAGACAGGCGGACAACAAAGTGACAGACAAACAACAAAGTGATCCAATAACGGTTCCGTTCCTTTTGGTGTACGGATCCCTAAAAAGACTTTATTTAAAAATATTAACAGTTTAACCATAGACGGAACAAAAAACACAATTTAATCTTGCAATACGCAATTATCCTTACTTCCTTTCCTTATTACTAATATAAAAGCGAAAGTGAGTTTGTTACGTCTTCACGCCCAAATGGCCAAACCGATTTTGATGAATTTTGGTATAGAGATAGTTGGGATCCTCGAGGCGGACATAGGCTATTTTTTTTAAAAAGAGTGAGAAATGAGGAAGAAAGAGGGAAGAAAAGGGAAAACTTAGCATTGCTATTACAATCAATAAGGCGCAAGGGAAAAACTACAGGTAGCAGGTACCTGCAAATCACGAAAGGGGAACTGTGTTACCCCGAATTTAACGCGAGCGACGCCGCGGGCAAAAGTCTAGTATACTTATAAAAATAATGTCGGTAATTTGACGGGCCTGTTGGTCTAGTGGTTAGTGGCCCTGACTGCTGAGCCGGAGGTCGTGGGTTCGATTCCCACCCAGGACAAACTTTGTGTGATGAGCATGATTGTTTGTTCTGTGTCTGGGTGTGATTTATCTATAATATGTATGTATTTATAAATTATATAAGTATGTATATCAGTTGTCTGGTTACCATAACACAAGCTCTGCTTAGCTTGGGATCAGATAGCCGTGTGTGAGTTGTCCCAAGATATTTATTTATTTAATTTTGCCGGGCACACAGCAAAATTACTAAGATAAGGAACCGCAGATTTTCTTTGACATTTCGTTTCATAATCTCTCTGTATATCTTAAGATATCAAAGTTGTATTGATATTGAGTGTGATTGGCGAAGATTGTATCTTGTTTTGATTATATCACAGAAACGTGGCGATTTAATAGATTTTGTCCGATTCAAAACTTCTTTTGATTGATGCCGGCTATTGATAAATGCGAGTTTATTGTGGGTGACTAAAATGGCGGAAGTTTGGCCAGCCTTTATACAAAAATCTTCCATCGCCTTTCTTTGCTTCAATAACCAGACTCGTTAGATATAATTGTTTTTTCTTTGGAACCGATGGACTTTTTCGACTTAAATTTAATGGTTTTTTATCACATCAATGTTTTTTATTTTATTTATATTGTTTTTTAAGAAAATTTCAAATGTGTTTGCTCTCTTTTGCTGCAAACATGGGAGCGGCTTACTTACGGCATACTTTTAAGTGCATTGTTACTAACAATTTATGGTCCTGGACTGAAATAAATGTTTATTATTATTAAATACGTATCTCCAGTGCTGACTGCACGTCTTCATTCCTTGGTGCATCCCCACATCCGCCATGTTGGCTCTCCCGCCGGGTATCTCCACAGCCCGCCATTACTTCCTGGATGTAGCCTTCCCTACACGAGTTTCGAGCTAAAGGAAAAATATAAATTATGATAAGATGACAGTTCAGCGAGAAGTTGGCCGCTGTCCAAAGATTTCTGACTAAATGTAGGTAGGTGGAATGTGCATGGTACATGAATAAGTTAGTTAAGTCGTTATAACGCGATCTATCTTTGGCAGTTTTATCTCGGCCATTAGCTTTATCGAAAAGATTTTTTCACATTAGTGAGAGATAACTTAACTACTAATTAGGATTTTGGTAGTTTCTAGCTAGAATCATTCTCGTTGGTTGGTTTCAAATTTAAAGCTATTTAGTTCGAAATATTCTTTTATTCGTTTGTTTCCTCTAAGTCAACAGATATGGCCGTTTATATCGCAAATTTGCGCTTATTTTCGTTGGATCCCAGTTTTTGATCCCACTTTAATATTTTTGGCGTTGGATCCCACAAAACATTATTATATATTTCCGTTGAATCCCAAATTTGAAAAATACTAAAAAAATACGTTTTATTGCCACTGAATCCCAAAAACTATTTCCGTTGGATCCCAGATGTTTAAAAACATCTGAATGCGGGTACATCCAACAACAAAATCACAATAATATTTTAAGGCGAAATTTTGTATGTATGTTTGTTATTCCAACACGCTCAAACTTCTAGACTGATTTGGATGAAATTTGGGTATGTGGATAGGTTATGTTAGAATAACGGGTGCCTGCCGTTTTTCCGAAAAGATTTGGACAAAATTTCATTACCCAAACAAATTATAGGAACCGGGAACTAGGTTTGGTTAGGTTAAAACTGCGACCTCCTACGCACGAGCCGAGCGAGCGGAGCGAGCGGTGCCGCGGCAGCGGCCGGCGAGTGCCACAAACGACTTGCATTTATAGAAAAAAGAGATTGTTTTTAGTTGTTTACCCGGAACTGAACTATTTAGATTAGGATAATTACTTATTTACAAAAAAAAAGGTTAGGTTAAAACTGTGACCTGTGTGCCAGAAACGGCCACATTATATAAAAAAAAATATGGAAAAATTATGACGGCAGTATTTTTTTTTGAGCTTAGAGGCGCTTGTTTTGAAGGCGTTCATATTTATTTATTTATAAACATCACAAATAAACCTGATCATTTTTAACTCATGCCAGTCTAGTACTATTTGGAGTACTTACATCATTTGTCTCATTTATTCCCCAGTGGCAACAATCCTAAAAAATCCAAAATACACACACGGTGTTTTTGAAATATTTAATAAAAGTAAATCACTTTTCTTCTGAAATGTACACATGTTGTCATAAAATGGGATTCAATGGTAATATCAAATGGGACCCATCGTTAATACCTAAAAAATGGGATCAAAAACTGGGATCCAACGAAAATAAATCCAAATTTGTACGTGGCGCGCGAGTTTGACTCGCACTTGTATGGTATTTCTTTCTTTATTTTTAAACTAAAATAGACTTAAAACAATACTACTTTAAGACGTCTTTGCGATCACAAAGTAATCGTAAAAGACATTAGAACAATTGTCTTAGACTTAGCCTAGACAGAAAACGCATTCTCCATGTATCAAACACGAGAATTAAATCATGCGCCAACGGACAAAGTCCCACCGTTCAATTACGACTAATTAAGACCATACAATAACTAATCCAACCCACTGTTTATCCAACAGATCATCAGATATTAATAGAAAATCGCTGCATTGTGTTCCAATCTTCAACCAACATATTATAATGAGATAATATTGTCACACGTCGGATCATTGCTCCCAATTCTGTTTACTTTCCTTGTCTTCTGTGTACTTTGAATGAGTAGGTACACTAATTAACGACAACTTTGTAAACAGTCGTAGCGGTGACATCACTGTTCAAATACTTTTGGTCTTTACTTTACTTTGGCCACGTTACTACCTCTCACCAGGGGGTCTGAAATGGCCACTTTAGCATAATCATAATAGGATAAAAATAAAAATTACGTTAACATTCAAAAAATGGTCAAAAAGTTCACAAAATATTTTAAGAATTTTTACGTAATTCGTCTACGAAACGGCTCGACCGATTTTTAAGATTTTTTTTCAGATTCAGATATATTTTTTTGCAACAATGTAGGTACAGATATAAGATGAAATGTACATAGTTGAAAGATTCCGCTACATTCTACCTTACAGCATGCAAATTTACAGAATAAATAATAAATTAATACTTTATCGTCAAATATCATGTCGTAGTAATGAACATTATTTATTTATTTATTTATCCTTCTTACAACTATCATTACAGGCCTTAACCTAATGCGACAGTGAAGCTATCAACTAATAAAAATAAAGCTAAAAAATTAAACAATTTACATCAAATCTCTTAATTTCTAAGTACCTACCTAATTATACAAAACAAAATAAAATAACATATTTCTGCTTCCTTATGGTCTTACATAACTAACTATATTTAATAAAACTCTTGCGAAGTCACTCAAAGTGCACGAGAAAACATCCAATCGCTCGTGAAGTTCGTTTATAACGCGAATCGTTCTGCTGAGGGGTGTTTTCGCTTATATTATTAATAAATACAATATAAATAGTCATTGAAATTTGAAATAAATTGCATTGTTTTTTAGATTTTAAGTAACTATATAGGTATACTACGAACACAAGTGAAAACTTACAAATCACAAAGTCATATTTCCCTATAATTTAAAAAGTCATTTATATAATTATATATTTTAATGCATATTCAGTGAGTCTGAGAATCGGCTACTATCTATCTTTCAAACCCCTAAGTGAAGTGAGCAATGGGTGAAACCGCTGGGCACACCTAGTTATCCTATTATGATTCTGCATAAGCGGCTATTTTAGGCCCTCAGTAGTTCTCAAATGGGTGGCTTATTTGCAAATCACCAATGAATCCTTCCGCTGTAGGCCTGCCTTTGTGTTCCAAGGCCGCGGTATCTTTTTATCAAACCCGGCAGGAAGCTGCGTATGGACGACCAACTAGATGTGTGAAGAAGAAGAAGTCATTAACATGCAATTGTACTTGTCGCATTATGTGCGCGTAGTTACCATTAGGAATATAGGTAGCGCTTTTATTAAGACATTTATTAAGACATTCATTAATCTAAGAAAGACTGCAGGCAGATGCTGGATGCGGTAAGCTGAAGACAGGGCGCTATGGCGCTCATTAGGGGCGGGCTATGTCCAGCAGTGGACTAATATAGCCTGATGATAATGATGATGATGATGATGATTAAGACATTTATATAGAAGACTAGTCACAGGATCTGGTGTCTAAATATTAACAGCTGCGCCTGTTTAGGTTGGTCCGTAGATAGATAACGTTAAACCGTTGGTCCAAGACTGTCAACTGTATATCTTTGACAGTCCCTACTGTTAGTCAGTGGCCCAAAATTCTGAAAACCAATCATACCAAGAGTAGTAGTAACGAGTTAATAACGTTTATAGATGCACAGAGCTCACGATGAGATCACTGTGCAAGCAATTTTGGTACCTACAGCCACACTATTCTCGCAGACCCACTGTGCAGCCAGAATCGCACCGGTTTAGTCACTAGAGGTAGTTGGTGCAAGATATAGACTGATGACTTTTCCACGTGTATGCAAAACACTAACGGTACAATCACAGATATAGATTGACATAGATAACGCAAGTATCACGATCTGTATGAAAACGAAGCGTGCCATATTTTGACTACCTACTATGACGTCTCATGCACTATATTTTAGTGAAGAGACGTCTATTTAGTGATTGACGAAAGTTTTTACAATTTATTACACAAAATTAACTATTTTAAATTTGATATCTGACGTCCAACTAGTGGCACACCGATGCAGACTGAGCGCGAAAGTAGCAGCTTGCGATTTTTGATCGTAAGTTTGGCTCGCAAAGTGGCACGCGTAGTAGTTACCCTTGCGTTATCTATGTCTATCTATATATAGATATACACCGGTGTCATGTACCCATAGGGGTACATGACACCGGTGACGATAAAAAAAACATGGATAAAACATTAAATAATATTAGATACAGTGTCCAAGCTACCGGCGGTCAGGGCTCCAGAAAGAGGAAACTAACGATATGAGCCGTGTCTATGAGTACCGCTTTTTGAAGCAAACCTTTGATACAGCTGCCTAACGAGAGCCTGCACAGGTGTTGGTCGAGGCTCATGGCAATTAAGCCATTGGCTGTAATAACTATCGGCACAATGATCGCTTAATCTATTCATCCATATTATTATTATAATTCCAGCCTATATAATGAGCTGCAGATTTGCCTTCTTTTCTTTTTTTAATAAAATGTTGACCCACACTGGGAATTTCTCCTGTATCGTGGGTGCGTTTACAAACATTTAAACTCACATACACAAATAGCCAGACCCGAAACAACTATCTGCAGGTCATACAAATATTTGTTCCATGCGGGAATCGAACCCGCGACACGCAGCGCAGCAGTCGATCGCTTAGCCACTGCGCCAACTGTCGTCAAAAGGTATTTTGATTCGATCCCGCTTCCTTCTCTCTCTTGGACCAAACGCAATGAATCAGTATTTCCACTCCACGCCAATTCATTAGCAGCTCCACTTGTTTGTAAATTAGTCTTTGTGCTACACAATAGACACGCATAAAATTATACCTATGACATATTACTTAACACTGGCTGCTAAAGGACGCGCCGACCTGATTAAGCCTATGGCTACATCTTTATACGGAACATTATGCCATGACAATGGATGTTAAAATACTCTTTACAAAGCATTGGCGTTTGTTCTGCCGTCATTACGAGAGTTTTTTTTTTTGTTCTAGCAGGGTTTTCAGGCACCCCCTCATTTATGGACAAAAAATTCCGTACCCAAGGGTAGCCACGGAAATTTTTGCCCTGATTTATAGTAATAATTTTATGTTAATAAGAATTAATCTAAACTCTTTTTCGTAAAGGTTATATTATTATTAAGTATTATTATTAAGGTTAATTAACCATTAATAATAATACTTCCCAACATAATTTAATGATACATAAAATATGGGTACAAGTTCTTTTTAAATTGAAAAATAAAATTCGCCCTCAACGCTGTCAGTTGGCAATGTCCCCAAGAGACTGGCCGCGTTTCCACGTTGTATGGCAACGCTTAGCCTCTGGCCAAAGTAAAAGCCAGACCTGGGGTCACGAGCAGTGTCAACCAAATGTCTTAAAATAAATAACACGTGAATAGTTTTCTGTAACATCGAAACCAGTATACAACAAGTTACCAAGTTTGTATGAAATAAATACTTAAAGCGTAAACTCAGGTAAAGTGTAAATCCCTTCCTCTCAGACTATTGGCCCACGCTCCCCTATGCTGGTCTCTACGAACCCTTCGGGTGGGGCATACCTTCTAGTTACGAAGATACTGAGGCTCAAAGTTCCAACTTTACGACACAAGTACACTTACGTTTTATCAAGTAAATATATTTGGATAACTATCGTGCATCGCGGCCGCACATTAACATATTATTATTAATACTCCTGGTTATAAATATGTTATTTTAACAAAGTTATCAATAATAATCCGATATACATCGCTTTACAAATCAATTGTTAATCTAATGGGGACAGTTGCCTACAAAGACTTCATTAAAATCCTGTAATTGTAATTACTATTTTTGTCAGATTTTCATTGCCGTTGTTTTCATTTGCCGGGTCTACAGAGTCCCCTGCCGAAGTTGCGGGTTGTTCGAAAGAGATACCGCAGCCCCGGAAAACAAAGGGCAAAAAAGGAACATGCATGGGTTTTAATCAGTTAAAGTCTGACGCAACCCCCTCGCTCCGCCCAGATCGGGGGAAGTTATTTGACGATTTCCCATCCGAAAAAAAAACGATGATGGGTTTCGTGCAACGAAAACACGGCTATACATTGCTTTTATTAAACTAACAAGCAGTGATAGCCACTGGGCTATCACTGCTTGTTAGTTACTACATCACTGGATGTGACCGTCGGACTCAAGTCATATGTCTCGAGTTCAAATCCAAGATACGAACCTCTGGTTTATCAGATTCATGTACGTATTGTATAATTATCACTTGATACGGTGAAGGAAAACATCGTGAAGTAACCAATATATCTAAACGATATATCTCGCCGGCATATTAAGTTAGAACACGGTTGTCATAAAACTGACATATTCAAAGCATTTATTGCAACTAGACAATAACAGGCACTTTGTCATGAAAACAAAAAGATGCTGCTACAGTCCCAGTCACAAGACATAATAACTTGTGAAATTACCTACTGTAGTAGCCCATTCCTAAGCGTAGAATGGGCAAGAAACTCCATGGACACTCTTTTAAATCATAATATTTTAAACAAAACCATGGATACATCATTCATGTTGAGATTATTCATGCATGTGAGACAGGTGAGGCTCTAAACACACATTAAAGAAGAAATAAAGTAACAAAAATTTTCGAGTGAAAAAGATTATTAGGTACATAACCCATTTCAGTCATCGAATCGAATCATTCTGAATTACAAAAACAATGATTTGTTTCCCGAATTATATAAGAGTTATACAGCATGAATAACTGAAAATCCTTGAGATTATTCAATATTGAAAACACGTGACTAAAACGAGAAAATATGAGTCACAGTGTATATTTATTATTTCGCACTTCATTTAAAATAATAAGTAAAACACCTTTGAGGAAGTATTGAAAAGAACTGCAGTTAATAAATAGAAGTCGATTTTAATTTAATAAAAATTGTAGCATTGAAACGATCCCACACGTGCAGAAACAATTTATATAAATGAAATTTTCAGAAAAAAAACTTTGAAAGAGAAAACAAAATAAGTTCTAGTAGTAAGTTTTCTTGTTGTCATACTTGATTCCCACACACAAGTTATAATGGTGGCTGTACACTCTCGCCTGAGACTTCTCTCTTTGTCTCTCTCCCAAGACGTCTCGCAAAAATCCGAGACGGGACGAAAAGCAAACTAGGAAACATCGAGACTAGATGAGCGCCACTGCCATATCGACTATCGCATTGGCTGTGCCTTGCCTCAGAGTGGCTCCGCGAGCACAGCCACCTTAATATAATAATCATTAATCGTTGTACTATACTAAACAAATACATATATTCTCTTTTTTTTACTTTTGCCTGTGGATGCCTCCTGCATAGTAAAGTGCGTACAAAGCACAGGGAGATAAAATCTAAAATCCGGGGTTGCGGGTTGTTCGAAAGAGGTATCGCGGCCCCGGAACATAAAGGGCAATAGAAGGAACATGGGTGGGTTTTAGCCAGTATAAGCCTAACACTCACCCCTGCTCCGCCCACAGTGGGGGAAGTTATTTGATGATTTCATTTCCATCCGCAAAAAAAAAACAGGGTGTCTAAGATAACCGCTTTAGCAGAACCATAATAGGATAATAATATGAATTAAGGTGAAAGCTCCAACCTACCCGCGAAATTCAAATTTTCTTACGTTTTTTGCAATTTTCAGGCCAGTGCTAGGTTGTATGTTGATTAAAATATTATTCGCGGCTGTAAGACGTATGTAATTATAGAATATTATAATCATCAAAATCACCAATACAACCCTCCAAGTTCATAAAGCTGTAGGAAAGACTTTTTCTGTTTTTTTTTTTGTTCCTACGCCTTTAAATTCTTAAAATGCATATTATCTACGAATGGTCAGAAAGTCGAAAAAAAAACAAAGACGAACGAAGGAACATGGATGGATTAAAACCCAAAAATGTTCCTTCTTTTGCCCAGCCGCTGTTCAGCCTTCAAAAAATATCATTGGTCGGTCTTTTATGGCTCTTATGAGTCCTCTGACACCAGTTTGTATGGATGGATGGACGGATGAATGTAAAGATGTTTGTTACTCTTTCACGAGAAAACTAATAAATGGATTTTAATAAAACTTTACAGTAACATAGCTTAATAAATCAAAATAACACATAGGCTACAATTTATAAAGATATTTTGTATATTGTACCACCACGCGAGTGAAACCGCGAGGTGCAGCTAGTAGTTAGGTACTATATATTTATCTTCCATTCGCGCAAGATCATCGTCTATTATGACTAAGCACATTAAACATGTAGACAACCTGAATTATCACATCTACCTGCAATAATAATCAAACTAATTGAAAGTCCACAGCGCCTGTAGTTGCAGTAGTAGAGTTTAAACACACAATACTGCTCCCTGTATTTCAATTTATACGTTGAAGACTTATAAATACAACCTGATTTTAACATTGATATTCAGCATAAATAAAATCTCAAAGACCTTAAGAATATGCAATAAGAGTTATATAACGCGAACGTTTTTATGGTTAAAAATAACTTACAGCGATTTTTTCTTAAAGTGATGGATGAAATTATTCATTGAAAATGAAGTGTTGAGTCGGAATTGTAATAATTTATTTTTACTTTCGTGATTTTATTGTTGGCTTCTGGACTAGTTGTGCCTATGGTTGCAGCTGGATTGTATTTTGCACCAAGATTGTAAAAAAAAGGAAAAATAAATAAATAAAAAGTTTTATTAATTTTTAAAAGAGTTTCTTAACAGCCTGTGATTGAAGCCTCCTATTAAGCAAGGGAATGCTTGTATTAGGAGACTCCGCTCTTCCACATCTTGTTATTTTTGTTAAAACTTTTACTTGTACCTTTTTTTGTATGATTGTAATACGATATTTTTTAGGGTTAATTTTTTGTAGGGTAGGAGGTAAAATTAATAGGTATCTAATTCTCAGGTCTGTGGTCTGTTGGAGCTTAAAAAAAATCAAAGCTCTCAGTCTATGCAGTCAAATGATATGGCCGTTTATATCGCAAGTGTTTACAGAACCCGAGTACGCGAGTCCGATTCGCACTTGGCTGGCTTTTCAGATTGCAACAAAAAAAACTCAAACAAAAAAAACTGAACAATTAAAAAAAAATGTGATACAAAAGCCAAGTTCATTATTGCTGTTTTGTATCAAACAAATTGTGACGTCACGCCACGCCTTTTCTGCATCACCGCACGAAGTAGCTTTATTAAACTTAATTAGAAACGTTCGCGAATCGTTTTCAACCTCCGTTTTGCCTCCTTTTTCCGACCGAGTTCAAAAAAGGAGGAAGTTCTATGATCAAGCGCATTTTTATTTTTATGTATGTTCATCGATTACTCCGCCAAACTGTGGACCGATTTTCTTAATTCTTTTTTATTCGAAAGTTATACACTTTCGAAAAAAAAAGAATTAAGAAAATCGGTTCTTCTGAGGTGGTCCTATATCAATTTTATCTCACACTTCACCTTCTCACTCACTCCCATAGTAGTAGACCCCTCAGAATTGAGGCATTCTTTGCCGCTAGAGACACATCATCAGTCACACCCTCATACAATCTCTCTATTTTAATCTTTTAGTTATTTTTTTTTTCTTAAGTTAAAAAATATCAAGCTTTATTAAAAAAAAATAACGATTGTATATTGTTCCACTATAGACGAAAAGGACTGAACCCCACGACATTGGATATCTTAATGTAGGGTTCAGTGTCATTTAAATTATGTGTGTAAATGTTATGGACCAAGTGATAAATTGGGCAGTATACATAATGCCCGGTCATTATGAAAAATGCCCAATATGAAAGTGCAATTTGATAATAATTATTCAAATAATCAAATTGACTGGGCATTATACATATTTCCTATCACCTTTTGGGCAGAGTAATACAAACACATTTAATTACTATTTTTTTATTGTTATTGTCATTTAACTTAAAATAAACTAAATATTAAACAACTTAAATAATCAGACTCATTATTTGGATTAATTACCAAGGACTTCTACCTTAAAAAACCACTAGTTTTTGCATTTAAAACTTAAGGAAAGTTATATTAAAAATATAATTAAATTTAAAACAAAAATTTCTAGGGCACCCCGACTCGGATAGGTTAGGTTAGAATGGTTATTTTTTTTTCGCTAACACACTCGCGTTAACAATTAGTTACGAAAGTGAAAATAAAAGCATTTACGTCCGTCCGTCTTCGCTTATAATGCAAAACTAAACAAAAACAATAGCGCTTGAAGTCCGCCGCACGAGCCGCACGCTAAATGGCGGTCTCTGATTGGTCAAAGCGTGTCACGCCACGCGTACTTCCCTCCCCGCCCTCGCACCGCGTCAAATATAGCTTTATTATCAAATTGCCCAATCGTCATGTAGCAATATAATAATGACCGTGCAATGTGATAAATAATGACGTTATGATAGTAATTAATCACTTAGCCCGATAAAGCTAGACATTATTCATAATGCTCGTGCATTATGAATAATGCCCGCATTAATCACCTGGTCCATAACATAAATAAATTTATATTAGTTAGGTAGTTATCGTCTATAACACATATTTTCTTCTATGTCTACATTGCAGATCTGCTAATATCTTTTAGTAACAATAGAACAAGATATAATCATGCCATAACTAAAAATTGCTGAAATAAAAATGTTTATTGCAAAAAAACTAACCAAAAAGAAATGTGGAAAAACAGGTCAACGTAACAAACAAAAGTCACAAAACAAAATAACGTATATGTATAATATTTTATCTCAGTTTACGCGATAGAAACCGCGGAGTGCAACAAGTATGAAAATATTTTTCTCTCGAACAAAGCACCAAGGACTATATTGTTCCATATCACCCTTATTTTCTTTCGTGCACCTGTCTGTCACTTATCTTCCGGGGTTTGGGGTGGTCCATTCTTACAAACGCGCAGCGGGCCAGCCCTCATGTGGGTCTTTTCACAGGAAAAGACTGATGCGGGTATAAGATAATCATTTATTTCTCACCACAACAAAAAAGAAGTTACATTATTAGGTTTCGTGAACAATAAAGATTTAGTTATATTGTGGTAGACTGGTGCCTATGCTAGACGAAACGCCTGTATTTCAGGACACCAAGAAAGTTGGAAGTGGTGAAGGGTGACCTTTTAAGGGTATCGTACAGACGCCTGCACATCAAGCTACTACAATCTGTCAGATTTCTTTGATAGATTTTCGACTTTATTTCTAAAGAATTAGGTTCAAGGTTCATTGGAAAAAATTGACAGTTTCGGGTAGCTTGACCTGCTGGCGTCTGTACCTCAAATGGAAAAAACTGAACCCTTATAGGATCACTTTATTATTCGTCTCTCTGTCTGACAAGACCCTTTATCTCAGGAACGCGTGAAAGTATCAAGTTGAAATTAAAACCGTATACTCAAATTTGTGGTCCCTTTGAGCTGTAAAACAATCAATCCTCTAAGTCTACGCACTCAAAAGATATGGCCGTTTAAGTCGCAAATTTGTACGGAACACTCGGTGCGCGACTCCGACTCGCACTTGCCCGGTTTTTTGGGGGTGCTATAACTTTTGACTTACAAATAAACGAATACTTGAATTCAGTTAAATCCATACAAACATGAATCGTAATTAAGTTTCGCAAGGAGATAGATTTCAATCTGTAGACAGACAAAGGCAAATAACTTAAGGGGGTGTGTAATATTGCATGATGTCCATATTTCTTAGTTGTTTGACAACTAACATGCATTAGATTCGAAAAGTTATATAGAAAGTCAGATAATGTTAATACTGGAGACATCAGGGGATCTAAAATGGCAGCTTAAACAGAATCATAATCCTTACTAATATTATAAAAGCGAAAGTGAGTGTGTTTGTTTGTTACCTCTTCACGCCTTAATGGCTAAACCGATTTTGATGAATTTTTGTACAGAGATAGTTGGGAACCAGGAGACGGACATAGGCATTTTTTTTAAAAAAAAGAGTGGGATATGAGGGAGAAAGAGGGAAGAAACGGGAAATCTTAGCGTTGCTATTACAAATCAATAAGGCGCTACCGAATTTAACGCGAGCGAAGCCGCGGGCAAAAGCTAGTAGGTTAATAATATGAATCACGTTACTATTCGTAAAATTATCAGAAACTGGCAATTCACTATATTAACGTCTGTGACCATTTTAAGAATTTTAACGTAATTCACTCCATTCATTTTTCACGCTTCTAGTTTACGTTATTAATATTTCTTTAAAATAATAATAATAAGGTAATTCATATTATTATCCTATTATGATTCTGCTAAAGCGGCCATTTTGGAACCCCAAATAACGAATGAAAGCAAAAACTTAAATTGAGAACGAACTAAAAACTTATCTCAGCAAAACGAGAAAATAACGCGTACGCGGGTAACAGCCCGTATTTTTATATACTTACCTTGCGAAATTTTATACCAATTTCGTTCGAAATTTAAACTCCTCCTCGATAACTACACTTATCCACTATCCACATCGTCGCGCTATCGTGTGACTGCACATAATACAAATTTATCGTTCGCACATACGACACGTTCCGTATTCACTCCAGCAGGCTGTATTAAGTGCTTGTTACGTCGCAACAGCTCCCACGGGTCTTTCTGTCCGTCTAATGACGACATACTTTGTCGACGGCGCGTTAGAGTTCCTCGTGCGCCTCAAAGAGATGTCAGCATAGCAGAGGGGCCTACCGCCTGCCGGAGTTGCGGGTTGTTCGAAAGAGATACCGCGGCCCCGAAACATAGAGGCCAAAAGAAGGAACATGGGTGGCTTTTAGTCTGTATAAGTCTGACATTCCCCTCGCTCCGCCCAGAGCGGGGAAGCTATTTGGTGGCTTACCATAAAATATCCAGCAGCCCCGACATTCAACTGCTGAGGTAGTAGATGTGGTTACAGCCCATCTAAACAATCGCCAACTATGGTAATATTTCTACATAAAAATATGTATAATTTTTAGCAAGCGTTGCCTGCTTGCCTCACACTAGGAATGTCTCTTGTATCGTGGATGCCTTTACAAACATTTAAACTTAAGTTCAAAAACAGACAGACCCAGAACTACCTGTCAGTCACACAAATATTTGTTCCGTGAAGGGATCGAACCCGCGACACGCGGCGTAGCAGTCAATCGCTTCACAACTGCGCCAACCATGCCGTCAATATGCACCCAGCACGTTAATTCTACCGATGCAGTCCATTTTCGTCTGACCTTTTTAAACAATCTGATACAGAGCTATTTCCGACCCGCCTTACATAATACATAAGCATAAGGCGAAACCAAGTTACCGCCCCTTCACTTAGACCAGTTTCTTGTAACAACGCTGAATATCGTATTCATGAAAATTCGGATAGCGCTTCTCCATGTAGATAGGTCGAGTAATGAAAGAAAGAAAGAAGAAGATGTTACTATTGCATTAACTTGTAATAGGGTTTGTTGCGAGGTACGATTCGTTCGTAGGCGGGCTGACAGAGGTGTTTGTAACATCCATGTGAATGCAGGAGTGGATGTGATCAGTGTGAATCAAACGGGGTTGGTAAACATGGGAAGGATTATATTTAGCAAAGGTTCCAAATTAAAAGAAGATAATACGAAAAGGACTTTGATATGAGTATCTAATAATCCACATTTTCATTTTCAACTAGTTTTTGTAGAGGAATAAAACCTTTTTTTGTCCAGTTGCATTTATTTCTCTGTGAGATAGTTGTATTTTGACTGTTTTTATTTTAGCTCTAAAGCTAGAATAACTGAATGGAGCTCTCAGTCTTTTGGATGACTTTATTTCTTGACGAATCCTTTTAACGAAAAGTCTACATTGTAGTTATATCTTAGTTTACCTATTATATAGTATCAGAAAACTACCGAAGTGTACCTAACACTACACAAACATTTCGCCAGTTATGTTTGAGTCACAAGTTATAGAAGGCGAGTCCATTGCCATCGGCCGAGCTGAAATCCAGAATACGTGGCTACTGAGAAAATCAGAAGTTCTGAGTGCATACAGAACTTATACATAGTACGGACCAAACTGTTGGAATGAATACCACCGTGACTTCATTTAGTTTTATTATCCTGCCAAGCACATATTGTGACAATAGTGGATCTAAATGTTGATGGATGGAGAGGGAGAGGAAGGAAAAAAGGCGGATGGATTGTGTAAGGAATGATATGAAGGAGAAAGGAGTAAATGATGACGTGACGTTTGATAGGGGAGAGTGGAAGAAGAAAACTTGTTGCGCCGACCCCAAATAGAATGGGACAAGGGCAGGAAAATGATAAACAATCCTACCAAGGAATCGCGTTCCCATACAACTTTGTCACCTTGTTAAGTTCCGCAAAATATCGTCTTAGAGAGCACCTATGTCATAAAAGCACCCCCCATGCATTTGTTACTCCTAACACTTGTAGTTTCTGAGATTCTAGATTATAAGAAGAAAGAAAGATATATTAAAACTATAATGTATAAATTTTATAATTAACACTCGAAACGGGATATCCTTACTTCCATACTAATATTATAAAAGCGAAAGTGAGTTTGTTTGTTTGTTACCTCTTCACGCTTTAATGCTTTAATGGCTAAACCGATTTTGATGAATTTTGGTACAGAGATAGTTGGGAACCAGGAGCCGGACATAGGCTAATTTTTAAAAGTGGAATGTGAGGGAGAAAGAGGGAAGGAAAGGGAAAACTTACGTTGCTATTACAAATCAATTAGGCGCAAGGGGAACTGTGTTACCCCGAATTTAACGCGAGCGAAGCCGCGGGCAAAAACTAGTTTACCATGTTTGTTTTTGTTTCGAGTATTCGATATTTCGGCGATGTTGCAGACTTACGCCATGATCACAAACATGGTAAATATCTCGTTTCAAGTGTTAATTATAATATAAGTAACCATGCCAGTTTAAAGATGTGTGAACTGGTAATATTATCGATTTGTGAAAGCTAAGGCAAATCAAGGCCATAAGAACATACCGTAGATTAAAAAAAGAAAAACAAACTTCCACATTCTCTCAATTTTTGGCATCGAGTGATTCCTTTTGTACATAATCAATGCGATGACGATGTGTGTGATCGATGCTGGTATTTTATTCGAAACATACGTGAGATTCAAGACTAACTTAAATCTCACGTAAGTTTCGAATACGATTTCTTTAAGCATTACCAAGTCCATTATAAAATTACCATCATTAATAAATTATTAGATAAAGATAGTTCATAAAGATTGCAATAAGTTTAAGTGTGGGCATAAGAATTTATAGTAAAACTTAACTTAAATATGGACTTTAAAATCTCCGACATACAGTTTAGTTGGCTCGCTGCCAAAACCAACCTTGCTCTCACAAAATGGGCACCAGTTGTATGTAGATAGTACTTTTATTAAAATAAGGCTTGTTTCCTAAACTCTCCTTGTTTTTAACAAGGTTGATTTCGTTGCTGTTCCTGTTTCGGTAGTAGGTAGGTTAGGTAGGTAGGTAGGTTTAGCAAAAGCAAACTGAACCTCATTTATTTCAATGAGAGGATTTTTAGTGTTCCGTAACTCTAAAAACGAAAACCTTCTTGGATCACTTTGTTTTCCGTCTGTCTGTCAAGACCCTTTATCTCGGGAACGCGTAGAGGTATCGGGTTGAAATTAAAACTTAATATTCAACACTGTGATCCCTTTATGCTGTGAAAATATCAACCCTCTAAGTCTACGTAGTTAGAAGATATGGCAGTTTATGTCGCAAATTTGTACGGAACCCTCTCGGTGCGAGAGTCTCTTAACTCGACTCGCTCTTAACCAGTTTTTTTATTTATCTTTTAAATAGTTTAATTGAAATAAATCGACGGTCCCTACGTACTTACATAAAGACATGTTGAAAATGGCATTTTTTTTTATTGTCTCATTGGCTTTAGATTATCAATGCGCACATGCTGACATACGATTTTTATTTAATTTATTTACCTTGGTTTAGAAATCGTATAAGAGAACAAGTCTTATAAATACAACGAATAAGTGTTGTAGAACCGGTCATCTCTCAGTTTTTCTAAGAAAACGTGAAAAAATTAAATATTTATGTGTAAATGGTATCATAAAGCTCTTAAAACTGTTAAAATATTGTAGAAAGAAAATATTTATTATTGCTCATGGAATTATTTCTAGGGCGTGTTGAACACAAATTACGCTCTCCTGTAAACCTCGGTTTTTGACTTAACCTTATGTACGTAGGAACCGTCGAAATGCTTTTACTATGCCCTCCTTTTCATAATATTAATATAGATGAGCTGATACATCAAAAGAGAAGAGAAACAGTCACCTTCACACTTTCCATAACATAACCACAGACTCCTAAATATAAAACACTGTAGTAAACAGTGTACAGTCAAGCACAAAAGCAATAGCGGTAGGCACGCGGAAGCCCATTGTTGGCACATTCCGCACAAGTTTATTGCTTAGAGACTTGCTTGCAGTCTAGCACCATATAAAGTAACTGGCCGTGACTGTACGGGCAAAAGGACGTTTGCTCCTGTTTTTACGATTCCGAACCTCAAAATGTAAAACGGAACGCTTAATTACCACTTTGCTGTCCGTCTGTCTGTCAAGACCCTTTGAGTCAAGAACGCGAGGAGGTATTGAGTTGAAATTTAAACCATATACTTAAGTCCCTGGCTTCGTAGAGCCGTGAAAAAATCAAACCTCTAAGTCTACGCAATCAAAAGATATGACGTTTATCTTTGTTTAATGTTGTGTGCACTTGTGGCATGTGCCAAATCAACATATTATATGTCTTTCTTTCTTTATTTATTTCTTTCTTTCTTTCTTATGTAAATACTTTGATTAACTAACCCCTCCATTACATTTATTTATTAAAATTAGATAATAATTAATTTATTGTATTAAATTTTTGTAGTCTTATAAACATAGAAACATGATACAATGTCATGCACGCCTGTGATTTGTGTAATTATTTTTAAGGTACATTAATAATTATAATAATAGGTATAAATTTATGTAATTATGCAGTTGGTGTGCTTATTGTTAAATAAATAAAAAAATACATTCAAATCGATAATTGTTACTCTAAGTGAAATCCAATCATACAAAACCATTATTTCACTAATTAATTAATTTATTTATTTTATTAAACTTGATCTCAAGTGGGTGGCCTGCCAATTACATCTCAGCAGTGCACTGGAGCGGCCTTTGATAAGCTTTATCTAGTACTTACTAGATTTGCCCAGAGGTTTCACCCGTATCTTTGAACAAGTCAAAGTAATTACTTAAATAAAAGTCATTTATAACCGACTTTAAAAAAAGGAGGAGGTTCTCAATTCGTAGGAATCTTTTCTTTTTTATGTATGTTCACCGATTACTCCAAGACGCCTGGACCAATTTGCAAAATTCTATACTTTCCAGGTAGTCCTATATCAACTTTATTTGTATTGCTAGTTTATGAATTATAGTCTATAATACATATTTTTTTCTCTTTGTCTATATGGATGATCTGCTAATCTTTTAGTAACAATGGAAAATGAATACTCGATAAAAAATATGAAACATATCATTATACCATAACTAAATATGCTGATATAAAAAACTTATTTGTAAAAAAAACCGACTTCCAAAAAAATTACAAAAATGTCGATTTTACTTTCTACGACACAATTTTTATTCTGTAGTTAATAATTTCTTGAAGATAGAACTTTCGAAAGTTAAAAAAATAGCTACTTTACTTGTCTATTGCATTAAAATGTTTGCATGACTAATTAATTACTTAAGATAAATTCCTTAATAACTGGTGTTATAATAAATAAATAAAACATATATTTTCAGGCATCTTAGGCCCATAGATAAATACCTTACAGACAATCATATATATTGCTAATACAATTCGTGTTAGTAAATAAATCCTTAACAACTATGTTAGTAGCACTTCACTGCACTATGTCACTGCGCGTTCATGTGGCACTTGTCCGCGCTCCCTGCGGCCAAAAAATCTTACCCCCGAATACTGAAACGTCACTCAAAATTTAAGTACCACTTAAATATAACAGATACTCAAAAGTGACGTTTGACAATACAAAATCTAAAGTTTAAGAGCTGCTCAAATGTTAAGCAGCCCTCAAATTTGGAGTGACGTTTCAGTATTCGGGGGTTAGTGTCGCAGATATTGAAACTACTACCACTTGCAGTTTTTGAGATTTCGTGATGAGTGTGGCAATGTTTTTTCTCTGGCTGTCAGACAGACTTCTGTCAGAAAACAAAAACAACGTTGCCCCACACTAGGAATTTCTCCTGTATCGTGGGTGCGTTTACAAACATTTAAATTCACATACACAAACAGCCAGACTCGGAACAATTATCCGTAGGCCATACAAATATTTGTTCCGTGCGGGAATCGAACCCGCGACACGCAGCGCAGCAGTCGATCGCTCAGCCACTGCACCAACCGTGTCGTCTTTTATATATTTAGATGGATAATGTCTAACAATGTTTTTTTATTGTTGCAGGTAATTATTGAAATGACGCGAACGATGAACTTGCTGTCTACGGTCATGCGTGCACATCCTGGGATTGAAATTGGTTGATTTCCTATGATCGTAATCCAAGGATTAAGAAAAATATTAAGTTTCAAACATTATTTTATCATTAGGTAGTTATTAACTGCCTAGAATTTACCAAAAATATGTAGGGGTTTTTTTGCGGATGGGAAATCATCAAATGACAGACATTTACTGACTAAAACCCACCCATGTTCCTTCTTTTCCCTTAAAGTTTCGAGGCCGCGGTATCTCTTTTAAACAACCCGCAACCCCGGCAGGCAGCTATGTAGGGGTTAGGATCCAATCTAGCTGGATTCAGCAGAATAGTATTTTGAACGGAGCCACAGCCTGTCTGAACTCCACTACCTAATTACTTCACAATAATCCTTGGTAAGACTGTTTACCAGATTTTCAGACTTCTGACTACCTCCAATGACTGTCAAAGATAAACAAATGACAGCTGAGACCAATGGCTTCAAGTGGAAACACCGGGGTAACCCACAAAATTAAAGCTTTGCATTTTTTTGCAATTTGCAGCTCAGTGTCATACTGTATGTTGAACAAAATATTATTCGTGACCGTTACACGTAATTATAATAATTAAAACGACACGGCACGGTTGGTCAGTGGATGAGCGATCGACTGCTGCGCTGCGTGTCGCGAGTTCAATTCCCGCACGGAATAGATATTTGTATGACCTGCAGATAGTTGTTTTGGGTCTGGCTGTTTGTGTATGTGAGTTTAAATGTTTGTTAACGCACCCACGATACAGGAGAAAGTCCCAGGGCACCGTTTTTTTTAAAAAAAAAAACCGTTATTTAAGTTTATAACTCGATCGATACCTCTCGCGTTCCCGAGGTAAAAGCTTTTGACAGACAGACGGACAATAAAGTGATCCAATAAAGTTTCCGATTTTTTTCCTTTTGAGGAACCCTAAAAAACGTGCTGTAATGATGTTCTTCCTAAAAACACACATAAAATAACTTCTTGATTACGTGCAACAATTTGCAATGCGTAACAAATCAAAGTTCATAGCCCTTTCCAATGCACTAGAACACTTTCAGGTCAACATACGATTACTACACAAATGTAATACTTACCAACTATGTTGTAAGACCAACATAATACTTAGTACTATCGTCTGCATTTGAATCACAGATCGTCTGATGATGTCATATGCTTAGCGTGAGGAGTTGCCTCAAGTCCTACGTAGCTTTACACTTAGTCATAAGTACTTAAAGATACAGGGCTGTTCTATGAATACCTTATTTGCTTTCTAAGAAATACTTATTTTTACCTTTTATTACTTTCCTAGCTGGCGCCCGCAGCTTCGCCCGCGTGATGATCGAAATAAATATCCTATGTGTTATTCCAGACTATTATCTACCTCTGTGCCAAATTTCATCAAGATCTGTTCAGCCGTTTTGACGTAAAAGAGTAACAAACATCCATACATCCCTACAAACATTCGCATTTACAATATTAGTAAGATTATAAGAATTTGTTTAGGAACTTTCATGTTGTCAAATCTGTATATTTATGTTCTATATGTCTGTAAATAAATTAGCATAACGTGAGCATTTGCAACAGAAGTTAGGACGAGTCAACATTTTGTTAATGGTCAACATCGTGAGCTTGCGTAGTTTTGTGCACAGGGACGTATTTAGGTAGGAACAAGGGTGCAAAAAAGTCCCAAATCGTGTATGGGTACAGGATAGGATATGCGAAAATAATGAAAAACGTTCATCGAATTTGAATGTGACACCGTCGTCTTTTTGACACTTCGTTTCGATTCGCCAATTCTGGTGGCTCTGAAAAGTGCTTTTAATAAAAGTTCTGGGGGTGAGTGTGGGAAATCTTCGTGGCGAGTTGGTTAGCCAGGTCACCGCGACCCTTTTTCAAGTCCCGCGATGAAGAGCCAGTAAAAATAAACCAGCTCCTAAATATTACTCAGGTACACCCTGTCCCTTTGCTGTCTTCCTCCAGCGACGCCCTAAGCCGAGGCACGTTTCCCGAAGGGGGTGCTCTTAAAAAAAGATTGGTCAGCTGTACTCTGCGGTACCAAACGCCAACTGTTTTATTATGATCTGCACACCACTCGGGGAGGCTCTTCATGTGTAAATAGTGGTCCAATCAACATATTAATGGTGTACATCAATCAATACGTTGATTGAACTGTATTCAAACATTTTTCATGGGACCGGATAAAGCCTTGGAAAGAATGTTGAACGAGTGTGAGAAGTAGCAGGCAAAACGTCAAGTGTGGTAAATTAATTTGACAATTTAGCCTGATGAAATAAGAACTCATTTTGATTTTTTAATATCGGTTTTTAGGGTTCCGTATCTTAAAAGGATCAAACGGAATCCTTATGGGATCACTTTGTTTGTATGTCTCTCTGTATGTCAAGAACCTTAATCTCCAGAAGGCGTAAAGGTATCGAGTTAAAATTAAAACCATACACTCAACTCTATGGTCCCTTTGTAAAAAAATTAACCCTCTAAGTCTACGCAGTCAAAAGATATTTCTGTTTATGTCGCAAGTTTGTACGGAACCATCGATGCGCGAGTCTAACTCGCTCTTGGCCTGTTTTTCTTGAGTGAAAACAAGTTTCAATGAAAAGGGTTTGATAACATTTTGGTTTGTTGCATAAACTCCAGGCTCCCTAGTTCGGTCCTGCTCCATGTTAAAGGTAACAATAACAACAGAATTAACAATTACCCTTACAATGATCGTTTACAACGTTGTGCTGATCTTTTACGACACTTTTGGTGTTCACAGATTAGCATATTGTTAAACGTTATAGACTTTCTGGCTTACTCAGGTAGTTGTTTTGTGTACGACGAAGGGAGCATTGGTAGTATAAGTTGAATGGTCGTTGTTAAATGAAGAACTGATGGTATTTTCATTGCACCGGGTTTTTCAATTGCTTAGTCGGAGTTAGAGATTAGCAATAGGCGGTGACGATTGAGAAACGAAATTTTGCAAACATTGCCTTTGTGGGTTACCAGTGAAAAATCTCTTATAATTATGTATTGTACTAGTTGTCCTGCTCGGTTTCATCCGCGTCTTTGGTTGCTGCCCCGCTCCCGGTAGTAGCATGATGTTATATAGCCTATGTTACCTAGTAATAATGGGGCTTTCTAATCCTTATCCTTACTAATATTATAAAAGCAAAAGTGAGTTTGTTTGTTTGTTACCTCTTCACGCTTTAATAGCTACACCGATTTTGATGAATTTTGGTACAGAGATAGTTGGGAACCAGGAGACAGACATAGGACTACTTTTTATTTAAAAAACGTGGGATATGAGGGAGAACGAGGGAAGAAAAGGGAAAACTTAGCGTTGCTATTACAAATCAATCAGGCGCAAGAGCAAAAACTGCAGGTAGTAGGTACTATGTTATACCGAATTTAACGCGAGCGAAGCCGCGGGCAAAAGCTAGTAGTAAAATATTTTTATAAATCGGTTGAGTAGATTTTTAGTTAAATCGTAGCAAACAAACAAAAAAAAATTACGTCTTTATAATATTATATTAATTAAGACAACAGTTTTTGCACACTGTTTTGTTTTGTTAACGTAAAGGTGTGTGTGGGTTCATCAGACTTTCTGTAATTATGGCACAATATTCTATTTCACAGCTTTCAAGATATTTGTTTTGTCAAATAAAGAGAATCAGTACTTAAGATGTCTCATAGACAAGGAACAATTTTATTTTATCTGTGGGAGACTGGCGCCAAAACTAAGCCGAAGCCTGTATTTTAGGACCTTACACTTCTAATGTACAAAGTGTTGCCAACTTTTTTTTATTGAAGTATAATATTCTTTATATTGAGGTCTGGCAAGAAAAATAATCAATATTTTAAAGTATTTTCTAACGTTTTAAGAACACACACACTTCTTGCACAATTATGTGCAAGTACTTTATACAGACTACACAGACAGTACTTTGTACAGAAAACAGACTAATACTGTTTTAACAGAATAGTTGGCAACCCTAAATCTACCTCTCGTAATGTGTTATAGCGACACTAAAACAGGAGCCTTAACAAAATATTTTTGTTACGCATCATTAAGACATCTTTATTTAATCGCTTAGCACCTATTAGTGAAAGCTCGTGGAACTCTCGGAGGAGGTCGACGCTAAATCCTTACTTCCTTACTAATATTATAAAAGCGAAAGTGAGTTTGTTTGTTTGTTACCTCTTCACGCTTTAATGGCTAAACCGATTTTGATGAATTTTGGTACAGAGATAGTTGGGAACCAGGAGACGGACATAGGCTAATTTTTATTTAAAAAAAGTGGGATATGAGGGAGAACGAGGGAAGAAAATGGGAAAACTTAGCGTTGCTATTACAAATCCATCAGGCGCAAGAGCAAAAATGCAGGTCTGCTTGGTGTGTTATACCGAAATTAACGCGAGCGAAGCCGCGGGCGAAAGCTAGTCTAATATATAAAATTCTCGTGTCACAATGTTCGTTCCTGTACTCCGAAACGGCTTGACCGATTCTTATGAATTTTTTATGCATATTCAGTAAGACTGAGAATCGGCTACTATCTACCTTTCAAACCCCTAAGTGATAAGTGGGACTTGAGCAGCGGGTAAAACCGCCGGGCACAGCTAGTATTATTATAACAGCCGCTCAGATTAAGAATCTTATATTTCTAGTATACTTATACGTAGACTATGATATTTTAAATATAAATATTCTTCATTTTCTTCTTCTATCCATTCCTGAAATCTGCATTCAAATCCGTTGAGAAGTTTAAAAGACCCTCGAAATCAATTCTGTAATTTATTCGCCCACATGCGCTGATACATCCGCGGTTAATGATCCCTTTACACATGCCATTACCGCCTTTGATCATAACGTTATCACTTATAACACACGTCGCCGCGCCTTTCAAACGAAGCCGACTGACCTGCTGACATTTTAAAAATTCATAATACATATATTTTTGTACTGGAGAAGGTTTTATTTTTAAACCACTAGGAATTTCTCCTGTATCGTTGGTGCGTTTACAAACATTTAAACACACATACATAAACAGCCAGACCCGGAACAACTACCGTGTAGGTCACACAAATAATTGTACCGTGCGGGGATCGAATCCACGACACGCAGCGCAGCAGTCGATCGCTCAACCACTGCGCCAACCGTGCCCTCAAAATGTTTCCAAAACTCGCTATGCAATAGGTGTGCCATATAGGGAAACTCATCCGCTGACCACCCTAGGCATCGCGACATAAGTTAAAGATCAACCCGAACGGCTGTATTTTTTTTTTAAAACATTGCCCCACACTAGAAATTTCTCCTGTATCATGGGTGCGTTTACAAACATTTATACTCACATACACAAACACCCAGACCCGAAACAACTATCTGCAGGTCATACAAATATTTGGTCCGTGTGGGGATCGAACCCGCGACACACGGCGCAACAGTCAATCGCTCAACCACTGCGCCAATCGTGTCGTCAAACTCATATGTATAGATAGAGCACCTAAGCCCGCCCATTTCTGCTTACCCTCCAAACAGACACACTGGGAGTGGAACTGGAACGTGCTGTGAATATTTTAGCTATGCACATGAATCGCCTCGCCAAGCACTACGTCACGTTTAGGTGATCAGTCAAAATCTGACAGATGCAGGAAATAGTATAGTGCAGTGGCCTTGGGGACTGTTATCAAAACCTACAAATCTATGAAAATGGCACAGGATAATTTTTTCAAAACATCTATTGCAAATCCTTGCAATTCACAGCACGAAGTTAAAAACATAGGCCAAGTACCAATCGCTATCGTCGTCTGACTACGGATGTTACATTCTAGCTCTCTTTCACTCTACTTTTAATATTTACTATCTTTAACGGCCAGCAACCAGCAACCCTTATGTGCGGCCACATTTTGATAGGCAACCTGGTACATATAAATTCTCCTAATCATAAGTATTGGTTTTTAGCAATAAACTCGATAGGTAAACTGATTCTGCAGCCGGATCTTAGACTATAAGTATTTTACTCTGCCATTAAATCATTCGCTTGTTGAATAAAACCTTTTAATAAGTGATACTCCCGTTTGATACACCATGCGATAGTAAAATAGTGTAATCAATTTATGCCCAAATCAGACCATAGGCCTAACAACTCTTAGATTAAAATGGAACTAAGCTGGTCGCATCTGCCGCACGTCGGAGGAGCAATGTTCACAAATAACCACTGGTGGACGCCAAAAAAGCAAGAAACGACAACGCGGCAGACCCAAAAAGAGATGCTGGAATGAACTTTTTATTTATTTATTTACTAGCTTTTGCCCGCGGCTTCGCCCGCGTTAAATTCGGGGTAACACAGTTACCCTTGCGCCTTATTGATTTATAATAGCAACGCTAAGTTTCCCCTTTTATACCCTCTTTCTCCCTCACATCGCACTTTTAAAAAAAAAATTGCCTATGTCCGTCTCCTGGTTCCCAACTATCTCTGTACCAAAATTCATCAAAATCGGTTTAGCCATTAAACCGTGAAGAGGTAACAAACAAACTCACTTTGCTTTTATAATATTACTAGCTTTTGCCCGCGGCTTCGCTCGCGTTAAATTCGGGATAACACAGTTCCCCTTGCGCCTTATTGATTTATAATAGCAACGGTAAGTTTTTGCCTTTTCTTCCCTCTTTCTCCATCACATCCCACTTTTAAAAAAAAAAATTGCCTATGTCCGTCTCCTGGTTCCCAACTATCTCTGTACCAAAATTCATCAAAATCGGTGTAGCCGTTAAAGCGTGAAGAGGTAACAAACAAACTCACTTTCGCTTTTATAATATTAGTAAGGATAGTAAGGAAAGTAAGGATAAAAAACTTATACTAACAGTAAACACCACACATAAAAGTTATCGGTCGTACATAAGACATGAAAACTAAGAAAATTAAATACAGTCACACAAAACAATAATAATAGTGAAAAATAGCAAATTATAGAAATAAAAAATCAATGTAATTAGGAGTAAAATTATCTAATTTACGTAGATAGTACTGGGAGTAGCAATGGACTCTAGTTAACGGGTAGCAGTAACTGGACTCTTTCTCAAAGGATTGGCCTACAACCACAGTAGACCGCGTAAAGCGGAATGAGGCCTTTTCTCCAGTGGGACAATAAACGCTCGTTATAATAAGACCATAGATAATTATAAACTAGTTGAAAAGAATCTTAAATGCAGAACCTCCTTACACGTGTGATGAGCTTGCACTTGAAACAAGTAAATACGAAATTGCCTGTACGAAATATTTCGCCATTTTGAAACTGTAAAACAGCTAAAAACTAAATAACGCCAATAAAGTTCAAAGGAACTTTCGGAGAAATTAATAAATGCTGTTGGAATTCAATATCAATTAAACGCTTCATGAGCTGCAGAAAATAACAACTTCTTTCTATTTTTCGACGAAATAACAGCAATAAACTATCTCGGAATTTCATGACTACTTTGTAATCTTTCATTTCAATTAAAGTGTACGATAGAAGCTTCCAATGAAGACCTATTTTCTTATCATTTTCACTTTGTTAGTAACAGTTAAATACTAAAAGGTGGTATTTGTAATTAATGTTACTAACAAAGTGAAAATGATAAGAAAATAGGTCTTCATTGGAAGCTTCTATCGTTTTATTGCACATTTTCCTGAATCATTCTAAGGACAGACTTGTAACGTCAGCCTTCGAAAAAAAAAAACAGTTCAAGCACAAAATTAATTTAGAAAACTGATCAAACAAAACTCCGTTCAAAAGTTTAAAACAAAAACATTATCAAATGCAAAATGCCGAAGTTTTAATGATGTAACAAGATATTTGTTGCAATTAGGGTATAAAGGGCTAAAGTCTCCCTTAAGTTTGTTTAAGGGGCCCAAATAGCAACCTTGGACCTTTGCTTCAGACTAGTAACGACCTAAGAACTTCGGCCCTTTGACAAGTTTTCAGAAATAGAGTTTCTTTTGTTTTATTTTATTGTTTTGGCTCGCTAACAATTAGCAGTAGTTATAGCATCTCTCATTTTTGGTCGACGGTTAAAAATGTTGTGGTAGCCCAGTGGTGTAACTGTTGGACTGCCAATTTATAGGTCTTGAACCTAAGACACACATTTCGGATTTTATGAATTCATGTGCGTATCCTTATTAATATTATAAAAGCGAAAGTAAGTTTGTTTGTATGTTTGTTTGTTACGTCTTCACGCCTAAATGGCTAAACCGATTTTGATGAATTTTGGTAAGGTGTGAAGTGAGAAATGAGGTAGAAAGAGGGAAGAAAAGGGAAAACTTAGCTTTGCTATTACAATAAATAAGGCGCAAGGGCAAAAACTACAGGTAGCAGATACCTGCAAATCAGGAAAAGGGGAACTGTGTTACCTCGAATTTAACGCGAGCGAAGCCGCGGGCAAAAGCATATATATGAATAAATTAAGGATTCTTAATTTCCAGTACAATACTAAGAACTAGTTACAATTTTAAACAAGATATAAATGTACATGTATGTAAATCGTGCATCCCGACTGTCTGTCCGAGCCATTTGCTTGCCAATGGACTGGTGTAGTGGTGGCTCACGATTAGGGTTGCCACCCGGAATTTATTATAAAGTATTGTACGTTATTTCAGGTAATTGTACTCTATACTTAAGCAACTATAAAGTACGCGGAAATATTTTACCTTGCGTCATTTGATTTCTCTTGAAATAACGTATACTTAAGATTTTTGGCGTAAAACAGAACGACAGAATGTGTTTTTGTGCATTTTAATTTTGAATGCAGTAGAGATGCTACAAGTAATATATGGGTGAATATCCCAGGCGCTAATTTTACGTGTCCACGTTGAGAATCATGGTGTAAAATGATGGGATGTTTCTTAATTTTTTTTCTAGTGAACTACTTAACTTATTCCACTTAGGGCCACAATTTTTTTTTAAATAGGCTTACCTATGGAGGCTAGGAAAAATAAATAACTTTAAAATTCAAGTTTGGTGGCTTGTCCTAGCTCCATTTTTTTATATAAATGTATTTACCAAAGGAACAATTTAAAGTGAAGTAAAAAACAAGTTATTTCATTGGTAAATGCATATGACACACTATCTAAAAACATCTAAATCATATTATAAAATTGATGTTAAAAGCACAGGATACTCGATTCAAGTTTGTCCTAGCAAAAATCATAATTTTGGTAGCACTTTTTCAATTTACATTATCATGAAGATTCGTGCGTGTGCGATCAATCGCTTTTTATGTTCTGTATTTCTCAGTCGTGCACGGGAAGTGGCGTGTAACAGGTCTGTGCTTAGTGCTGTAATTGCTCGCCAAAAACGAAGTATTCATCTTGGGTCGAACAGGGGACAAGAATTTGTCAATTTTGGTGGATCGATTTGCTGGTGATTTTTTAGTGTTTTAATAGTAAGCTACGTATTGTAGGTAGTGATTTGGGTAACTTATTTATCAGTGATATTTATTCTTTTGTATCTTAATAACTGTATTTTTTAAGATTTTTTTTATGCTTGGTTTCAATTTTGGTGGTTCAATTTTGGTGGCTTTGGTGGCGATTTTCACCACCAAAATTGAAAATAAGCCACCAAAATTTAAGTATGTACTGTTTATATATTATTTGTACATATAAAGACAGTTTTTCACTACACATTGTTCATTTATATGTATACGTTACTATTCTATTTGTTTCTGTTCTGTTTGTTCTATTTATTAAAGTGCACATGCCATGCTATTTTTCTGCACTACTCTAAGGTCGACTGGCAATGGCTACTGAGACTGCACACCTCTCGGTTATGGAAGGTCTTCGCGTTAAATAGGCCTCGACCCCCGCACTTCCGAGGGATGAACAGTCTGATTACCGATGATCTTGGGTGATGAATCCGGTTCCAGAGAAAGGAACCTCCTAACAATACGAAGCCCTTGATCCAGCTGCCTAACGAGAGCCTTCTCAGGTGTTGGTCGAGGCTCTTGGCAATTAAGCCATTGGCTGTAACGACTATCGGCACAATGATCGCTGAGTCCACGTCCCACATGTCGACAACCTCGCGAGCCAAGTCAATATACTTGATTTGTTTATCTTTTTCGGCTTCCACAAGGTTCTCGTCATGTGGGACCGTTATGTCAACAATCATTGCGCGCCGCTCTGATCGATCCACCACCACATCAGGTTTAGGTTGACTGAACTTGTACATGTTTTTTTGTAATAAAGACGAGACAAGGTTCATGTTTAAAAACTATAATATCTTTTCTTTATATATTTTACGGTTTAATATTGTTATTTAATCATGTTTTATTTTAGAGTTTATTATGTTTTAGTTTCTTAGTTTTGCTAAGAAAAATTTTGTAGTATGGTAGGTAATTTTGTTCAAAATAAAAAGTTTTTTTTTTAAGTCTACCCTCATAGTTCTCATTACGAGTTCATCAGATAAATAATAAATATTGTGGTACTTACTACCGATGACCGCAAGAAAGTATGGCAAGGCAAGGAGCTTCACGGGCGCTTTTACCGGGCTCTTCATGGGCCCGATGTAAATTTTCTAGCATCCGTATCCTGGCTACGATTCAGCGACCTTTTTGGGGAAACTGTAGATTTTGTCTGTGCGATTATGGACGAAGTTATGTTGACGAACAACTACCGGAAATATATTATGAAGGATGGGACGGTTGATGTGTGTCGGGCATGCCACCATGTCACCCATCCGGGTGAGTCCATCGGACATATTATTTCTGGTTGTTCTCGTCTAGCTAACGGCGAGTACTTGCATAGGCACAACCAAGTAGCTAGGATTATTCATCAGCAACTTGCCTTGAAATATAATCTTGTGGAATCTGAGGTACCGTACTATAAGTATGTGCCCGACCCAGTTCTCGAGAAAGACCATGTCACGCTGTACTGGGATCGGTCTATCATTACTGACAGGACTATTGTCGCCAATAAGCCTGACATAGTGGTGATAAGATGTAATCACCCCGCAGGACGAGAACCTCGTGAAAGCTGAGAAAGAAAAACAACTAAAATATCTCGACTTGGCACACGAGGTTGTTGACATGTGGAATGTGAACTCGGCTATCATTGTGCCGATTGTCGTAACGGCCAATGGCTTGATTGCCAAGAGCCTCGACGAACATCTGTCGAAGCTCTCTTTAGGCGGTTGGATCAAGGGCCTGACTCTGAAGGCAGTTCACCTCGATACGGCTGAGGAGGTTCCTGTCTCTGGAACTC
The DNA here is from genome assembly GCA_905475445.1 of Ochropleura plecta. Taxonomy (NCBI): domain Eukaryota; kingdom Metazoa; phylum Arthropoda; class Insecta; order Lepidoptera; family Noctuidae; genus Ochropleura; species Ochropleura plecta. Next base: position 19,120,789 of record FR997726.1, on the reverse strand, counting down.
TAACCACCGGTAGCTTCGACCCTGTTCCCGATACCGGTGGGCTTCTATTTTTTGTATTTTTAAATGTTTCTTTTTTATTTTCTGTTTTTATTTAGAAATATAAAAAAAAATATTAAAATGTATTTAACTGAATAAACGAAATATTATTATAACAAGACTGAGTTTTATTAACTGATGGAGTTTTTTGGTCATTGAGCTTTATTAGTGAGATTTAAGTTTGTGACAAAAACTGATTTTTAATGTATTGTTTTAAGCACTTTCAATTTTGGTGGACCAATATCAATTTTGGTGGTTAACTTTCAATTTTGGTGGACAATTTTCAATTTTGGTGGCTACACTAATCTTTGAACTCAAATATCTCAAAAAGTTACCAAGATATTTTCGGACCTCATGAAGATTCCTAAAGCTTGAATCTTCTATTTTTGTCCTAGGTCAATAGTTTCACGAATAGTTAAGAAAAAATTTTGCCACCAAAATTGACAAAAATATGGACTTGTTGATATTCACCCATATCTTCGAACGGTACTCGTATTAAAGCTGAATAAAAAGTACTTTATTTTAACGTCCTTCTTTTTTCTACCCTTCATAGTCAATGTGCTTTATTTTGACAGAGGTGACAACCCTACACATGATATCATTGCAATGTTGTAGTGAACATTAGAAATTATCATGCAATGTGTTTCGTACCGTGAATATGTAATTGAATGACGTTTTATTAATGTGTCTAGACATTTAATGATTTATACACTAGGTTTAAGCACCATTGGTAGCTCTACTGAGGACTTGAGGTACAGGGTTCGATGCCTAGAACAGGAAGCCCGAGACTTAAGGGGATTTTAGGTTTGTGAGGTTGAAAGCAATAGACTTTCTGCATATTAAATGACCAAACATTACCTCTTTTTTTGTTGATTGTGAAATCATCAAATAACTTCTCCCGCTATTGGCGGAGCGGAACGGAGTCTCAACCTTTTACTAATTAAAAACCCATCCATGTCCCTTCTGTTGCCCTTTGTATGTCGTGGCCGCGGTATCTCCTTCGAACAACCCAGAAACCCAGATATACTCAAGTTTGTGGACCGTTGGAGCAGCGTGTGTATGTGTGAGTTCGATCACCAGATCGGACAGTGTTATTAGGTTTTTGCATCACCAATTTTTCAGTAGCAGCCATTAATTCTGGATTTCTGACCAGTTGATGGCGACGGATTCGCATATGTAACAATTGTGGTGTGGCGGACCATTGAGACACAACTGCCTATCCCATCGGCCCTAACAGCCGTTATGTTTAAAACTGGTTTATGAAACAGTATTTACGTGAAAAATACTGGACATGAATAAATATCCTTACTAATATTATAAAAGCGAAAGTGAGTTTGTTTGTTTGTTTGTTTGTTACCTCTTCACGCTTTAATGGCTAAACCGATTTTGATGAATTTTGGTACAGAGATAGTTGGGAACCAGGAGACGGACATAGGCTAACTTTTATTAAAAAAAAGTGGGATATGAGGGAGAACGAGGGAAGAAAAGAGAAAACTTAGCGTTGCTATTACAAATCCATCAGGCGCAAGAGCAAAAACTGCAGGTCTGTTTGGTGTGTTATACCGAATTTAACGCGAGCGAAGCCGCGGGCGAAAGCTAGTAATTAATATTTTAACGTTTAGAATTGACCAGATTGACAATTAAATGAAACCATCAATTCATTTATTGACATTCACTGAGCACATTATCGTCACGGTTGAGTGGCTGACTAACAATCGCACCTCTTAAATTGATTGTACGAATGACAGATTGATAAAATTTATTTATCTTCACGTCTTTGTTTTCCCTAGGGGATGTCAAGATGTTAACATAACATATTTTTTCTTCAATTAGTTTATTTTTCGTTTATTTATTTTAAAACCTTTGGCGGGGTTATGTCAAACTTGTACTAACTAAAACCCGGGTAGGTTTTAGTCACTAAAGTACAGTTTCAGAATTCTAATCATCAAAACTACTCTCTCAATTTATCGAACCCTTTTTAATAGTTTTTTTTTTTGTGAAATAGTCAGCAATGTGATTAAATAAACTTAGAAGGAATTAAATGAGGGCATGGAATTCATGATGTTTATGATAATAACTCAGCTTAACCATTTCATTTTTATTAATTAATTTATGTACACCCAAAACCTTATTATGAAAAAATACATACAGACAAAAGAGCACAAAGGTACTGGTTATTTCATTTATAAATCTCTTTCAGCAGACCAGCAAGGACAGATTGCCAGTGTGTATAATAATAAATTAAGCACTAATTCGTGGCGCGATACGTGTTGCACGCGCGCCTCAAAGAGATGCCAGCAAAGCAGAGGGGCCTGCCAGGGCTGCCGCCTGCCTGGTTTGCAGGTTGTTCAAACGAGATACTGCGGCACGGGAATACAAAGGGCAAAAGAAGAAACGTGGAGGGGTTTTAGTCAGTACAAATCTGACATTCCTTTTCGCTCCGCCCTGAGCGGGAAAATTTACTTACATATAGGTACATCCGAAAAAACAACCATAAGAACACAAAGGTATAAGGTACATATTTAACTACAAAATTCAATATCCAGGCGAAGTAACGGCCAATATTTACAGAAATAGTAAGGGTACGTTCAAGAAACCTAACCCGCACGCAATCATCGCATACCTAATCCCAAAACAATATGATAATTGCAACGTTAACTTATTTGACGGGCCTGTTGGTCTAGTGGTTAGTGGCCCTGACTGCTAAGCCGGAGGTCGTGGGTTCGATTCCCACCCAGAACAAACTTTGTGTGATGAGCATGATTGTTTGTTCTGTGTCTGGGTGTGATTTATCTATAATATGTATGTATTTATAAATTATATAAGTATGTATATCAGTTGTCTGGTTACCATAACACAAGCTCTGCTTAGCTTGGAATCAGATGACCGTGTGTGAGTTGTCCCAAGAAAAAAAAAAAAAAAAAAAATCCACATAAAAATAAAACTTAGTATGTTATATACAGCGTGTGCGTGAGGAGCATAACAGCTAACTAGCTTTAGGTTAGCCGTGCTTACCTAGGTTGGTCAGTGGATGGGTCACCACCCATTGTGTGAATACCGAGTTTCAGCCGTGCCTTTAAAAGCACCGTTGTTCCTGGCTTGTCATTTGTAGATCTTTGACAGTCGTTAGAAATAGTCAGTGCCCCAAAAGTTTCACAGCCAGCTATACCAAAGGGTATTACCCAGTAACTCGATTGTGGAGGTCAGATAGGCAGTAGCTCCATGTAAAATTGTGATATTCAGCTGCATCCGGTCAGACTGGAAGCCGACCCCAACATCGTTGGGAAACGGCACAGAAATCAGAAATCTGTATTCATATTTAAGGATATCGACAATCAAACTGAAATTGAATAATCAAATAGAAATTTGAATATCGATATCGCTAAAAAATCAGTTGTCCCAAATATTTGGATAAAAGGCAATAAAAAAACACTGTTTGTTAGTCTCTAGACTAGACTATTATTGTCGCACTGCTGCAAACTGGCAAAGGCTTCTTCTCAAAAAGAGACATCTTGAGCATTGATCACCACTTGCTCAAGACGGGTTGCAGATTTCAGACTAATATCCTAATTTAAGATTATCCTGTCCTACTTTTTATTAATATTATAAATGCGAATGTATGGATGTTTGTTACTCTTTCACGCAAAAACTACTGAATGGATTTTAATGAAGCTTTACAATAATATAGATTATACATCAGAAAAACACATAGGCTACAATTCATAAAGATATATTGTATATTCTAATGACGGTACGGTTGGCGCAGTGGCTGAGCGATTGACTGCTGCGCTGCGTGTCGCGGGTTTGATTCTTGCACGGAACAAATATTTCTATGGCCTACAAATAGTTGTTTCGGGTCTGGGTGTTTGTGTATGTGAGTTTCAAAGTTTGTAAACGCACCCACGATACAGGAGAAATTCCTAGTGTGGGGCAACGTTTTTATAAAAAAATAAAGTTCTATCACCACGCGAGTGAAACCGCGGGGCACAGCTAGTTAATTATAAGGCACAATGTTTTCCTTCACCAATGTTTGTGATACTCCAAGATAAACTTAGAAATGTACACATTTTTACTTGCTCGGAACATTGAACACACAACCTCGTGCAAGAGAGGCGACGCTTTAACCTCTCAACCATCACGACATATGGATCGATATGATGTTGAAATTCTGCATGGGACAGCTGAAAATTTGTATGACCACGCCTTTTTGAGACATGCTGTAAAAATAATACAAACATGAATTATAGTGAGTTGGCACGCCGTCACAGCAAAATGTAGCGTGACAGAAACTCTTAGTTAAATTATACGGGTGCGGTTAATTCTTCAGTTATAGCTGGTTTTTAACTCGCCTTCTATGTCTTTGTGATGAGTAGGGCGGGAACTAATGAGTACCTACTTTGTGACACGCTAATCTGGGCTGGGGAAGATTCCTAGAATTCATCCTGTATCTGGCTTTCCCATTTGTTGAAGCTCTCATTTTAAATAATTCGTTAAAACAAACAGTAGGTATAATGTTATGGGGTTGCAGGTTGTGCAAAAGAGATACCGTTGTCCTAGAACACAATATGCAAAAGAAGGAACATTAATAGGTTTCATGGGGACAGAGTGTCAGTAAAAGTCTGACACTCTGTCCCGCTGCGCCAAGAGTGGGAGATATTATTTGTTGATTTCTCACCCCTAAAAAAAGCCTTTTTTTTAGGGTTCCGTAGTCAACTAGGAACCCTTATAGTTTCGCCATGTCTGTCTGTCCGTCCGTCCGTCCGTCCGTCCTCGCTTAATCTCTGTGACCGTTAGCACTAGAAAGCTGAAATTTGGTACCAATATGTATATCAATCACGCCGACAAAGTGGTAAAATAAAAATTGGAAAAAAATGTTTTATTAGGGTAGCCACCCTATATGTAAAGTGGGAAGTGATTTTTTTTTTAATTTCAACCCTAACGTGTGATATATTGTTGGAAAGGTATTTAAAAATGAATAGGGGTTTACTAAAATCATTTTTTGATAATGTCTATAATTTCGGAAATAATCGCTCCAAAAGTAAAAAACAATGTGTCCCCCCCCCTCTAACTTTTGAACCATAAGTTTAGAAAATATGAAAAAAATCTGAAAAGTAGAACTTTATAAGGACTTTCTATGAAAATTATTTTGAACTTGATTGACACAACAGTTTTTATACAAAAAAGACAAAAAGTTGTACAAAATAATTTCCTCCTCCACCTTTAAACTCATAAGTGGGAACACTTATTGTGACGGACGGGAAACTACGGAACCCTACACTGAGCGTGGCCCGACACGCTCTTGGCCGGTTTTTTTTTTTATTTAGAATGAACTCACTCTTGACCTCGATCTCGCCTGATGGTAAGCGAAAGATGAGGTCTACGATGGAGCGAGCGAGCCCAGAAGATGCCTATTAACTCTTGTTTTGAAGGCAGACGGGTGTGGTACAAGTGTAAGGAGGTATAATAATGATTTCATTGAATAGCGTTTAAGTTTTAAAAGTATAATTAAAATATATTTTGGTTTCGTTTGTTTTATAACCTCATTATAATTAACATCGGTCTGTGTGTGGAATTCTGTGTGTCATCTCTGTTCCCTGATCATCATAATCTGTCTTTCATACATATTACTACTATAGCAAAATTTCGGGGGAGTTTGATCCGCCTCTTCTTGTTCCCTGCAAAAACACTATGAAGTGGTGAAGGGCAGGGCGTTTTTGTGGAACTGTCTCTTGTAATGTTGACGTTCAAAAAGTGAATCTCTCCTGTATCGTGAGTGCGTTTACGAACACTCAAGCTCACATACACAAACAGCCAGACCCGAAACAACCATTTGTAGGCCCTACAAATGTTTGTTCCGTGCGGGAATCGAACCCACGACACGCAGCGCAGCAGCCGATCGCTTATCCACTCACTCCTAAGTTATATAAATTTATTTTTAATATTGAATATCTATCCTTTAATTAAACCGTTCCACATTATCAGTGAGTCACTAGGTACCCACTCGTCTTCATGAGCAGAGTCACATTTCTTCAGCAAACTGAAAACACATGTTTCCTTTATTTGGGCAACGTTTTATAAACAAAACGTCCACTGATTCATTGCGCGTGTGATTCGTGGTTTGGTCCAAAGTACAAACGGATGGCTTCATCAACTAAGATTTTTTTTTCTTATTTTTATTTTTTTAAAAGAACGTTGCCCTATTCTAAAAAAATATCATGTATCGCGGGTGCGTTTACACATTAAAACATTTACATTTGTACATTTAAACTCACAGCCAGACCCGAAACAACTACCTGAGGTAAAACAAAAATTTGTTCGCGATACGCAGCGCAGCAGTCGATCGCTCAGCCACTGCGCCAACCTTACGTGCAGTGTTTTGTAACCTTATCATAATTAACATCGGCCCGTCTGTGGAATTCACTGGTGTCATCTCTGTTCCCTGATCATCATAATCTGGATCACTTCAAAGTTTGGGTGAATCAGTTTTCTAGGCGGCTCTACCCTAGGCCACATCTCACCGCTTCACATTAACCCAGTTATTGCCAAAAGCAAGGCAAGCCTTTAGTGTTTAGTTATAGGTAATGTTTAGAGAAAGTAAGTACCTTTATCCCTTTTGCCCAATCAGAATATCAGCGCTATGACATGTTTTTCTTTCTTTTTTATGTTTCGAACTCGTGCACTGAGAATTTTAGCAAGAATTCAGCAGTCAAATCAAATCAATCAATCAATGATTTGAATGCTTTGACTTAGAGGATTGATTTACAGCTCCAAGATAGTACAGACTTGAGTATATGGTTTTAATTTCAACTACATACCTCCGCGGATTCTCGAGATAAAGGGTCTTGACAGACAGACAGAAAATCGGACAACAAAGGGTTCCAATGTTTCCCTTTGAGATACGGAACTCTAAAAATATTAAGACAGAGGCAAAAATTGTTTTTATGTGGGGGTAATCTGTGGAAATACTGATCACAAAACCAATTTCAATTTATACTTGTTAAACTTAAACGCTATCCAATAAAATCGCCATTATACCTCCCCTCCGGCTACCTCCTTACACTTGTACCACACCCCTCTTCCCTATTCGGTCGACAAGGTCACTTCAGTTGCGTAATCGAATATTTCGAGTAGTGATCCGCCGGTTAATAACGATGACAGCATGCATCGTTTACGTGACACGAACCACTTCGAATATGGAAGAATATCGTTAAAGTGATTTATAAGACGGCGCCTACGCAGTGCCGTGAGATGTTAGAGAACTGATGCAAGAAATATGGTGATTAATGTTGTTTGTTTGTTTTTGGTACTTCATTGTGAATTGGTTTTGTAAGAACAGCGGGGACTGTTTAGATGGGATCTTCTTTGGGACATATAGATTATTTGGGATATATTTACGTTACTATAGCTTAACTTACATATGTATGAGTGAGTATTGAACCAGTTGCAAACAAACCCTGATTACTATAGCTCGTCTATTAATTATACTGTGGTTCTGCCTGAAATATAGCCAACATATAGCCTAAACTAAAGGCATAAAAAGCAAAAACTGCAGTGACTCCCACGAAGTCTAGATTAATGCCTGGCTGATAGCAAATGGCAACAGACTTTCTTTTATATGGCACTTAAACATAACTAGCGAAATATATGCATAACCCTCCTAGTAATACAGGCGTGATGTTATATGCGAATGCAGTAAAATATACATTAAACGAAATAAAACAATACTTTTCCCACTCTTCGGTAAAAAAACCGGCCAAGTACCAGTTTAAATTGTTGGTTTCGTATCAGTATCTAAAAAAACGGCAAAAATATTCATGTCTGTTCTATGGCGCCTCCTTAAATATTTTATTTTATTCTGTTTTTCAGTATTTGTTGTTATAGCGGCAACAGAAATTTCAGCTGTCTAACTATCACGGTTCATGATATATAACCTGGTGACAGACAGACACACGAACGGACAGCGGAATCTTAGTAATAAGGTTTCGTTTTACCTTTTTGCGGATAGGAAATCATCAAATAACTTCCCCCGCTCTGGTCGAAGCGCCAGTGTCAGACTTGTACTGACTAAAACCCACCCATGTTCCTTCTGTTGCCCTTTATGTTCCGGGGCCGCGGTATCTCTTTCGAACAACCCGCAACCCCGGCAGGCGGTGGCCCTGGCAAGCCCCTTTGCTTTGCTGATATCTCTTTGAGGCGCGCGTGGGAGACTAACGCGCCGTCGACACGGCCTGTCGTCCATAGATGGACGGACTGTGAGCTACACATTGCTCACCGTCTTTATTTCACCCTTTGGGTACGGAACCTTAAAAATCATGTTTAATACAAAAAATGCAGCTTAGAGCAAAAAACATGCAAAAACGAACAGCTGTAGGCTACATTGGCAAGTACTAATTAATTCAAGTCACTCACGACTAATATTCTGAGCGACAGTCCATTTATTTAAACGAGCTCATATTTAACTAATTAATATTTTGATGACTTATAACAGTCGACTTGTTGCAGTGGCTTTAGTTAAATAAAAAACTGTTCGTTTACATCGTAAGTTTTTGGAACCAAGTTCCATATCGTGCGTTACGAAAGGGGGCTAGACGGAAAAATATAAGACCAAAAGTTGTAACGACACTTTTTGCTATAGTTGTAAGCCGTGCGGCGTGCGCCTGTTGTCTGTCTCTCTCTATCTCTCATAGGAAGCAAGCCAGTTATTTTCGTTTCGTCTTTCTATTTCGCATTGAACAGTGTGGTGTCGCGACGATTATTTTTGTTGAGTGTATACTGGTTTTTTGTACATAATAAATAATAACTTCGTTCCATCCGTGTGTCCCTTGACACCTCTCAAGTTTTTGTTTGTTCGGGAGGGAAATCACCAAATAACTTCTCCCGCTCTGGGCGGAGCAGAAGGGAGTGTTCGACTTTTACTATCTAAAACCAACCCATGTTCCTTCTCTTGCCCTTTGTGTTCCGGGGCCGCGGTATATCTTTCGAACAACCCGCAACCCCGGGCTTTGAGCTCCCTGGGCGTGTATTTCAGTTGTTTTTTTTTTTGCCCTCTTTCTTTTTCCCATAGATGGATGGGTTTTAGTCAGTACAAGTGTGACACTCCCTTACACCTCCCTTGCGAGTCATTTGATAATTTCCCATCAGAAAAAAATACCCCTTCTTGATAACAAGTCAATAAAAACAATTCCTTACAATAATTTTCAATACGTTCCTGAAAACATATCAAAAGTTTCCCTCCTGGGAATTTATTAGCCCTGGCTGTTATTCGTATTATTAATGTTAATATTAGCGATAAATTCATCAGTCAATAGTGAGAATTGGCGTTATTTCAATTATTTGTTCGAAACAGTGTTAATCTGTTCGCCAAATATTTTTATTTGTTCCTGTTGCGTGTGTGTGATTTCAACGAGTTGTTAGCAGTGTTGTATGTTTGCTAAGTATAAAGTCTAGCTAGCGGCCGCAGCTTCGCCCGCGTGATGATCGAAAAAAAAGTACCTATTCTATGTGTTATTTCAGACTATAATCTAACTCTGTGCCAAATTTCATCAAGATCCGTTCAGCCGTTTTGACAAGAAATAGTAACAAACATCCATACATTCATCCTCACAAACATTCGCATTTGTAATATTATTTATATAATATAATAAATATATTATAGTAGGATTTTGCCTGTGGCTTCCCTGGAGCACCAAAACTACAGGTAGCCGGTACCTGTAAATCAAGAAAGGGGAACCGTGTTACCCCGAATTTAACGCGAGCGAAGCAGCGGGCAAAAGCTAGTAACTATTAAATCTGAAATAAAAATCCTTTTTGCAAAAATATGCGGACTTTCAAAATTTACTTTATAAATGATAATTTTTAATTTAATTTGTTTGTTTAATTTTAGTCTTGTTGTTTATTGATTGTTTTATTTAGCTTTTAAGTATTTTTGTTTTATTTTGATTTTAAAATTTGTATGCCTACACGGCAAAACATAGCGCTCAAATATGTTAAACTAACACCATTATGTAAATACCTATGTTTAACAAATAAAGATTCTGATTCTGATTCTGATTCTGACATAGTTGAGAAAAGGCTAGGCAGATGATGATGATACGGACTTTCAAACTTCCGGAAGTCGTAAGCAAAAAAATCGATAAAATAAACAAAAGTCAGTCAAACGTCTTTTTAAATTTATGTTTTAAATGCAATAAGTAGTTTGTTAGTATGGATGGATGGATGATTCCTGTTACTCTTTCACGCAAAAACTACTCAATGCATTTAGATAAAACTTGCCATACCTTCCATTTATAACCAAGATTAACACAAAAAACACCCAATTTTATTCAGTTAATGCCGTTTGAACAACCCCGTGGTACGGTTATATAATGAACTAAACGCGGGCAAAGCAAAGGGCATAAGCTAGTACAAAAAGTTCTAGCTTATCGTATTCTTCTTCCGTAAAGGAACTTATTCAGATCATCTGCCGTAATGATGGAGATTAGGTCAAGATTGTATATAATTAGATTGCTAATTAATTACTTAGTATTCACGTATTCTGTTAATGACTGCAGCCACACATTCTGAATAAGTTATGGCGTGTCACTTGATTGATGACTCAACGAGTTTTGGAATCCATTGCACATACTTGCGTTAAGTTGCTAATTAAGTGTAACTTACCTATGTAAGTGAGCGTCTGAGACGATTTAAAAAAAACCGACCAAATGCAACCGAGGATTTTGTACTAACTTGCGACAAAGACCGCCATATCTTTTGACTGTGTAGATTTAGAGGGTTGATTTTTATACAGCTTCAAGGGACCATAGACTTGTGTATATAGTTTTAATTTTAACTTGATACCTTCGCGCGTTTCCGAGATAAAAGGTCTTGACAGACAGACAACAAAGTGGTAACAAAAACGGTACCGTTATAGAAATAAGGGTATCGCCCGTAGTAGTACCCCTACCGTTTTTGACGTGACAACGTCTTATAATTCGATAGAGCCGGCTGCACGCACGAAAAAACATGACTCATGCGGCGTTACCTCGCTCTGAGGCGTTCCATGTAAGGCTTGAAGTGCAAGCGAGAGCGCGGAACGAGCGACAAAGAAGCACAATCGGCCTTTGCGTTCGGCAGCGTTCGACATCCGTCTCTCTCCTACTTGAGTGAGCGATGCGTCTGCGTGGACAGCTGCTATACTATAGTACCTACATTTACATGTTTTGATCGAGTATCAAGTGCAGTGAAAAGTGAATGTGGTGTCAAAAATTTACATAATTGTATTTATGCGTACAAATAAATCTAACTTGATCAATTTCATTGTGATTTCCAATTACCTCCTTCTCTATATACATACAAATCTATTAAACAAATGAAATTAAAATTTCCTTTGTAAAAATGCTACCATTCCATCAGTATTTTCTTATGACGTTGTCACGTTCAATCGTCAGTAAACCGACTTTACAGACAACCAATTTTTTTAAGGGTATCAGGGGACTCTGAGTGTCAGCAAAAGCATAATGGTCTTGCCGGTTCATATCCACGCTAGTACGTGACTGTTTCAATAATTTTCCAAGTTCATCTTGGACATCATAGACATCGTTAAAGGAAAACAGCATGAGGAAACCTAATCTTGCTTTCTTGGTTTCAAAACCATTAGTTGCACTACACTTTAATTTCTCCGTGTCTTGTATCGTGGGTTACAAATGTTAGTACAGTGCGGGGATCGAACCCGCGACACGCAGCGTCAACCGTTTCATCGTTTCGTTTCATATTCATATACTTATTGGCATTCCATAATGTCTGAAGATCTTAGAATGGGCTTAAAGTTAAGTTACAATTACAGACCCTGTAGAGTACAGCAAAAAGTATAAAGTAATCATAAAATAAATACTTATTCTATTATATTGTTAAACATGTACTTATTACTAAATTATAACATTAATTTTACTTATTCTAATAGTAATTTACTCATCGATACGGCCCGCATTGTGAGGAGGTTCCTGTCTCTAGAGCCCTAACCACCGGTAGCTTGGACCCTGCCCCCGATACCAGTGGACCACTATTGTTTTGTTTTTTTTTTTAAATATATTTTTAAGAAATATTTAAAAACTAGCTGGCTGATCTCGAAAAAAAAGATCCTATGTGTTATTCCAGACCATAATCTACCTCGGTGCCAAACATCAAGATCCGTTTAGCCGTTTTGACGTGAAAAGGAGTAACAAACATCCATACATCCTCACAAATAAATGCGAATATTTATAATGATAGTAAGATAAAATAACAGTGAGAAGAAAAGTAAATAAAAAAAATATAATAAAAATTTAAAACATGTCCTTTTAGTAATAACAAAAAAATATTGATGTTTATGGGAGGGAGCATGGAGTTTGTGGAAGTACAATGTGTGTTACTTAACTATGGTCTATGAAACTCTATGAAACCGACCTCCGGACTCCTCCGCAACCGCATACGAGCAACTTTTGAAGTAGAGCAACTTCTCGCTTCAGAATACTTGGTGACATTCCTTTGCACTTGCAAGTAACCAAGTTCAAAAGTAAGTAAGTTAAGATAATTTTGAGGTAGGTAAGAAAGTTTTGGCAATAGGCCGGCCATATTTGCCGTAGAAACGATGGCCGCTGGGACAGACGCGTTTTTTTAAAGGAGACCGCGAATCGGTGTAAGGTGGAACGCCTTCAGGCTTAGTGAACCGACGATCTTCGCAGAGGTCGCTGGTAGCAACATCAGGTTCCGGGTTCGAATCCCCATTTCATCCGAATTTTTATTGGTGTATTCATCAAGTATTTCATATATCACGGGGTCGGAAAATGAGGATTAATATCCGGTTAATGGCAATAGCACAGTATAATTAAAACTTCTACGCTTGCCCCCATTACATGGGACTTAAATATGTAAAAATTGTAACAATCACAAGATATTAACATAAGATATGGAAGAGCGGAGTCTCCTAATACAAGCATTCCCTTACTTAAAAGGAGGCTTCAATCACTAGCTGTTCAGAAAAAACAACAAAAAACTGGCTAAAAAAAAAAACAATAAACTAAAAGCTAAAAAAATAATAAACCTTTTTATTATTATACTAGCTTTTACCCGCGGCTTCGCTCGCGTTAAATTCGGTGTAACACAGTTCCCCTTTCCTGATTTGCAGGTATCTGCTACTTATAGTTTTTGCCCTAGCACCTTATTTATTGTAATAGCAAAGCTAAGTTTTCCCTTTTTTTCCCTCTTTCCCTCACTCATTTCTTACTTTTTTTTTTAATTAGCCTATGTCCGTCTCTAGGGTTGCAACTATCTCTGTACCCAAATTCATCAAAATCGGTTTAGCCATTAAAGGCTGAAGACGTAACAAACAAACAAACTCACTTTCGCTTTTATAATATTATCGTATAGTATAATAGTTTATAGTATAGTATTTATAGTATAGTTTATAGTATAGTATATATAGTATATAGTAAGTACATAAGTAAGTAAGGATTATTATTATTAGATATAACTGACGCCTAACCCTGCCTAATCCCAAAGTAGATTACAGGCGTTATGTTTTTTGTAATAAGAAGACCTTTGTTACATGTAGGTACTTGCAATAAATGTCTTTCTTCACAATCTAAGTAAGAAAAACTTTTCTCATCCTCGTGAAAAATGTGACGTACAATCTCAGTGGTACGCGACGATCGTACCGCCATCTATCCAGTGCATTTATGACTAAGAATACAAATGAGCTCATTAAGGATTTTATTACACGTAGTTAAAATCTAGATCATGCTTCTGGAAAGCACGTAATGAGCTATACTTTATTTTTATTAAGATACTCGTAATTCGTATTTAGGTTGCATTATGCCGTTTATTAAGCCGAAAAAATTGTCTTGATCCATTCATCCTTACTATCCTTACTTCCTTACTAATATTATAAAAGCGAAAGTGAGTTTGTTTGTTTGTTTGTTACCTCTTCACGCTTTAATGGCTAAACCGATTTTGATGAATTTTGGTACAGAGATAGTTGGGAACCAGGAGACGGGCATAGGCTATTTTTTATAAAAAACAGTTGGATATGAGGGAGAAAGAGGAATGAAACGGGAAAACTTAGCGTTGCTATTACAAATCAATAAGGCGCTACCGAATTTAACGCGACGCGAGCGAAGCCGCGGGCAAAAGCTAGTACCTACAAATCCTTACTAATATTATAAAAGCGAAAGTGAGTTTGTTTGTTTGTTACCTCTTCACGCTTTAATGGCTTAACCGATCTTGATGAATTTTGGTAAAGAGATAGTTGGGAACCAGGAGACGGACATAGGCTAATATTTTTTTTTTTAAAGTGGGATGTGAGGGAGAAAGAGGGAAGAAAAGGGAAAACTTAGCGTTGCTATTACAAATCAGTAAGGCGCTAGGGGAACTGTGTTACCCCGAATTTAACGCGAGCGAAGCCGCGGGCAAAAGCTAGTATAACAATAAAAAAGAAACTTGAAACTAAAAAAAAAAAAAACAAACCGACTTCCAAAAAACATAGGTTTATATGTTTTGTGTTATTCTGTCTATCTGTTGGTCGTTTATTTATTACAGGATTTCGAAGAATTGTGATTGAAAAATAGGAACGTCGTGACTCGAGTTTGGCCAAGTTTACAGAACCCCTAGGGGCTGCGTGTCGGTTCGAAAGAGATACCGCGGCCTTGGAACATAAAAGGCAATAGAAGGAACATGGGTGGGATTTAGTCATTACAAGTCTGACACTCCCTCCCGCTCTGCCCAGAGCGGGGAAAGTTATATGATGATTTCCCATCCGTATTAAGAAAGAAAACAAAATTATAGTTCTTTATTCCTTACCTTGACATAAAAGCTGTATTTTTTGACATAAAAGCCGTATTTTTTGACATAATATGTATTTCTTAGTTTGTTCTCTTGAATCTTTGTGCTTGTACCTTTAGACATTATTTTTTAGTTTTTTTTTTTTAATTAAGTGTTTTTAAATTACTATTTAAATACTAAATTTTTCAGTTACTATTTTTTTTAAACATTTTCATTTATTATTATTTTTAAACATAATTGACGGTTATTATTTATTATAATAAAATTATCAATACCTAAATTTGTACGCTCTCGGGCATAACATAGCGCACTTTTTTATTAACCATATTTAAGATCTATATTACGATTGCTAACCTATGTTAAACAAATTAACAAATGATTTTATTTGAAAAAATATTACAACCAATATGTTTTTTTTTCGGTACCAGTCTATTAATGTACCACTGCTGGACCAAGGTCTCTTCTCATATAAAGAAGGTACACACGACGACACATCAACCTATACAAAACCAGTTTATGCGGATCTCTCATTGTATTTGAAATCTATGGTGTACGATCCGTTGTTGAGAGAGCAGCATAAACTGGTTTTGTATAGGTTGATGTGTCGTCGTGTGTACGAGCATCAATCACCACGCGTGACATACCTACAAACATTTTTACAAACGGTCGAACAGTGGGAAAATTTACTTTGTACTGAAAACGAAGGTTCTGTTATAAGTTTTCTTGCACAAGTCAAACGAAATAGGTCACTACAGATGCCTTTTATAAGTTGGCAACTTGTTTCAACTCCATCTTTGTAGTAATTTATTTTTAATTTTAAAAATATATTTCGCAATGTTAGAATCAAAAGAAACTTAAATACAGCGTTTATAGTAGCACTAGAAAGAAAGCCTTAATATTAAAATAGGTACCTAAGTACTTATAAGAGCATTGCTCCACTCTTGTGATTTTTTGCTAGTTAAATTAGCCAGGACACATTAATCGTTTTTTTTTTAGAAATGTGAAATCATCATATAACTTCCCCGCTCTGGGCGGAGCGGGAGGGAGTGTCAGCCTTTTACTGACTTAACCCCCTCATGTTTCTTCTTATGCCTTTTGTGTTCCAGGGCCGTAATATCACTTATGAGCAACCCCGGCAGGCGGTGGCCTTGACAGGCAACATTAATAGATGTCAGATAAATAGGATACTAATTGGGTCATGATTTTACAGGTCCAAAACGGGTCAAATAAATTTTAATATCAAAGCATTTCTCAATAGGTTAAATTACGTTTTTGGTGCGTGTGCACCAAAAACGTAACGAGGTCAAACGAGGTCATTCATCAGTAGATTTTACACCTCACATTTTTCTCATACCGGGCGCCTTATATATGAAAATCGATTCTTAAGGAGTAAACTCCAATAAATAAACACATATTAATTGTATGCCAACATACTACTAGGTACCAGCTACTCGTATGAAACTATACCGACATTCCTTTTCCAAATTGGGTCAGCAATTTAGAAAAATGGAAAGCTGTAAAATAAATGTGTCGACCCAAATTGCATTTAAATGGTTCAATATTCCGCCAGAGGAATGTGTGGCAATTTGTTTGACGAATTGAAAAATACAAAATATAAGTATTTATTAAATACACGTTATTTATAAACTCCACATTCTCTAGGTCTTAGGATAGAGAAACGTTGGGGTTTGTGATCTCGATTCAAGAACGCGTCTTTCTTGAATAGAGACCACAAATCGCCAAGAGTAAGGTGGCCTTCCGGCTCGATGGAGCGTTGATCTAAGCAGGGTCGCTGGTAGTAACTGGATGAGAGGTACCGAGAATTGAGTTAAGCGCTATTGCAGAAGCATATGCCCCCAGCAGTGAACTGCTGTTGGCTGTTAATGATGATGAAAACCTCTATGAAAGCCAGAATCCTTACTTTTTATTATACAAGCGAAAGTGAGTTTGTTTGTTACGTCTTCACACCTTAATGGCTAAACTTAATGGGATTTTGATGAATTTTGTTACAGAGATAGTTGGGACCCTGGAGACGGAAATAGGTTAGTTTTTTTTTTAAGTGTGAGTAATGAGGGAGAAAGAGGGCAGAAAAGAGAAAACTTAGCATTGCTATTACAATAAATAAGGCGCAAGGGCAAAAACTATAGGTAGCAGGTACCTGCAAATCAGGAAAGGGGAACTGTGTTACCCCGAATTTAACGCGAGCGAAGCCGCGGGCAAAAGCTAATACTAGCTTTTGCCCGTGGCTATATATACATATATAAAATTAAATACCTCGGTGCCATAAAATAAGCTACGACATTTGACTTGAAAACGTAAGAAGAGAGATTTCCAATAACTGCATTACATAGGTACTCAAGTGCTTGTAAGGTGTGAGATTCTCTCTTCCTAGAACTCACAAACTTGGTCGAAGTAAATAAAATGTAACTGCAAAGCCAATTCGAAAGAACTACAGCTCGCGTCCGCCCTCTAGTGGTTGGTAGAAGAACTTAGTTTGAAGAACTAAGTTTACTACTGCAAGTCTGCAACAAGTGAAATGTACCAAGATAATATTTTTAATCATACGATAGAAAGAGCTTTCTAAGCTTTTACTCAAAAACAAATAAATAAAATAAATACTATATCTTGAAACGTTATGAGCACAGCTCGTAGGTAAGTTTTAAAAACCTATGCTTGTTTTAAGGGCCTCTCTCACCGCTATGTTTTTGAGCTCATTGGTCGATTGGTCGAATGTATGTCGACTTTACAGCCCCGACATAGCAGTATGATTTTTATTTTAAAAAAAACCTATTATAAAAAAAAAAACATGCCTTTTTAGAAAATATTTAAGCTTTATTATTTTATGTAACTTTCAATACTTTTCCAAGACATAATTTCATAAAAACACGTTTGAAGTCGTAAGTTTGTGTCACATTCGAGTTTGTTTTAGTATCAACTTGAATAAAAAAAAGGTATTCTTTGTTATGTTTGTGGATTTCCATAGGTTAAAAAAGTTAAGTTAAAATTTGGTAAAACGTCGCCTTAAGCAGGACTGGAGAAATGGATAAACATCGAAAGTTACCAGCCCCTGGGGTGCTATAAGAACCAAATAGTTTATGCTCAATGTCAGACAATCAATCTATACAAGCATTTGTATGCCTGCTAAGAATGTATTTATAGCTATTTTTATGCTAGAATAGGGTCAAAGGTAAAGCCTTCACTGTAATGTCAACTGACATTTTATTCATTTCTGTACTCTTTTGAAAAGTACACCTTTCATAATTTCAATCAGATGTCACATGAACCTCGAACCAACCCAGCCACCGCGTGAGACGCTCCGTTCGGGCGGGTCGGGCGCCGTGAGACGACTCCCGGCCACCGTAGACGCGGGTGTAAACAATGGGTAGCTCACCCTCCGTCCGTCTATCGAAGTCAGGCCGTGTCGACGGCGCGTGTTCCACGACCGCCTCAAAGAGATGACAGCAAAGCAAAGGGGCCTACCAGAGACACTGCCTGCTGGGGTTGCAGGTTGTTCGAAGAGATACCGCGGCCCCGGAACACAAAGGGCATAAGAAGGAACATGGATGAGTTTTAGTTAGTAAAAGTCTGACACTCCTACCCGCTCCGCCCTGAGCAGGAGAAGTCACATGAAGCCTAATTTAGCTAGGTATTCAAACAATGCTCTTGTTTTCGAATGTGTAATAACTATGCTTCCACGTGGCTTTGTATGCAGACTCAAAAATGTAATAATGTCGTTCATTACGTGCCTTGCATACATAACAAAATCGATATTGCAGCACCAAACATTAAACGTTCATTCAGAAGTTTCCGCAACCGAATTATAGCGCCATTGTCCTTGTATTTCCTATCTTGTTTACTAGGAAATTCAAGAGGAAAATAAATATCTAACTGCAGTGTTCAGGTCATAATAATACTGCAAATGAGTGATGGTGATTCTCCCGTTGTCATTTGTTTATTTCTAAACAAAGAAAAATCATACGAGTCAGGTTTAGTTTTGCTACTCGATAACAGATGGCAGTAGCTCCGCGCGGAATTCAGGTAAACTTTTGTAGTGTAATAAAATTATGTGGAGTTTTCGAAGCGCTTGCCAGATGGCGCTGAGGGTGCTGTAAATGTTGTTTTGTAAACATCCTTAATTATAACAACTTTATTACATCGGAAACAATAATAGTCGTTTTATTTAGTTTTGTTTTACTATCTTAACAAAAGCAACGCATTCTCGTAGCTCACAACAATCTCTTGTTTACAGCTGCGATAAAACTGTTTATATACCAAACATCATGTCACTGACCCCGCTCAAATAAGAGCGCTAATAAGGGTAGAAATTTAACAGGCAATACTTCCCAAGGGTGTTGCAATTTGTCGAGTCATTTACTGTGGACACATTTAGATCTGTTTGCATGGCCATAAAGAGTCCACGCCCTTACCATAACCACCCACCCACTGCACCAATTTACTTAGGCCCCTCTCTCCCCCTCTGGCTGTTCAATTAAACAACGACTACGGAATACTCCCTTAGAACCTGCTGGTTCTTCGTAAACTGGTTTCAAAGAACACCGTCCACCCATTGGCAGGTGACCACGATCACGTCACCTACACAATGGAATCGTAATCGTAAAACCTGACTAGTTTTCCGAGGGCTCCGCCACGGGGAACTACCCTCATTTACTCCCTTGTCAGACCATTTAACTAAAAGCCTCATTTGGAATAAACAAAATGATTTGACGACGTACACTTGGAAATGAACTGGAAATCCGGAAAAATATTAAGAAATATAAAAAAGATTTTCGTGTCATATCTGTGCAGAAGCAAGAAGATGAACAATATGAGAAGACGAAGGGAATCAGTAGCTTCTGTTTATAGAAAAACCACAAAATTCTTAACATCGAATACTGCGAATTTTCTTAAGAAAAAGCCGAACAATAAGAAATCTCAAATCCTGATGGAAGCTGTAGAGGATTGCGAAGAAAATGTCGAAGAAAATATAAACAAAATCGACGAAACAAAAACAAATGATGACGACATAGGTGAACGAGACCTTGACTATTATCTAGGAGTTAGAAAGAGAGAGAGCTACTGGCGAGACCCGGCTGGGAAGGAACAGATGAGAAGAGACTATCTCGTCTATCATTGCGGTATCACCGAAGAGGATTACGATAAAAACTATAAAAAAACAATAGTCTCGAAAGTGTCTTATGTCATACAACCTAGACTGAAGCAAGTTCCTTTCAAAATTCATAGAAAGAGAAGGAAGAACGGAGATTGGAGAGACGATTCTTGGAGGGAGAAAACAGGGATTTTCAAACTGTTTGCTTATAGGCGCGATAGTGAATATTCCACGTCGGATAGTTACAGCGAATGCGATTCCAATGAAGATAAGGTTTCTGAGAGACTGCGATCTACCAACGAGGATGACATGGAAGATATGATTGGATATCTCAATGAGCTTCACACGTGCGGTTCTGACGACAAAGTTTCTGAGGTGTGTTTGCACATAACATTCGAATCTACAATCATGTTGCCAACAGACTGTGTTGACTTGATTTAGACATTAACTATTTACATGGAATCTGAACATAGAATAAATAAACGATGACGATATTCCACGAAATGTATTGTTCCATTTGAGCAAATGAATGAGAATTTGTGCATAATATTTTTATTATTTTCCCGTTCGCGATTTTTCAAAAGAAAATTAAAAGCAAGCAATGAATTTCTTTTGAATTTCTGTATGTTTTCTTCGTTACTATTTAGTTTCGTATTAAATGTTTACCAGATGTAGATGTTGTCGTGGTCAATGTTTTCATTACTTTCTTCCTTGTTTTAAGAAATGTCTTCTTTCTTTTCAGGGCGTGCGGATAAAAGAAGTATCGGAAGGGAGGCCTTGTGACAACTGTCCTGAACTGTGTCCCGGCTTCATTCCACACGCTTGGAGGTAAGTGTCTAAGATAAAATAAGGAAACTATAACTCTATCATCGAACCTTGGTTCCACGGCCCCGAAGTTGTTATGCCTTATACCTTGTGCATACAAATAGAGAAAATGTTCACTTGTCTATCTATCTGCATCATTTGCATTTAGAGCTATCAGAGTATCTTCCGCTGTAACTTCGGTTGTGACTCAGGTATACCTTCGTTTCTCTGTTTCTCGTGTTTATTGTCACGTAGACAGTTTCCCTTCATATTTGGATCACAATGATTGGGACGCATTATCTACATCGTATCCTGTTCTGTTTGGTGTGCCTTTGTTGCAAGTTATCAAAGAGTTTGGCACCGAATCCACTTTATTGTTAGACATTGTCTGATGATTCAACATATGCATTGCATTTGTTTTATCGTTTACACCCTTATACATGTTCAAAATGTTAACCCTGACACCAATACAACGTGTCATATTCTATCTAATCATGAGGATTAGAATTGCCAATCCCTTTAAAAATATATAAACATCAATAGCAATAATGAGATTACATTAACTGCAAACGTTATCGCAGCAACAAATAGAACAGACAATGCTTTAAAAATCGCTAATAACCATTACGTTATCAAACTGTTGTGACCGGGTCACAGATACGTTATCAACGATCGTTCACGCCACGCCGACAGACGTGATCGAAATTGACTAACGAGCGGATAATCAGCCTTGTGGTGAGGCCAGCGCGTGCGCCGCGCAACAAAAAAAATGTCCACTCTTGCTCCCGCGGTCATACCGAACAGTCGTGTCGCGCTCAAAAACTAAACAAGCCAAACAATGTGTCTGTCGTTGAAACAACTTGAGTGGGCGGATGTGTACAGACGCATCACCGGCAATGATAAAGAGCCGGTCAATGAGAAGAAGATACAAAAATTCCCATCCCGGGAACGAAACTTTGCTGTGAAGAGGAAGTTTAACAACAACATGAGGTCCCACGCCAACTGCGAGAGTTGCGCCAGAGTCGCCGAGAAAGAAAACAGATGATCTGTCAAGCGTGTGTGGCTGTGAAGTGTCAGGATTCAGTGGATCTACGGATCGATTTTGTACGCGAATACAATGTGTAACTGGACTACAGTGACGATAAATCTCTAGACAAACTAAGTGATATTATTATTTCTATAAAAGCTATAAATAAGTCGGTGCAAAGTGCGAAGAAGTGCCACTCGGTCGACCTTTGTTGGCTTCAGACGTTCTACAGTCGGTGCTAAATCCTTTTTGCTCAACGCCATTCCATTTATTTCGTTTTTTTGCTCAAAATGTATTTCTAAAATAACTTAGCGGCGGCCAATCGCAAAGTTTTATTGTTTATGAATAAAATAGCAGGATGTAAGCAAAGGAAACTGAAATATGAACAATGTTCCTAGTTATTGTTTAAAATTACAAGGCCTTAATTTATAAGGAAGAGAGTCTTTGAAACAAAAGAAAATTGGCCTGGATATTTAAGGAAACCATTAATTAATGAAACTAGTTCTCATTAGTTCTCTTTAACTACGTAAATGTTTACTTGAATACTTCGCTAATGTTCCATGATTGATAATGTCTCGTTAGTTTCCATACAATGTGTGTTATCAATAACATTGTTGGTCTGACGATCCCGGATGTCGCCAATGCATTCAATTTTAAGGCTTATTGACGCCCTATATGGTTCAGAGTTGTATAAATATTATCATATATTCAGGTTTCGAAGATGTTTGTGTTACAAAAACCAAACAAAAAATTTTAAAATATTTATGTGTAGTTTAATCCATCGATGTATTCATTTATGTGTTATAAAGTTTACGTCTTGAGTGGAATGAATTGAGATGAAGGTTATATTAATTGAGACAATAATATATGACTATGCATGTTACTATAAATAAATGAGTTCATGAGTTCACTCCATTATTTTATTTCTTATCTAATCGAAGTACAATAGGTTTGCAAACATTCATTATAATATGAATTCATACAATAATACATTGATCGTATAAAGGTTTGTTGAACCAGTGAGATCAAAGGCTAAGCGATATCGCAGCCAATTACTCCTCTTTGTAAGCTGGTTGGCAAGTTCCGCCTTGTAAAAACTGGTCGTGGTCATACCAAAGTGTATGTGCGAGTTTTTTATCCATAACGTCTCACGTTTTTGATTAATGTATCCTTTAGAGTCGAATCTTACAATCACTATTGTGTATGAATTTAAAAGAATCAGTCACACGAATATGACACGTGATACGGCTAGAAAAAATATGACTATGAGAATGGAGGTAAATCAATAAAACTAGGGGTACAGTGACGACAGATCTCTAAAAAAAACTTTTTTAAAGGCTATTAATAGGTCGATGTAAAGTACAAACAAGCTGGACTCAGTCAACTTTTGTTGTCTTCAGACTTTAAACTGTCAGTGCTAAATCCTTTTTGCTCAACGGTCATACGGCTAGAGAAAGTACATACAAGTATGGATGAAGAAGGCAGAGAAGTATGGACAGGGAAATTATAAGTATCAGAATAGGGGTATATCAAATAAACTAGGGGTAGATTATGAATATGATAACATGATTAGAAAGGGGTAAATATTCCGATGATAACAGTTACATAAAACTTGTAAGGAAGTCGTTTGTCTTGATATGGACGTTTTATGAGGAGGGATGAAACGCATGTGACTATAAAAGTAATGAATGTGAATGTTGATGGGGAGGGCGAGGGAGGCCAAAGAAAAGATGGATGTATTGAGAAATGATTTGACAAAGATATAGATGACAAAGAGATAGTCAATGATGCCATGACGTCTGGCAGGGAAGAATGAAGAGTGGAAGAAGGATGACCCAAAATAGATAGAATAAGGCTAAAAGCAAGAGAACAATGAAGATAAACATAACAATAACAAAGAAGAAATCCTCCTAAACATACAGCTCTTCTTTATTTGCATTCCACAGCTTGAAAGACAATGCGACGAATTCCGCACAAGTGTCATAATGCTTCAATTAGTTCCTGGAATCAAATGTGGCTAGTGCCGGTCATTTATATGCAGAATGGTCATTAGACACCACCTACTTAATGAACGTTTGACCTTTAAACTTATAATCAACACTATTATACTAAATTATAACTTTGTTTGTTTGAACACTGCATTCTTAGTGCAGCTAAGAATATCATTCTGGAACATTAAACATCCTTGTCTTAAGTACAGTAATCAGAAAGTTCTTTCTTACTTTTGTAGCCTACTGCCCGCGGCTTCGCCTGCGTGTAGTTCAGTAGTTGTCCTACACGATCGTACTGCTGGGATAAAAAGTATCTTATAGTAGTTGGCGCCCGCGGCTTCGCCCGCGTGATAGGGAAAAAAGTATCCTGTGTTATTAAAGACTATATTCTACCTTTGTGCCAAATTTCATCAAGAACCGTTCACCCATTTTGACGTGAAAGAGTACCAAACATCCATACATCCATCCTCACAAACTTTGGCATTTATAATATTAGTAGGATAGGATAGGATGTGTGTGGCGTGTGTGTGGTGTGTGTGTTGTGTGTGTATGTATCTGTGGTGTGTGTGTATGTATCTGTGGTGTGTGTGTATGTATCTGTGGTGTGTGTGTATGTATCTGTGTTGTGTGTGTATGTATCTGTGTTGTGTGTGTATGTATCTGTGTTGTGTGTGTATGTATCTGTGTTGTGTGTGTATGTATCTGTGTTGTGTGTGTATGAATGACGTGAAAGAGTACCAAACATCCATACATCCATCCTCACAAACTTTGGCATTTATAATATTAGTAGGATAGGATAGGATGTGTGTGGCGTGTGTGTGGTGTGTGTGTTGTGTGTGTATGTATCTGTGGTGTGTGTGTATGTATCTGTGTTGTGTGTGTATGTATCTGTGGTGTGTGTGTATGTATCTGTGGTGTGTGTGTATGTATCTGTGTTGTGTGTGTATGTATCTGTGTTGTGTGTGTATGTATCTGTGTTGTGTGTGTATGAATCTGTGGTGTGTGTGTATGTATCTGTGTTGTGTGTGTATGTATCTGTGTTGTGTGTGTATGTATCTGTGTTGTGTGTGTATGTATCTGTGTTGTATGTGTATGTATCTGTGTTGTGTGTGTATGTATCTGTGTTGTGTGTGTATGTATCTGTGTTGTGTGTGTATGTATCTGTGTTGTGTGTGTATGTATCTGTGTTGTGTGTGTATGTATCTGTGTTGTGTGTGTATGTATCTGTGGTGTGTGTGTATGTTTTTTCTGTTTTTTAATTTATATTTGTTTTATTGTTTCGTCCTGTGCGAGTCTAATAAACAGTTTATCTTTATTTTCTTTCTAGCTATCTGTGTATGTACAAAATTTCATCCAAATCTGTTTACTAGGTTTTTGTGAATGTTGTATGTTTTGGCTGGCTCTAGACTCATATCTAGACTAAAAGGTTGTAGCTGAATAATGTTTTTGTATTTTACTTGGAGCGACTGCCGATCTGACTTCCATAACCCAGTTAAAAATAATTAAAATGATACACCTTGGTAATATTTGGGAACCTATGATTTTGAAAATTAAAAATTCAGTCCACAGACGGATCCACGGTATACATATAGTATTCATTAACCTTGGTTAATAAACACAAGTCATGATTCTGAGTATCGAATACAGCTTAACTACACTTGTAGGTTTTAATACTGTATTATAATTATATTCGTAATATATTATATTGACATTATCCGCTTAAAACGGATTGCCACCACTAAAACATTTACCAAGGTGTTTTTTAGAAAGTTTTTTTTCCCCGTTTTAATTTTAAACTTAAAAAAAGACATTTAAAAATAGGTCCCAAGCTATCGCCGGTCCAGGCTGCAAAAGAAAAGAACCTTCTTACAATACGAGCCCTCTCCAGAAGTATCACTTTCTGAGTTATAGTTAACTAGCGACCCGCCCCGGCTTCGGACGGGTGCAACGTATATTATTATCCTTACTAATACTTATTATAAAAGGGAAAGTGAGTTTGTTTGTTACGTCTTCACGCCTAAATGGCCAAACCGATTTTGATGAATTTTGGTCCAGATATAGTTGGGACCCTGGCGACGGACATAGGCTATATTTAAAAAAAAAATAAGGAAGAAAAGGGAAACCTTAGCATTGCTACGAAGCATTGCTGCAAGCTAGGGCAAAAAGTACTGGTAGCAGGTACCTGCAAATCAGGAAAGGGGAACTGTGTTACTCCGAATTTAACGCGAGCGAAGCCGCGGGCAAAAGCTAGTACTAATATAATTCATCTTGAATCATTATATTATTCTCTATTGCTGAAAACTGCATCGTGCACCATAAATAGATGTAGTAGGTCAACGTTTCATTTAAAAAGTGGGTGTATAGACGCTAACAATTTAACTCATTACTGACAGGAACTGTTTAAATTGTTATCGCTACCAACATTACATTATTAAAGAGAAGTTACAAAGTGGACCATGTAGGTACCTACATAATTGTCCATACCCCTTTTTTGCAGATGGGAAATCATCAAATAACTTTATCTCTGCCCTAAGGACAAAATTGAAGCTCAGAGTAGGCCCAAATAATATAAAAAGAAAGTGAAACTGTGGGCTAAAG
This sequence comes from Ochropleura plecta, assembly GCA_905475445.1. NCBI lineage: Eukaryota > Metazoa > Arthropoda > Insecta > Lepidoptera > Noctuidae > Ochropleura > Ochropleura plecta. The sequence continues at coordinate 19,094,433 of FR997726.1, read as the reverse complement.
TCCCCCTCAATAGTGCCCTAAGCCGAGGTCCGTACCCCACAGAGGTGCCCTTCGCGGTCATTTAGTTTTTAATTAGTTTGTAAGCCCTGGCTGGGGGCCTTAATTTATTGAGGTCACCACAGGATTGTCCGGTTAAGCAGTAAAACAACTTGAGCGAGTGAACTGCGAGTGGTCCTACTTAAAAAAAATAAAAAGTCCCTGCCTGGGGGCATTTCTCTCAAGGCACCCACAAAAATGCTCGGTAAGAACGTAGACCTGCGAGATGACACTTAAAAAACGGGCTAAAACTAGTTTTATCTTACTGCAACTGTAAATGCTCATCACATAACTTTATCCGCTCTGGGCAGAGCGGGGCGGGCCAGACTTGTGCTGCCTAAAACCCGTCCATGTTCCATCTTTTGCCCTTTATGTTTCGGGGCCCCAGTATCTCTTTATGTGGCCCTGGCAGGCCCCTCTGCTTTGCTGACATCTCTTTGAGGCGCGCGTGGAACACGAACGCGCCATCGACACAGCATTGTACTTACCCTTATCTGAGGTTATTGACCAACTCATTAGTAATCGTTTGAGTGCACTTCGTAATGTATTGTGTCATTGAGAGTGTTTTGTTATGCTGGTAGAGTTTTCTATGACCTCTGTATTTATGTTGTAGAACCACGGTATGATATGTACGAGTACATCTGCGGGAATAATCAGCATTTTCTTTTTTTTTGTATTTATACACAAAGATTTTATTTATTAAATTAATTACTACATATATACAAACTATACATAGACACAAACTAATAATAAAAATATGTACAATAAAAAAATGGTAAATTAAAAGGCGTCAAAAAATTCGTCCGCATCGCAGTCAACAGGAAAAGTGCTGGCAGCATTACCGCGTTGGATGGCAATGCTTATTTTTTGCACAAAAAACAGCCCTCTCGTCACGATAAGAGTCGACCAACCGTTTGGTGATTTCTCGAAATACTACCCCATGGTCCCCATGGACCCCATGGCCCTAGTGTTTCAACACCAAACGGCTCAAACACATGACTACCAAACAAATTGTGATATTTGCGTTTGAGGTTTCCAGCACCTGCAGCAGCAGCCCCAGCGCAGCCCAACGCGCTAATTTACTTTTAAAACTATTCGAAATATTTGGTTGCTAAGATTGGTTGCTTCGGAGCCCTTTACATCGTAACAGCCGTTTGTTCAGTACTCCATTAACCTTCTTTTACTTCTTTTTAGGCTTCTGTACCTCAAATACAACTGAACTGTCTCCGTACAAAATGAGACATAAATGGCATGGCCATATCTTTTGACTGCATAGACTTAAAGAGTTGAGTTGTTCTTTTCATGACTGTATGGGACCGCAGATTTATTCGACTACACGGTTGGCGCAGTAGCTGAGCAATCGACTGCTGCGTTGCGTGTTACGGGTTCGAACCCCGCACGGAACAAATATTTGGATGTCCTACAGGTACTTGTTCCTGGTCTGACTGTTTGTGTATGTGAGTATAAATGTTTGTAAACGCACCCACGGTACAGGAGAAATTCCTAGAGTGGGGGCAAAGATTATAAAAAAAAGTTGCCTAATTCAAATCCCACCAATTTATCATCACTGTAAATTCAATAGCAGTTCTTCGAACCACAACGACATAATGGCACCCATACAAGCCTGGTAACTGTGTATCGAAAATTTTGATTACTTAATAATTACTCATCCTGTGATCATACATACATTACAAGACTATTGTTCCGTCTAAGGATTTGGAAAGACCAACTACACCATTTTCCCGTTCCGATATTTCTTCCGTGATTACTAAGACGAGGAAATTAGGAACAGGATGAAACAATGGCGGCCGGATGTCACGTAATACAATTGGTAGAAATTCCAAGCATAATATGCAGTGCTTTGGTATTAGGTACTGCAAGAGGTTTTATACCTTAGCCAAACGCGAGTGCAGGCTGGTTTTGCTATGAGATTCGAATACTAAAAGTTTTAAATAAAGAATTAAGAAGAAGACTTTGAAATGGCGTAGTAATAATCAGTTCAGTTGACATGAGATTTAAATGCAGACCAGTTTTGTCTAAGACAAAACAAGATTAAAGATCTGTCTAATGCAGAGTGCTATGTTTTTATGGTGACTATTTTCAACTTCTTTTCTTGTTTCTTTTATATTGCATTATATGTTTTTGTTTATTCCAAAATACGCATTATGTAACGACAATGAAGTCATTGTTTTCTTGTCCTATGAAGACGCTTGCAGACATGTCAGCTGTCTTAATATTGCCAAAATGACGTCACGACATCGACATCGTGGTTTGGCGTATCGTAGAGTGCGAAAAGGCGAATTGCAAAAAATATACTGTCTGGAATTTATCAAACATTGATCAAATACTTGATGCGAATTTAATATGCGCCCTAAGCTAAGGAGCGAAATATGATAACTTGCGAGGCGCCGCTCGCTTTAGATCAGGGGCCTTAGTCTGCTATTACAATGGTGTCAGAATGGTCGATCACTGATCGCATAATGGTTGATTTTGACAAGTTTAGTATGTAGTAGATGTCAAAATCAACCATTATGGGATCAGTGATCGACCATTCTGACACTATTGTAATAGCAAACTAAGGCCCCAGAAATTACACCCTGGAAATTTGCCACCGCGGTAAAATGTCTCAATCCAGCATTCAACATTAGTAAGCCAGGTCATTTCTCCAAATGCTAAAATGTAAAAAAAAAATAGTTACAAGGGCAACACGTCATTGCTTTTATTAAAATTAAAACTTATTGAAGGTTATGGCTAGGTTTAGAGTGTCCATTTTTTGTCATAGAGATCTAGGCTTTAGAATGGGCAACTATGGTACTTTTACAAGTTATATGCCCTGTGACTGGGACTGTAACTTCATCCTTTTATTTTTTGAATTTAAAAGTGCCTGTAACTGGTCTAAGATTCATGAAATAAGTGCTTTTTTTCTATTCGAATATTATTTTTGTCGGGTCTTAAAACATTCAATTGTCTTACAACACCCAGTCAGCACCTACAGAGTTCACCTACCGCCTGACGCAGGTCCTCACCGGACACGGAAGTTTCGGGAGGTTCCTGCACATCATCGGGCGGGAGGAAGCGCCCGGGTGTCACCATTGTGACGATCGCCCGGAGGACACGGTGGAGCACACAGTGGCGGTCTGCCCAGCTTGGGCGGAGCACCGCCGTGCCCTCGTGGAGGCGATCGGCGGCGGCGATCTCTCGCGTCCGGCCCTGGTCCAGGCCATGGTCCGGAGCGAGAGGGAATGGGAAGCGGTCACCACCTTCTGCGAAGCAGTAATGCTAGCAAAGGAGGTGGCCGGGCGTTTGAGGGAGAGAACATCTGCCCAACCCAGCCGCCGCGGGAGACGCCCAGGGCGCCGGGCGCCGCGAGACGACTTCCGGCCACCGTAGATGCGGGCCTGTGGGCGGTGAGCAATGGGTAGTTCACCGTCCGTCCGTCGATTGACGACAGGCCGTGTCGACGGCGCGTTCGTGTTTCACGCGCGCCTCAAAGAGAGTCAGCAAAGCAGAGGGGCTTGCCAGAGCCTCCGCCTGCCGGGGTTGCGGGTTGTTCGAAAGAGATACCGCGGCCCCGGAACGTAAAGGGCAATAGAAGGAACATGGGTGGGTTTTAGTCAGTACAAGTCTGACATGCCCCCCCGCTCCACCCAGAGCGGGGGAAGTCATTGGAAGATTTCCCACACGAAAAAAAAAAAAAAAAAAAAAAGCACCTACAGAGTGGCAGTGAAGTATTGCTTCAAAATCCAGGTCAAGGTATCTTCTATCAACATCGGTTTGCGCTTGTACATGTCGTGGCCATAATGAACTGAAATTGTACAAGCCTTGTACATTCAGCAGACAGGCTGTAACACACACACATCGGGATTTAGAAAAAATAATTTTATCGTTTGAAAAACAAGCTATACAGTGACGCTATTTAATTTCTCGTGTTTTTCTCAGCAAATGGGAATGCATTAAAAATAACTAGGTTGCCATCTTTGGGACTCTGACATATTGGATTTAGAATGACGTCACTCAGCCATGCGTTGTCATCCGAACTAAATCTCTCTCTTCTCTCTTTGTCTTTTACAAAACATTGCCCCACACTAGGAATTTCCCCTATATCGTGGGTGCCTTTACAAACATTTGAACTCACATACACAAACAGCCAGACCCGGAACAGCTATCTGTAGGCCATACAAATATTTGTTCCGTGGGGGAATCGAACCCGCGATACGTAGTGCAGCAGTCAAATGTTCAGTCACCCGTGTTGCCAACATCGGTGATAATAGTAGTGATAACGGACTACAAATTCGGTAAATGTCATCGTGGGTTTTGGTACTTATTCTCCATTATTATTGTGCTAAGAATTACAGATGTTTATAAGTCTAGAATACCTAAACTTACAAACCACAAACTCGTGTACTGTCGTGTGATCAATATTACTATGTACCTATTTATTATATACATTTCTACGTAGTACGCTAATATGTACCTACAATAGGTATGTACTCTCCTACAATTTACCCATGAAGAATTATGACTATGCAAGTGGACGAGTTAGATATTTACATTCATAAACTTCCCAAGGTTTTAGAGTCAATCATTTGTAGAGGATGTCAATAAATGAAGTCATTTATACTGATCAAAACAAGTAGGTAGGTACCGTTTTAAAATATTTCCATGTACATTGGTATCTATTTCATCCCTATCTGGTCAGATGACTTTATGAGGCCTTTAGCCAATTATGTTGGGATCAGCTTTCAGTCTAATCAGATGCAGCTGAACACCAGAACTTTACTTGGAGTGACTGCCGGGAGGGAGAGACCCAGTGGACGGAGAGGTCATTATAACCTCTCCATCCACTGGGTATCTCCCCATCTCTCCATCCAGTAGCCAAAGGATATAAACCCAGTGGATGGAGAGAGCAGCTATACTGACAAAATATTGATAGCCCCAAAAGTCTGACAACTAGTATACTTAAAAAAATATTGATGGCGTTGCCGTTGTCTACATTTGTGCCAGATTGGCGACATTAATACAAAAGTTACAAAACTGTCGAAATTTGGGGCATACTTATACAATATTTTGTGCATATGGCTTCAATTAGACAACTATCTGCAGTCGAATGGCCACGATATTTCACGCCATTAATCTGCACCTTACGTAGGACTGCAAGGAATGCAAATGTTAACAAAAAACTGGTTAAATTGCACAAGTTAACGACTATTACCTCACGAAGTAGAACCTGTCTGACGACGGAAGTTATTTTAGTAACAAATTACACAAGAATAAGAGGTTAAAATGCAGAAATCAGAGGGGCCTGCCAGAGCCACCGCCTCCCGGGGTTGCGGGTTGTTCGAAAAAGATACCGCGGCCCCGGAACGTAAAGGGCAATAGAAGGAACATGGGTGGGTTTTAGCACAGTATTAATATATTTATTGTGGTTTTAGTAAGTACAAGTCTGACATTCCCCCCGAGTTATTTGATGATTTCCAATCCGCAAAAAAAAAACAAAAAGGGGCAGAAATATGATGTTTAATCCAACATGACAGTGTTTGAAATGTTTTGAAAATAAAAAGTTTAAACTTGACTTTTTCCTTAATAATTTGAAAAACAAATATCTATATTTTATTCGTATAACATTGTGCATGTTTTTTTAAGTTATGTCTAACGCGAGCGAGCAAAAAGCGATGATCAGGCAAAAACCATTTGGTGTATATGCAAATATTTATTTGTTTCTGGTTTTCTAAGGTTTATGGTCCTGCCCCTCCACAAACAATCTCCGACGAGAGGCCGTGTCGAGGGTGTGTTTCTCTGTTTGTTCCACGCTCGCCTCAAAGAGATGCGATTGGCCTGCCAGGGCCACTGCCTGCCGGGTTTGCGGGTTGTTCGATAGAAAAGAAAGAAAAACTTTTATTTGGGAATAAAGAGACACCGCGGCCCCAGAACACAAAAGGCAAATGAAGAAACATGGAAGTGAAGGTTTTAGTCAGTAAAAATCTGAGACCCCCGCTTCGCCCAGAGCGAGGGAAGTTATTTGATGATTTCCAACCGAAAAAAAAGAAACTTCTGTAATGTACCAAATATACCACCTGCATCCTTGACGACTTGAAATATCGTGGCCACTTAGTGAACCGCGACGAATTTTTTTGCATCGATGTTACGAATAGATGTAACATCGACGCAAAAAATCAAGAAGACCAGTTTTTAAGTAACTTTAAACCTACATTTCGCAAAACACTTCCTTATATAAAATAAAAAAAGATAAAAGTGAAACTTTTTTTCACATTATAGACATTTGGACGTCCCTACTCCGCGGCCGACCATCACGCGACATGCAACACACAGACAAAAAAGTTTGAGACCATGTAATAAAAGTTTCATTTTAAAAATCTTTTATTCACTGACTACATACAATATAATCACTGACACAATGTGGGCCAGTGTTAGTGATTATATTATCAATAAAACCTATGTTAGTACTTAAATAAAAAAAATAGTGTGTCCATACTCAGCCCCGGGTAGATTCATCATTTCATTCCTTATCATCTCAAGGATTGGTTCCAGCAAATCGGCGGAAATCGACCATCGACCGGAATCGGCGGGAATCGGCCATCTTGTGAAATCGATCCGTTTCACAAGATGGCCGACGAGGTGTGCCATGTCCACTTCTGTCGGTATATTTGGTAAACCTATGAAGTTATGTATTACTGCCTTTACATAACGACCCAGCCTAGCCTGACATCCGAATTCCAATATATCTTGCACAACTGCGAAATAAACTATGACATTGCTTTAAGTAGACGTTTCTCATTAGACTCTAGATGAGAACAAGTCTTTGAAAAGTAATTTTAAAACTAAAATAAATATTTTGACACGAGTTTTCAATTATGTCAATTTGCATCCAAGTCTTCATGATTAGGACAAACCCGACTGTCAGAGAACTGAAAACAAAAATTGGTAAAACCCTAACCTGCCTCCGCATGTAAAACTTTAGAGGCTAAATTTAGATATTAGGTACCTGTAGACAAATATTATAACATGAAACATTGTCTATTTTTTTTCCTAATTCTATCACGTCTATGGTCGGGATTCCCCTAAAATTGATACGTACTTGACAACTGTTTTTTTTATTTATGGCGTGTTCTGAATTATGAATGACGTTAATCACTGTTATTTTTAAAGAACTAGTCAGTCATCAGTGCCTTTTTGGGCACCTATTTTTGATTTCGATTCTTGGTGATCGCTTAGAGAAATCCGGTCGAAAAAATCCTGTTTTGAGGGTTCTGTACCTCAAAAAGAAAAAAAAAAGGAAAACCTTTTTTGGCACTTTATTGTCCGTCTGTCTCTTTGTCAAGAGCCTTATCTCGAAAACGCGCTTAGGTATCGAGTTGAATTTAAAACCATATACTCAAGTCTGTAGTCCCTTACAGCTGTAAAAAAATCAACCCTCTAAGTCTACGCAGTCAAAAGATATGGCTGTTTTTAGAACAATCGTTGCGCGAGACTGACTTGCTCTAGGCCGGTTTTTTATTCATTTAAACGATTTCCAACAAAACTAAAAACAAAGTTTAATTGCAAAATGAGCCACTTCCTACACACGGACGTTACCAAGTCGAATTGTCATACTAATCATTTCGGCCTTTCATTCATTGATGGCTTGTGAGCCAGAGACTAGGTACTTTACTATGAACAAAATGTTGTACCTATTTCGTATAGTTCAATTTCATGACATATGATTCAGTCGTTTAGGTGTGTATAAGGTATAGACCAAAGAGATTTAAAAGACTTATAGAGCAGACAATCGAAATATTTTCAAACAATAATTTTGATACCGAACTTTTTCGATTTTGACACTCGACTGCTAAATGACAAGCGAGCGTATCATTTGGCCTTGCCCCGTCTATCACTTGTAAATATTTGAATGTCTTTCCTACAGTGTTTCTTTAAAAGTTCACGAATTATTTGAAATTGTAGTAAGAATAACAGCTTCAAGAACACCAGTCGACTTCTTTAAATCATCAAGAAATACGTAACTATTTATTTTATTGAAAATAGGTAATAGCATGATGCTGACTAGAAAGTCCATGATTATTGTCCTTATTTTGCAATTAATTACGATCCTTCTTGTTTCATTTAAGGAATCAACAAGTATAAAGTTTAGTAGGTAATAGAAAAACATACTATGAATGAAAATACACAATGCTCACGTTATGTGAGTAGTGACGTAAAGTTTAGGTGCTAGACGAACCACAGATAACTTATTTTAGTCAGTTTCCTGTTACAAATATTGTTTTTAGCTGCAATTTAAAAATACAATTCATGGATATGATGCCTATTTAATACTGTTACTGTGCGTAATCCCACAGCTGGGCAAAGGCCTCTCCCCAAGATATCCCGTTGGCCAATGTGGACCACTGTTCGTTGGTTATATCCAACTCGTTCCGCCATCTTCTGCTGTGCTAAGGCTCTCGAAAGTGGCTATTTTGGCCCACAGCGCGTTGGACATGCGGCAGACGTGGCCATCCCAGTCTGACTTACCGGATTTTTGATCAACGTCAGTAGGTAATTTGTGTTTTGGAGCGCAGTGTGATCTTGCGTAGGTACATATATGATCGCTTAGTCTGACGCCTAGAATGCTGCGCTCCATTGGACGTTGGCAGACATTGAGTTTGGAAAAAAAGCACCTCAAATTGGGAAGAAGGCACATGTCAATGCCTACTTAATTCCGCTTATTAATTAAATAGAGTACCTTGCCTACTGATGAGGAAGTCGTGGCTATAACAGCCGCTAGATTCAATCTTTAAGTTACACCGTGCTTGCCTAGGTTAATCTGTGGGTGGCCACCCGTTATATTATACCAAGTTTCCTGCGCGCCCCTGTATTGGTCCCGGCTGTCATTTGTAGATCTTTGACAGTTGTTACAGATAGTCAATATCAGTGTCCCGAAAGTCTGACAACTACAGTTCTTTCACAGTTAATATGCCTTGTGACTGGAACTGTAGCTTCATTTTATTGTTGTCAATGTTTCGACAGTTCAAAAGTGCCTGTAACTGGCATACTTGAAATAAATGATTTTGATTTGATTTTTGATTGAACCAGTCTTACAAAGGGTTATCGTATTAGCTTACCTAGTACTAACTGGGTTGTGGAGGTCAGATGGGCAGTCGCTCCATGTAAAGTACTGGAATTCAGCTGCACCAGATAAGACTATAAACCGACCATAATGTAGTTGGGAAAATGCTAGACAGGTGTTGACTTAGCCTACTGCTGGGTGCTACATCTAAATTTTAAAAGCAAACAAACATTAGTAGTTAAAATACAATTGGCAAACATTAGGTACTGTTCGTTTTCTGATATATATACAGATTGCTGTTAGTTGCAACACCATAGTCACGAACTACGCACAATACGCTTTAATGCGAAGAGAAATTAATGAGAAAAGTTAATGAAGTAGATATTGTTTATGGTAATGAGAAAAGTATCTGAGACTACAAAGGTTTTATAGCTCTATACTTATAAGCTGTATTGATGGACGTAAGCGTGAAGATACTGAAAAAAACACGATCTAGGACCTACATCGTAAACTTTTTTGACACCCTGGAATACAAAGGGCAAAAGAAAGAATATGTTTGGGTTTTAGTCAGTTTAAGTCTGACACTCCGTCCCGCTCCGCCCAGACGCCCAGAGCGGGGGAAGTTATATGATGATTTCCCTACCAAAAAACAATGGAAAAAAGCGGTAGGTATATTCTAGATCAAAAACAAACCAGTTCCTAATAAACAAACATCTATTTCACATAATAGCTGTGAATTTCAAAAAATAATAACTATTTTCATTCCAGTTTTGTTTTGTTTGTAGGAAAAGTCCATTTTACACCGAGACAACAATTGCTCGTATTCATCGCTTATTTACTATTTCATATTATTTTAAATAGTCATGTTTTTATTCAACGCACGTCATTTCTTATGATATAACAGTAATATATGGGTGTGTTATCTTTGTATCTCACACAACCGAATAATCTGTAAAACTAAAAAAATAAAACGTATTTACTATCGTCAGGGCTAAATAACGATAAAAATGTATAAATAATCAAATCAGGTTTCGTTTATCACTGTAATTAAGTAATGTAAGCGATTGGCATCGGAAATTCGGAACACACTCGATGTTGACATGTTCGAAATTCGAACGATTGAATGGGCACGCCTAAAGAATAATATTAGTTTTTTTTTTATTAATATTAAAGTAGGTTATACATATTATTATAGTATATTTTTTATGTTTCTTTATAGTAATTTTTTTATGTGGTCATAAATAGTTTTTGTTTTTATTTTTGCTACAAATAGAAGGATATGAAAAATGGAAATCCTAAGACGTCACTGTTACGTTCTAATCCATAGGTTGTAGGAAAATCTTACAGGACAGAACATCACCCTGGCATACTCTGTTAGGGTGGGTAGAGTAGATGATTGATGTGCAAGAAAGCAGAGAAGGCAAGGTACAATAATTAGGCAGGAAATTACGGTACCTCCATACAAGCTTAGGTTGGCCTTATAACCTACTAGGTACTCTTCATAATAAGCAAGCAAAATGTCTGAAAACACATAATTTGCTTATTTTTGTTTTTGTATATTTATTTATTTTAGGCTCAAAAAGCAAATCTCTTATTTTACTACATTTGTTGTATTGCCTTAATTAAAGGCTGCCAGAGCATGCACTAAACATAGGAATAGGAAATACAGTTCAGAACAGATTGTAAATAGATAGATAGACTGTAACATTGTTATTTTTTTGTTGTTGGACAATTTGCTTGCCCTATGGGCTAGCCGTATTGTGAGCCAATCACGGCACTGCGTAACAAAATGTGTATATATTTCAGATTGTTACTGAAAAGAAACTAATGTAGTCTAGTTTAGTTTTAAAATATGTGATTGTTAGATTTAGTATAGATAGGGCAACGATATTGCATAGCAATAAAACCGTCCAAAAAAAACACTATCCCAAACCTAATAATCAAATAAAATAGGAGCCATTCCTCAACAATAGAGACAGCTTAAAACAAAACATTGTAACTGGTCTGGCAGTCCTTCAGAATCCATTTCTTAGCCTAGCTTTGCAATTTTGAAGACGCAGGTGTCTGCGATACTTATTTAGCGTTCGTAAATAGTAACAAAGTGTTAATCTGTATCACTTCGGTTTAACAAAACATTTATTTCTGTACAACTCAGATAAACTTCTTTGTAACAACAGTGTAGATAGTAAACAAGAATGAAGTACTTATAAGTGTCGTGTATGGTTTGATCTTTTTATCTGGATGATAACAACCGGACTTTAATTAAATCTTATCGAAGCACAAGATAATCTACTTTTACAATACGGTATTTCTCAAGTTGTATTTTTATTACGAAAATTGGTGACTCATAAAAACAATGCAGGACAAAGGACCATTGCGTTTTGGCTCGCATTTTCGTTGAACTTTTGTTACTCATCATTTTCTTCGCACAAAAGGAAAATAATTATAAAAGGAACGCTTTGTTGGTGAACAGAGCCATCTGTTGTTGAGTAGCAAGAGTTTAATTAGCGGCAAGTAGTGACATCTATCTTGAATTATTGTTTTCATGGCTCGATCTAGTTATTGTGCATTTCTAATAGATGGCGCTAACTTTAGTATTGCGACAGTTTAAAATATTTTACAGACTTCAGAAACGTGGTGGTTAATTTCAGTTTTTTTTTAAAGCGAGCTGTTGCGACACAAACAGCTTATAACCTGGATGTTAATCCAGGTTGTAAGCTGTCTGTATTCCAAATTTTCCAAAGGATACTTTTAATCCTGGTATAAGGACCTCGTTGTACATCAAACGAACCCGCAAGCAACGCCGGGGCCATGGGCTAGTAACAAATAATACACCAAACACCACAGCACCACTACCTACATCGTGTATTAAAATTATGTAATAGTGACGTGCCTAACTAAATAGATGGGCACTACTACTCAGTTCAATAGTAAATACCTACCAACATCATTGTAACTTAAGTAATTAAATCACAAATGAGAGGTTCTCATGAATATTTCCACATAATATTAGAATTAAACGGCTGAGCTCACTAAAGATTTTAAAAGATTATTAAAGTTTCATTACACCAAAAAAATGATACACGAATGGTGACGCAGGCATAGCATTTTTGGTGCTTGATAGTGTCAACAGCAAATGAATAAATAGGTAACTTTGTAAAATCACAAATTATCAATATTCACCTTAAATCATGCGATTTTCTTTTCCGTAAAGTATGGGTAAGTAATTCTATTCTACGTACCTACCTACCTAACCAAACTGATAGAAATATTTATTTTCCAAGCAAACTGTTAGTGTTCCGATAACGCTGTGATAAGATAGTAATGTCCTAATTTCTTCACCTAATTGTATTATTATAAATCGATCGGATTCTATATTGAACCAACCATAATCAGAAAAAGCTTTTTATAAATCTATGGAACCAACCGTCCGAACTCCGACGATTTACAAATTACATAGGTAGGTACGCTCAACAAGTAATTCAACATTTTCTACTAATTCATAAAATTTGCCTAGGTGGACTAGGTGGACTATCAACAATAAAATTGTTATTTTATTTCAATTATTGTCTCACCTCACATGATGTTCTATTCGTTATCTTGTAAGTTGTAACATTAATAGATACCTACTTACGTAATAAATGCTATTATCAGGTAATGATCAATGCTTCCCATCACAAATCAAAACAAATACTAGACGAGACAAAGAATGTCTTAACTCAAACAATCCATTGTTCAGATTAGATGACATCGCCTTGCTATCAGCTGCTACTATCAACAGAACGCATGACATCACCGTTCTTGTCTCAGCCATTGGATTATAGTAATTTGTACATTCGTCACCGCGAAAAGAAACGTACCGACCAGCGTCAAAAGACGTACAACACCAGTGTTGCGATGGTAAAAAATTAAACTGCCGTATCTAAGAACTAAAATTGCCGTATTTATGAAAAAAATACATGAAATTGCCGTAAATACTTTATTTCTACGAGTAATTAGAAAATACATATGTTAAACAAAATCTGTAATATCTTCACCGTATAGGTTTCTAATTGATTCGAAAACTTCACTATCTTTTTTATGCAATGAATATTTTTCTTTACTTTTCATTTTCTTACACATGTCATTTGACGCTTGAAATTTCGTACAACCTCCTTGATTTTTAACTGCTGGTTTTGCTAGTAGAGCTCCGTTGACAGTGGATGTTATCAACTTATTTCTAGATTTTGTTTTAATATTGTTTACTTCACTGAAAACTCGTTCACAATCTGCATTGCTATGTGGTAGACATTGTGATTTGTCGCAAAGCTGAATTGCCGTATTACTTGATACGGTAATGAAAAGTCTGCCGTATGCCGTAAAATCTGAAAAAACATCATGGAATGCCGTATATTACGGCAATTGCCGTATCAATCGCAACGCTGTACAACACTAACAAAAATACAAGCAATGAGAGGCCCGGCTTGATTGGACGTTCAGCGTTCCGTAAGCCTAATCCCTTGAACTTGAGCAGGCGGAACCGAGGTAAACAAACGTCGGGCAACCCGTTGACGCGCATTTGTCATTTAGAACGCACGCGACTCGCTAGCGCTAGTGTCGTACGCGCGCGCTCCGCGATTAAATACGAACGCGACCAAATTCGCAACTCAAAAAAAAAACAACAACAAATCAATTTTCTTTCGAAATTCAAACGGTTGTCGGTGTATCTGGCCAGTGAGGAAATTAATCATTTTATGTACAGTGTGTGTTTTGGTAAATTAAGTGATTGTGATTTTTGTTGTCAATTTGAAGTCATTGTTGTGGTTCATGAAGGAAATGACGGCAGTATGACCGATAAGCGGCTGATACAGCGAGTTTACATGCTGGTTGAATAAGCAATTTAGAGATTTCGTTGGTAACTTTGTTTTTATTTATTATTTTTATAACACGTGCTATAGGAAAAAAACCTTTTCTATATTTCCTGCCGGCTAGTATTGGCATTTCGAAATTCGAATTGGAATCTTTGTTTGTTTTTTTACTCGACCTCAATGTCAAATAGACATAACCTAAGCATAACCTTTAACATTTGTAGTTTTCGGAAACTTACCTATTCTCTTGTCAAAACCGAGGATATTACAGTGTTAGCCCGAATGCCTAGATAGATAATTAGAATTACCGTCATTGTTATCGTTCCTAGGCAACCAATTGTTTAAGCTAACGGTTCTCACGTATTATCGCTAGGCAAGTAGATATATATTTATACCTACCTAGTTGCCGTTGTTCTAATTACCTGTACCCCGTTTGGCTAAGGTCCATCTCAGTGGCCGGGTCAAATAGGACATGATTATCTGGTCATTAAATCATGAAATATGAAAGTAATGATTCTTGATCTTGTTCCTTCAAGAATCTACATAAAATACCTATAGGTTTACTACGTGAATAGGTACTTTTTTGCGGATGGGAAATCATTAAATAACTTCCCCCGCTCTGGGCGGAGCGGAAGGTACCTAGTGTCAGACTGGTACTGACTAAAATCCACCCACGTTCCTTCTTTTGCCCTTTATGTTCCGGGGCCGCGGTATACCTCTGTCGAACATCCCGCAACCCCGGACTACGTGAGTGATCAGGTACTGAGTGATGATAGCGATTATCTAAGATAGGTAGGTACCTACCTACCTACTGATTAGAAGCGCGAGTGACGTGTCTTCTTAAAAAATCCCAATTAAGTAGGTATACCTACATAGAACAACCAAATTTTTCAATCGACGGAAAGAAAAGGTACAGGACCTACAAAGTTTGTTGGAATTTTAAATTCCATTTAAATCGTAGGCATTAAGTACGTACACGTATTGCTATTGTTCTGAGGTCTCGTAATGTAGATTTATTTCTCATTTCATATAGGTAGATAGGTAGGTACGTACTTGGTACTTACCAGAGCTGACTGACTTACGTTTATAAAAAAAATTGGTTGTTTGTAAAGTAGGTTTACGATCGAAATGTTTACGTGATAACGTCTTATTGGTGATATAAGTTATCACCAGTAGTGACATCTAAAATGAAATTAAGTACTAATTTAAAGTTTTTTTTTCGAGCCAAGTAACAGATGGCGCTACCATCTTTATGAAATGTCGCTTGTGAGGTTTTGGTGTGACACAAGTTTCTGAACATGTCACCCGACTAAAACGATTTTAAAGACGTTATCACGTCAAAAACTGCAGTTGTATTACCTATATTACGATCGATTTTGATTTGCCAGTCAACCATACAGCCATAGTTCCTATGGTAATAAGTACCTAATCTTTGGTACCTACTTATACAATAGCCAGGACAGCCGCTTCACAACTTCGAATTTTCACAGAATGGGTACCTACTTGTGTACTGCAGTGTTAAGTATTTATTCGCAATAAAAGAGGCTTTCACGACTTACCTACATATACCTACCTACCTACTTTTAGAATATCATAATATTCAACGACATATTTTTTGTCGATTCGTAACTGTACCGTTTTTTTTTTATTTTTTTAACACTGAGGATAATAATATGGTCATAACATAACCAGCCTGCATGCTTTAAGGTTTGAAGCACCTAATTATCGCATTAAATACTTACCTCCATACTTGTCTTACTGTCGGACCTTCAAGATGTAAATAGGTACTTGACTTAACTGAAGGCTAAAAAAAGTGACATTCTATCAACGAAAACGGTGTCTGTAACGTCAAAAATATAAACTCTCCTATTTAAATCAGTTTTTTTTTGCTCTATATTTGTCTCCGGACTATTTTTTCTGTCATGTCAATTGTCAGTCTACAAAACACTCTTTTATTTTTTTCTATATTTTTTTAATATTACTGTTATAACTTGCTAAATATTTTCCAACGTTTGATAGTTTATTAATTTAATAGTTGTGGCATCTCTCGTCCACAATTCCATTAAAGAACTTTCCTTCTAAACGTCAATCCTGTCCAAAGTCGTAGAATCACGAAAGTCGAAACGCTTTGAAGGCAATTTCCATTTGTTTAAGCTCTCTTCAGTTTCATGGTCCTTAAATTATACAGGTTCGTTTACGGTTCGTAAATAATAAAGTAGCTGCTATTGAGGTATCATACTACCTAGGTCGTCAATCGATCTACGCGATAGCCATTACAGTTGCCATCTTCACTGCATAAAACATGACATTCATAGGTCTAGGTAAGTATACTATAATATAATAATAGCTGACGCAGTTTTTCAACTATGTAACAAATATGAAAAACTGTGCTAGCTCTGCGAGCTAAGCTAGACTAACTAAACTTAGCTCTTGGTCTGCATACCGCATTTGGCAGCTGGCATATTGCGGCCTCTCATACTGATTAATAGTCTTAAATCTTGAAGCACCTGTATCACCTGCCTAGCCTTTCCCAACTACTTTGGGGTCGGCTGTCAGTCTACAATCTAACCTCTGGGTCTACCTCTGCCGATCACTTCAGGGATAGATAGCAGGCGTGGTGTTATGTTGATAGAACTTAGAACTTGCTTCTGATCATCACAGTCTTTGTGTGTGATTGATGTTACACGTAAAAGATAACCGATATCACAAAATCGGGTCAGTTACAGTAAAGGTTATATTGTTTTGCACAATATCAGCTATCAGACTGGATTTCACTACTAGAATTTGTAAGTACACCCTATAATAATAAGCCGTATCGACAGCGCGTAAGTGTTCCAAGCACGCCTCAAAGAGATGTTAGCAAAGCAGACGGGCCTGCCAGGGATACTACCTGCCGGAGTTGCGGCTTCTTCGAATGAGATACCGCGGCCTCGGTACACCAAGGGCAAAAGAAGGAGCATAGATGGATTTTTGACGGGCCTGTTGGTCTAGTGGTTAGTGGCCCTGACTGCTGAGCCGGAGGTCGTGGGTTCGATTCCCACCCAGGACAAACTTTGTGTGATGAGCATGATTGTTTGTTCTGTGTCTGGGTGTGATTTATCTATAATATGTATGTATTTATAAATTATATAAGTATGTATATCAGTTGTCTGGTTACCATAACACAAGCTCTGCTTAGCTTGGGATCAGATAGCCGTGTGTGAGTTGTCCCAAGATATTTATTTATTTATTTTATTTATTTTTGTTGGTTAAATTCTGACACTCACTCCCGCTCCGCCCAAAGCCCCCAGTTCATTGATGAATTCCATCCGAAAAAAGAAGTTGAATAAAGATCTGCTAAGTCAGCTGCGTAGTACTGATGGCATCCGTTGCGAGTACGAACAGATGTAGGCGCCGTTGTTGTCACTGGTTTCCCCTATGGGAGGTGTGAGCTTATGCATCTATGTCATAGTATAAACACCAGTTTCAAATTGATAGTTTTGTCTTTGACAGTTTTGGGGACTGTTGCAATTCACAAAGATTATTAAAAAACTACTGGCCGGATCTTGATAAAACTTTTATGGGACGACAACCACCAGCTTTTGAATAAAAAAAGAATCATCGAAATCGGTTTACCCAGACCAGAGTTATGAGGTAACAAACATAAAAAAACAGGGTCGAATTGAGAAACTCCTTTTTTTGAAGCCGGTTAAAAATAATTGTCGACATAGGCACTTAGCCACTTATGTGATAAATAAAAATAGGATAGTCTGCCCTAAACCGTTCAAAAATCGGTGGTGAAGTACGTAGCACCAAGGAAGACAAGCATCCAGCAGCTCCTGTCGTCATACCAGAGTCACCCGTTCCCAAGTATCGCATACCAATCGTAATGACTCATACGCATCACTCACATGAGGTAAAATTCATTGTCGATCTTTGAGGTAGGCTCATGGAAGCGAAAATCGGCCAAGTGGGAGTCGGACTCGCGCACCAGTCTCGGAGGATGACGTGCAAACTTACGATATAAACAGTGTCTTATGTCTACGTAGGCTTAGAGAGCTGGCACATTCTGAAGTACCACCGGTTTGAGTAGATAGTTTTAATTTCAAGTAGATACCTCTACGCGTTCTCGAGATAAATGATCTTGACAGGCTGACGGACAACAAAGTGATCCTATACAATGTTCCGGTTTTTTTTTTCTTTTTAGTTACGTTAACTCATGTTTGTAAAGGTTTCACTAACTACACCTTGGTAAATATACTACTAACTCATCATCGACCGACGTCCATTATTGGATTGAGACCTTCCTCCCCTATGCGTCGCAATATCGCCCACAAATTAACATGCACACACGCACACACACAATACATAGATTATTTTCAAACTGATTTGACACGGACAGAAAAAAAGAAATAGTAAACACGGTATATGTCCCGTTTTTAGTGATAATGAAAATATTTTATTTGTACTTAACTAAACATATCCTTTGCTTATTAGAGCTGCAAGCCCCTATTTCTGGCTAGAATACTTCAAGGTCCAAAGTTTAATCATTTTCGCGCAATAGTAAACGGTAACCAGTCCATCGTGTGGATATTTCTTCCAGTCCATGTGCCTACATTGTTTGTAAACTGTCAAGCGTTTGTCAAATACCATTTTCGCATTTTCGTGTGTTTAAAAAACATACATGCACGCTGTCAAACAAGTTTGACAAACTTGACGTCAGTTTTACTGAGCCATTCACAGTGTTTGACAATAGAGTCGAGAAGAATTGGATGATATTCTCGTTTTTCTATAAAAACGCCCGGGTCATGAAAACTTTTTTTTTTGTTTAGCTGTCACTGGCTGGAAAGAATGAGTACACTTCTTTCTTCAGCAAATAAAATGAGTGTTTGGGAACATTTTGCCTTAGTAATATTAATTTAAAGCACTAACCTTCTAATCGATAATTTGTCTTCCATGTACGCAACTACATAATTCAGACAAAATAACTAGGTACCTTTGATACTTGGCAGTGAATTCAAGTCGATACTTCACTCCTACCGCGAGACATGTTTTTAGTTCACAGCCGGGTAGCCCGCGAAATTCACATTCATAATTATGTTGATAAAAATATAAATAGCGACCATAACAAAATTTGTTAATATGCCTTTACAGAGCTATAATAATAAAAATCATCAATACAACCAATTAAATGACCATTTAACTCACTTAATGGAGTTAGAGTACTAGATTCGTTAGTCTAGTAGTTGCAAGGGCGACTGCTGAGGAATGGGTTTTGGGTTCGATTCGATTCGGGCAAAGTGTTATTGGTTTTTTTTTGTACCATTAGGAATTTCTCAATAGCAGCCACGGAGTCTACAATGTAAACGGCTGTCATTAGACTTTATGGACTGAAACATGACGGTACGGTTGGGGCAGTGGTTGAGCGATTGACCGTTGCGCTGTATGTCGCGGGTTCGATCCCCGCACGGAACAAATATTTATATGACCTACAGGTAGTTGTTTCGGGTGTCGCTGTTTGTGTATGTGAGTTTTAATGTTTGAAAACGCTGGGTGCGTTTTTTGCGATACAGGAGAAATTCCTAGTGTGGGGCAACGTTTAATATTAGGGAACTCTTCTGCCTAAGCCTTCAGGGATTATAGGTGTGATTTTAAATTATGTTTTCTCTGTATCTGCTTTTTATGTCCAAAAACACCTTTTCATAGGACAGTCGAACGTTACGTAGAGTCCGTCCCAAATACAAATAAAATCATTGTCAACTCACAATTCAGTTTTAATATTCATCTGCGAACCAGATATTTCTTCTCCAATATTATCCAATTAATCTCATTCCATAACATTTCTTCAATAACAGCGGCACGTACGCGGACCACTTGAGTCATGCTTTCACGATTCTGAGTCAACGCCAACCGCTTGTTTTGGTAAAAAACGAATCAAAAGCATTTGGTGACTGGTTAGCGGTTAGGAATTATTGGAATTCTTATTTTACTGAGTAACTGCATTAAAAGGAATAAATAAAAAAAAGGTTTTTTTTTTAATATTGAAGCGTACTCAGAAATGAATTAAGGAGGAGCTCGTGGCTAAATAATAGCAGCCACTCGGGTCGATCTTTAGGTTAAGCCGCGCTTGCCATGCACAAACCAACCTATGGTTTGTGAATGGTTTACCTACATATTGTTTCCTCCGTGCCTCGGAAAGCACGTTAAGCTGTTGGTCCCGGCTGTCGTTTGTAGATCTTTGACTGTCGTTACAGGTAGTCTGTGTCCTGAAAGTCCAACAAGTCTTACCACGGGGTATCGTATTACCCAGTACTAAATGGGTTGTGGAGGTCAGATAGGCAGTCGCTTTAAGTAAAATACTGGTATTCAGCTGCATCCGGTAAGACTGGAAGCCGACCCCAACATAGTTGGGAAAAGGCTAGGCAGATGATGACTCAAAAATTATTAAAGACCATTTCAATGTTTTACGGCGGCCATTAGGTATCAATCGTTTTGTAACGATTACATAAATGATGCTTCCATGATCTATTTCGTCGGATCGTAGTCTTCTTGTTTTATGCTGAGCATGAAACGCTCCAAGGCTCTGTCACAGCCCAGGAGGCTTCAGAAAGTTCCTTGTGAGGATTTTTTATTATAAACTAGCTTTTACCCGCGGCTTCGCTCGTGTTAAATTCGGGGTAACAGTTTCCCTTTCCTGATTTGCAGGTACCTGCTACTTGTAGTTTTTGCCTCAGCGCCTTATTTATTGTAATAGCAAAGCTAAGTTTTCCCTTTTCTTCCCTATTTCTCCCTCACTTCTCACTTTAAAAAAAATATATAGCCTATGTCCGTCTCCAGGGTCCCAACTATCTCTGTACTAAAATTTCATCAAAATCAGTTTAGCCATTTAGGCGTGAAGACGTAACAAACAAACTCACTTTCGCTTTTATAATGTTAGTAGATAAGGATGCAACAATGTACACACAATATATTCGCCCTCACCTGATTGTCCTGCAAACTCCATCATAAGTATTGACGAGGTACTGTAAAGTTTCAAAGGAGTTTTGTTATGTATACCAATACACAACAAAACTCCTTTGAAACTTCAGGAATATTCAATGTTTCAGTAATAATAACAAAACAATAATACCAAGTATTTACGTTATTTTCCTTAAACGTGACCACGAACAAAGACCCTATTTAAACACCGTACGCTGAAGTTCTTTCATTTTAAAAGTAAACAGCAGTTCATAAGCTAATTGGCGGCAAAAGCAATTGTTGTGAACTAATTCATTTATTAATAAACAAACAGTGGATGATGATTGGTGGACAAGTACAAGTCACAATAAACTCTTTGTTCCTACATCATATTATTACACCGAACATTTATATTAGACTAGCTGACGCCCGCGGCTTCCCCCGCGTTATATCGAAAGAAATCTACGTTTTATATACCTACATAAATATCCTATGTGTTGTTCCAGACTATAATCTTCCTCTGTGCCAAATTCCATCAAGATCCGTTCATCTGTTTTGACGTGAAAGGAGTAACAGACATCCTTACATCCATCCATCCTCACAAACATTCGCATTTATTTTATTATATTAGTAGGATAAGCTGCGCTCCGCGGTTTCACCCGAATTCACCCGCGTCGATCAGGATAAACAGTAGCCTATGTGGTAATCCAGCGTATAAGCTATCTTCATCTAAATTTGTTAAGCTGTTTGAGCGTGAAGGAGTAACAAACATACATATATATACAAACTTTCACCTTTATAGTATCACTACATAGTATAAAATAAAGTCGCTTCCCGTTGTCTGTCTGTCCCTATGTATGCTTAGATCTTTAAAACTACGCAACGGATTTTGATGCGGTTTTTAATCGATAGAGTAATTCAAGAGGAAGGTTTATATGCATTGTATTAGTGTCTACATTGCTTCCGTGCAAAGTCGGGACGGGTCGCTGTTATACACAAAGTGTGATTTATATGGAAACTATAGTCGTATCTATTTAAGAACAAAACCGGAGAATCGAGTGACATGAACAATTACTGTCCGATGAATTTTATAAATCTCTAAAATATTTACGAGCCTCCAATGTGGTACCTCATTGGAGGCTCGTCGAGTCGTAGACTTTTTCAACATCGATAATAAAAAGAACGGTTAAAATTACTGACTAATCCATGCAGCTTTGGCTGAACTTTGACATCTTTTCGGGTCAGAGCCCATTCGTCCCCTAAAATTCGTCCCCCAGCATAAAAGTTGTGGATTCGGCCCCTATATAGGTGCCCATTCGTCTCCTGGTAGGGGACCAATTAATATTTTAATAAAAATATTTGTTTTAAGGTACCCATTCGTCCCCTCTAATATATATACAATATAAGTTAAAGATTCGGCACCTATTCAGGTGCCTATTGGTCCCCTGAGATAAAATTAGCTATGTTTTACATAAGAAACGGTTAACATAGTACACTTGTGAACAGTTTATTAACGGAATTAATTTAATAAATCATAACAGATCATGGAAAAAAGAGCTACGATGAATGATAAAATGATAATCCGTCATGATAATAATATAACCTGTCGATAGGCTTACGAAGTAATATTTGTCTCTCTACGAATGGCTTGTTAAAAAAAACGGGTTACAAAATAGACAAGGTGTTTTGTTTGTATGTTATGGGTGCCTCGGTGACATATTGTTTCTTGAAAGTGACTGCGAATACGAGACTGTTCAATATGTCTTTGGTCTTTTATTAAATGAAGTTCGCCTAACGAAATAAACAATACTGTTAATATTATTATAATAATATTTTTAACATAATTGAATCGAATTATCTCATTTGAATCCTGGAATATGATTAGTATTTTTATTGATGGTAATTCACTTTATGGTGTTATATTGGTATTGATATTTGGTTATTTGTTTTTACACTGGATGTAAATTAATCTAAAATTCAGTTATTACTGGGATTTGATTATTACTAGGATGGGATTAGATTTGATTTTATCATATATTTTGCTAAATATTTACAAATGTCCAAGAAACCAAAAGTTGATTAATTATTTTGAAGACTGACTTAATGCCTAGAGCCTAGAGGCATTTTTATTAAACTTAATCTTATTTGAAATAAAAATGATATCTACCGAATTACTATGTTTTTTATTTTACCCTTTTCTGCGCGACTGTACCAGGACTACCAAGTTGCAGTATACACATATACATGTAATAATATTAGAAGAATGAATAAAAATAAATATTCTTCAGGGGACGAATGGGCCCCTCAAAAGTTCCAGGGGACGAGTGGGCACAGGGTGCGAATCTTAGGGGACGAATGGGCTCTGACCCATCTTTTCTATTGTTTCGCAAAAATGTATTTATTTATTTTACAATCTATGTACACACAGTATACAAGACAGGAACAAAACATATAAAATTTGAGTACAAAAATACAGCTTATTTTTAAGAAATTTTTGCCAGCAGACCTACGAAAGGAGAAATGAGAACGAAATGTAATTAAAAATGTAAATGTATAATATAGTGACGTAGTGTTGGTATTAGTTGTATACAGGCTGTTCTTATTTTGTACAAGGTCTATAAGCATGTTATTAGACTATATTTGTCTGGGTTAATGAAATCATTACGGTCTCTAAGTATCATGAAGCAACACACATGCATTAGAGAAGTTCTGTGTTTGCATCGAAGAGTAAAAGTATCCAGATTGTTAGCATTGTTTAGTCTCCGTTTATCATGATCTTCAATCCATCATGCATTCTTGCCATACTAGTCAAACAGTCTGCTTTGAGAAGAATTATGGGTAAGCTATGACGTCTTTCCCTTACCTGATGTAAGCTACTTGTATTAAAATCCTGGTAAGTACTAATATATTGCAAACTACAATTTTAAGTCATACAATCAAACAACTCTTTCTTATATTTAAACTAGCTTTTGCCCGCGGCTTCGCTCGCGTTTAATTCGGGGTAACATAGTTCCCCTTTCCTGATTTGCAGGTACCTGATACTTGTAGTTTTTGCCCTAGTGCCTTATTTATTGTAATAGCAAAGCTAAGCTAAGCTTTCTCACTTTTTTCAAAAAAAGTTAGCCGGACATACCTACCGTCTCCAGGGTCCCAACAACGGCTCATCTCTGTACCAAAATTCATCAAAATCGGTTTAGCCATGTAGGCGTGAAGACGTAACAAACAAACAAACTCACTTTCGCTATATTAGTAAGGATAGCAATCAGCAAGTAATAAACAAACGTCAGCAACTGAAGCTGTAGTTTTTGCACTCATAATTTTATCTCCCGCATACCTACCTAGATTTTATGACATCAAATATTTACAGTCTTATTTATTACGATAAAACCGTTTTATGATCTACAGCGAATGACATCAGAATTACATAAAAATAAACAAACTGAAGAAAAAACAAAAGAACTTTTATACGAGTGCTTCTTATGCTGTCTAACAGAACGTATCTCGCAGTCTATAACTTCATGACACACTGTTGTTTGCTACTTATCACGTAAAATAAACAACAAGCAATTGTTTAAGAAAAAACAAAGGCGCAAGAGCATGATGATGTGGAATAACGTAACAACGGACGAATCAATGATGAAATTGTTTACGGAAAGAACGTAAAAGAACAATATTTATATTCCAACGTGATAGAATAAAGGAAATCTTTATTCAATAACAATATACTGGTTAGGTGTAAACTTGGAACTATTTTTGCTCGGGTTTCAGAAGGTCAGTGACGAATTTGTAGTTTGTTTTACGATCCGGAATGCAAACAATGCATTTTAGTTTCATGACAATTGTGTAAGTCCTTAAGGTGAAAGCTCCAACCTACCCGCGAAATTCAAATTTTCTTACGTTTTTTGCAAT
The DNA here is from genome assembly GCA_905475445.1 of Ochropleura plecta. Lineage (NCBI taxonomy): Eukaryota > Metazoa > Arthropoda > Insecta > Lepidoptera > Noctuidae > Ochropleura > Ochropleura plecta. The sequence goes on along the minus strand of FR997726.1, from coordinate 19,069,647 downwards.
TTTCAGGCCAGTGCTAGGTTGTATGTTGATTAAAATATTATTCGCGGCTGTAAGACGTATGTAATTATAGAATTATAATCATCAAAATCACCAATACAACCCTCCAAGTAAATATAAAAAATAAAGGCGTAGGAACAAAAAAAAAACAGAAAAAGTCTTTCCTACAGCTTTATGAACTTGGAGGGTTGTATTGGTGATTTTGATGATTATAATTCTATAATTACATACGTCTTACAGCCGCGAATAATATTTTAATCAACATACAACCTAGCACTGGCCTGAAAATTGCAAAAAACGTAAGAAAATTTGAATTTCGCGGGTAGGTTGGAGCTTTCACCTTAAGCCCTCGTGCATGTTTCAACAATAGGAAACTGCACGCTTTTTAAGGTTTACTGTGGCTGGGTTTCCAAAAAGAAACCATCATTATAAAAGTAATCATTATTATTAAGAACAAGATAGGGTCTTCAAAACCTTGAGTTTTAAATTGTATTAGCAATCATTTAGCTGCCACATAATAATATGATCAATCAGCTGAAAGAGTTTTAGTGCTGGACATGACCTCCCACAAGCATCCATACAGCTCAGCAGCACGTTTAGAACGTTTAAAGTTTGGTCTTACTGGCAGCTGTGTCGTATTTCCTTAAATAATTTTCAATATTGGCGACTAGAACAACTCTTAAGGAACATCTTTTCATCTCTCATCAACACGTCTTTCTACAACTCAAACTTTCTCTTATGTTTACTGACAGAACAATAGTTGTTGGGAGCCATTGAAACCTTTGTTAGCCAATTAACATAACCGCTTTTGCGCTATTTGGCGAAATCACATTGGTTTTTATTTCAAATTCTTTCTGTGACAAGACTGAATTTAAAACGCATTTCTATGACAACACGACTCACAATTTTTTTTCAGTGGCCAGCACCGGCCCTAGATATTTTTGTATTCTTCCATCTCTAAATTACTCTTCAATATGTCACTCTTCTTTTTTAAACCGTGTCTATGGCAGTCCAAATTGTGTGCTCCGAACTGATCCACTAGTTTGCCGCCGCAGTCTAATGGGATGCAGCTGAATATCAGTATTTTACATGGAACGACTGCCTATCAGTCCACAGTACAGTTAATACTAAAACTTGAGAGGTGCCGCGGCAAGTTGCCGCTCGGCGGGCGGACCTCCGGTGCGATCTCATGGTGGCATGGAGAGAGCGACTGTCACAACCCCGTGCAGGGCACGCCACAATAGTGGCGGTAAGTCCCCTCTTTGAGGAGTGGCTGGAGAGGCGTCATGGCGTCCTCACCTACCGCCTGACGCAGGTCCTCACCGGACACGGAAGTTTCGGGAGGTTCCTGCACATCATCGGGCGGGAGGAAGCGCCCGGGTGTCACCATTGTGACGATCGCCCTGAGGACACGGTGGAGCACACAGTGGCGATCTGCCCAGCGTGGGCGGAGCACCGCCGTGCCCTCGTAGAGGCGATCGGCGGCGGCGATCTCTCGCGTCCGGCCCTGGTTCAGGCCATGGTCCGGAGCGAGAGGGAATGGGGAGCGGTCACCACCTTCTGCGAAGCAGTAATGCTAGCAAAGGAGGTGGCCGGGCGTTTGAGGGAGAGAACATCTGCCCAACCCAGCCGTCGCGGGAGACGCCCAGGGCGCCGGGCGCCGCGAGACGACTTCCGGCCACCGTAGATGCGGGCCTGTGGGCGGTGAGCAATGGGTAGTTCACCGTCCGTCCGTCGATTGACGACAGGCCGTGTCGACGGCGCGTTCGTGTTTCACGCGCGCCTCAATGAGAGTCAGCAAAGCAGAGGGGCTTGCCAGAGCCTCCGCCTGCCGGGGTTGCGGGTTGTGCGAAAGAGATACCGCGGCCTCGGAACGTAAAGGGCAATAGAAGGAACATGGGTGGGTTTTAGTCAGTACAAGTCTGACATGCCCCCCCGCTCCACCCAGAGCGGGGGAAGTCATTGGATGATTTCCCACCCGAAAAAAAAAAAAAAAAAAGGTGTCAAGGGACACCCGGATGAAACGAAGTTATTATTTATTACTAGTTGTGCCCAGCGGTTTCACCCGCTGAGGTTTAGGGGTATGAAAAATAGATATTAGCTGATTCTCAGACCTACCCAATATGTACCCAAAATTTCATTCAAATCGGTCCAGCCGTTTCGGAGGAGTATGGTAACTAACATTGTGACACGAGAATTTTATATATTAGATGTACAAAAAACCTGTATACCCTCAACAAAAATAATCGTCGCGACAATGCGGAATAGAAAGACGAAAATAACTGGCTTGCTTTCTATGAGAGAGAGACAGAGAAACACGCGCTTACAACTATAGTAAAAAGTGTCGTTACAACTTTTGGTCTTATTTTTTTCCATCTAGCCCCCTTTCGCAACACGCCATAAGGAACTTCGTTCCAAAAAGGGTTTGTTATGTTTGATAAAAATACAACTTTTATAAAAACTAGTATGCGAAAAGCGCTAGTAGCTACTATTATTTTCAATAGGTGACACAATCTGTGCACTGCCCTTAACATTTTACACGCCCTGCTTTAAAATATTTACTCTTCGTCTTGTTTGTCTATTAGTCGTTAGCTTAACGGACGTCTATAGATCAAGGTCTAAAACTGGGAGCGACAAAATATCACAGTTACTGTTCTAATTTTAAAGTCTAGCTAGCTTCCTTCATTCACATTAATTAGATCTTACATCTTACACAACTGTCGTACTATTTATTAAGTACTTTGCTCTTTTATGGTTTGTTGTTTGCAGCATCCGCCCTCCTTATTTTTTTCTTCTGCATCTTCAGCAAGTTACGTCTAAAAAAAAACAATCAAACACGATTTAAAGTAACCTCATATCTCGCTTTCGTCTATGCAAATCCTTTCATTCGATATTCGTAGGCATGCTTAAAAAAATAACTAGTCTTATTTTGGAATTTATCACATTGGATTTAGTATGACGTCACTTAGACCATGCATTATCATCAAAACTAAATATGTTTTTTACATAATTAGCTACAGATGAAGCTAAAACATTTTGCTTCAATGCTTCGGTTCGACCACCGAAGCATTCTGGTTTATTTTCGTTGGATCCCAGTTTTTGATCCCACTTTAATATTTTTGGCGTTGAATCCCACAAAACATTATTATATATTTCCGTTGGATCCCAAATTTGAAAAATACTAAAAAAATACGTTTTATTGCCATTGAATCCCAAAAACTATTTCCGTTGGATCCCAGATGTTTAAAAACATCTGAATGCGGGTACATCCAACAACAAAATCACAATAATATTTTAAGGCGAAATTTTGTATGTATGTTTGTTATTCCAACACGCTCAAACTTCTAGACTGATTTGGATGAAATTTGGATATGTGGATAGGTTATATATGTTAGAATAACGGGTGCCTGCCGTTTTTCCGAAAAGATTTTGACAAAATTTCATTACCCAAACAAATTATAGGAACCGGGAACTAGGTCAGGTTAGGTTAAAACTGTGACCTCCTACGCACGAGCGGTGCCGCGGCAGCGGCCGGCGAGTGGCAGAAACGACCTGCATTTATAGAAAAAAGAGATTGTTTTTAGTTGGTTACCCGGAACTGAACTATTTAGATTAGGATAATTACTTATTTACAAAAAAGATTAGGTTAAAACTGTGACCTGTGTGCCAGAAACATTATATAAAAAAAATATGGAAAAATTATGACGGCAGTATTTTTTTTTGAGCTAAGAGGCGCTTGTTTTGAAGGCCTTCATATTTATTTATTTATAAACAGAACATCACAAATAAACCTGATCATTTTGAACTCATGCCACCCTAGTAGGTACTATTTGGAGTACATCATTTGTCTCATTTATTCCTCAGTGGCAACAATCCTGAAAAATCCAAAATACACACAAGGTGCTTTTGAAATATTTGATAAACTAAATCACTTTTCTTCTGAAATGTACACATGTTGTCATAACATGGGATTCAATGGTAATATAAAATGGGGCCCATCGTTAATACCTAAAAAATGGGATCAAATACTGGGATCCAACGAAAATAAATCAGCATTCTCACTAAGCTTGCTTGTAATCAGTCGCACCAGGAAAAGCAAGTCCTTCACGTTATCATGCGTGATAATATCAAATCCTAGTAACGCTTAATGTTGCCATAGTTTCCCGATAAATCAATTAGATTAATCTCGTAATTCCAATCACTGCTCTGTAACTTTTACCCGACTTCAAAAAAGGAAGAGGTTGTCAATTCAACTGTATTTTTGTATGTTTGTTATGCGATTTCTCAGTAAATTGTGGGCCGATTATCAAAGTTTTTTTTTTTAAATCGAACGGGTCTCATATCAATATTATCTAGGTATATTGCTTGGGTAGGTAGTTTATGAATTATCTTCTATAATACATATTTTTCTTTCTAATGTAATAAGTGGATGATATGCTTCATTATATTTTGAGTAGCAATGGAAAATGGATACTCGACGAGATTTTGTATGAGATACATTCTGCTGCCTCCGTCGCTGCAAACTTCTTCAGCGTAAGCAGCTACTGCAAGCAATGAGCTCTAGTTTTTAAACATAACAGCCAGAAGTGGTAGGACGGCTCCATTTCAGATACCAGAGTAACGCTGGTCCACAATGGTAGGCCACAGCTCAATGGTATGCTGTGCTGTGTCCTCGCTGCAGTCACAGTGGTCCATCATTCTGACGATTTCGGTTTACAGCTGTTTCTAAAACGTGAATAAAGTCATGTCAGCAACGCCGTACTACTCACAATTTTGAGAACATTATCAAAATGATTGCTACAATTTATCCCTGGAAACGTGTGAATAAGGTAAAATACAAATAATATCACAAGGAAAAACTGCTAAGCAATGATTCATATTGCAATACTTTTACAATCAATAACATAAAATACAGTGTTGGTGTTTTACAACAATACCTGCAAATGACAGTTCTTAGTTCTGTTATTTGTATGGCTTCATATTCTGCCTTGCATTAAAGCTGCGTTTGGTTTTGAAATGATTTTACTTCCTATTACTTCATTAAAGCACTGCTGAGCAATAGTCAACTCCAGCAATAAAAAAAATAACGAAATAAAAAAGGTCAACTGAAATTTTGTAGACTCCTTGCTACTTCGAAACGATCATACACTAAAAAAAGCTAGGATGACTATAAGGAAAATCGAAAACCGAATCCGAAAAATGTATTAGGAATGTTGAGTTTTTTTTTTGTAGAATTTAAAGGTGTTTACACAACAACTCAATTGAACGATCTGTTTTAGATCTCGGCCACAGATTGACAGAGCCAATTACATGGTATTCACTATGTCTATCATCGTCAAACATTGTTATGCCGGAAAATTGGATTCTGTTTGATGTGCAAATGTTTCTTTACTTATTGGCCCACACTTCGGATAACGTGACGTCACTGGAATCTGTAACGTATGTAGCTGACGTTGTTACTGCGTTTACGTTTCGACGTAAACTTGGCCCTAGAGAATTTCCTCAAATAGTTTTAGTCTTTCGTAAATTATAAGGGTGACTAAGATAGCGAGGAATAGACTTCTATAAATTGATTCCTAAATTATTGTACTCAATAGGTGTTACCTGTTAAAACACCCGACCGAGTGGTGAATGGTAATTAAGTTTTGATTAGGAAACTGATTTTCTCAAAGAGAATCGTCAAAAGAGAAACAGTCTACAACTCTCCATTATTTTTCTGTCTGGACAGCTCATGTCAAAAAAACCATAGACAAATATAAATGTCACAGGGTGACACATCCCATGATTAAATATACCAAAAAATACTCAGAAATTAATAAAGTAAAAGTGTGGTACTGGATACGTATTCATATGAATTAATTAATTCTAATGAAATATCACGACTGTCATCACACGGGATGATCCAAGGCTGGCCGCTCCCTTACAACATAAAATGTTTATTTCTACGCGCCTTTTTATTAACTCCCCACCATTAACGTTACTGTCATTTTATGTTGACGTTAATTCAAAATTATTCTATGATGAGTACATTGATGACTTCATTTCTTCATAAAGTGTTGTTTTTATTATCAAATTTGGCGTTATTTTTTTTTGATGGCCAGTGTTGGCACTACAAATGTGCTTGAATTTTCATTATGATTTTATGAGGTAGACAGAACGTCAATAAAACACTATTCATCCATTGTTCTATGATGTTTATTTTTATTCTAGAAATACCATGGCTTTGTCAAACTGTCAATCACAGTATAACCCAATTGCAAGATATCAATATCCCCGACATTAGCATGGATGCCAAGTTTTCATTGGCATTCTGCTATTTGGCAAAATACATTCAAATGTGTTTTTTCTTCAACTGTTAATTACTTGAATAAAACTGAAATTATGAATTACTAACACGATGTATTGTTTTGAAAATATTTAAAATGAAGTGTGTAATAGATTCAATGCATCCGTTTTATTTCGGCAAAAGCTAGTCTAACCATAAACCAGGTTCCATTTTCGAATTGTGTTTTCTTCAAAGGCAAAGGTTACTATGTAATTGCATTAAGGTCGACTTTGTGAGTGGTCTCAAGCTGTCACAGATAAACAATATCGCTAACACTGTGGCGCCGTTTTATCTGTTTTTTTACGTACCACCTTGAACATACCTTATTACAAAACAGTGACGAGGAAGAGTAAGGAGTATACATTTCAATAATAAATCATAACGGCGCCATTTCAAGGCAAGTATCGTCTATATTTTAAACTCTGCAAGAAGGGTGACCTAGACTCTTTTTGTTATAGGTTTTTCGCTAAGATTTACAGCTGGAATATTGTTTATTAGTTTAGTGCAAAAATATTTTGCGAATTGTAGGATTAATACAAAAAAATAACAGATGGAAGCCAATAAGCGCTTGCGGTGAAATAAAATCGTACTTAACGCAGCGGTGTGTGTATTTTTCTTATAATAAAAGCGAACGTTTGGATAAAACCTTCTGCAACTTGTTTAATAAAAGTTGCCTGCATGGATTCGTTTTATTCTTTAAAGAAATTGTCTGATAAATTGAGATTTGACAGGTGTAACCTGTGTTAAGGTCATCTTCACTATTAATGTGTGACGCGGAAGATAACCAAGTACAATGAAATAAAACTACATTATTATTACTCATTTGAAACCGTATATTTGTGAGATCTTTTGAGACTTTTAAAATAGATATCGAAATAAATATGGACACCACTGTCGCTGCATGGTTGGCGGGAAATTCGCGAAATCCCACAGATAAACACAAGCATGCGTTCAGATAAATGGAATCAATGCCACCGTCTGACGCTAATAAAAATGAGCTGGCTGGATAAAAATGTTTGTTTAGATTCTCGAGTATTTTAAACGATCATTATATTTTACGTCTTTGATCATGTTATGAATTATTATTTCATTTTTATCGTCTCATTATGCATACCAGAGTAACAAGAGCAGTCACGGCACAGATCACCGACATATTGCTCATGAGACATTGTTTTTTTTTTAAAGCATCACTGACTTTCTTTCAATTAACGAACGCCCACTGTGCAATAACGTGGAGCTGTGGATCACGAAACACGTTTAATTCATTCATGATTAAGTTAATGGCTACCTAACAACACGATAAACACTAAAAACATCGTAAATATGGATACGTAGTGATTACTGATAATTGGTGTAAATTGTTAAGTGATTTTTATCTAATTACTATAGAAGCAGATAGTGTGTGCGAGGTGGAATAAAATATGGTCATTTAATTTGATAATAGCTTTTTTATTAATTGAAAATTACGAAACTACTGACCAATGGAAGTATTTACTTGCTGTAAAAATCATGTTAGCATACAAAACTATTACAAAGGTACTCACATTAATCACATAATAATGTTTTTACAACCTAGATCAAATATTATTTCACATTTTATCAGAAGCGAAATAATAAAGTTGGGTAATAAATCCATCTCTCCGATTGGCAGTTCTAACCTATTTTGGCAGTCACTATGGAATCATAAACTTATTCCATAGACTTTGTCTCGCGCACATAGAACATTTTTTTTTTAAAGAATTTCAGGTTTTTTTTTAATCTCCACAAATCGTAACTAATGCTTATTAATCTCGAAGTAATTAAATTAAAAGTTGAGTAACAATGTTTACGTCATCTTTTACCGGATTATATAATTACTGAGATTTGATAAACTACTAGCGTTGCAATGACCTTGTAATTATATTATAATATAATAAGTCACAAGAGTCGTTATTAATAAAAATATAGTGATGAGGTCATGTCATGAGGTGAAGAATGACTATCTAGAAGTGTGATTATTGTCATTAAAATTAACGTATCAGTGCGTTCTTTTTCCGGTCAAGACCTTGGTTTTTTCATTCCACATTATAATTTCGTTAACATAGCTAGTACCACAATGTCTGAAGACTAAATTGCATTTAACAACTGACAAAAGGCACAAAGGTTGTCTAGCAAACTGTTCGGACGCCATTCCTGCCGAAATAGTAATAAATTGTGGATTTATAATTACAAGCCTTTGCTCGGTAAAGGCTTAGTAGGTAGTTGGTACATCACGTTTCCCACAATTTAAAAATATCAAGATTTTATTACGAAATATAAACTTTTGTCTAGGTGGTTGTAAAAAATAGCACACTGTGCAGTGACTAAGCATACATTTTTATTGGTTTGTTTAACGACAAATGATTTTGAATGTTGACTTTGAATTTATTTCCCTCGCTGCATAGTTTTATGTGAGATTAGTTTGTCATTTCTTATTTTGTTTATGTTATAAAAAGTTTATTCACACGTTGCTAATATTTAAATGCGGTTATTGAACTCTTTTAGTCAAATATTTTTAAAATATCTTGCTGAATAAACCTAAGAGTTCGCACACACTAATTAAAATATGTATTCTCGATAGTCAGTAAAAAAATGTGTTTTAAAAAAAAAGTCTAGAATCCCACCTTGTCAATAGACATTCATAAGCTTAGTAATGAATGTAATCCATGTTACCTACCGACCTAGTTCACCGCTGAAACCCTACATTACATCTGCTTTACATTATGGTTATGTCTTAACCTACATCAGTTTTAATATCAGAAGTCCCTGAAGTAAAACCTTACAAGAAAATCTTTAATTTAAATGCGAACGTCGATTTTTAGTACTTTCCTAATCCTTACTAATATTATAAAAGCGAAAGTAAGTTTGCTTGTTACGTCTTCACGCTTTAATGGCTAAACTGATTTTGATGAATTTTGGTACAGAGGTAGTTGGGACCCTGGAGACGGACACAGGCAATTTTTTTCGTAAAAAAAGTGAGAAATGAGGGAAAAAGAGGGAGGAAAAGGGAAAACTTAGCTTTGCTATTACAATAAATTAAGCGCAAGGGCAAAAATTACAGGTATCAGGTACCTGCAAATCAGGAAAGGGGAACTGTGGTACCCCGAATTTAACGCGAGGCGAAGCCGCGGGCAAAAGTTAGTTATAAATAGATCCAAGCATTCGGGTTTCAAATAGGATTTAAGCAAATATTAAATAGGTTAGGTACTAACAACGACCATACGGTCGTTGGGTACTAAATACTTATTCTACTTGTGAACACAGTACCCTGCATATGTCGTTAGATCATAAATAGTATTGATTATAGAACTATCAAGTAACGTACATTACCTTCTAAATTGCGAAGTTAAACAAAAACGTGTGATTATTTTCCCCACACTGATTGCGAATACCGATGGATTACTTCAGACGCATGGACGAGGAATGACAACATACCCACAATAATGGTGAAGTCATTATGCATACGTTAGCTATGTTATTATTATTATCTATACTCGGAAAATGCTTTAATGGAAAACTTGTACCGTACCATACCTCTCTAGAGGTTCAAGAAGGGACGTAGAAAAGACTATGGTGCAATACCTCACTTTCAAAGTGAATGCATAAAAAAAAAGCAAAGAGCGAAAGTCGGCAGATACCGAATATGCCATAGAAATACTGAAAGCTTTGATTTCTATGGAATATACCGTTTTCAATAGAACTTTTCGGTAGTTTATGTCAATCTAATACATTTTCCAAATAATATTTAGGAGGTTGTTCGTACATACTGTTCGCATCTTTGCCAAAGAGGTTAGGGTTCTCACGTGCCAACAAGATTGACGCAGCATTTCGCTTTCGCTTCTAATACCCAAAGGGTTAAGGGTTGACGCAGAAAGATCTTGATGGATATAATTGACGTAAACAAAAATGTCTGTATGTATGTCTGTATGTACAAGGGCTGTATCAGCGCTTATACAGCCCTTATAACTAAAAATTGGGCCCATTCTTATACAGCCTAATGCGTTATTATGGCTGTACAGTAGCTGTAGAAGTAAAAAATAGGCTGTAATATAGCTGCAGTGGAGCTGTAGTATGGTGTAAATGGAAACCACAGGAATATAGTTATCTTTTTATAAATGTCTTTAAAAGAAAACGGTTCCTAATCGGATTTTTAAGAGAATCACAAAGGGAAAATTTGTGAAACTTGTCAAGTATTTCTATTTTAGATAGATAAAAGGCGATCGATTAATATTTCATGCAAAATTATAAATCAAGTAATGATCTTGGACTTTCTGTGTGATAATCTGTAGATTCGACGTGCCGATTTAATTTTGTTGTGAAATTGTGTATAGTTTTGTGTCAAAATATTCACGCGCCTGCAATATAATCAAGATTAAGTAAAAAATATAACTAAAACAGGTAAGTAAGTTTATGGTTTTGAGGTTAGAATAATATAATATGCTTGAAAATACTGCATTATATTAGAGTACACTCATTATTTTAGCTGTAAAATTACGATAGCAGCTGTAGCTATTGTCAAATATCGTTTGATTTGTATTATGTTTTGTTTTTGTTTATTAAAAAAATGGCGATAAAAATTAAACAGCCTAAAGTATATCTGGAGGGTATTATAGGTCCTGTAGCTTTACTACGCAGTTTTTAGACTCCATTGTACAGCTATTGCCTTTAAATAGGCATTATATTAGAATATTTTTAATATTTAGGATGTATATCAGTTTTCAAAACATAAATTGTACAGCTCATTAGGGATACATATTCAAAATGAAAAACCATGTATAATATATTGCTAGCAATTGTTAGATTTCGCCGTTTACATCGCTCGCGGCTTACACAACGTGTCTTTTAAGTGTGTAATATGCCGAAGGAAAATTGAAGCAGTTTGATAGATTCAATAGACGACGCACCTACTGATACTTGTAAACAAACAACCGTATAGGTAACATCGTCCATAGAACACACACAGAGTGAGACAGCAGCGTCACATTACAAGCAACGCGATTAGTTTATAGATAGTGCCTGGACAGCGTGCACGCATTTATTTGTTCTTTTCGATACTTTGTTTGCCACGTCGTAAAACTCTTAGGTAGGTCAAAAACAAAACAAAGCGTTAGGAAACGGTAGTTCGCCTTAAAAAAAATTACTAAGAACTATAAGCAGTAGTGTTTTTAGTGTGTGGTGTTGTGTGCCTTTTTTCATATGTTTTTCAATATTTTTCAGGAAAATATGCCGTTCAAAATAATTGAAACAAAAGAAAAAGGTGTGCATTATAACTAGTTTTTGGGAGTCTAATGGTATTTTAAGATGGTCAAAAAAGCGATTAGATATCAATAAATTGGTCAAGGTCAAATATTCGCAGCCTGTAGATAATTGGTCTTCTTCACATTGCTGTGTCAAAAGACAATTATTATCATTATACGACGAAGCAACACGAGAACTAGATCTAATGTTACAAAATAGCGACACCGAATTTGATAATCAGACAGAAGTAATCACAACAAATAGTAATATTAACTTCAGGAATTACAATACTCTAGCTGGGCAATTGGTAAGCATTACTTTGTTACTTCATTATTAGTTATCCTTCCCCGCATGTCTATTAGACGTGACTTTATGAGTGTTTAATAGACGACCCACTGACCAATATATTATGTATAGTATACCTACATACTAAACATTTTGGGCCAACTCCATATCCAGACTACGGTCTCTCTAAAAGTCAAAATGTTTGCATAGCGATTGACAAATACATCATTAATCCATTTTATGTGTGATTTCAGGCACTTAATCAACCAGAGAAGTCATTAACTTTATCTACAGCTACAACATCCACACCGGTTCTTCCGACAACTGCAGCTGAATACATTATTCAAAATGACTCTGATGTGGCAACACAAAATACTAATTTCGAAACACAAATACAGCAAAACACTGATGTGAATCAGATTGAAAATTACCTAAAATTTATTTTATACAATAAAATAAATATGACACAAACAATAAATGCTCATATTTCTTTTCATAGCCCATTCCTTAATTTTACGACGGAACAATAAATTTTCTGAAAATTCGTCTTCTTTACTTCTACTGCTGCAGAAAATATGTCATTATCAGTTTCCCAAAGTTTTTATTAAATTTTCACTTTCAATATCAATGTTTGACGTTTTTGCTGCGGAACCTTCGTAAGACGTCAACTGAAGTGGCGCTTGACTGTAGATTGCTCGATTCATGACTACATTCTTTTCATTCTTTACAAATGACGACTCAGTATTACTAGTTTCATTTGGTTGGTAATTTGTTATATTTTTATATTCTCTTTTAAAAACGGAAGGAAAAGGAAGATCCTTTTGACTCCACCGGACCTTTTTCCTTTTTCCACATATTTTTATCCAGAATTACACGTTTATTTACTATTGCAAAGATAGACGACTGACAATAAAACAGACTAAAGCTGTACTATAGAATTAATTTATTATTATAGTGTTTTAACATCATATTTGTCAGAAGTCATACAACTCTAACACTTACAAGGGTGTATAATTACGCAATAATAATAAGTTTTATAAAGGAGTTTGCATATGCCATTATACAGAATCAAGTATAAAGTGATACCATATTTACACATAAAGCTGTAGTAAGTAAGTGATCACATGCAAAATACAGCCTCTGTGCAGCTTGAATAATAAACATTAGCTTATAGTGTAAAAAAATCTTAAAGTTTTAAAGTAGAGTTTTAATATTCCATTATAACACCTTTAGTTTACGCGGATTCTTTTATAAAGATGTAGTACAGCTTAAGCTGTATATTAACTGACACATCAACCTTATAAATATAAAATCCTTTCTTGACACCCTTGTACGTCTCCAAAAAAACTCTAAGTTCTATAAGTACTGCATATTTGATGTCGGTAACGCCTAAGTGCTCCTTGGGCGTGCAGGGTTAAAGATCATAGCTGTAGAACTAGTTTTGCTCACGAAGGCCTCAAGGACTCCGTAGACCAGGTTTTTGGTTAACAAAAAGTTGAGAAATTAAAATAAATAATAAAATAAACTAAACACAAAATCAAAATAAAAACAAAATTATATCATTATAGACTATAAGGTACCTGTTAAAGTAAAGAAACCTACCTAGAACTTCGCAAATACCCGGAGGACAAACAAGTAACATAGCATTTTGCTATTCCAATAAAATTCTACATAATGTTTCATCTTCAAAATTAAAAATATTTTGCTGTTCCTGTAGGATTTGTGAAAATGATTTCCCCTTAATTGTGATGCCTGTCAAAATTATTTTCAGAAATGCTCAGCATAGCTTGTATGTTCAACTTTTCTGGATTAGCCAATACCGTTGAAAGATCGTTACAGTCACCTATCAAAGAGGGTGATGTTCTAAATAATTCAAATAACTGAGTAAAGCTTTGCGTGGGAGATGAACTAATTCAACAAAAAAGATAACAGGATACGAAAGACCACTGTTGAAATTTCCATTCATTCCCAAATATTAACACCTAAATATTTCATTTTCCACTTAAAACACGCGACAATTATCGCGTTTTAGATATAAATGTCGTATAAAATAAAACTGTCTTGCTCTAGAACTCATATTTTCGCACATAATTAAATGTTATGACAGTAAAAAGTCCCGAATGATGTCAAGAAGTTTTATATCAAGCGATATTTTACTGCGAATAAATAGGATTTTATTTTTAAAAACACTTTTAGACACATTGACACATTTTAAGTCGTTCTCTGTTACGGATTGGCCATTAATTTGTAATAACGTGTTGATGGTCTGAATTCAGTTAAACCTCTCGTTTAGTTAACTTACGATGTCGATAAAAATAATAGTATACAGAGTAAGTTGACAAAAATCTAGAGTTATTTTTTTCTGCAACTAAACACTCAATGGGCCCACAGTGTTGACATAAATATGCGCGCAGATTTTTTTATTTGGTTTTATTGAGTCAAAGCATTTGAGATGTGTATAAAGAGCCACTCTTCGTAGAATGCTGTTACGCATCATTTTATATCCGCATTTTTTTTTTAGACACACTCGCACCTCGTTTAGTATTAAATATTAACAGAAGAATTAAACAAAAAATGCAAAAACAACGGAATCAAATTAATAAAAAGTAAAGAAAATTCATTGAATTCACCTGATGTATACGTTAGAAACCATCATACTTAATTAAGTATCTACTTACAACTCATGAAATACCAAAATAGGTATAAAATAATACATTCAAAATCAAAATCAAAAGTCATTTATTCAAATTAGGCTGATAATCAGCACTTTTTGAACGTCAGATTACAAGAGACAGTCCCACAAAAACGCCCTGCCCTTCGCCACTTCCTAGTGTTTTAGCTGGGAAGAAGAAGTGGCGGAACAAACTCCCCAACAACACATCTGTCTGTCAGGTTAGAGGAACCAGATTTTATACAATTCCGTTTATCACAAGAAATGATAAAAAAAAATTAAGAAATTATTCATTCATTGTCACTTGTCAGCTGGCAAACACCAATTATATATAAAAATAAAAAAAAAATAATATAAAAACATCCTGACTATTAATAACTTGAATGACACTTGCAAAGTCGCAACTTGTGTTTAATTAGATTACGGCCTCATCGCTAAACATGCACATTTTTCATGTTCGCGCCATCTGACAGCTGCTGTCATTTTGATTTAGAGGGAGGATTAATGTACTTTGGTCTTTGATACAAATTGATGAAGACGTCACTTGCTCGGATTATGATAAAAAAAAATGGAATTGCTGGAAAACGTATTACTTTATATTAATCATTTTGATGATGGATTTATGAACGTTGCGTATTTCGGTTTATGAAATATTCTAACCCTTTCTATCTATTGACATATTGGCACCGTGCGACAATTCGTTTCACGCTGCACCATCTATACCATAGCAATATTTTTATCAGTTTGCGCTAAGAAACAATCTGATTACGTATCATATCATCAAAATAATAGGTGGGGCTATCTTTCAAATATATAAGAACTTAAACATTTTACGTACAGAACGAGCAATTGAATTTAACTCGAAATAAAGATAACACATCAACATCACACACAATTAATTAAGTCTTCTAAAAATATTTCTGCCGTACATTCTCTTGACACAAATTAATATTAATTTCCGTGACCAGTTGTCAGGAATTTTCTGGCCCAGACATTTCTCTCCGTCATAGGGGCCTACGCTTTTCCAGTGTCTTCACACATTAAGTATTAGAATATTTACATTAATTAATGAAATCTCTGCGTAGCGTTATATTGTGAAATAGAAACGTTGCGTTTAATTTATGCTGTTACAGTAAACAACTTCTTATGAGAAAATATTTCTATACCTACTTCTACGACCTTCGCCTATAAAATAATAAAGAATATAAGGACAGATAAAATCGCGTAATGTAAATAAACGCTTGACACAAATTAAACAAAACATGGACAAAATAGTAGTACTGCGCCGAAGCCTATTCGAAAGGACATCAACCACTTTGTATGGCGTTTGGGCTTGAACATGAACATACAAATATTGCACTATTTTTGATTTTAGTGAGTGGCTTACAGTACATAGAAAACATATATATAGGAAGTTTTGTATCAAATTGTTTGATAAAATAATAAAAAATAAAACTTCAACACTTTAAAATAAATAATTTATTTGTAAAATTATTCATTTCGTGCGTTAATAAAACGTGGTCTAAAAACTGGGCCGGTGGAGTTATATTTTCATACCTGGCCCAGCTTAAATACCATATCACAGACATGATGTGAGCGCAGCAACCTACAGTCCTTCGGCCGACTATGCAATTGCAGCAATATAGCTTGTATGCCTTGATTTTGATCTTCATATAATATAGGGGTCGTTAGGCGAAAAATCATCAGAATCCATTTTGAATAGCGTAAGTCGTCAAAAATATCCAAAGTCAAAATAATATTTCACAGCAATATTCGAACAAGAGCACGAACACAGAGCGAATGAAATTGACATTGACAATCAATCACCGGTTCTGGATCGGGGTTGCCAGTTCTCTGCACTAGGTACCAGTCGAAGTACACGATTTGAAATCGATTCCTTAGGAATCGATTGATCGATCGATTGATTGAGGATCGATTATAACTATTATGCTGTTTTGCGTTGCGTTTTATTTTTGTATATTATGCTGAGCTGTTTTGGTTTGCGTAATTGTTTTGGGTATGGCCCATGCTGCATTCTAATTAGAATCTTCAAGAAAAGCACGCGTTAATAAACTCGCTACCATGACAGACAAAACCCAAATGAACGAAGACGAAATACCAATTACGAAGGTTTATTACAGTTGTTATATTTATTACATTTTTTTCCCCGATAAATACTTTCTTGGTTTGTTCCACGTTGCGTAGGCAAGCTGATAATTTTTAACACTAAAAAAAAATGTTGTTCTACATCCTTACTAATATTATAAAAGCGAAAGTGAGTTTGTTTGTTTGTTACCTCTTCACGCTTTAATGGCTACACCGATTTTGATGAATTTTGGTACAGAGATAGTTGGGAACCAGGAGACGGACATAGGCAAATTTTTTAAAATAGTGGGATGTGAGGGAGAAACAGGGAAGAAAAGGGAAAACTTAGCGTTGCTATTACAAATCAATAAGGCGCAAGGGGAACTGTGTTACCCCGAATTTAAGGCGAGCGAAGCCGCGGCCAAAAGCTAGTATACTATATTTTTTTAATTGTGTGAGGTTAAGATGATGATGATGCTATTCCAACGATGAATATTCCAACATGAACGATGAATATTCCAACGGCTAGATAAAGCTCGGTTTTCCATCAAACATTTTAATGTTTTGAAGCTCTCGAATCGAAACATTGAATATCGATGTTATTTTTTCTGAGTTTTTATTCTGGCAACCCTAACTCAATGCATCCCGCCATGTTGCACAACAACTGTCACCATACACAACCAATAATCAATTTCAAAACTTTTTTATTCGTTTTTAATATCATTTAGTTTGACACTCCCAAAAGCAACCAATGTTTACTAAATATTATTACTAAATTATTGGTGAATTTCTTTTTTCCCAATACAGCTGTTCACCGGTTAGCCCATTTTGGTCGAAGTCCTTTAAACTTAATTAAAATGTAATCATACCATAGACAGCCAAGCGGCTTACCTAATAACGCTATTTCCAGCCATTAGGTTTAATGTTTTGCGTAAATATCTATCTATATTTGGATATTTTATTTTAGTAGAGAATAAATTGACTGGTCGCGGTCAATGATTGCATAATGGCATTAACGTTGGAGAAATAGAACGCTGCGTTTGCGCACACTTGTGAATGATTCATTCAAGTACGTTCACGTGAAGGCGTGTGCAGATCTTAATGGCTTTTAAAAAGAAAATTAAATCATTCATTGATGTACACAGGAAAAGAAAATAAAAACTTAAAATAAAGATAACATAATTATAACCAAACCAAAATTTAGAAGTTGCAATCATCTTGTTGCCATTTTTTCTAGTAGTATTCTGGAGAAAAACTACTGCCATTCACAAATGTTCTAAAACGTCAAAAGAGCGTGTTCTCAATGGAAGAATAGACATTTAACCGGATAGGATAGACCAATCAGGAGGCTGGATTTAGTTCAATGCCATAAAAAAGAAGAAACAAGAAACCTACAAAAAAAAAACGGTTTTGCTAACTTTAAAACATGCTTAGTTTATTTATTTTAAACTCAAGTCACGTATGTAACAAAACATAAACCGTTTCATAATATCTAATTAGGCGCCTTATAAGGACCTCGTTAATTCTCGAGTCGCAAGCGCATGTGCTTGTCAACGTATTTCAAATTAAACAAAAAGTTATTTATTCTTTGACATGTCAACAAATTACTGTCATGTAACCATGTCTTGGTTTTTTGTAGCCCGTCTAGGTTTAAGACCGAGACTAGGCTTAAGATTTATTAATCAGAGGGGCCTGGTAGGGCCACTGCCTGCTGGAGTTGCGGCTTTTTCGAAAGATACCGCGGCCCCAGAATACAAAGGGCAAAAGAAGGAACATGGATGGTTTTTAGTCAGTCACTACCCCCCGCTCCTCACAGTTATTTGATTTCCCATCCTTAAAAAATATGTATTTTAGTTTGTTGTTATTTAACAATATTGAATAGCGTGGAAACTGTTTTAAGTTTCATTCAGGGTGTTACTTGTTTAGAATATCAATTATATTTCCAACCAGTTTAATATCTTGCTAGCCTTAACTAGCAACACAAATACTAAAATGACAAATCAATAGCTAAAAAGAGGTAGGATCGACCTTTTTATTTTGGGAACTTCGTAAAGAAAGTTCCATCCTTATATCCTTGGTAATTACAGTGTGTACAATTCAAATTACCGGCTAATGAAACTGCGTCAAAGTTTAGCGTATAACACATCGTGCGAGAGTGCGGAGATGCGGAGACAATGGACATCAACGAAGAATTGTTTAAATTAGGACTTCCTACGCCAGAGGTCGTGCAGCGGTCCGGCTCCGGTCCTTGTTGCAACCGCTTCCTTTATTTGTTTTATTAATTATTGTGTAACTGGACAATGTAGGACACATGTGACTTCAATAATTTGAATGACTTGACTATTGCTTTCTTTGTTTGTAAATACTTCTTTTTGCTAGGCAGGCCTAAAAGGCTAGGCAGATGATGACTTCTTTTCCTATAAACAAAAGCTATTGGCGATGTTACCCAATGAGCTGCCAGGCATTTAGATACACTTATATGCCATAGTTCTTTGTGGTTAGCTATCGTAAAATAAAAACAAAAAAGTCTCGACATTATTAAAATTAATTATCATCGCTTCACATCAGGCATGTTAAAGCCACAAGTCAATTAATTATTAAAAAAAGAGTACCAAGTAATAGTTTTGTACACAAATTTTTGTTCAACCAATCATGCTAAATGGCCCACTGTGCCGCGCGTTACGATCGCCTTTGACTTTGTGTCATAAATGCTAATTTATGCAGCCTTCTTTTGTAAAACACGGAAAGAACATTTTATAATTAAAAGAAAAGAGAATCAGTAAACATCCTCATTTTGAAATAAGAATTATTTGACAAGTTGGGTGGATACCGCAGCCCCGGAACACAAATGGCAAAAGAAGGTAAGGTTTGATATCACATTCGAAAAAAAACACATACCAGGTAATCACGGCACAAAAGGAAGCAGCGCAGCTGCAACGAAGATGATGATGATTTGAAAGACAGTTTCTAACCTCAAAATCGATCAAAATATGTCAAATCGACGAGAAAAGGCGCACGATTCGGGTTGATCGTCTCTTCCAAAAACATTTAGGTTTACAATGTTGTTACAGCGTTAGTACTTAAGTATGAGTGGATGGCGTAGGTCCGACAATAAATCATTGCTTACTTTACAAAACGTAAAATAAGAAAAGAAGTTAACAAAAGTTAACAAGCGTCTAGGCGTCTACAAGTCCAACAAGGTCCTCTCATTCACAAAGAAATGGTAAAAAAGATTCTATAAGAAAATTCATTTATTTCGCAACGTATGCTTCAGTTAAACCTCTATCTATCCTATTAATACTCACGTATCTCCTAATGCAAATCATGTCTGTTTAATTTCGTCTTCGGATAAAAGCCATCAATCAGAGATTACCACAGAAATGTAGTGCAAGCTTCAACGGCTTATCATTTCGCACAAATTGCGATACAAACTTTTATGGAACACGTCATTTTTGTTGTTACCATCCTCATTGCAGTTGATAAACACTAGGCGGATACAGTTTTCTCGAGGGTTCAGTGACGTAAGCATAATACGGTAGACGGATGAATGTGTTACGTAACAAAGGGATTAATATAGGATGTAGTCATCTACCATCATTCACAACTGTCAATAATCTTACTACAGAGTGACCAGTGTCAGAGGGGTCAGCCGTGGTTGCGGGTTGTTCGAAAGAGAGACCGCGGACCCGGAACATAAAGGGCAAAAAATGAAACATGGGTTGGTTTTAGTCAGTAAAAGTCTGACACTCCTACCCGCCAGAGAATCCCTCCCAGACCGGAGGAAGTTATTTTATGATTTCCCATCCGCAAAAAAAACAGAGAGACTAGTGTTACCACACATCTCAATATTGCCATTTGTCTTAATTGTGAGGGATTCAAGTTAATACTGGTTTTTTTGCATTATAATGCCTTCATGTGGTTGTAGTTCTAGCAGCGTTGGTCAGGTCTTATTAAGAACACAACTTTGCATCGAACGTACGATCGACCGTGAACGTTGAAAGAAAGGAAATAACTTTATTTGGCACATGCCACAATAGCAAAACAACATCAAACAAATAAAAAAAATGAAATCTAAACACAAAAAAGAGCTAACTTGTATATGCAGGCTGTGACAAATAGGCTAGGAATTCTGTTTCGGCTTGCCCTTGTTTTCATCTGTCCTACTCCGTCGCATCCTTATTAAAGAAGTTTCGAGTTTCTAACTCAGGATTGGCACATCCATAAAGGTCATATAGCTAACATAGTCCCCTTAGGACCACATTTTCGTGGATCTGCTTCAGTAAACTAGTAGAGGGCATCACATTTCATCCCTTTTCTGTTGGAAGAGTATTTATAGTACTCTGACAAGGTGATGCCCACGAGCATGACTCTAAAGGAGTCGACGAATGACGTAGAGTAGTGAAACGTAGTAAATAGAGGTGACCTCATCTATTCGTCTTTTACCCCGAAATGTAACAGACGTAGGTAATGGTATTATCTCCCACGCTTCTCTTGAAATAAATTACCGAGCTACGTGTAAACATCCGCTCATGTATTGTCTTTCTATAGTTCTCAGACGGACCTCAAAGTCAATGTCCTTTTTTATTGTGTCTTTTTTGCGGCACAATAAAATCACGAGCACTTGCTTTTTTGTTGTCACATGTTTTGACAGATTGTAACTGATACTTTCTTTGCCTGCGTAGGCGTTCAAGCGAAAGGTTAAGTGATAGGATTTGAAAATGGAATGAGAACGGATTTGCATTTGAAAGATGGTATAGTTAGACTCTTTGTTTGTGTTTTTTATTTGAATGTGTCGCAATATTCTAGACAAGATGTATGCATCTGTGGCTAGGGATCTTAATTATTCCACCCACACTTTGCGAAACCATTCCCATGACCATTCCCATGACCATTCCTCTGAAAATCTACAACAATAAAAGGCGATCAGTGTGTGTCCCGCTAAGTCCTGAAGTAATAAAATCGTTTTATGCGTTAAACATAGAGTTTAGCATTAATCGGGATTGAACAACGAATCTAAAAATAGAAAGGTTAAGGATTAAACCCATGGATTTTCCGTGCCTGTATCATAAATGTTTCCGTAATATTTCTGATAACTGAACTGCCAGAATAATTTTTATGATAACTCATCATTTGATTTTCCTAAACTATGTGGAGTTCGTCTTCTATTCTAAACGGATACAGCTGGATCAGTTCAAGTATTTTCATAAGAATTATGGCCATTATTGAATACCATAGTATTTTGTTTATTGGAAGTGACAGTTTATGACGTGGAAGTATTACTCAGGTTTTCTGGTCTCTTAAGTTCGCGTTTATTCTAAGCTGACTAAGAATTTCTAAGTAACATAAATATTAAAAACAAAGTATCCAACGAAAACTCCAAACTGCCGTCATTCTTCATAAGTCCTTAACTCCCAACAGTCCGATGAAAACACATATGACCAAAAACAGTGAAAACAAAAGCCAAAGTGAACCAAAGATCTTAAGTTAAATGCCTCCGACGGAGACCGCGGTAGACGGCATGTTGTGCCTGTCGAGACACGAGAACTGCCCCTGGAACGAGGCTCTGAAGTCAGCTGAGGTCAACTGGACTGGTCTGCAGTACACCTGTCTGAAGATCCTGCACCTGTACTGCAAGGTGTTCGAGAAGGAAGATGTTCTGGATATGGTTATTAGGTGAGTTTAGTGATTTAGAAGCGTGTTTTTTTTCGGTGCTGCCATTTTTGTTTGTCTCACCGTTTGGACGTCATTTTCAGCTTCAGGCTCATGACGAATTATGTAATGCAAACTGCCAGCTACTGTTTCTTTCTGTGGTCTAAGATAAGCCAAACGATATTACATAATTCACCTTTCAAAAATCGAACAAGAAGGAAAATAAACGAAAAGTTTTTTTCATCGAAGCATTTGAAAATGGCTTTCGTAACCTCCTTCAACTCTAACGTCTCATAAATTCTCAAACTTTTTACAATAAATCTTTGAACGGAAACAGGAGCTATTTGATACAATGTAGACTTCTAAATCTTGATTCATCTTGCAATAGCCGTCAACGTAAACATAAGACGCCAATAATCTCAACAGAGCACTTTCCCGCGTTAATATTTCATTAGAACGATAATTTTATCGTTGAACAGACTCATCAAATTGGGCAATGCACCCACACTATACGGTCAGGATACAAAACTATATAAAATCGTTAGTTCCTGTCGTCTGGAGATAAACGATTTCAGAACAGTGTGTTTTATGCTGTAATTATAAGCAGTCCAAATTAAATAAGGCTGGTTTTAAGTGAGGTCCTCTTTTAGGATTCTGTTTACAAAATTCAACCTCATCATCAACTCCTAAGCCTCTTCCCAATTATGTTTGGGGTCGAAATTCCACATGTTTCGTTATTGATTATTTTTCTTTTGTTTAAAAAAAAACGTTGCCCCACACTAGGATTTCTCCTGTATCGTGGGTGCGTTTACAAATATTTTAATTCATATACACAAACAGCCAGACCCGGAACAACTATTTGTAGGCCATACAAATATTTGTTCCGTGCTCGGATAGAACCCACGACACGCAGCGCAGCAGTCGGTCGCTCAGCCACTACGCCAACCGTGTCGTCAATTCCCAAATACAAGTAAAATACGGGTATTCTGTACGGGTATTCCGTTGGATGCCATTACCTTAAACTTTTGCTAGTTCTTAGACTAGAAGCTTCCGTGGCTCTCAATGATTGACTGGTAATAGCTAGAAAAAAAAACACGCCCAGGGAGCTCTATGCCCGGAGTTGCAGGATGTTCGAAAGAGATACCGCGGCCCCGGAAAACATAAGGCAAAAGAAGGAACATGGAAGGGTTTTAGGCCATAAAAGTCTGAAAGTCCCTCCCACTCTTCACAGAGCGGGGAAAGTCATTTGAAGATTTCCCATCCCTTAACAAAAAAGGGCGCTCTATGCAGAACATAAGCCCATCACGTGCATTGCGATTCTGCTTCATGGTTTGGAAACGCAGACCCATAAACAAGATACACATAAACCTTTCCTCGCAGCAAATTCATAGTCTTAGAATTAGCAAGTCATCCCAATTTAAGGCCCTTAGTCACTGACAGCGGCCATTTGGAGTGATGAACGTGGCATACGTAGCCAAAACAACGTAGGTACGTATATTACTGGGAAGATTTACTGCTTGTAGGCAGTCAGATAATGGTATTCCTATGTTGATGGACCTAGTGGTCATTATGAGAAGTATCAGTGACACATTCCCAATAAGTACACCTGAATGACGGACGGACTGATGACCCAAGAACTGCAAGTTCATATAAAGAAGTAATTGTAGACGTCAGACCTATTTTTGGTGGACTTATTGATGTGTTAAGCGAAATAACGATCATTCCTGCCTGCTCTGCTGTTGTCTGCATATTTACTGGGTCAGGATAACTTTGACGTGACTTTCACGGCACGGTTGGCGCAGTGGCTGAACGATCGACTGCTGCGTTGGGTGTCGCGGGTTCGATTCCCGCACGGAACAAATATTTGTATGTTCTGCAAATACCTAGTTGTTTCGGGACTTCGGGTCTGGCAGTTTGTGCATGTGAGTTTAAATGTTTGTAAACGGAGCCACGATACAGGAGAAATTCTTAGTGTGGGGCAACGCTTTTAAAAAACAAAAAACTGCTTCGTACGTCCTCCGCACGGTGTGAATTCCGGGTCGGGCAGTGTTATTAGGTTTTTCCACTAGTTATTTCACAGTAGCAGAGCAAACTAAAAAATATACGACCAGAATATCTATAATTATGTATACGTAACGTATAGTGTTTAAAATACAAATATGCGAGGGTTTATCCACATTTATTATCGCAATATTTGAAGTCACTCACATAATAATAAATAATAGTACTACCAAGTTACTCAACTTAGGAGGAAGGAAAAATAACGTAATCAGTAAACGCATTCAAATGTTCCAGAAACTTCGCCAAAAACTGTTGTAAGTTTCGAGTAATGTTAGACCAAACTATTTTCAGATTAAATGATAAATGATGTTATTTTTTGCAAATATGTATAACTAGCTTTTGCCCGCGGCTTCGCTCGCGTTAAATTCGGTGTAACACAGTTCCCCTTGCGCCTTATTGATTTGTAATAGCAACGCTAAGTTTTCCCTTTTCTTCCCTCTTTCTCCCTCACATCCATCCATTTTTTCAAAAAAGTTATGCCTATAGTTAGCCTATGTCCGTCTCCTGGTTCCCAACTATCTCTGTACCAAAATTCATCAAAATCGGTTTAGCCATTAAAGCGTAAAGAGGTAACAAACAAACTCACTTTCGCTTTTATAATATTACTAGCTTTTGCCCGCTGCTTCGCTCGCGTTAAATTCGGTAGCGCCTTATTGATTTGTAATAGCAACGTTAAGTTTTCCCGTTTCTTCCCTCTTTCTCCCTCATATCCCACTCTTTTAAAAAAAATAATAGCCTATGTCCGTCTCCTGGTTCCCAACTATCTCTGTACCAAAATTCATCAAAATCGGTGTAGCATATTATAGTACTCTGTGGGTGTAGCCATTAAAGAGTGAGATGCGGGTCTGTGCCACCGTCTGCGGGACGGTGAGCAATGGGTAGCCCGTCCCCCCAGGGACGACAGGCCGTGTCGACGGCGCGTTAATGTTCGAAAGAGGTTTCGTTAGGGCAAAAGAAGGAACATGGGTGGGTTTTAGTCAGTACAAGTCTCCTTTCCACCCCCCGCTCCGCCCAAAGCGGGGGAAGTTATTTGATTTACATTTTTTTGCGGATGGGAATACCCCAATAATATTTTGCCCGACCCTTGGAATCGAACCCTGGACGTCATGCTCGGCAGTTGCGCTTGCGACCACCCGACCAATGAGACAGTCAGAAAATTTGTTTAGTATTCGATTTTTAATTTAGTATTGGAATCATCACGCATAAAAATATAGTATTATATTGTAAACACCTACTAAATCTTATTATAATGCATGCATGCAAGCGTTTAGTCAGTGTTGTTTTCATACGATTATTTTTCCGACCCAAATATCGACCAATAGAATTGCACCATTCGACGTCACGTGGTACAACTTACATGGTATTATACTGATAATTTTTTGAAAATTTTCTCTGGTCGTTGCTATATATAAAAAACAAAACATGGTGCAATTCTATTGGCCGACATTTGGGACGGAAAAATAATCCCCCGAATACCACACGAGCTTCAAAATTATCTGGCATTTCCCGATAATTTTGAAGCTCTTGTGGTATTATAAGTGAATATTTGATCTAACAAGTCTAGTCATTATACTCCTCTATTTTTAAGTCCAAATTTCAAAAAGCATTGTAATAATTTTTTTTTATTCCCAACGATAGACATAAAAAACCTTTGTTCTCCAATCTTCAAGAATCTCACACAGTTTTATCCAAATTATCTTGCGCAGCATTCCGCTTGACTTGTTTTTATTGCTCCCGCAGGTTTAGAAAACCTCTCCAACGAATTGAAACTCGTTTAACCTTGTCTTTTAGTCGATTCTGGGATTTTCCAGATGGAAGCAAATGAAATTCGGCTTTTATTGAAATGCCTGTTTTCTTTCTTCTGAAGAGCGAAATAATCTTGAAATTGAAACATCATCCCCTTTTCTAGATCTACTCAAACAATTCTAACTTTTTTTCTTGCCGGTTCATCTTCATAGAATAAGGCCGACCCGAACTTCGCACCACGTCATTAAACGTGTCATGTAAGCTCATGTAGGCTTGTGTGAAATTAAATATTCTGTTTCTTTTTTTAAACGTTGCCCCATACTAGGAATTTCTCCTGTATCGTGGGTGCGTTTACAAACATTTAATCTCACATACACAAACAGCCAGACCCGGAACAACTATCTGCAGGCCATATACATATTTGTTCCGTGCGTGGACCGAACCTGCTGCAAGCACCGCAATAGTCGATAGCTCAGCAACTCCGCCAACCGTGTCGTCAAATAAAATATGATAATGCTGCCGAATGCCTGCGAAATTGCCCTACGGGAATCACAGGCATGATGTGTGCTATAATTTCAAGTCTTTTGGGTTCTCAATTTATAATTCCATCTGAAGTAAAAATAAACATATTTAATTAAATTAACATATGTATTAAAATAATTAAAACTAATTTATATAAAATCAAGTAATTAACTAAACATAAACAAACTTGATAAACTTAGCGCGACGAAGTGCTCATCTACACCGCTGAACATCATCAGAAAGTTTCATCTTACTCAAGTCGAACCTCAAAATTCTTGCAATTTATTTTAAGGTATGAGCAAGTCCCTTTACAATAAAATAATACCAAAGTGTTTATGGCCGCCATTCAAGAGAATTAGATTTAATTTTATTGGTACTTTCGATATCAACGTTCCGAAACGGATTTAATAGGGAAATAAATCTTTTGCACTGTAAAAGTAAAGTAATGACATCGAACATTTTGTTTTAACCGAGGCTTGCGATCGTGTTGACTCGTAAAAGGGGAGGATTTGGATGACGCTTACTTTGTGCTCAGGGTACACATTAAAATTACTCAAGAGTCGGAATGACCATAATATGATCTATTTTTGATGTGTGGTCTGTTGGTCTATGGTATGGTACGTTGGCAAACAGAACCAGTTCATAATTACCGGGTCTTGTTACATCTAAACGTTGCAGTCGGCCTCTGTGCTTGCTAGATTCGCGGATTACCTGTATTTATATTTTGTTATGTTAGCCTTATCCTTCCCACTCTTGGGCAGCCTGCCCTTCTTTTCCATTCCTTCCACTTTTCTCGATGTTGCGCCTCTAAAGCCTCCCAAGGCAGCCCGCCATCTCCTCCTCGGTTTGCGGTGACCCCGGCTAAATGTCTCAGGGCTACAAAATACGACATGTGGGCTCCACAGCTTTGCCGCAGACATGGACTGTCAAGTGCCATTAAATGCCGTAAATCATATAAAGTTTCCGGACTATTAATTCAAAATTCTAAACGAAACTACAAATATCTACAATAAATATAACTTTTATTTCATTATCGTGAAATGTATCGTACATATAATTTCGAGGAGCTCATGGCTAAATAATAACAGCCGCTCGGCCCGGTTAAATCGCGCTTGCCTAGACTGGTCTGTAGAAGTGACCTACTGTTACATACTGAATATCCTCCGTACCTTGGAAAGCAAACAGTAAGCAGCATCTATTCGTCCAAGTTGTCATTTCTATATCTTTGACAGATAATCAGTGTCTCGAAAGTCTGACAACCAGTTTTACCACGGAGTATTGTATTACGTAACGGGGTTGTGGAGGTCAGATAGGCAGTCGCTCCGTGTAAAATACTGGTATTCAGCTGCATCCGATTAGACTGGAAGCCGACCCCAATACAGTTTAAAGGCTATTGCAGATATAAGCAGATGATGATATAATTGAAATCACTGCCATTTACTTTGAACTAGTACAATAAAAGTTCAGACATGTTTATCAAACCGTAAAACTCGTTTATGTTTAATTACCCTATTTTTATGTATTTTTGCTAATTTTACTGCTAGTAAAACGGTTTTGCGGGCTATAAAGGCGCGCTAGTCGGTTCGGGATGAGTCGGTCGTAACCCGTTATGGCGGACCTAATGAGCGCCGTGGCGTTATGAGCTGATGGGGTGAAACAGGCGGGTCGCTCATAGTGGATTAAAGCTGCGAATAGTTGTAGTAAATTGAATTCCCGTGAAAATTGACTCTGACAAGATTGAAGTCAAGAGTAAGCCCATTCCGGGGTTGTGGGATGTTCGAAAGAGATACCGCGGTCCTGGAACATAAAGGGCAAAAGAATTAACATAGGTGGGTTTTAGTCAATACAATTCTGACACTGCCCCCGGTCCGCCCAGAGAGGGGGAAGTTATTTGATGATTTCCCATACGCAAAATAAAAAAAAAGAGTGGGGCCCATTTAATGTAAAATCAAAACCATGTAGAGAAAAAAATAAATACCGGTAGTTCTTGACAAAAGTCAAAGGAAAAGCTCAATAAAGATAAATCGGGGATGTTTTTTTTGTTGTAAAAGATGTCTAATAATATCAAAAAGATGCTCTTATATTTCACAATTACGTAAAATCTACCAAATAGTCGCGCATAACCTGAAAATTAGAGTTCAGAACAGATCGTGAGAATCCGTAAAATTACTGAAGCACGAGTGATTGAATGCTGAAAGATTTATTTACAAGATTCATAACACTCCTTGATCAATGACCCACATTTATCTGAAGACGTTCATTCAGTTTTCGGTGTTACCAAATATGTTCACTTTAGACTTAAACGTGCGGAATTCTTTCTTTTGATTGGTTTAAGGCTAGTCCTTTTACTCCAGTACTAAACGTATCTTCATAAAATAATGTATTATTAGGTATTAGCATTTCCAGTACGAGTCATTGATAATTCGCAGGTTCCGTTTTCAAAATCAAAACAGCGTCGACTTGAATTTGGTTCACTATTCGAATTTTAAAACTTCAAATCGATGACGTAATGTTCTCTTTAACTTCAAATTCTGACCGATTACAATATACTATGAACTAAGCTTTATCATTCTGTTCGTAATTACATTGGAAACTGAATGTCATGTGACACAGATTAACCTACTAACAGTTGAGGACATATACTGAACAGGCTGTGATTTAGTCTATGTCACTAGTGGCTAACCTTCAGCCTTTGACCTAGAAGCAGTGACTTATTTCTATCTGGCAACCCTTAGAAATGGCGCGTCAACTCTTGACATTTCATGTTTGCTGTATCGTCTTTCGCTAGGGGCCGAATTCAATCAGGGTATTACTTAGTGGTTGTCAAGATGATAAATTAAACAGACAAAATGCAAACATAATACTGTAAGGCTTTTAGTTACTCGAAAAGTATGCTGTCTATGTTTTATTTAGGATAAATAATTGTTTATGATTATACCAGCTCCGAAACTACCTTATCTTGGGCATTCCAATGACACAACAGTCAAAAGATAAATTAACAATTATCCAGGTTTACTGAAGTTCTAAGTGACCTTTTAGCTTGCTTGGATTGCAACCACGCGGAATATAAAAATATAAGTGATACATTCAATTCAGTTTGGAATTCAAATGAAACGGAAGATATAATGTTTGGAACACCTTGAACTCATTACAGACCCATCTCAAATATTTATATTATTTCATTACTTACGTCAAGAAAAATATTGTATTCTAAAAGCAAATGGTACAAATTGCGAAAATCAATTTCTCAGACTGCACACATGTTTGTTTCATTACGCAAATGGGGTTGCAAAGAGGTCACATAAAGGTCTACAGTTGTCTATGCCTCAGGGTTGATACATAAATGAGGGAATGGCTTGAAATAGAACGGAAATGTCACTTGGAATAAATGTAATGGGTTCTGTATACAAACGCACACGTGAGCGCATTTCTAATGTGTTTTGATGGATAGATAAACAGAAACTGCTTGGATAAAAGGACTGATAAATAATGTAGGTAAGTGTTATATTGACATCTTACAACGTCGGTTTTTTTCCTCTATGTTTTACTCTGGACTTGAGTTTTTGTTCTATTTCTGTAATTCTGTCATGAATTGTCAATCTACATCTGCAATGACTTAAAGACTGAAATAACACTTATAGATTTCTTTTATATTTTCTATCTATTTTTTAATTAGATACTGTTATTACTTGCTAAATATTCTCCAGCGTTTGATGGTCTATTAACAATTCGCACGTGATATTGGGAACATTGTGGTGTCTCTTCCACAAACGCCATTAATGAAGAGTAGAAGTTGAAGGTATTAATTGGAATTATAGTTCAAATACACTAAAACAGGATATTATGTGTTTAAAAGTGCCAGCAAAGATATTTAAAGAATTGATAATAAATTTTATTACTCCATAAAAGTAGATGCCATTAAATCATAGTGTGCTGCAATAAAAAAAAATCTTGCAGATATTTTGATTGCGATGTTTGAATTCTTCAGATCTAAAGATTCATAAAATTTTATAGAAAGAGGTAGTGTAATTCGAGAATCACAATAATAATATCATTTTATTTTCGGTTAATACCGTGTACCTCCTGGCCCCTTATTTTCTTTTATTGTGATGCCGTTTTTAAAAAGACTTAAAAAAAATACTGTCTTTTTAAGCCCTCCGACAGTAAGGCCAGGGTAGCCCGCGAAATTATTTTTTTTTAATTAATTTTTTACAATATTATCAGTGTCGAACTGTATGATTAAAATACAAATCGCGATCGTAACAAATATGTCTTTATGTGTAACCATTAAAATCATTTTTACAACGCTATTAAGTACAAATTTTGTAATGAAATGTATTGTATTGATGATTTTAATTATTATGATTCTGGAAAGCCATAATTTCATGATCGCATTTTAATATTTTAATCAACATACAAACTGATACTGACCTAAAGATAGCTAAAAAAAAACAAACAAAAATTGGGCTGCTCAATAAGTAGAAAGCTAGTTTAAAAAAAAAGTTATTAAAGCAAGTTTACTAAGAACTTTTTTTAAGTTAAAAATCGCTTTATTACTTTGCATCGTAAGTAAATGAGTATGGGCTCGGCGCGCGGCGTTCCATTAGATAGTGCTAAGGTTGGACCAAGGACGTACCTACAGCCTCTGGATATGGCTAAAAGGTTTTCTTTTAGTGTTTGTGTTGCTGCACCCTTTCTTTGACCTTTAGGTAATGGAAGTGACACGTTAAGGAATACAAGTCAAAGGTTAGCCTCTATTAAAATTTTGTTAAAACAGGGTTGAGAACTTCACATTAAGGGTGATCTATCCAATTTTCAACCAATGGTTCACTTAGATTTGAATCTTTTATGATTCCTTGATAGTTAATAGAGCTGGTACCGCATCTAGGAAAGAGTTGTCTTTGTGGTGATCAATCTGTTAAGTTTAAATCTGGTTCATTTCTTATTCCATTTTTGAATAATTGTGTTTTTTTTTTCTCTTTAATATCATATGTCAAAGTCTAACTGTGCAGTTCATAATACAAAATTACATGGTTGATCCTAAAATAGCCTCATAAGTACGACATTCACAACAGACACACTCGATTTCTGAGTCAAGGTTAATAGCCTTTGAGGCGCCATCTTTTTTGGTCCTTCGTCATTTTCAACCCTTTTATCCGAGCTATTATTATAAGTGCCTATTACAATACATGCAATAAAAGCGAAAGTTGGCAGTGGCACCCCTGACACAGTTATTGTAGCGTTTGAAATTTGTATTCTATGAAATGTTTTCATACATCCGTATGAAAACATTTCATCGAATGCGTATGCAAGGGTATTCTCATGTCGGAAAATAGGGTTGCAACCTTGGAGATCCTGTGGTAGGTGCAACCAAGTATTCCAGATTATTTGGTGAGCTACTCATTGCTCACCGTCCACAGGCCCGCATCTACGGTGGCCGGAAGTCGTCTCGCGGCGCCCGGCGCCCTGGGCGTCTCCCGCGGCGGCTGGGTTGGGCAGATGTTCTCTACCTCAAACGCCCGGCCACCTCCTTTGCTAGCATTACTGCTTCGCAGAAGGTGGTGACCGCTTCCCATTCCCTCTCGCTCCGGACCATGGCCTGAACCAGGGCCGGACGCGAGAGATCGCCGCCGCCGATCGCCTCCACGAGGGCACGGCGGTGCTCCGCCCAAGCTGGGCAGACCGCCACTGTGTGCTCCACCGTGTCCTCCGGGCGATCGTCACAATGGTGACACCCGGGCGTTTCCTCCCGCCCGATTATGTGCAGGAACCTCCCGAAACTTCCGTGTCCGGTGAGGACCTGCGTCAGGCGGTAGGTGAGGACGCCATGACGCCTCTCCAGCCACTCCTCAAAGAGGGGGCTTACCGCCACTATTGTGGCGTGCCCTGCACGGGGTTGCGACAGTCGCTCTCTCCATGCCACCATGAGATCGCATGACTTTAAGATCAAAAGTTAACTGTAGCTCAAATATCTTTATTACAGTTTTACTACTGTAGCAGTTATCCACGTCACAGTAACTCAACCTCAAAGCTTTCATCGTATGAATACAGCCATTAATGTATATGCGTTAGATTTACTGGGATATTCCTAGCATTGTTTAATTGTTTACAGCTATTTGTGGTGCTGAATTTACAGAAACTGCACATATAGGTATAATTACTACCTATATGCGAAATCCAGACCGATTTGTTAAATCAGTCTTAAATGAAATGATGATATTAAATTGAAGCTTTGATAAAAAAAGACTTAGAAAATTGGGTAGGTTTAAAGATGACACCGGGCATTGAAAAGATCGTTTTTATCACACTCGTGTCTAAATTAACAATACTGACTGAAAAGTATAAATATGTACGTTTATGTTATACCTATGTACCAAAAATATAGGAAACTAGCTTTTGCCCTCGATTTCGCTCGTGGCCACCCCCCATTTTAGAGAAGTAGGAGGTTAGAAAGAGACAAAAAGTAGCCTACGTCACTCTCCATCCCTTCAACTATCTCCACCTAAATAATCACGTGAATTCGTTGCTTCGTTTAGACGTTTAAGAAGGACAAACAAACAGACACACACATACACTTTCCCATTTATATTATAGTATGGATATCTAAGAGTTGATATCGAAAAGAAAAAAATCAAATAGCTTTCAGGGATATATTATATATTTTTCAGGGAATTAAAAACAACAGGTTTTGTTATTTCCAAATTGACAGTTGTTTTGACTGCGTTTGTCAAAACAATTTGATGTGGGTTGTTCAATGATGTGAACATCAGTCTTAGATAATGTATTCATGTTGTCTATAGACTTATATATGTATGTATAATAAAACTGCGATTCAAATGATCAAGTGTTAAGAAATGCCTTAATGAAATCGATCATCATTCATCATTTTGACCTTATTTTCAGTGAGTTAATCAAGTACAAGAGTTATTAGTCTTTCCACTCATACGTCCACTGTTAAATAAAATGTTACCAACCAATTAAGATACCAACTGTAGTTTTTTAGGGTTCCGTATCTCAAAAGGAAAAAGCGTAACCCTTATAGGATCACTTTGTTGCCCGTCCGTCTGTCAAGACCCTTAATCTCGGGAACGCGTATCGTGTTGAAATTTATACCATATACTCAAGTCTGTTGTGCTGTTATAATCAACCCTCATAGTAAAAAGATATGGCCGTTTATGTCGCAAGTTTTTTTATACTTAACTAGCTGCGTCCGCGGTTTCACTCGCATGATGATAGAATATACAATCTATCTTTATGAATTGTAGCCCATGTGTTATTCTGATGTATAGCTATATATTGTTGTAAACTTACATTAAAATCCATTCAGTAGTTGTTGCGTGAAAGAGGAACAAACATCAATATATCCATACAAACTTTCGCGTGGATAGGAAGCGGGATAGCCACAACTCACTTGATGTGAAGCGATGACGCGGCCTAGCGTGGAGCACACTCGCCTAGAAGGAACCGATTCACTCGAACTTTGAAGAGGTCCAGATTATAATGTTGAGGGATCAGAGACTGACAGTGTTATTATATACCTACTGTACAACAGAATAGAGTAAAAACTTAAAGAAAAAATTCCTCCCACACATAACAAGCTTATCATGGGAAACTGGTTCTGTTCCCTTCTGTTCCGAACCCTACCAACCTTGAACCTTCAGAAATAATCCCGGAAACATAACAATATTTATTTAATTACGCATATAGAAGCCACATCATTAAATTAAAATATCTATCATCAAAAGAAGGCACGGTCCTTTGATCTCACGGCTATTTATACTTAGTTTCATTGAACTTGCTAAAATGGCCGTTTTGGTTATCAATATTGTGGATCTTGTACGATAATTGGGCTGAAGGCCATCGTCAGCCTCTACAGTACTGCCAAGAGTAACTTTGATTTTGTTATTGCGAAAATATTTTGACAGTTTATATTTGGATGAGGTTTTATTGTTGGCAATGGAAATATTTCTATATACTAAATATAAGCTTTTCCAGATATATAAAATATCCAAAATAATTCCTGATTAAAAGGTTCCGGGATTCAAGAAAAGACTGAGGATCTGTGCTTATTGGCTGTACAGTATGTTTAAAGGCTACGTACAGTCATGCAAACTAATTGGTCATCTACGTCAGTATTGCTTGAAAAATATATATAATATATTTGTATGCTAGGCCTTATCGGCAGCCTGACAAGGTAAACTAACTGCTGCATATTCGGCGATGATGTCACCGCGATGTCACCTTAAGCCCGTTCTAGATAACGGCAAGGTTTATCTATCTAGCAGTTCTGTGAACTGTCAAGTTTATCAATCTCAATTTTAATTTTAATGCATTTTGCATTTTTTTTTACCTGTTTTTTTTTTTAATTTGCTATGAACAAGGGGTTTTTGATGTAAGATCGATACCTCTAACTCCCAACATTCCTTACTCAGATAAACTACAGCATGTTTGTTAAAATACCATTAAAAGTACAGATAATATCATCCATTTTTCTCACGTCCGTGTGAATAATAATGAATGACGTTGCATCACATTATTTTTTAAACTTTGGTAACATTCAAACAAATGACGACATAATCTAAACAAAACGCGATGTAAAGGTATTTTTATCATACATCCTTGTTGTCTTATTACATATTATGAGTAAAGCTTTATTTTCAACTAGTGACCCGCCCCGCGGTTTCACCCGCTGCTCACCTCCTAAGAGTCACAGCGTAAAGCATCATACATATAAACCTTCCTCTTGAATCACTCTATCTATTAAAAAAAACCGCATAAAAATCCGTTGCGTAGTTTCAAAGATTTAAGCATACAAAGGGACATAGGGACAGAGAAAGCGACTTTGTTTTATACTATGTAGTGATATTAGACTACACAACACCTACGCCAGGGACTGAATTACCCAAAAATTAAGGTACCTTTATATTTCGGTATGACGTCATACCGTTAAATAAGGATAACCGAAATATTTCGATACCGTTATTTTTTTCAGTAGCCGAATTTTGAGGTTGGAAATGCGTACCGGTATGTTTCGGTAGAAGTACTGTAACCTTTATAAATGAATCGGTAGCGGAACCTTAACCTTAATAATTAGGGGTTTTCTTTGACGCACCGCCCTCGCCGCTCTGTATGTCCTTCACTTGCTGATTGTTGCACATTATGACTAACGTGTTCAACCCCCTGCGCACGCGTGCCGCGCCCCGTCTGGCATGTTTTTCGGTACCGAAATCGTGTAAAGGTTAAATAACAATTTAGTCTAACCTTTATTTATAAAGGTACCGGTACAGCTGAACCTTTATTTTAAAGCGGTATCGGTATATTTTTGAGGTACCTTAACCTTTAACCGTAACCGCTTTCAGTCCCTGACTACGCAGCCCAAAAGTAAACATCTACTGCGAATTTTGTTTAGTTGCAATACTGGCCGGAACTTTGACAGGTTTGTTTTGTAGTGTTTTTTTTCTAGCCAGCCAGTTTCTAATTTATGGGTAACTAAGTATTTAGGCCGAATATGGTCTTTCTTGTGCTTGTATAAAAAAGGTGACATTATTATGTGTGGTATTTTCATGCAGATCCGGGAATGACGGGAATTTGCAAAGTTATTTACCACCTGCTAATCTAAACTATGCGAAACGGGTTACAGTATGACCACTTTAAGTATTCAGTTCATGGTGGCGCTGCTTGCCAAG
The DNA here is from genome assembly GCA_905475445.1 of Ochropleura plecta. Classification (NCBI taxonomy): domain Eukaryota; kingdom Metazoa; phylum Arthropoda; class Insecta; order Lepidoptera; family Noctuidae; genus Ochropleura; species Ochropleura plecta. The sequence goes on along the minus strand of FR997726.1, from coordinate 19,033,364 downwards.
AAAATGTGCCTCTATATTATGTCAAACTTAGTACATTTATTTGTTTCCCGTCTGCACAGATAAATTGGTTGAAGTGTACAAGCTTGAGAACTCGTCTTAGTTCATAAATTGCCGTTTTACATTTTTTAAATACCACATACTTTAAAAAAAAATTAACTAAGTAAATTACCCGCCAACTTTTATTTATTTATTCTCTATGTTACGACTATCATTACAGAGTTACTTAATGCGATAGTGTATACAATAACAAAATGTTTAATTAAGTTTTGTGTGTTTGTTCAGAATACACAATACGAAAGAACTAACACAATAGAGATAGACTAAAACATACAGAAGAATGGAAGGACTTATTTATTCTTCTGTATGTATTAGTCACTATCTCGTGATTAATTAATTCTTAAAATTTTCGTCACGTTTTCCTCTAATTTTGAATTAACTGTAATTAATACATTTAAGTTTCAACATTTGATGATGACTGATCGTGAACTCGCGACCGTGTTTAAAACGAAATAATAAAGCTACATTTTCTAAGTTAAGTAGATTTGCATTCATAAATCGATAAACACACACTTATTTCTTTTCTGGACGTAATAGATTTCATTTATGAACATGAAAGTCAGCATTAAAAAATGAAGCTTTGAACGAAATACATGTCATTTAATATGATTGATTTTCTAGACTAGTTCAAACTACAACGTTTTATGTCATACAAACGTGGTAGTTTACGACCAATAAATTATTTGTAAATAGTAACTAGCGATCTTTCGCGACCTTGTCTGTGGTATTATTAGATGTTCAGATGTACTATTCAAAGTTCGTACTAGCAAAAAAAAAAACCCGTTGTCTCTTGAGATTTAGACAGATGTGTGTACCTTCCTTAAAGGCACACCCATTAGCTCACCGTCCGTCCGTCTATTGACGACACGCCGTGTCGACGGCGCGCTTGTGTTCCACGCGCGCCTCAAAGAGATGTCAGCAAAGCAGAGGGGCCTGCCAGAGCCTCCGCCTGCCGGGGTTGCGGGTTGTTCGAAAGAGATACCGCGGCCCCGGAACGTAAAGGGCAATAGAAGGAACATGGGTGGGTTTTAGTCAGTAAAAGCCTGACACTCCCCCCCGCTCCGCCCAGAGCGGGGGAAGTTATTTGATGATTTCCCACCCAAAAAAAGGCACACCCATTGTCAGTTAATTTATGTCTAATAGTAAGTCCTATGTCTAAGGGTGGATGCATTTGCCCTATTTTTTTCATTTATTTTTTTGCCATTGCCTCGGAAAGCACGGTAAGCCGTTGTTCCCGGCTGTCATTTGTCAGTCTTGTCATCTTTGACAGTTGTTACAGGACGTTTGTTCTATTTGCTTTTCAGCCTGCCCAGATCTAAATTAAATGTTGCAAGTTTACAATCAAGGTCTTTTTTTTAAAAGCAACACCACCTTAGTTGTACACTTTTTTTTTAAAGGTATATCATTAAATCCCGTGCTATGGACGGAGCGGGAGGGAGGGAGTGTCAGAATTTTACTGAGTAAAAGGCATTCATGTCCTTTCTTTTGCTTTTTGTGTTCCGAGGCCGCGGTGTCTCTTTCGAACAACCTACAAATCCGGCAGGGGCACACTTAAAGTGGTCATACTATAGTCAGTGGCCTAGAGGCACACTTGGAATGGTAATACTATAGTATAGATAGTCAGTGCCCCGAAATTCTGACAATTCTGAACTCCTTGGATTAATCGCGCTTATGATACGATGAATGGAATTATACTAAAGGTTTTCTTATAAAACCTGGACAAGCCAATGCAATAGTAATTGTATCTTTTATACATAGATTTATTTACAATCCTGATGTGGTTAGCCATTGTCTGTATAGCCTGATACCTCGAACATAATTATATTATTTTACCAACACGACGTGACCATTACGAAACTAACACGACTGTTCTATTATTTTATACTAGCTTTTGCCCGCGGTTTCGCTCTCGTTAAATTCGGGGTAACACAGTTCCCCTTTCCTGATTTGCAGGTACCAGCTACCTGTAGTTTTTGCCCTTGCGCCTTATTTATTGTAATAGCAAAGCTTAGTTATTCCTTAAAACCAAGGTCTCCAGAGTCCCAACTATCTCTGTACCAACATTCATCAAAATCGGTTTATCCATTTAGGCGTGAAGACGCAACAAACAAACAAACTCACTTTCGCTTTTATAATATTGTAATTAAAACGAATTATTGAATTTATCTCTGAAAATGTTTCATAAAAACCGGCCAAGTGTGAGTTGGACTCTAATCTATAAAATATTATATATAAAAACAGCAAATAAAAACATGTTTGTTGCGACCCGCCTCGGCTTCACACAGGTGCAATGTAGATACAGATTATATAAACCTTCCTTTTGAAACACTCTATTAAAAAAAAACCGCATCAAAATCCGTTACGTAGTTTTAAAGATCTAAGCATACATAAGGACGCCACTTTGTTTTATAATATGTAGTGATAAAAGGCGAAAGTTTGTATGTGTATGTTTGTTACTCCTTCACGCTCAAACGGCTTACCGGATTTAGATGAAGATAGCTTAAACGCTGGATTACCACATAGGCATACTGTTTATCCTGGTCATCGTGGGTGAAACCGCGGGCCGCAGCCAGTTTTAAAGAACTAAGCCCCTCGGTATAGGGACAGACAGGCATCGTGAAGCGACTTTTTTATACTGTGTAGTGATGTTTCAGCTTCGTCAACTAAACGTTAATTACTAGTTATAAATGAAGAAAACTACGATTGTTATTAAAATGTTTCCTATAGATTTTATTCTATGGTGTAACTTGTGGTGAATTTCCTATAGTCTATTTTTATACAAGAGGGACATGGTCACCACGGCCACGTTTTCAGTTCATCGTTTATCGGAGGGTATAATGTGACAATAACGTGTATTTTTTTCGTGGGACGAAAACAATGGATATAATTTTAGACACTTGTAAAATGTTTTTACCAATCATATGTATTAAAAAAAAGTTTTTTGCCTAAAAAAAACCAAGCAAGCAAGATTGTAAAACTATCTAATTCTTCAGTAATAAAAAATACATTTGATGCTCTGAAGGGGAGGTAGGGTAGCCTAAAACCTGAAGACGTAACATCAAGGGGGAGGAGAGGCTATAAAAGTGTCTAAAAAACCTTATGTGATCAAAGGAAGTTAGTGGCAATAGTCAACAAAATTCAGCGACTTCCAAAAGTAAAATTATTTTCCATTTCTTAGGGTTTGTTTTAAAGTTGTTTTTTTTTATCTAAGTTTTTAAATGCTAAAACACCCGGCTTCAGAAACAGAGCTCATTCATTCAAGTGATTTTGACTGCGTTAGTCCATGGCCATGAAACCAAAGGGCTACGTATCGAAGATACGAAAATAAACAGAATCTTTTGCTTTTATTACTACGAAGAATGTTTGCGTAAATATTGAACATATTCTGCTGAAGCTTTGTAAACTTACGATGTGTTATAACAACTACAAATAAGTAGAATATTGATTCGAAGTTTGAAGATTATGCACCAATCCAATCCAATATTATTGTATATAACGCGACGTATTTTAGAAAAAAAAACCTTCGTGTAGCTGGCACTTAATAACATTGACGCAAGCCTATTAAGAATAAAAAAACAGAATGCTAGCTCAATTTTGCCACGACTTCGTCGGTAGCAGAGGTCAGCTCGGCTGGATGTTTCGTGGCACAGTTCCACACACCGCCACTGATCCGTTGAGGTAGCTTCTCCACGAGGTTAGAGTTACATCTTCCCACTTGGGTCCACAGGCAGTTCAAGGAATTCTCTGTGGACCAATGGAGGTAGGAATGTGCAGTCAGATGTACAGTTTGCATCGGGATCTATGGACTAACTGAAAAGAGATAATATTTTCAGTAGTCTAGGCTGCGTATCCAACCAATCACACGGCTCAAACCGTGAAACTATTGCTAGCTATACAATACACATCCTCGCTCATCTATTGTAAATACGCAGCCTAACTGATTGCTCCGTCGTCGAGCAAAAAACGTGTCTTGTCTACCTCATAATATCTCCCGCCACTACACAAATATTCATTATATTCTGTGGTAGACACAACAAAACAGAAACTGTCTATTTATTACATTTGCAAATCCATACTACAACTTCTCTTTCAGAATTAGCTCAACATACAGCCGATATTGTCGTCTGTAATCTATGCTTTTGCAAGTATGTGTGTAGGGAGAAATCTCCGGATGTACTGATCCGAATTCGATATTTTTTTCATTACTGACAAGCTATAATGTAGCTAGCTATGTGTCTTTGTGTGTCACAGGCTACTAACATAGTTGTTAAGGATTTATTTACTAACACGAATTGTATTAGCAATATTTAATGTATATGTTTGTCTGTAAGGTACCTATTTATCTATGGGCCTAAGATGCCTGAAAATAAATGTTTTATTATTATTATTATATATGCATAAAATATATAACAAAAAAATATTTATATAAAAAAGACGATCGCATGGATGAATTCCGATTAAAACACAAGCAAACCAGGAGGCAAAAGCTAATCCTAGATATTTCTTGAGAATGTCAATTATACCCTGTATTTACATTATTGAATTCCGAATATCTCTTAACGTTAAGAAACAAGACATAGATGGGAAGCAGTGATTGGCTGACAGCCAAGTGTTTTGCCAAACATTTTGTATAAACTAGACGAATATATAAAAATAAACGGTATCTGTTTGTTGTTCCTGCATGTACAACATCAGGTGAAATTGGTCTATCGCTCTTAGGTATTATTTATGAATGTAAGGCTCAATTATACCCTGTATTTACATTATTGAATTCCGAATATCTCTTAACGTTAAGAAACAAGACATAGATGGGAAGCAGTGATTGGCTGACAGCCAAGTGTTTTGCCAAACATTTTGTATAAACTAGACGAATATATAAAAATAAACGGTATCTGTTTGTTGTTCCTGCATGTACAACATCAGGTGAAATTGGTCTATCGCTCTTAGGTATTATTTATGAATGTAAGGCTCTGCGCAGACGATGGGTTTTTTTATTATCCGCCGCACTTAAATGACCGCTAAAATGTACCCCGACCTATCCGTTGCTTATTTTAGTGGTGTACTAGCTTTTGCTCGCGTTAATTTCAGAGTAACACAGTTCCCCTGTCCTGATTTGCAGGTACCTGTAGTTTTTGCCCTTGCGCCTTGATTATAATAGCAAAACTAAGTTTTCCCCTTTTTTCCCTCTTTCTCACTCATTTTCCACTTTAAAAAATAGCTTATGTCCGTCTCCAGGGTCCCAACTATCTCTGTACCAAAATTCATCAAAATCGCTTTAGCCATTGAGGCGTAAAGACGTAACAAACAAACTCACTTTCGCTTTTATAATATTAGTAAGGATACTTTATTATATCACTAGCTTTTGCCCGCGGCTTCGCTCGCGTTAAATTCGGGGTAACACAGTTACCCTTGCGCCTTATTGATTTGTAATAGCAACGCTAAGTTTTCCCTTTTCTTCCCTCTTTCTCCCTCACATCCCACTTTTTTTAAAGAATTAGCCTATGTCCGTCTCCTGGTTCCCAACTATCTCTGTACCAAAATTCTTCAAAATCGGTTTAGCCATTAAAGCGTGAAGTGGTAACAAACAAATAAACAAAGTGAGTTAGTAAGGATGTTGTTTTTACTTGTGGCATTGTATTCCTCCCGTGCTGCCGTTCACTGCTGTTTGGGACCGACTGTGTAATCGTTTTAGCCCATATCATGTACTATTTCAGCCTTTATAACTCAGAGCATAAGGTTAAAAAGTGGTCAGGCTCAAGTGTCATTGACGGTACGTATGAAATGTATTTTCTTTCCTTTCAAATTTTACTACTGCGACCGGCAGTTAGTCCACTGTATGCTCATTTCCTAAGTGGTTCGTCAACAAAGACGAACGGTAGAATGAAATCTGAATCTGAAAAAATAAATAAGATTAGTTTATACTTTATGCTAAATCATAACGGAAGAGCAGAGAGATAAACTGATCAATTTATATAGCTTCTACGAATTTTAGCGAAATTCGTTGAAAGAGAGTTTCCTATTGGAAATAATTTTGCGCTCGTGCAACATTTTATTGCGATGATTCGTTCTACGAGACGATAAGATCAAAGTTTTCTTTTACGTCTTTAAAAGTTATGAGTTCGAATCCTCACACGTGTAGATATTACCACTGAGATCTTCCACTTTGTTGTCAGAGTTTCGGGTCACAGACCACCTGTAACTAGGGCTGCCAACTTTTTTTGACAAAAAAAAAACGTATAAATTGGTCAGATAGGAAAAAAATAAAATATTTGGAAGAAAAAAAAGTATTTTTTAAATTTTATGTTTTTATTGCTTTAAAAACGTACTCTTGTGTGCTTTTAGCACATGCAAAAGATTTTTTGTTATTTTTAAATATTTCAAAGCTTGTTCGACAATCAAAATTTAAATTCTAAGAAATAAGCAATTCGTTTTTAATTAAATTTGTTGACGCTCCATTTCTCTCTTCTCGCCTCTTTACATTAATTACCTACTGAAAAACTCTTTCAGTGACAACATCACAGTAAAGGTTGAAAATAAAGTATTTCCACATAATTATGTACTTTATTTTGTATGCAAAAGTAAAAAGTATAATTACCAAAAATAAAGTAGGATACGTTATAATTAAGTATGGTTGGCAACCCTACCTGTAACGTCTATCAAAGATCTACAAATGACAGCTGGGACCAACGGCGTAACGTGTTTTCCGAGGCACACAGAAAACTCGCTATATTATGAGGTATCATCACCCATTCACGGATCTATAAATACAAACGCGGCTTTACCTTAACATCGACCGAGCGACTGTTATTATTAACCACGAGTCTGCACCGTCCTACAAATTACAAAAGAATGCGTCTAAAAAATCTTAGCTCATTAATTTATTCATCTATCACCGCCATTAATTGTATAAAAGGTACAATAATTTACTCATAACAGCAGCCCGCTCATTTCGGTTTCCGTCGTAAAAAATAAACAATATAGGCCATGTGGCATACAATTATTAACGGCGGGAAAAATTCGGTTCCGCCATTGAATGGGAATATTTTTAGCGGGAATATTTATTTTTCTATTACGTGTACTGTTTTTACGTTTTCTTTGTAAGGCATAGACGTCGATTTGAGTGGGATTTGAGATCTTGGCTGTATGAGATGCGTTTCTGTGATGTCTGGTAGATAGATGCTGACATTAGAATAACATTCACAGATTATGTGTAGTTTCTCATAAAATAACTAGCTTGACACACCACCTTTTCGTCTAGGCAATTTTAAATCTCCCACTTCTTCAGAATTATTTTCTCAATTCTCACACTAGAAATTGGAATCGATCGCTGCGTTCAGGATTCAAAAAAGCGCTCAACAGTGACGTAAACACGGCTTAATCCCCTAGTTGCATAATCTACTATTCTGTTCTCTCTCTCTTTACGTCATTGTCATCTACCATTACAGAGCAGCAGCAAAATAACTGATTCAACTGAAATTACCGAGCATAGATATGTAAAACCTGAATCTGTGAACCTTTTTTTTTTCCGACGACTTTCTTCCTTTGAGCAGGTTTTTTTTTTTAATTTATGGCATCTCGCAGGTCAACCTATATGTTTGTTAGCTGCTGAAGCAAGCACCTAATGTCGTAAAAATTGTAAACATGGTCTGTAAAGGTTTTCTTAAAAGGAAAACAATGTATGTACCTATTTGTATTTACCCAATTCTTCAGCAGCTGCCTTTCAGTTTCGATTGTTTATTCAATTCAATCCACAAGACATGGTTCATTCATGTAAATAAAATGGTTAGAGATGAATGAATGAAGCGTGTTATTTCGTTATCGGATTATAGCTAAACACCGTTTGTTGTAGATAAATACGTCTGGCTTCACACACCAGAATACCAGCGTAAGTTCGTCGTCTAAACAAATTGTATTCCAGAAACTATAGGCCTACCATGACGTCTTAAAGCAGAACTTATTCCACTGAGGGAAAGAGATGGTGCTAGACACCCTGTATAGCTCTGTCTCTTTCCCTCAGTGGAATAAGTTCTGCTTTAAGACGTCATGGTAGGGTAGCTGATAACTATAAGTTTGCTTGGTAAAAAACTTGGTAAAAATGGTTCCGTACAAATTTGCGACAAAAACGGCCATATCTTTTGACTGCCTATACTCAAAGCATTCACTTTAACACTGCACAAAGGGACTACAAAATTCAGTATATGGTTTTTATTCCATATGTCGATACCTCCACACGTTCCCGAGATAAAGAGTCCTAACAGACAGACGGACAACAAAATGATCCAATAAGGGTTTTCCTTTTGAGGTACGCAACCCTAAAAAGTGCTACAGAATCAGTCAAGGGACTTTTCGTAAACATAAATATATAAATGTAAGTAATATAAAGGAAAAATAGCGCACCACATGCATCCAAAATACCTTATTACCTTCATTTTCCTGAGTTTATTCGATCTTCGTCAAAACATATTTTTCTTCAGCTTGCCATATTTCAAAAATAAAGATAGAGCCTATAAATAAATATTTTGTCCGACTGCTATCCAATTTCGGTGAATACCTAGCGACTATGTGTGAGGGATGTAGACTGGGCAGCTTAGGATGCCATTTAATTCAATATTAGAAACCTACAACAGTGTGCCATTCCTGTGTGGTGAAAAAGATGGCGCTAGATGCCTTGTATAGCTCTGTCTCTTTCTTACACTCAACTATTGCTACTGCTTTAATACGTCATGGTAACCCCACTGAAGGCTGAAAGTGCATAATATTTTTACCAAAAAAAAAGCAAATTTATAATAAGTAAATTCTAGTTAAAGTTTTCCTAAATCAAGAACTAAAATTAAAAAATAATAATTAATTAATACAAAAGCCGCTATAAACGAGCAACACGTTATTCCGTAGCCTCGTCCAATAAAACACATAAATCTGTTCCTAATTTATAATAGTCATTCATGTCTTGTTTGTGGCCAACTTGTTCAGTAAACACACGATGTTGTTGTGTGCCGAAGTTTTACTTCGGAACGAGATCAAACGACCATAAACGCGGAAAATCTCTGGAAAAATAAATCCTCTAGTTTTAAAAATCTGTGTATAACTACGTGACTCTAGAATACTCTAGATTATGGTCTATTTTGCGAGATATGAACCACTTTTTTAAAAAAATTAATCATAATGTCCAGAACATTCTGACATAGCCCATATTATTGCCACGCAAAAATTTGATAATTTTTCAATAACCTCACTTTTTCTTTTTTCCACTCTAATTTATATGTGTATTGGCTAATACTCAGCATTTTGCAATCTAAAATGAACGAGACATATTTGGTTGATATTTCATACAGCCTTGCAGTTAGTTGTGTCAGCATTCCGACATTTTGTATTTGTGAATTTATTTCTGTGTGAAAATCAAAAGTTATATTAGTACTTTTTGAACGTCATTAGCTTGAATTGAGTACATAAAACAGTCTCCCAAAACATTATCTGTTCTTCAAAGTGCTTTTTAGTTGAGAAGTGTGTGGAGACCTTCTGCATTTATTTACTCTGTGTCTTATTAACCCGTAAATCAACAACATATTCAATGCTAAGGTAAGGTGTGAATTGTTTAAATGAAACATCATTGCAGTTGGTCAGTTGTTAGATCAAACAGCCTGGGACCGAATGAAAACAAGACTGTGTTCGTTGGCTGGTATATAGATATTTGTGTATGTCTATGTTTAATACTGTGACTACCGAATTTAATGTATTATTGTTTGGTTTTCATTAAGGTTTGTGTTTAAGATATAAAATGCTCCTACAAAATAATTATAATTTAAATGAGCTGGTGTTTGAGTTAATTAAAATTCCTTCTGACAATACTATCAATAGTCATGAAAAAGTTTTCTTTTTTATCACGGATTTTTATGACTTCATCTTTTGTTGAAAATGCACTGCATTTACTGTTAGTTTGCTTAAAAATGCTGCCCCAATACAGAAAAAAAATCGAATTCGAGAATTTAAAAGAAGAATCTTTTCAATGTTTTTCGTTAAAACCATTTTATAGCAATAATAGAGAAATGTGAAAGAAGATATTCTGCGCTGACCCCAAATAAAGGGATACAAGTTCAAAAGGATGATGAAAATATGAAGCCGATTTTGCAACCGTAGTGCATCGCGAACAACACGGCAAATCCTTACAGAAAACACGACCTTACGACAAAACGGTCCACATCCACAATCCGAAAAATATAGTTAGTACAAAAGGCAAAATACTAAACACGGGTGCCCTTGCACCAGCCAATCTGCATGACCTAATTACCAGCAATAAAACTAGCCGAAATATATTTTATGACAGCGTCGCTCGAGTAACTGCTTACCGTGTATAATGCGTAAAGTTATTGGCGGACTTGCACGCAATGGTTGAATGAATTATGAAGACTGAGTGCATCGCAGATACGAAATTAGCTTCGTATTGGTTCGAAATTTGAAGAGATTTTGACAAGAGATGCTGGACGAAATAATCAAAATAAAATAAAGAGAAATCCAGTAATTGATTTTGAAAAAACAGTTGACAATTTGATTTTGAAAAAATATTTTTGAATTTGGAACTCAAATAAATGTCAGTTTCTTGTTATATAAGCAAATTATTTTAGAAATTATCATGTTTATTTGTGATATTCTGTTAACATAATATCTTAAAAACACAATTTAATTTGTTATGTGCAATAAGAGCCAGTTTTCGAGGAAGTGTATTGAAACTAGTAATTTCCTACTGCACTCAACAGAAATATATAGCTTTCATTTTGAAGAGAAGAAGTCCATAGAGTAGAAATCCATATGTCAAAATATTTTTTTTCTATGCCATAGGACCTACATTTACACAAAGAGTTTCTAATACAAAGCCATAGACCAACATTTTAACGGAAACAATCATAACTCATAAGCATACGTGACTCGGATGCGTCACAAACAGTTACCTTCTAAACGAAGTAGACATAATGTGAACAGACATAATTTTAATGTTAATGATTTTCACGGTGGCACAGTTATGGCTACTTATCCTTTGAACATTTGTCTTGTATTTACGAGAACATTATATTAGTGAAGTATTCCTAAAAGCTTCTTGGAATGCCGTTATTTGACGGTCAAGTTTATTATCTTTTTGTCATAAGAATTTGTGAGAGTTCCGAGTTATTTTCGATTATAAGACTGGCTTATCAGAGCACTCAAGACAAACGTAAGGATAAAGTTTTTCGTTGATGACAAAAAGTGTAACATCCTGAGGATAAATTGACATTCCATGTTGGTGGAAATGTTGCCTTAAAAGCCTGCACATAGTTTCTGTTTTACGATGTTAATGCGCCCAAAAAAGCTAATTCGGTTCAGGTTCGCCAAACAAGAGTTTAAAAACCTCATCAGTTCAGTTCAGCTTAATCATCTCATCAGGATAATGGAAACCTCTTGTCTTTTATATTCGTAAATGAACTTGACGGCACGGTCGGCGCAGTGGTTGATTGATTGAGTGTCGCGGGTTCGATCACTGCATGGAACAATTTTAAAAAATAAATGCTTGTAAACGCACCCACGATACAGGAAAATATCCTAGTGTGGGAATACGTTTAAAAAAAAACCTAGCCGAAATCAGAAAAAGCTTTTTTAGGTTTTCTTTTGAAATCTAACAAATATTTTGATGCCTCCATTCATAGAGATGAACTAGATAAGAATTTCTCCCTTCCTGAAACAATCAGCATTTATCTCAAAATCCTAATCCACCCACACAATCACCAGGGCAGCACAGTAAACACTAACGTCATTGAACCCTGCGTACGCGCAAGTCAACTCGCGCGCATACCAATTAAGTGCATTGGCTATTACCATGGGAATCTTGTGAATTACTCATAACTAATCAGAATGAAGGGGACGATAAAACCTATTTATAAGATTGCTGGAGACTTGTAATTCCTAGTAATAGAGGTTCTACGTGTTCGTTAGTTTGTAATGTAACGATAAGACAGGATTGGAAGATATTCTCGTTGTCTCTGGATTCCTAAATACAGGTTTTGCTTGTAATCATCTACAGTGGATTGAAGAACACTGTAATGTTCTTCAAATACCAATTTGCATGCTCTTACATATCTTTTTCGCAAACATAAATGATGTTTTAGGGTTCCACAAAAGGAAAATACGAAACCCTTAGACCCTATCATTTTGTTGTTCGCCTGTCTGTTTGTCTTTCAGTCTGTCCAGATCCTTTATCTCGGGAATGCGTGTAAGTATCGAGATAAAATTAAAATCACAAGTCTGGTCCCTTAGAGCTGTGGAAAAATCAACCCTCTAAGTCTACGCAGGCAAAAGATATAGCCGTTTATGTTCCATGTTTGTACGGGACCCTCGGTGCGCGAGTCTGACTCGCTCTTGCTTGGTTTTATTTTTATGTCATTATTAATTTTATATCCTGGTATCCCTAAATAGAATAAGTACTCCTTGTACCTGCACATCAAGCTACTACAATCTGTCAGATTTCTTTGATAGATTTTCGACTTTATTTCTAAAGTATTAGGTTCAAGTTTCATTGGGAAAAATTGACAGTTTCGGGTAGTTTGACCTGCTGGCGTCTGTACATTAGAGGTAGAAGTGAAGCGGTTGTCTGAAAAGTTTCGTGGAAATCAGTTGGCTTAGTATATGATGCGGAGGAATGAGGAAAATGTCATGAGGAACGTTTTGAGTATAAAGGGTTGGGAATAAAAGTAGAGGAAGACCAAAGATAGATGGTATGAGTTTGAAGGATGATATGAAATGAAAAGTCTTATAAAATGGCGAATAACGAGGAGTATGGAAGAAGAAGACATGTTTCGCCGATCTCTAAAAAAATAGCATAATGGGTGGGGGAATGATAATGATAAAGGAACTTCTTTTAGCATAGAAGTTGAGATTTTACATATCCATATCCTTACTAATATTATAAAAGCGAAAGTGAGGTTGTTTGTTGGTTTATTACGTCTGCACGCCTAAATGGCTAAACCGATTTTGATGAATTTTGGTACTGAGATAGTTGGGACCCTTGGAGAAAGACATAGGCATATTTTTTTTTAAAAAAGAGCGGGGAATGAGGGAGAAAGAGGGAAGAAAAGGAAAAACTTAAATTTGATATTACAATAAATAAGGCACAAGGGCAAAAACAACAGGTAGCAGGTACCTGCAAATCAGGAAAGGGGAACTGTGTTACCCCGAATTTAACGCGAGCGAAGCCGCGGGCAAAAGCTAGTTACTGATATTTTGATTTACGCTGTAACCTGTCCATGGGCTTGAACAATTCGATATGTTAAAGGCATTCCTAGAAAATTAGTCGGCTTTGGACTATCGGTCTCTCTATCATACAAAGCTGCAAGACAAACATAATATTTGTTAGATTTCTTGTTACAGGATGTTATCAGCTGATATCTATTCGTATCATAAATGTTAGAATCTTATCATTATAACGCGAAATTCCTATTACTAATAAAATATCGCAAATACATGAATTGCTTCACTTAAGTATGGTTTATTAGAATATATAATTTTGGTGCTGAACATTTTGAACTAGAGAATACTAGATAAACTCTAAAATGATAAAAAATTGCGGATATACAATATATAATCATATTTTCTGGGCACTTTTCCTGTTGACAGGGATGTAGATAGATTTTTTGACGCCCTGTAATTGTTTTCCACAATATAATTACACAATATAATATAATATGATTTACATTGGAAAGTATAGACTTGAGGTTTTTTTTTTTTTAAATAAACGGCTCTTAGCCATTCAGTTCAAAACTTTAAAACTATGTTAGTAGTGTAACTGTGTTAGTAACTATGTTTATAACTTCGCTAAAAAGCTTTCGAAAATGTCGTGTCATTTGTAGTACAAATTTATGACGATATAATCTATAGCATTATTATAAAGAGGAAAGGCTTGTTTGTATCGAATAGGCTCCAAAACTACATTATTAGGAAGTAACATAGGCTATAATATATCATCACGCTACTAAAGACCCGGGTCAGACCGCGCAGGACATATCTTTACTCTTTACTATAATATTATAAAAGCGAAAGTGAGTTTGTTTGTTTGTTACGTCTTCACGCCTAAATGGCTAAACCGATTTTGATGAATTTTGGTACAGAGATAGTTGGGACCCTGGAGACGGACATAGGCTTTTTTTTTAAAAAAAATTGAGATATGAGGGAGAAAGAGGGAAGAAAAGGGAAAACTAAGCATTGCTATTACAATAAATAAGGCGCAAGGGCAAAAACTACAGCTAGCAGGTACCTGTAAATCAGGAAAGAGGAACTGTGTTACCCCGAATTTAACGCGAGCGAAGCCGCGGGCAAAAGCTAGTACACCATAATCTAACATCTCTGACATCACATACCGTCGCTTCCTCCTGTCCCCTATAAATATTAATTGTTCTATTAATATCTGCAGTCACAAGATCGCAGTTACCACATATTTCCACCGCATCTGGACCACATCTCAATCGGAAACTTTCGGCATCAATCTGTAACTAAAATAAACCATACGTTCATGGTTAAGGTTGATCGTTATCTTTCCGTTCTTCCTGCTTATGATGAGGGTTTGTCTGATGGATTTCTTTGCTTTCTTCTTTATCATTGAGTTAACGATTAAATTAACTCATTGATAGTCGGTTTTAAATCCCTGTATGTAATCATGTTCTATGAGAGTGAGGCGACAGAGAGTGCACCCGTGCCTGCGCACACAAGCGCCTGCACTATCATATCTTCCCTAGTCTCCACTGAGATTGGCCGCCGTGGAAATAAACGGCCAGGAGGAACAGTTATGTAATCATATTCTGACAGCACTGTTAGAATTTTCTTCATTGTCTTTGATTTCTTGTTTTTACCGAGTAACATAATCACAATAGCCCCCGTTCACGGCTAAGGTCAAAGATAAGTCCACCATGATACCACCATGGCCGTCCATGGCCCATCGTATAGATAGCAGTGCACTTTAGTGGGTGTAAAATTCAAGGTGAGGTTACTGTGGCCAGTTTTATGGGATACGGTGCTGCCATCTGCCGATGAAAGTGTAATTTAGTAAAGTGCTTTTGAAGGTTTGTAGTAAAGAGATTCTAGATGTCTTTGGTACCAAGTCTACTAGTGCGAAAGGCCGTTAAAAAATCTCGAATAAAATACGTCTTATAGTCTTTTGACTATACGTGGTACGACGATAGTGGAAAAGTGCAAAATTGTATGGGTTGGACATAAGCTAAAAAGTAAGACATGGGTTAAAAATAGCAAAAAAGTATATTATATCAATCATCAGAGCGTCCATTGTCACTTGTCTAGGTCTTCGTCGTCCGTTGTGCCCAAGTCTCTGAAAGCGTTTTTTTTAATGGCATCTAGGTTTTTAGCTGAACCGGACTATTCTGTGGGTGCTTTGAGAGGACGCCCTCCAGCCAGGGGCAATATAAATTAAGCAACATCACGTACAAATCTACAAACTAGTCGAACAGTCTCGTTCCTTTTTCAAAACGAATAAAGATATGGCGGTTAAAAATTCATATTTCGAAGTGCCATGGCTGCGAATTGTAAGCTAAACCATAAACATTGTATATTTAATTAATAATAATTATGTTTATTCATTTGCACACATATTGTTTATTTTTACATATTTATTATTATAAAAAAAAAAACCTTTAAAAATACAAGAAATAGTAGTTTACTGGTATCGGGAACAGAGAAAGGAACCTTCCTAATAATATGAGCCGCGTTCAAGAGTAACGCTTTCTGTATCAATCAAGCCTTTGATCCAGCTGCCTAACGAGACCCTGCTAAAGTTTCGGTTGAGGCTCTGGCAATTAAGCCATTGGCTGTAATTATTTATTAGTGAATAAACCTTATCCTTCTTGAGGTTACTGACTCACGTAGACGCAGTACACATAAACACTCGAATATCTTTGTCAAATTTCCATGTAACCATGTGTAATACTAGTTTACACAGCAATTAGTCACCACTGAAACTAACCTGATTTTCAGTTTGACCTGAATGACGGAAATGTTTATTCATTTATTGTTTGTATTGTATTTTTGTGTTCTTTGATGAAGAAACGTTAAGAAGTTTTATAGTCAACTAAAATGTTGGCTAATTCTGAATTTAAAAGTTAATGGGTTTAGTCTATTGTATGATTCTCATTCTTCATTGTTTCCAAAGATGTTCCTGTCATCTTCCATTTTTTATTTCGTCAGACTGAATTTAAGCGTTCCAAATCGTTCTAAACTTGAATTACGAATATAATCTTTTATTATATGCCAACCCTATTTTCTTTAGCATTGTCAATAATTCTGCATTCAAATAATTACGGCACCAAGTCCTGTTTTGAATCAACGGACCCTAAATGGGTTTCCACTGTTTCCAGACATATCATCATCTTCCGAAAGAACTGGATGTCATGGGCCTTTGCCCAGCTGTAAGATATTGCTCGGTGAACGAAAATTTAGTGAGGAAACCAGTATGCCTGAGAGATATTTCTCGACAGCATGTTATGCTAAGATAGAGGCCGTTGGCGGCATTTCTACTCTGACACCAGGTTAGGGCACTAACCCTACGATAAAGAAGAAGATTAACGAAATTCAGTTCACTAACCTCCCCGAACACAGTTTTGATCCAGACAATCACCAATCCCAGACTAAATCTTGCCGCAAGCTGTCCTTATTCATACCACTTATCCTATTAAATCAGTCTTGTAGCCAGTCAATCATATCACGGCATCCTCCGCACTTAGCATTTCAATAACGTGGCGGGACATTGTTGTAAGACTTCGCTGTTTATGGGGTCTGTAGTGTATCTATATATTTATTAGATATCACTGTCTCACAGCCACAAGTAATCAGGTAGCTGCCAATAATGCCAACTGTTTGCCACCATGAATTATAGGATTATCAACGTTTTTACTTTAAGTTTAAACTGCGAGCTCGTGGTCGGGTCTCTGATGAAGGTCCAATAATCTGAAAAATGCGGGCAGCGCAGGACCAATAGTTATAGGCCCATCCTTTCAACGCCCGGAGCGTCTCCCCCCAGCGGTTGGGTTGGTTTAAGGTTCTTTCCCTCAAAATGTCCGGCCACCTCTTTCGCTAGCATAACTGCTTCGCAGAAGGAGGTGACCGCTTCCTATTCCCTCTCGCTCCGGACCATGGACGGAACCAGGGCTGGACGCGAGAGATCGCTGCCGCCTATCTCTTCTATAAGGACATAGAGCGGTGCTCCGCCTAAACATGCTTGGTTAGAATAGACAAGGCCGATCCTCTTTTGTCTTCTCTCAGAGTGCAGCCTGTGTGCAAGCAGATGAAACGTTATGCTGTTATTAGTCTGTTGATGTGACCGATCAGATTTTTTGGATTCATATACGTATACATACTTACCGTGAAGGAAAACATTGTAATTACACCAGCATGCATGAGATAAATTTCTTAACTGAGGCATGTTAAGCTAAGTCAGAGACTCATGGGCGGCATAACAACTCTGACACCAGTTTAGGCACTGTTACACTGGGGTTGCGGGTTTTTCGAAAGATATACCGCAGCCCCGAAACACAAAGGGCAAAAGAAGAAACATGGATGGGTTTTTCCCCCCCGCTTCTTCCAGAGCGGGGGAAGTTATTTGATGATTTCCCATTCGAAAAAAAAGGCAAAATTGGGTGACAATTGTATGCTCATGTTTTATCTGTCAAACTTAACTTCAAGGAAGGATATCAGAAGGTCGTTTGAATCTATTTTAGTATGTATCTCGCAGATGTAACACATTTATAAGGTCCTTTAGTTAGCCGATGTTATCAGCCGCCTTGTAAGGCGATGCTCAATATCATTGCTTTTGCATCCATATATAATAGTGTACCTAATGAATACATGCATGTTGATGTAGAAGCATACATGAATATAGTAGTTGTGAATATTTGTGAGTCATGTTTTTATTTAGAATTTGGTTGAAGGTAACATACAGACGTAATGTCACTCCTTTTGCCCATGTAGAGAAGGCAGAAATCACAGAGATCCCGCCGCCAGTACATACCTTTTACAAAAAATACGCCACAAATATGATAAATCTCCGCTAGTGAGAGTACGTCCATCTTTGACTCTGGCTACTTTTTTATTTTCCGTCTAGACATTGGGTTTATTTTCGCCGACTAAGTTTTATTTGCCCTCTTAAAACTTTTAAAGCGACAAGACAAATCGTTATCCTTACTAATATTATAAAAGCGAAAGTGAGTTTGTTTGTTTTTTACCTCTTCACGCTTTAATGGCTAAACCGATTTTGATGAATTTTGGTACAGAGATAGTTGGGAACCAGGAGACGGACATAGGAATTTTTTTTAAAATGAATTTTGGAAAAAGTGGGATGTGAGGGAGAAAGAGGGAAGAAAAGGGAAAACTTAGCGTTGCTATTACAAATCAATAAGGCGCAAGGGGAACTGTGTTACCCCGAATTTAACGCGAGCGAAGCCGTGGGCAAAAGCTAGTAAAATTATAAATTGCCTACTAGTTATTGCTCGTGGCTTTGCTTCCGTTATGTGCGGAAATGAACCCATGGAATCGCTTTAATGTTTTCCCTTAGTGACAGATTTTTTGGAATCGGATCAGTAGTTGTAGATCATCTTCTACAGACAAACTTACAAACGTTGATGATAATGAGTATCATCTAATATATATAATTCTCGTGTCGCGGTGTTTGTTTCCAAACTCCTCCGAAACGGTTCGAGTGATTTGTTTTAAATTTTTTGATGTGAAATTTTGGGTCTGAGAATCGGAGCTACTATCTATGTGAGCAGCGGGTGAAACCGCTGGGCACAGCTAGTGTTAATATAGAAAACTGTGACATAAAATCATTGACAGTTAGTACAGACGCCAGCCGGTCAAGCTACCCGAAACTGTCAATTTTTCCCAATGAACCTTGAACCTAATACTTTAGAAATAAAGTCGAAAATCTATCAAAGAAATCTGACAGATTGTAGTAGCTTGATGTGCAGGCGTCTGTACAGTCTATATCATATTATTGAAGTGAGACGGTTTATTAGCCGAATAGCCTACGTTTACCTCATCATGGCATAAATGACTAGAAACTATAGTATCCTTAACATGTCGCCTGTAATCCCTGTAGGTCTACTATATGTGTTCCTACATTTCGCCTAAATTATTTATTAATTTATATTACAAATTCCTGATGCATGTAAATGCCCATTAGCACTTTGCCTCACCTAAGAATCGAACCCAGGTCAACATGAACTCAGCTCGACCAACGAGGCACTGTAGTTTTCATCAAGCATATCGATAAAATAGTCCCGGATAGGTATACCCAGTGCCGGATTAGGTAAGCATGAGGCCCTTAGCAATCTCTTTCGCGGGGCCCTTGATCTACCAGAGAGCTACATCCTAAATAATATCTGCGGTGTGTTCGGAGCTTTTAGAATTAAGTTAAAAATTATAGTTGTTGTTGTGTACCTTTTTTTTTTGGGGTGGGAAATTATCAAATAACTTCTCCCGCTCGGGGGGCGTGTCAGACTTTTACTGACTAAAACCCACCCATGTTCCTTCTATTGCCCTTTACGTTCCGGGGCCGCGGTATCTCTTTCGAACAACCCGCAACCCATTGTTGTGTACCTTAAGATAGTATCACCGAATATCGTTCCACTGGCTGTTTATCCACTAAAGCGACACGAGGTGCGTTTATAAGGTTCACCCAAAATGTGACGTTTGAATAGAAGTGGGTTGGTTGGGACCCGCCGGGCCCGTAGCAATTGCTACGTGGTTAATACGGCACTGTTCCCACCTACTCAGCAAGTTCCAATAACCTCCAATATTTTATGATCTTACTTGTTAAACTTTACTACATTCTATTTGGTCGTCATCTCTCGCTGCGGAGACGATTGTCTTATTAGGGATAAGTGATGCTTCTTTGTCACGCCAATGTGCTCAACTCAGCTATTTTTAGAACCTTGTTTACGTGTGCAAATGAGTTTTGTATGTACCCATAGTTAAGTGCAGTTTGGTACTTTGTGCAGTGGGCTTGCGGAATGCGGCTTAAAACGTTCAAGTCTTGGTACCCTTGATTTTTCATAGCATTATGTATATTTTCGAGTCGTTTGGGATTTAAATTCCGACTGTTACCTTTGCAGATTGAGAATCAACTCAATACGATCGCTTGTTGATTTTAAAGACACATTTCGGAATCCATTGTGAATATCTATTTGGTTTATAATATAAGCGACGAAAACCACAAAATTAAATCTAGTAAATCGTATAGATATCACTTAACAATTCAATGCGCTCTGGTATATCGCCATCCTCTTCAGTACTTGAGAACCTTCACCAACTTCACAAACACTAAACCCATCGTTTCTCTGTTTCCAGAAAAACTTGCAAGTCATGTGGTTGCGACCGACTGAAGCACTCGGTGTACCACGAGGAGCTGGG
This sequence comes from Ochropleura plecta, assembly GCA_905475445.1. Classification (NCBI taxonomy): domain Eukaryota; kingdom Metazoa; phylum Arthropoda; class Insecta; order Lepidoptera; family Noctuidae; genus Ochropleura; species Ochropleura plecta. The sequence goes on along the minus strand of FR997726.1, from coordinate 19,012,880 downwards.
CTCCGTGCGCGACCGCCTCGGGCTGCGGGAGTCCAAGATCAACCACCACTCCTACGACAGCCCGCCTGGACTGACTGCCAAGCAGGTGAGACCTTCATCGTCAATACTAGTAAGCAGGACCATGGTATAGCAATCCAGGTCCCTATGAGGATCTCTGTGCGGTGTTAGAGTAGAATAGAATATACTTCATTGCACACCAAAAAATTAAAAAAAAAACTGTTTTATAAAAAAGTGCTAAATCGATGGTTACAATGGCGGTCTTATCGCTAATAGCGATATCTTCCAGACAACCTTTGGATGGATTTTACGAATATAAAAATACAACGGGGGGTGTTGTAGGAGTTCAATATAAACTACCGTTCTTACGTACCGTTCTTGCTTAGGGCTGTCCCGAAGCAGGGGGTAACACCTTCATCCGCGGCCACCGTAGACTCGGGTCTCTGGACGGTGAGCAATGGGTAGCTCCCCGTCCGTTCATGTAAACTTTATGAAAAAGGTTACCGAGTTACCATGAACTCTGTAGTGGATGACGGATAGTTAAACAGTCACTTAATATATTGTCCTGGACCAGGTAACTACCAAATAAAAGTTATTACCAGGCCCCTCTTTCCCACTGGGCACACTGGGCACGTGCCCAGGGCCCCGCGATGGATTGGGGCCCCCTAGTCTAGTCCCTACTCTATTATCAAACGATAATCGATAGCTACTCCACTCTCGCCTGAAAATCAGTCTTAACAAATGCTTACCGACTATGGTCAATTTGTAGAATTGCAAGATCTATTAATATTTGTTATCACTATCAAAATAAATGAGCAAATAAAAATCTCCTTCAAACAACCCGCAACCCCGGCCGGCGGTGGCCCTAGCCCTAGCAAGCCCCCTCTGCTTTGCTGACATCTCTTTGAGTCGCGCGTGGAACACTATCGCGCCGTCGATACGGCCTGTTGTCAAAAGACGGACGGACGGTGAGAGCAGCTACCCATTGATCACCACCCACAGGCCCGCGTGTACGGTGGCCGGGAGTCGTCTCGTAGCACCCGATACCCGGGGCGTCTCCCGCGGCGGCTGGGTTGGTTTGAGATTCTTTCCCTCAAACGCCCGGCCACCTCCTTCGCAAGTATGACTGCTTCGCAGAAGGAGACTCAAAAACATGGATTTGAAGATGTGATTAACGACTTTGTTCAATTTAAATCTAGAAACGTACCGCTTCAATCAGCATAGATACATATTTAAGGACTCCTCGTGGATGCTGGTTATTTAGAGTGAATTACATTATATTATCTATTCATTATAATAATATGTATTGTAACTGTAAAGAAATAAAAATAAAGCTAAAACATTGCACATCTACGTTCTTTGTTTATTTTAGCAAAAGAGTGCTTTATTACTATGGTCATAGGGGGGCCCCCTTATCTTAATGTGCCCAGGGCCTCTAATAGGTGAAAGACGGCTCTGGTTATTACAAATCAGTACAAATAGAAAGAAATTGTAGAAAATGTTCACAATAATGTGTGCATAAAATTGTTGGATATTAATAACTGTTTTTTCTTTTCCAGACTGAACTGTACTGGACGTCGTTAGCAGAGCGCGCACCGACCGGCTTAGGAGGTGCCACAGGCGCCGCAGCGTGGAGGGCATGGCGAACTAGAGCGTTGGCCTCTCAGTTACCGAAACAAGATCTGTCCTTAGCACATTGCCGACATATCGACGAAAACCACCGTAAACAATACGAAGACTTCGTCTCGGCTAGGAATGAAATTGCACTTGACATTGGTAACGAATATTGCAATTTTAGCACAGCGCCATCTTGTGGCAAGTAGTTGAATGTATTTATATTTGCTTTATGTAGGAACATTTGTTTCAGGCGTCGCTAGTCAATATCACGGTGCATCAGTTGATTGTGCGGGATGTAATAAACCTATTCGAAGTGGAAGTATTACCGTTCAAGCACCACGGATAGGTGAAGAAGTGAGTATATTTGCAAACAGCGCCATCTGTGTTCAGTTTTAAAAGCTAAGAGGAGCTTTCAATTCAAGAAGTTCCGCTACTCAATAGCAGATGTCACTGCTCGTAGCAATTTAAAAAAGTATATTTTTCCTAATTTTACATTTTGTCATAGGCATATTTCCACCCAACATGCTTCTCCTGTGCGGAATGCGACGAGCTACTTGTCGAACTAGCGTATTGTGCGTTAGACGGACGGTTGTACTGCGTTCGACATTATGCTGAACGATTGAAGCCTAGGTGTCATGCTTGTGACGAGGTAAGTGGTAACTTAAATTACGCGTCTTGAATGTATTTCAACTCGTTTTGTTAACCTTTTAAGGGGCTGATCTAAATCCATAACTATGGTCAATTAACTAAATGATACCATGATTTGTTGAACAATTTGATAAAGGTTTGAAGACTTTCTGGAAATATGAAAACCCAATTCATATACACCGTACTTATTGGATTTTGTTTCTTTTACTTTCAATTCCATTTGCACAGAGCGAACAGCTGTTTTTAATCAGCGTAGCAATTAGACTTTGGCAGACCATAATGATATTTCAAACGTTACATAAATAAATCCCTGATCAAGAAACAATTTCCGCCGTTTGTTACAAATCAATTTGGTGTCGTTCCAAAAACACCATTAGTATTGATGTAAAAAATAACGTAGGCATTAAAATTGGTTCGTCTAACCGTATGATGACGTTCCGATGTTGCGGTTTTTTTATGAAAGTATTTAAAAAAACCTATAAGAATATAGGCTTTTAAATAAATCTATAAATTCGACCAGCAAATAGCAAAGCGCAACAAATAAAGAAAGTAAGCTAAACTGTGCCTATAAAATTAATAAAATGTTTGCAACCCTTTAAAGCTTTTAAAGTCTAGAGATAGCACTTAGTTACAATCCATATAAACTTTTCCATAGCAACACCCACACATTAATAGAAAGATCTCTGCCCTAAATATTATTAATACAGGTGGTATTAATACTTAGTAGCACTAACGATTAGTCGCGACGTATTCCAAATAGACAACAAAATGCATCACGTGGTTTATTCCTGTCTCAGACTGGCTATCTGTCGGCTTGACATTTGCCAGGCGTTATATAACGTGTGAGTGTAATATGGCCTGAACTATGATCATAGTGATAGACTATTATTCTCTCTGTAATTCATAGAGGAGGATGTTAATATTTGTGAAGCTGATGTTGCCAAATTAAAAACAAATAGTTACATTTTTTTTTAATCTGTCGTTGGCAGTTTGTGGTAAAGGGAAGGATTTGAGCCTACGATTCCGATAGAGAAAAATAAAACTAAATTGAATCGGATCTCGCTACGTCCAAACCTACAAACTATCTCTTTACCATATTAGTATAGATAACAGGACATGAGGTTATGCCTTCAGTAAGCTATCATGTTACTGTAGCTGTAAGCCCTTTGAATTGACAAGTGTATCGTCGTACAGTCAGCTAAGGGTTCAAATTACTTTAGCTCTATACATAGACAGGAAATGCTGTCATTTTTTTGTGGTGGGAAATCATCAAATAACTTCCCCCGCTCTAGGCGGAGCGGGGGGGAGTGTCAGACTTTTACTGACTAAAACCCACCCATGTTCCTTCTATTGCCGTTTACGTTCCGGGGCCGCGGTATCTCTTTCGAACAACCCGCAACCCCGGGAAATGCTGCCATTAACCTTGATAAATCAGAACGAAATTAATTGACCGTGCTGCGTTAAATAAGTTCATAAAGCAAGCTTACAAGCAACGTAAGCCATGTAGCGTTAATAGTACTCAAACTACTTTAATGAGTCTGGACAGCAACGCGTAACTCTATATCCATTAGGTTAATCTAACAATAAGTTTAACGACGATATAATAAATAGTGACAGTTATAAACGCTTCAAATGCTTGACTAATATCCAGCGGGCAATATCATACCATCTATCAATATAGATGGATAGCTGAGAAGGAGACCAAAGAAAAGATGGACGAACTTTATGAAAGACTAGCTGTCGCCGCGACTTCGTCCGCGTGGCATAGTTACTTTGGGCTAACGCTAACTTTAACCCGCGTAATGATAGCAAAAAAAAAATCTTTCTCCCCCTTTCTCACTTTTTTTAGCCTATGTCCGTCTCCAGGGTCTCAACTATCAAAAAATCATCAAAATCGGTTTGGCCATTTAGGCGTGAAGACGTTACAATATTAAGATATTATAAAAGCGAAAGTGAGTTTGTGGATGATATGAAGATAAAGGAAGTGATGAAAAACGTAATGGCTGATAGAGCAGAATAGAAGCGAAAACCAGTTGTAACAAACAGTCAGTAACTTAGAATAAGGAGGTGTAGCTAAAAACATATGAAATAACAAGTGCATTGTTAATGCAAAGATACAAAGACGAAATGTTTGAAGCCATTGTTATTACACCTGTAGCACACGTTCAATTCCAACTCTCCTTGGAAATCAATCAATTTTAATTCAGAGTTCGACAGATAATTTTAATGCTTCCTCTTGAAATGAAACGTATTGGAAGCAAGCTACACTGTTTAATTTTAGCTTGCTACATAATAATGCATAACTGTACCACTCACTGCGTTTCGGACTAATGACAATATTATTGATGCGTCCAACTGTTCACATTCATTCAACTAAGCGCATATCTTGGAGCGAAATTATCGTGGGCTTTACTACTAGAGCATTACTAGTCGTTTAGAAAGGGATTGTCGATATCTGTCGACTGTCGATTTTGTTAATTCTTTTTTGGGATTGATGTTCGGTTAAATCTGGCTCTGAATTTTGCACGTTTGGATAAGGAAGATTTATATCTGAAGCTGTTATTGAAAACAAATAACGTTACCCTTGTACCAATACATATTTCTGGAGTTATGCGGTATGACTAACCTGCCTGCTTCGAATATTTAAACTGATCTTTCTCAAATCGTTATTATAATCCGAAAACAGTGAAAGCAGCTTATTTCTCCAGACACGCACTCTTCAATATTAGCAATTCTTGTTTACACCTTATTTAGCCCAGGTTAATTCGCACCATCGAAGCTCAATCGGTCAATAAACCACCCGAATGAAATATGTTCGGTATGTGGTTACAGAACAAAAATAAACTGTTAACTAGTTACTGCTGAACATTGGTTCACACCTTACCACTTTAGTCAGTTCTTACACTCGCTGCGGGTTTGCGGGCCTTTTTTCTAGTCCGACCTTTTCGGCTGTTAAAAAAAGTTTTGCTTTCTGCCAGTGATTTCTTTAGATATTTGAATTCGGTGCTAAATTACAAAAGATAACAAGGTACGACCCTAATCTTTATTTGTTCTTTTTTACGGACGCGTTCATTTTAATTTAAGCACGTGAATTGAATTTCGATACTTTAAATTACTAATTCACTTGAGCCATCAAACTAAATTACTGCTGTGAGTTATACAAAGTTTTCAATGTATCGTAATGCGCGCATCTGAAGTGGTGGCCTATATTCTGCAACGAACGAATTATTGCAAATGTTTCTACATCATAATATCAGTAACGTTTCTATCAAATTAAAGTTGTGCTGTAATAACACAGAAAAAAAATCTTGTTTGATTTCAAAGAAACGTTTTTTTTTAAATTCTGAAGGTAAACTTCAAAACCACTTGAAATAAAAAGGGCTTTTGATGTTTCGCTGTCTGTGAGGCTGATTTTTCACATTATCCCTGAAACGTACTGACGTGGATGGCGTCTCGTTGGAGCAGGTGATGTTCCCGTCTATCGATCTTCTGAATACCGATCGATCTCTTTGAAGTGTCTGTCGTCCAAGCTTGTTTATAGTCACAAGCTGATGTAATAAATATAATCGACGCGCACACACGACAAGGACCATCTCTTAACCGGACAGCGTTCGCCAACTGTGAACTCAATACTCTTTCGACAGCTACCGAGGACGTGTCGCCTCCAGCGAATTTAATTTATACCTTGGTCTCCAGTGTAATTTATAAAATAATTTTTACAAAACCATATCGGTACGCGACGGTCGTGACACATTCGGCCGAATACGAAATTCGAATTTGCGCGCGTTTTTCCCCCGCGTTTTTTGGTGTGTTCGGATACAAGCCGATTAAGAAGGCAGTTTTTGTGAGTGGTTTGAAAATAAGCATGAATTTGTAATTGTGGTCAAACTAATATAATTTAATTAATTAAACAAGAGTGAAATGAGTGTATTCCAATTTTTTTTTCAAAAATGTTAGATTTTCTACTTCAAGTGTTTATTTAATCGCAGAGTTTAATTCACTCTTGTGAAATGATTGTTAACTTCTGAATAGATAGAACAATACAGTGCCTCGACATTCTGAAACTTCCTTCACCTGTGACAAAAAGCTCTTGACAGTTCAGCTACTCGATAAGAGATGACGCTAGTGAAGCGATTCTAATAATAGCAAGAAATTTTTTTTACTGTATTAAAATTGTATTTTTTTTATGAAATTGCTTTAATTATAGTAAAAAAGGCATTTTAATTTCATTCTACTTCTTTTTCGTATGTACTTGGATATATTTTTCGTATAAAATGTAAACTACGGAAAAAAAGCTTCATAGCAAAGATTTGCATAGGGATGACATTCATCTTTTTAAAATTGGAGCCTTTATGGGCTCTTGAACTCTAGATATCAAACTTATGGAAACCTAAAATAATTATATTACGTAATCTTTTTTTCTTAACCAGTTAGAAACTACCTATTGATATCTACTTTGGGTTAACCGATTATCTTTAAAAACGCTACATTTATCTAAGCGCCTAAAATAAGGTCCGACTTCGTTTAGCTTGAAATCTTAATTAAAAGTTCTGAACTGTTAGGAGCTGTGATTTACATTGCTTATACACAGAATAATTTATTTGTAAGGGACACATTGTGACCAAGGATTTAGTATGTACATGACTAGTCACCTCAGATATATAAAAAAATCGTTGGTTATTAAAAGTAAATCAGGACAGAATGTTTTTTTTTTAATTTGTGTGCCTTACGCCGGGTATTTTAACAGCAATCGGTTTCATCTAGGCAATGTGCCACCTTGGGCCGCATCATCGTTTGTCTTCAGGCGAGTTAAGAAAAAAGCTAGACAGTTTTGAGTAAAACAAAAGTTTTGTAAAAATAAACTGGCATTTATTTGAATTTTTGGATTGGAGATGATTACTAAAAGATAAAATACACGTAATTCTGAAAGGAGTGTTGCTTTTAGGCAACACTGAGGTCGAGGGTCGTATTTTTAGACTACGAGATTACGGTTTGAAATCAATTATTTAATTTCATTTGAGACGTTTGTATGGTATGTTACCTACAGTCTACACAATGATATCGATGGTTAATTCTTGACAAGGTGTACGTAATAATACGCATGATTTTCCGCCTGGTCTGTTCTTGAAATTGGCAAAAAGTAAATGGACTTTGTGAAGGTATTGATGCGATCAGGTGAAAAGGTCAAAATGTATGGAAAATCTAAAAAAAAGTTGTGAATTTACAAAAGTCATAGAACAAAAAAGTTGTTCAGTTTTATGGTCCGATACACCAACCGGGAGGTGATGCGCGTTGCTTATATATGTAAGTCAACTGTCAAAAATACATTACAAACCTCTTTCGTATATTTTTGACTATTGCACATAGAACAATAAACTGTTGACACATACGAACTTCAAGAACAACCTCTTCTATCAGTAAAATGTCAAACTTATGAACACGACTTTAAAAAAAATTGGCATCGGTAACAAATAACAAGATTATCAAGTCAACGCTGTTTTTCATACTAATCGGTAATTAGCCTTCCTAACGAAAACCAGTTTGTACTTACCATCCATCTTTTCCTTGCCCATCCTTAACACAACGCAGTGTGGTTGAATTTCGCGTGTTTTTTAGTTCTGAAACTATAATGCAAAGTTGGTATTTTAAAGCATAGACTGACAGCTTAATTTTGCTCAAGAGATTGGGTTTTGGTGTCAGAAGTAAGGATTTCGTTCAAATGTCTAAATGGTTTAATTTATCTTCGTCCCAAGCAGATGTCAGTAGAACTGTCTATTTACTAACTCCCACAATGAATGTATACTGTTGGATACATTGAACAGTTAAACATACATTTTCCGCTGTCATCAGTGAGGACAACTGTTTCTTTGAAAATACTAGTAAAATGCTGCATGGGTATTTATCATGTGGTCTTAAATGGAACTAACGCCACCATTTTGCTTTTTCGTAACAATTTCCATAGACAATTATATATTTTTTACCGCCTGTTTCTTCTTGTCAATGTCAGCTAAGCGCCAAAACAACCATGCAACAGCTTGATATTTGGATACTAAAAGAGCCTGAGTGCCTTTTACTGTTTTCCACATTATTCGGCTGTCGTGGTCCTAACTTGCCGTAAAACTTGTATGTCTGAAAGCTTTCATACTTACCCATTATCTTATTAATTAAAATTTCATGCACATATATACATATATAAAAACACTGTACAAAGACATACTCAAAATCATTTATTCAAACTAGACTGATAATCAGCACTTTTTAAACGTCAAATTACAAGAGAAAGTCCCACAAAAAGCCTGCCCTTGTCTTCTTCTTTCCACTTAATGCTTTGCCAATTTTCTACCAGTCTACCGTAAGGTGAAAACGCCAGAGTGGCCCACAATTGTTTTTGCAATTTGCTGGTCAGTGTCAGGTTGTATACTTATTAATATAAATGGCGACATTCACAAATATGGCTTTTCAGAGTTATAATAATTAAAATCATCAAAACAAACATCTAAGTTCAAGTAATCCCATTCACTTAATGGGATTACATGATCATATAACTGCTCTTAGACCCATTTCAGCAGTTGTCAGCTATAGATAGATATATGCATTTCTTCTTAAAATCTTCATCATCATCTTCCTGTCTTTGTCCCATGTCAATTGGGGTCGGTGCAACACGTTGTTTTCTTTTACTCTCCCCTGTCCACTAAATTTTATACACGTTTGAAATTGGAAGTTGGTGTTACATTCGTGTTTTTTTTTTTATCGGGCCTACTAATTTATATCGTGTTTTCATTCATCACACTAACTCAGGTCATAAATTACTTTAATAAAAAAAAGTTTATGTGGATTTCCAGATGTTTAAAAAAGTTGATAATAATCGCTTTAAGATCACCTTTAAAACTCTCTAACATCTGAATGTCTAAATATCACCTGTCGCGGTAGACAACCTCAAACTCCTTGGTCACGGGACAAAAAACTTTAAAAAAAACAAGTCTACATTCTAAAACTCTTTGGTTGTCGCTCGTGTCATCGACCCACCTGTTAGAGCTGCCAATTTGTTGTTTACCGGACGTTGCTCACCTTCCGTCATAATAAAGCTTTCATATAAGTTTGTTGAATAAAAATAGCACAAATCTTGTGAGATGGTTTCAAATATTGTCTCGAAAAAATAAGGTAAAAGAACAAAAAAAATCGTCTTGTAATGTTATTACTTCCTTACTTAGTCATCAAGCGACTTAGAAATCAGGATGCACATTGAAAAACACAACATTCACTCGGAAAACATTTCGTCTGTCGAAATGAAATTCAGTTCGTGAAAGATTTACGATAAATGCGAATGCAGAATGGAATGTGGAAAGCTTCAATTGATTAATTTGACTTGTTACTAACTGGAAAATAGTTTAAGTAATATTATCGTAAACTTTTAGTTCAGGTTTCAGTCTCCTAAAACCACTTAAGTCGTAGCTGCAGCCGTGTCGACGGCGCGTTCGTGTTTCACGCGCGCCTCAAAGAGAGTCAGCAAGGCAGAGGGGCTTGCCAGGGCCTCCGCCTGCCGGGGTTGCGGGTTGTTCGAAAGAGATACCGCGGCCTCGGAACGTAAAGGGCAATAGAAGGAACATGGATGGGTTTTAGTCAGTACAAGTCTGACATGCCCCCCCGCTCCGCCCAGAGCGGGGGAAGTCATTAGATGATTTCCCACCCGAAAAAAAAAAAAAGTCGTAGCTGCAACGGTTAAGGTTTATCGCCCCGCTGAAAGCTTCCACCCTGTGTAATTGCACATGTATAGTTGTATGTTTTTAAAAGTAAAAATTATATAACTGTGTTAAATGCCCCACTTTATATAAAATCATCTGAGTCACTCATCACGAAATCTCAGAATCTAAAAGTGTTAGTAGTTTTTAATTTTGCATGGGGGATCCTTGCAGGACGTAGGTGCTCTCTAAGATGAGATTTAGATTTATGCAACCTTGAACGCATAAACTTACAAAGTTTCGTGTCAATGTTATTGACCTCTATGGAGTTCGCTCGTGAAGAGACGATCCTAGCTGCAAAATCAAGTCAAGTCTGCCAAAGAACCAAAGGTGTGTGCAAAGTTTCAGCTCCATCTGTTGAGGGGAACTGGTTTAAAATTCAGTTGCAAGATTAGACCAATACATACTCGTCCTTAACTCCTTACTAACTAACAAAGGCAAATAAAATAAGTACGCTTAACCTTTTGAACGCTATTGTCACATATATTTGACAAGCAAGCGCTTGCCCTCGACGGCAAAGACAAATATGTGACACGCGCGTTATAGCGTTTATGCTCCGGCATTCAAAAGGCAATAAAACGCACATGCTCACTATCGATCAAGTGGTTCATTCTGTAAAATGTTTAATTCAAATATTTAAGCATGTATTGTTTAATACTAAGATCTTCTAATGTTTGCGCACGCGATGCCAACGCGTAAAAACAGGGAACGATTTCATGCGTTAAACTTTAAGACAACTAAACGTCATTAGAAACTTTTCGCTAGAAATACAAATAGGACAAGCAGTAATAAGAATAGCCCGCGGATATACCTAGGGCTAAATATAGATTTGGTATCAAAATCTTGTCCTCATTCTATGTTAGAATACTTAATTAATTGTCCAAACAATTATCAAAAATCTTTCTGAAATGATCAATCTCATTCACGTATGTTATATATTAAGAAAAGCCAATTTATCATTTGGTTTGCAAAGCTATTTATTATCTTTAACTTCGAGATCGTAAAATTCTTCACATATAAAATTCACGAAAGTCTGTCTGTCTAACATAATATTATGTTTTCCGCACACCTACTATTTTTCGCGTACGCCTACTTAAAATACGAGAAAACCTTCACAATTCCTGGGGAACGCCCCTTGGCTGCCAATAAGCTCATTCAAGTTTAAGTGGGTGGAGCATCAATGAAACCACGAGTAAGCCTGTCTCGCGATTTTTTTAGATCACACACTTTTACAAATTATGAGGCTTTTCAACTCTCGTCGTTATGTAAAGTTTCCGGTATTTTTTAGTGTTCAGTTTAGGAGAAGTCGGACTTGCGCACCTCTACACGTTCCCTAAATAAAGGGTCTTGTCAGACAGACAGACAGACTACAAAGTGATCCTATAAGGGTTACGTTTATTTTTCCTTTTGAGGTACCTACTGAACACGTGGAGGTTCAGAGTTGATATATGTGTATACTCAAGTCTGTGGTCCCTTCGAGCTAATTATAGGAACTACTACTTAGTTCGGAATTCAAAAAATATTTTAGTGTTAAAATATCCTACTAATATTATAAATGCGAATATTTGTGAGGATGGATGGATGGATGTATGGATGTTTGTTACTCTTTGACGTCAAAATGGCTGAACGGATCTTGATGAAATTTGACACAGAGGTATGGTCTGGAATAACACATAGGATACATTTTTTTCGATATGACGCGGGCGAAGCCGCGGGCGCACGCTAGTAGGCTATATAATATCACACTAAGACACTTAGGAATTGAGCAGCGGGTAAAGCCGCAGTGTACACTTAGTTCTGGGAAGAAAAGTCAAAAAATTACCTTTAAAATGAACAAAATCTTAAATACTTATCCTTACCCAAAAATAAACTCCCCCGTATTTTTCCGACCTCCCCACTTCAAAAAGTTCCCCATATTTTCCTCCTCTCTGGTTCCCTTTCGTCCAACGCGCACTCTTGCGCACGGCCCGCGGTGACGTCACGGCGGTGTCGGGTGTCTGCGCGCGCGCCGCCCAGTGCCGTACTCGGCTGTTACTTTCACTGCGACCTTGCCTTTGACACCGATGTTTTGAGATATTTAGGTAAATGGACATATGGGCTGGGTTGGTTAGGGATATTTGTGTAAGGAATTGGTTGACTTTTCGATTTTGACGGTTAGGCAAATGTCTGAAGTTTGGTGTATGTAGGATTACGTTGCAAAGGTGATTTGACATAATTACTTATTGTGTATTTTATTTTATGGTTGTTTTAAATTAGTTTCGTGATTGTCGTTGTGTGAAAATTATACGTTGTCATACATATTATATTGCATTGTTTTCATAGAAATTAGTTTCTGTAATATCAGTTTGTAACTTTTTGTTTAATTTATCTTTGAAATAAATAGCGAATTTTAGCATTTTTTTTTATGATCAAAATAATCAATGGAAGATTACATAGTCTGCTTTATTTTATATATACTAAATTGTTAACTGAGGTTCAATGTAATCTATCGAAAAGGTTTTTTTTAAAGAAGTTACTACCTAATGGTTTATGTTTCGCATGTAGTTCCATCGATCTCAATAAAAAGTTGTCAAACAGTTTTTAAACTACCGGAATTTCCTCATTCAGTTTTAACACCAGCCAGTATTTTCATAGACAAATAAATAATCCAAAGATAATTATTATAATAGTCGGAGAACAAGCATTTACGCAATGTTTATGTTTTTAAGTATATTTACCGACCGCGTCGTAGCGCGTAGTAATGTGTTTGACAAACCGTAGGCGTTAGGCATAGTAATGTCTTTTGACTTGTTTACAAAATGCGCGGATATTTTTGAATAGAGAATATCTGTAAACCACTTTTTTTTTTTAAATTTATAACCAGCCAGTCTTTGTTGAACAGTCTTTTGTTAAGGACGTTGTATTTCGTTATACAGGGTGTCCCGTAAATAATGGATCAAACGTAACGGGTAGGTAGCTTACCTGATTGCCAACAACTAATTTGAATGGTTTTAAAAAAACCGTTACGGTAACAGAGATATTATTTTTTTTTCGAATTTTTTAATTTTCTCTACCAGAGTTCAGTTTTTTTTATGCTGTTGCTGCAAATTATAACATTTTTATTTATAATTTTTGTTAAACATTTCTGAATAGCTTACTAATGTTATAAGATTTTGTTTTGTTTTCAAATCGTTTTATTTGCCTAAAAAAAAAATCTTGAATTGAAAAGATTTTTTTGTCACGATGAAAAGACCAAAATTAAAAAAAAATCTCCTGTAAAAAAATTGTATGACGCGAATGACCACCATTATTTCAAAAACTTGTCCATTTAATAAGGTTTGCAAATTGGTATAAAACTTACGTCTAGTCCTAGTCGTTACAAAGATATTGCTGTAAATGTGATGATAGCAGAAAATAAATTAAAATCAGTACTATCTAATTTTTCCCTCTTGTAATGCCTCGTGCTTGAATGCTTTTAATCTAAGCAGGTAGATAAGTGCCCAGCGTGATTCCAAGCCGATGACGTCATCTTTCCGGAATCAGGGATCGCTACCTGCGGCGTAGTCGCACCTACTCAGTGTGAAAGGGATAGATTACGCCGCTTTTGTATTTTGGTTAATCGGTATGTCGTTGAGCAGTTTTTTCTTTTCTTTGCCCTTCACGTGTACAGGGCTTCATTGTTTTTTGAATTTATTAGTTTAGTTGTGACTAGTCACTCTTCGAGTTGATACGTACGTCAGACAACTTTCGCTTCCGCTTGGTGTTTTCTTCTGTGAAATTGGACTTGTGCTGTGTATTTGGATTTTGCTTTGCCTATCGATTTGGAACTATTAGTGTATTGGACAAACGACTTGGCGATCCCACGGACTTCGAAAACATTGTTTGTGTGTGGTTGTACGTGTGTGCAGTAGCGCTGAAACCTTACTCAGTGTAATTCCTCGTTACGAGTACACGCCACGGCAGTACGCCGAAATGCATTTTATCTACGGAGAAGCAAGAGGCAATGCCAGGGCGGCCGCAAGATTGTACCGTGAAAGATACCCGAACCTGGTTCGTTACCCCGATTATCGCGTATTCATTAGAGTGCATAACGCGCTTCTTGAGGGAAGAATTCTTGGCACCGGAGTTGGTGGTGCCAGTGAAGGACGACCGCGACAAGTCAATGACGAAAGCATTCTTCGAGAAATCGAGGAAGATCCGTCGGTCTCAGTTCGCGTCATAGCGCGACGCATCGGTATCCCAAGATCAACGGTGCATCGAGTGCTGCAGAGGTACCGGTTTCACCCATATCACGTGCAACGTGTTCAAACGCTGACCTCACGTGATTATCAGCAAAGAGTTGAATTTTGTCAAAGGATGCTTAGAATGATTCGGGCGGACCCACAGTTTTTCAACAAAATTTTATGGAGTGACGAGTCTTCATGCCGCCGAGATGGATATTTGAATTTGCATAATTTGCACCGTTGGCAGCTGGTGAACCCACATTTGATGCGAGAGGACAGAAGCCAACATCAATTTAAAATAAATTTATGGGCGGGAATAATTAATGGGCAAATAATAGGGCCCTTTGAACTACCAGAAACTCTAAACGCCCAATACTATCTGCATTTTTTAAGAAATGAGTTGCCAACGTTATTAGAAAATATCCCAGAAGACGTACGGCAGGTAATGTGGTTGCAAAATGATGGGTGCCCCGCTCACTATGCAACAGCAGTAAGGGCGCACCTTGATGAAAGTTATCCGGAAAGATGGATCGGGCGATTAGGACCAATTTTGTGGCCTCCGCGATCTCCGGATTTAAATCCCCTAGATTTTTTTTACTGGGGATGTTTAAAAGACAAGGTCTACAAACAACCGATAACGACAGAAGAAGAGTTACGTCAGAGTATCCAATCTGCTGTATCAGAAATAAATCAAAGCCATTTTGTCCGACGGATAAGAGCTTCCTTTATTAGGAGATGTAGACTTTGCATTCTCGTAGGGGGAAGGCAGTTCGAACATTTATTGTAAAAACAAAATAAATGATTTATTTGAACTTATTGTTTTTTTTCTAGTAACTCCTTTAATAAGCTGAGATGCCTAATTAATTTAATGAACATTGCCTTTTATTTGAAATGCTACACATTTTGAAGATAAAAGTTTAATTGTGCACACTTTTTATTGTTTTTTTTTATTTTGATGATTTAGCACCTCTCTCAGGTTCATAGCAATATCTTTGTAACGACTAGGACTAGACGTAAGTTTTATACCAATTTGCAAACCTTATTAAATGGACAAGTATTTGAAATATTGGTGGTCATTCGTGTCATACAATTTTTTTACAGGAGATTTTTTTTAATTTTGGTCTTTTCATCGTGACAAAAAAATCTTTTCAATTCAAGATTTTTTTCTAAGGCAAATAAAACGATTTGAAAACAAAAAAAAATCTTATAACATTAGTAAGCTATTCAGAAATGTTTAACAAAAATTATAAATAAAAATGTTATAATTTGCAGCAACAGCATAAAAAAAACTGAACTCTGGTAGAGAAAATTAAAAAATTCGAAAAAAAAATAATATCTCTGTTACCGTAACGGTTTTTTTAAAACCATTCAAATTAGTTGTTGGCAATCAGGTAAGCTACCTACCCGTTACGTTTGATCCATTATTTACGGGACACCCTGTATTATATTTAAAGATCTAAAGGGAGTAAAGCAGTTTCAAATTAGAATACGATTATTTATTTATTCGTCAGGGTACTGCAATTACACACATAGGAAAAGAAAATTTATCCACTCTAGTCCGCATCATCGCTTTACACCAGTCGAGTTGCGAAAAAACGCAAGCCTATTAAATATTAAAAAGAAATTCTTATATAAATGAACTAAAACCTTTTTGCTACCGTATTCTGAGTTTTGGAGGCGTAATAACTTCTATGTTTTGCAGAAAACGATTGACTTTATTTTGGTTTTCGGATTTTCTTCAGATCCTCATCTTTTCGAAATCTTAAACATTGTACCTACATAAATTATTTTAAAAACAATGGATTCGAAAAGTTGACTGTATTACATACTTACAGACTATGGTCTTTTTCTTTTTTTTCTGAAATCCTAGATGACGTTTATAGGTCATAATCATTCCTCAGTATAAGTTTAGCTGCAAGAAGACAGCATCATTTACAACGAGTGTGTAGCGTCCTATTTCTAGCTGTCATCGGAAATATCGTTGGCAGTTGTATTTCATCAAAATTATTTTGTACCGCATTTCTGTTTATTTTTTATTATTGATTGCTTGAATATTAAACTCAAACTCAAACTCAAAACCATTTATTTCAATTAGACCATAACAGGCACTTTTGAATGTCAAGAAACAAAACTAATCTACAGTCCCGGTCACAAGGCATAATAACTTGTGAAAGTACTGTAGTTGCCCATTCCAAAGCGTTGATCTCTATGGAGAAGAATGGGCAAGAAACTCCATGGACACTCTTTTAAATTATAATATTTTTACAAAATTGTATTTACATCATTCATGTTAAGATTATACAAATATGTGAGAACGATGTAGAAAGACGTGCACAGTAAGAGCGTCCAGAGTAAATAAAAAGCCAAATTTAATTTTAAATCTAAATAAGTCAAAAATGAACCGTGGTAGCTAAAAAAATGACCAGTCCCAACTGACAGCGCCCGTTCACGAACATGACGTATGGATCAGCCCCATTCAGCTCGACCATTTTGAAGGGAGCTAAATGACCCGACACACCCGCCACCATCAGCGAGACATTTAAGTGAGCATGACACTATCAACCACCAGGGCTTCGTCAAGTCAATAATAATACATAGCACTCACATATGGGCTTAATAATTATACAATACTAGAGAATTGATTCTATACATTGCAAAGATAGTCTTTCAATCTTCTGCAGCTTCCACTATAGCTTCGGATACCAATCAATGAGTTTACCCCTATTCTTGTGGAGCAGGACCAGCATTGAGCCAAGCATTCTTATCATCAATATAATCCCCCAATTTATAATATGCTTGCCTACATAGTGTGCGTTTAATACAAGATTTAAATTTCGTTTCATTCAGTTCAAGAATGTGGGGAGGTATTTTATTGTAGCATTTCAAACAGTACCCCATGAAAGATGAGTCTACTTTAGCTAACCTGAAACCTGGTTGAACTAATTGGTCCCTATTTCTAGTATTATAATTGTGTCTGTCACCTCTTTTACTAAAAATATGCAAGTTTTTCCTGACATACATGATGTTTTCATAAATATATTGACAAGGTACTGTCATGATGTTAATATCCTTAAACTGTTCCCTTAAAGAATCTCGCCTACGTAGGTTATATATGGCTCTGATGGCTCTTTTCTGCAGAATAAATATAGACTCGATGTCTGCACCCCGTCCCCAAAGTAAAATACCGTATGACATGATACTATGAAAATAACTAAAGTAGACTAGCCTCGCGGTATCTACATCAGTAAACTGACGGATTTTTCTAACAGCATATGCTGCTGAACTAAGGCGTCCTGCAAGAGATGTTATATGCGGACCCCATTGTAGCTTTGAATCGAGTGTTATTCCCAAGAAAACAGTTTTTTCGACGAATTCTAGTTTCTCTTGATTCAATACTATGTCACACTCACTGTTTTTGACATTTGGTAGAGCAAATCTTATACACTTCGTTTTTTTCCCATTTAATACTAAATTATTAGCGGTAAACCAATTATGTACCTGCATTAGGGCATTATTTACGTCGTCAAGATTTGTGGCACGTCTGTTTATCTTAAATATTAAAGAGGTATCGTCAGCAAACAACACCATTTGTGGTTGGTTTTTAAATAAATGGGGTAGATCATTAATATATACTAAAAAGAGGAAGGGACCTAATATCGATCCTTGTGGTACACCCATCTTTACATTTAAACCCATTGAATTGACACCATTTATTTGTACTTGCTGCTGTCTATCATTTAAATACGATTTTACTAAACTAAGCGCAAGTTTCCCTAGGCCGTAATGTTCAAGTTTTAAGAGAAGGGTTTCGTGGTTCACGCAATCAAATGCTTTTGAGAGGTCACAAAAGATCCCTATGGCATCCTGTGCTTCCTCCCACGCAGTAAATATGTGTTTTAATAGGGTGACACCGGCGTCAGTCGTACAACGTCCTTTGGTGAAACCATACTGTTTCTCATGTAAGATTTTATTGGTGTTAAAATGGTTGAGCATTTGGTTAAGCATTACCTTTTCAAACACCTTGCTGAAAACCGGCAAAACGGATACGGGTCTATAATTATTGGTGTCTTTACTGTCCCCAGATTTGAAAAGTGGTATTACCTTGCTGTATTTCATAAGGTCCGGGAAGACTCCTTGGTCCACACACAAATTAAATATAAAGGCTAAGTACGGTGCTACAGTCTCAATGATAGCTTGACAGACTTTAATAGACAATCCCCAAAGGTCTTCGGTTAATTTGATTTTTATTTGTTTAAAAGCTTTAATGACTGCAGTGGGGTTAATATGATTAAATTGAAACTCAACCGAGCATGGTAAAACGTTTGCTCTTAATAAGTCAACAGAAAGCAAGGGTGACGAATTTAACGTTTCAGTAGTTTTAATTGGGATACTAGTAAAGAAATCCACAAATTCTTGAGCAACTTCGTTTTTAGTGGTTATTGAAAGATGACAACATTTTTTTAAAAATAGAAGACTGCTTAAAAAAAAATCCTAACGTCATTTTGTTTTATTTCCATAAATTCGATATTTGATAGTATATTCACTTTTCTTGCATCTTTTCTTTCACAGTTCGTGCGCAACTGCAGAAAACACACATTTTATCCTCAACAAAAACGCAGCTTTCATGAATCGAGCCCCACCCACAGTAGACTTACATAATACAGAATTATTTACACAAAAAAGCGCTGAAATTCCTACAGCAGCCGCGCAATCTAGCGATCCAACTCATCCAGCGCTTTCGTTTTGTGTATAAGGCTGCTTTTATACTAGACATTCGAAGCTAAATAATCATCATTTTCCTGCCCTTGTCCCATTCTATTTGGGGTCGGCGCAACACGTTTTCTTCTTCCATTCTGACGGGCCTGTTGGTCTAGTGGTTAGTGGCCCTGACTGCTGAGCCGGAGGTCGTGGGTTCGATTCCCACCCAGGACAAACTTTGTGTGATGAGCATGAATGTTTGTTCTGTGTCTGGGTGTGATTTATCTATAATATGTATGTATTTATAAATTATCTAAGTATGTATATCAGTTGTCTGGTTACCATAACACAAGCTCTGCTTAGCTTGGGATCAGATAGCCGTGTGTGAGTTGTCCCAAGATATTTATTTATTTATTTTATTTATTTATTCTACCATCAAACGTCATGGCATCATTTACTCCTTTCTCCTTCATATCATTCCTTACACAATCCATACATCTTTTCTTTTCGAAGCTAAATAATAAGGCTTATTTAAATTTTCTAAAGTTTTTAGGGTTCAATACCTCAAAGGGCAATAACGGAATCCTTATAGGATCACTTTGTTGTTCGTCTGTCAAGAGCTTTATCTCAAGAATGCATGGATTTATCAAGTTGTGATTAAAACCATATACATACTCAAGTTAACGCAGTTAAAAGATATGGCCATTTATGTCGCAACTTTGTACGGAACGAACGGTGCGCGAGTCCAACTCGCACTTGCCTGATTTGTTTGTTTTTTATATCTTTGACAGGGGTTATATCTTTTTATTCATTACGGGTAGTCAGAAGACCAAACATCTGATAACCAGTCCCGTAAAAGGGATATCGCGTTCCCCGGTTACTGGATTGCGGAGGTCAGATAGGCAGTCGTTCCGGTTTTGGCTAAATAGAATTTCTCGGGCTACTTCTTAGCGCATCCTCAAGCAATCAACGGGAATACACTATGTATACAAAATTGTGTGTGTCAGCTCCGACGCACGACTGGAGTTTACTCCTTAAGTACAAAAAAAAAAATATCACTGACGGACGACAAATTTCATAAAGCGCCATCTAGTAATATTCAACTGTACGACAAACACCATAGGTGCGGTTGCACCAAAGTTGCACCAAAAACGTAACGAGGTCATTCATCAGTAGATTTTACACCTCACATTTTTCTCATACCGGGCGCCTTATATATGAAAATCGATTCTTAAGGAGTAAACTCCAAAAAAATCGACATCCAAAGAAAAATAAACGTTTCTTCTTTCTTCGTTTACCTACCTCACACTCTCATCACTCTATTGGAAAGGCAGCATGAAGGTCCGCCCACACTTTCCGCACGGCTCCTCTGACGTCAGTCCTACGTCACAGCTCCGTAATTAGATGTATGTTTGTACCTAAATGAATGTCTTACGTACTTGTGTTGGGAATAATGGCTCTGGAATGGCTGGCGTTTGGAAATTGTGTTTCTATGTCGAATTTGGGAGTTGTATATTGTTAGATTTGAAGTACAATCAACAAGGGAGATAATATCAACTATATCTGACTGCCTGGTTACTTATCTCTTTTGCTGACTGTACATAGGTTGTCAGGTTTATTGATATAAACCACACCACACCAACCAGTGTCAGAATTTTACCGACTAAAACCCATCCATGTTCCTTCTTTTGCCCTTTGTGTTCCGGGGCCGCATGTATCTCTTTCGAACAACCCACAACACTGGCAGGCCTCTCTACTTTGCTGACATCCCTTTGAGGCGCGCATGAAACACGAACACGTCGTCGACACGGTCTGTCGTCACTAGACGGATGGACGGTGAGCTACCCATTGCTCATCGTCCACAGAGCCGCGTTTACGGTGGCCGGGATTGGTTTCGCGGCACCCGAGGCCTAGAGCATCTCCCGCGGTGGCCATCGTCCAGCCACCTCCTACGCTAGCATAATTGCTTCGTAGAAGGAGGTTCCCGCTTCCCATTCCCTCTCGTTCCGGATCATAGACAAGAGTAGCGGTACGTAGTACAGAGCGCTCTTTTACCTAGATACTTACATACTTTTACTATATTTTATCAGTTTGCGATATTAATATTTCTGGTCTCAAAGTCAATAGACTAATAATATTTGCTCTTGACATTTCCCAACTGTATATAAAAAAATCTCAATTTATTACATAAAAATAAGAGGCAAATAAATGTATGAAGTAAATCAAATATCAAATGAAATCGTAAGCACACTTGTTGTTATTAATCTTACGCCATGACAATATAAAGAACTAAATATTTAGAGATTATTCTTACAAATAGGTATAACTATAAAATAATTCTGGCATTTTGACAAAACAACGCAAACGTCTCTTTAAAAGAAAACATTCGGTTCTAAAGTGTTCGAAGTTTGAAGTTTTAAAAACATTAGTTACGTGTGCAACAATTTTTTTTAATTTCCTAAAGGTCGATGACACATGAATGGAATTATATTTTCTTGTTAGGGACTATTTTACGGGTAATTTACTTGGCAATGGACGTAGAGATTGTTTATTGCTTGGATTAGGTGTACTTACTGTAAAATATCTTAACAGCTGGCAATAAATTCCAATAAATTCCATCTGTATGCCGACGATTTGCAGCTGTACCGACATTTTGTGAGGGAAGATGCTGAAGCGGCGGTATCTGCCATGAACAAGGATCTGGATTTAATTGGTGAGTGGTCGCGGTCCTTTGGACTGCTGATCAACCCTAATAAATCTCAGGCCTTGATCATCGGTGGCAGGTATATGCGGAACAGGCTCGATGTTGCATCGCTGTCTCCACTCTGTCTGAATGGAGTTCAGATAGATTACGCAACGAAGGCTAAGAATTTGGGGGTAGTTATGGACTCATATTTGTCGTGGACTTTTCAGGTTGCTGAAGTGAGTCGAAAAGTGCATTACACATTCCACTCGCTCAAATGTCTCCAGAGCTTTCTGCCTCTGAAGACTAAAATCTCCCTTGCACAGACTCTCATCCAGCCCATCATAGACTACGCTGATGCCTGTTATTTGGATGCCACCGAGGAGCTCTTAAATAAACTTGAGCGTTTGCAAAATATCTGTATCCGTTTTGTTTTTAACCTTAGAAAATATGATCATGTTTCCAACTTTCGCAAAATACTCAAGTGGCTCCCAATTCGACTTCGCCGGAACTCTCGAATATTGTGTTTGCTTTTTAACATCCTTCATAACCCTAAAACGCCATTCTATCTGCGGGAACGCTTTTCCTATTGCCGTCCTTCTGATGCTCCTTGTAGATCGCATCTTAGGAATCTCCTCAAACCCCCTCCCCACTCTACCGACTTTTACTCCTACTCCTTTACTGTTCACGCTGTGCGGTTGTGGAATTCGCTTCCGCCTGACATTAGGGACTGCCAAACTGTTTCAGTTTTTAAGAGAAGAGTAAAAGAACATTATCTATCTATTTCACCATAGTTGCATAGGTATTTATTATTTTATTTTATATTGTATTTATGTTATATATTTGTCTTTGTAATTGTATGTATGTTTGTATATTATTATATTGTATTTAGTCATTATTTGCTCATGTTTTTATGTATTTTTTTTTTCTCTTTTTTCTTTACGCACTGTGTCTACATCTCTTTTTATTTACTCTCCTTTCGCAGGTATGCTGGAAGAGATTTCTATAGAAATAAGCATTACCTTTGTACCTGTTTTCTGTTCCTGTCTTTTATTTTTCTGTATTCAGTGTGTATGTACATAAATCGTTAAATAAATAAATAAATAAATAAATAAATTGTGATATAAATGTGAACATGAAAAAAAAGTAAGGAAAATGGAGAGACAAGCAAAAAAGCCTAGGTCACACTCACTTCATCCTAACATTTTCCCGTACGGATATAATATTGATGACATGATCATCTGCCTAGTTTTCTCCCAAATATATTAGGATGGGTTCCAGTCTAACCGGATACAGCTGATTACCAGTACTTTAAATGGAGCGACTGCCTATCTGACCTCCACAAGCTACTTACCACTGGGTAATACGATAAAGATTAGTAAGTTACTTTCTGTAACGACTGTCAAAGATCCATAAATGACAGCCGGGACCATCCCAAGGCACGGAGGAAATTCTGATCACTAAACCATAAACACATTTTTTGGGCCTAGTTGCCAGTTTTTATTTTTTTTGTTTGTATCGAATAGGCTTAGAAAGTACCTACTGGTCCGATTTTAACCATTTTTTCATCAATGGAAAGCTAAATTATCAGGAACTTATGTTACCATAAGTTATATAATTTCACGCTACAACCCTTGGGAGCTGTGCAGCGCTGGACATAGGTAGTATCTATATACAACGATTCAGCAAAACAATAGAATGATGATGATAACAAATAAACGATCGTTTTAGTGTTTTTTTTTTCTGACACATCGAAGTACCATCAGTTCAATCTTAAAACGTGTGTGACTAAAGAGCTATAAAAATAGCACGTGCCAGCAACTAGTGGAGATTTTAAATTTGCTGATAACAGATGTTTTCTCGAGCTGCGCAAGAGTGTTACATAATTAGGAGCTTACAGTGTACCTAATACCCAGCTAGGATATTTTTACAGAATGTATTGTCTGGATTTGTGTCCGGTGAATTGCAATAGGCTCGCCTTTTATTACATGGGACTTAAATATAACTGAAAAAAGGTTACAGGCAAAAAAGCAGTCGTCAAAAAAAAAAAAGACGAAAAATAAATTTACTTCCGGAATTCGGTGAATTTTGTTTTATTCATAGATTTTTTTGCCAGCGATTTCTAGAAGTTAATTTATTAAAATGCAGTCGAATTGAAATATTCCTCCTTTTTTTGAAGATAAATAAATAAATAAATATCTTGGGACAACTCACACACGGCTATCTGATCCCAAGCTAAGCAGAGCTTGTGTTATGGTAACCAGACAACTGATATACATACTTATATAATTTATAAATACATACATATTATAGATAAATCACACTCAGACACAGAACAAACAATCATGCTCATCACACAAAATTTGTCCTGGGTGGGAATCGAACCCACGACCTCCGGCTCAGCAGTCAGGGCCACTAACCACTAGACCAACAGGCCCGTCAAGATGGTTAAAAATGACAATTATACTCAAGTTTGAGGTCCCTAGAAGTTGTGGTAAAACTGTGTCTAAGTCTACGCAGTCAAAAGATATGCCTGTTTATGTAGCAAGTTTGTACGGAACCCTCAATATGCGAGTCCGACTCGCACTTGCCCGGTTTTTTTTTAAGTTAGTCTACTTTTTGATTAGGTTGCATTTACTTTTACAAGTGCATAATTACGTACGCAGAATTGTTCTGAAACATTTGAAACTGTAACATCATTTCCAATTTCAATGTCAAGATTGTAACCCACGCACTTTATCCGATGGTACAGCTGGAATCTTTTATTTACGAACGATCTTATGCATTGTTGCTAAAAAGAAAGTTACGTAACAACTTTTTGGAACAACTTTATTAATAGTTCAAGGTTATGTACTTACGCAAGCCATTTTTCTGGGATTTTTCAAACAAACGTCATTGTTTGCGCGCCAAAGTTAGCATTCGATATTTGAATTTACTTGTAAATGCTTGCACTAACTAGAAGGGTCCCGCCAGACCCTCTCACTTTACTGATCTTTGTATGAGTGCAATTTTCAATGAAATACTATATACACACATAATAGAAGTGAAATAAAAAGACCCTCCACGAAACCGAAATCCACTTCTTCCCGTCATTGCCATAATTGTTAATATTTTGAACCATAGGTGGAAAACTCAGCTCAATCTTTTTGTATTTTTAAATAGATTTTTTATAAGTACAAGTTTACCTTTAATATTTTTATGGGGGTCCATAGAGGTATGTCTTTTTCAATGGATTAATTAGCATAATATTTTAGTCCTATCGTACATCATGATATTTCTCCCACAAAAAAGTTCCTTCCTGCATGTTTCTTGAATAAGTATTTCTTAATGCCTGGTTGTCAACTTCATGAAGAGTCCATTTACATCTTGTATTTTTATCCTGTGACATCTGTAAGCTACGTTTACGTAATTATTACATTAATTTAGAGACAATATATCAGAAGCCACTTTAAAAAAAAACACTTTAATGGTAGTCCTGATAGATTTGAGAAATGGGCCAATGATAGTATGGAATGTCTAAGTCAAAGTTATTTATTTGTGAAACATAGGTAATAAGGGTATAAAAAATTGTGTTGTTTCACTAAGTTTTGCCTTGCAAGGCGTACAAATTAATTACAAGAAATGTGGGACGCGATGGTGGGAGGATGACTTAAAATCAACAGCAGGCGAGAAATGGAGAATCAAAGCTCGCTCGTGATATTTCGAAGGGTCTAGAGAAGCCCTATGCTAAAAAGCAAAACAGAGTAGGTACTAGAGATAGCTATCGGATGCATATTTAGATTTACCTAAAGTAATTTTTGGCATCAAAGTATGGAAGCGGCTTGTGTGTGTGCATATATTTTTAATTTCCCTATTTACTTCTATACTTGGGGTTTAATCAGCCCGATTTGGTATTTTTTTTTACAAATGTCTTCAGTGATTACTTACAATAAAATTAGCGAAAAGCGTTACGCTGTAACAGGGCAACAGTCATAACCATATCTCACGGATTGAATTTCACTAATTGAATTTCCGGGGATCGCGGATTTTTTTCGATAAAAATGCGCTTTCCATAATAGGCACATGTTAACTTTATGTAAAAATGCATCCAAATATCCCATCTCGACTCACTACCGATGTCTTATACAAAATATATAATGTTGTAAAGTAGTTAATAAGTTTGTTAATTGCTATTTGAATTTGAAGAGACAAAAAATATTCTAGTAAGCGCACAGATGACGTAAAAAAACGTATTTCTATCGCTTTCGATGGCCGCTTGAAGATTTGGCAACAGTAGTAATTAGTCATAGACTTATACATGGATGATTAGTAATTCAAAGGCATTGCTGTTTGACCTAAAGAACTACTAATTACCTTACTTAAGTAACGTTTATAGTCAAGTAGTGTAGAATGAGAAGGTACCTAGACGCTAGTAAAATAAAGGTAATAAGGGCATACGAACGTAACTTTAAATGAAGTTATCTTTAGAAGTTTACAGAACTGCGGCCCCGTTCTTTTATAGAGAAGAAAAATGCAGTCGAATTGGGAACCTCCTCCGATTTTTAAGTCGGTTAATAATCTGATAATACGATTTCATATATTCTGTCTTATCCTACTTAAACTCTACCTATAATTTCACTACGTTTTGTACTTCAAATAAAAAGACCTAGGTACCACTTTTACCACATCGATCAAAATCGTTGACATATCTAAAACAAATGAACGCTAACATCATAGAGAGAAGCCGTATTCCGACAGTGGCCAGCTTCGATCCCACGTTGATTTATTGACCGAAACATCACAGGAACTGCAACCAAACGCATTCACCTTAAATCACCAACAAAGTGAGCCGATGGTACATTCCCAATAACTCACTACAGCTACAATCGCACGGGCTCACAAATCAATCACTGGCTGAAACATTTTTATAGTCTCGTAAACCCGCGACCTTCGGCCGAATGATCGAACGAGACATAAAGCTAATGTCTGGCCACAACGCCAAATGAATTCTAAATCGGGACACAAAAGTTTGGCAACTATTACACTTTAATTTCAGTTGTTCAAATCTTGTCTCAGCGTAATCGCGCTGCATCCGCCCGCTCCCCGGAGACCCTTTTCAAAAGTACCCCTTTTCCATTCCTTTTGATAAGGCCGTGTTTGTTCGAGGACTTTGAAATGGGACTCCTGCTGTCTGTCGTTATCTCGTACGCCGGCGCGCACGAAGCGATCGAGTGCTTGAAATACCTACTTAGTGGCGTCATACCCGACAACCACCCGGACTTCCAAGAACTCGCCGAATATTACAGCAGTCAACTCAGAAAAGCGACGAACGCATCCTCCACAGCGGACTGGAGCAAAGAATGCGGTCAGGGATACCTATTATTAACAGAGGATAAAAATGGAAAACTAAAATCGGCCGCCGTCAAGTACTACGGTGACAACACTAACTCAACCGCCATACTGTTCTCCACGAAAATCTCCAGCTTCGGACAGGAGTCGGTCGAGTCGGAGAGCCAATCGAACGGAGACTACCGGAGCGACAGGTACATACCGACGAAAACCAAAACTATTGTTACGAACACATCAGGGTCGATCAGTGTCGGTCAAAACAACAGATCAAGATCACCTACGCCTCGTGAAACTATTTCAGATTCAAATCACAACAGCTTTACTTCAAATTCTGTCGAGCCTGACAGCAAGGAGGACGGTGGGGCTGACGAGAAACTGACATGGCATTACAGACCACTGAGTCCCACCCGCACCCCGCAAACACTGCCCGAAATACATTTCCAATCATTCGACGACGACAAAAAAGGCGAATACAGCGAAGAATTCCTCAGGTTAATATTCATTGATACCAGCAGGAACATTACTCATGTAGACTCTCATGCTTACAGTTCGGTAGTGACCTAGCTGCATCCCACTGTCACGAGTGATCACCGCCCATCCGGACACCACCATATGCACGAGTAGAAAGCTAATTCATGGTACATACCATTGGTTTCATCTGTAATATACCTACTCATATATTATGAATTTGTTTAAGATCTCTTGATGGGATTAAGTATCGACCGTTACAACGAAGCGACCCGAGTGGCAGACGACGGAGTTTCAGAAAGCGTCACTCTTCGTCGTCGAATTCTTCCAAAGAGTCGCGAGCGTCCCGCGAGGAAGAACTAAAGATGTTCACGTCACTCGAGGAAACTGAGTTCGAGCGTATGAGTAAAGAGGGCAAAGTGACAGGGTTTGGAAGCACTCCTAATCTATCAGCGCGTTCTTATTCCAGAAGTCGGTCGAGGGAAAACTCGAGGGAGAGAAGAAGTCCTCACTGGAGCGTGGACGCGTCAGTAGACAGCGTGGCATCCGAAGACCATGCGGAGCTAAAGCCTATGTTGAAGGACGTTCCCAAACTCAACTCCTTCGAGGAAGAGGCGACTGAGACTAAAGAGGTAATTGAAGAGGAGGAAGAAGAAGTAGATTTCTGGGCCAACTCAGGGGACTAGCTTGGAACGTATCGCACGTGCGCACTGCTGATTGTGAGCGTCTGTTAGCATGACTGAATATTAAATTATGATGCCCCGGTTTGTGTTTTGTTTTCTTTGCGAATCCTTAGAAATAACCGAACTCTTTGATATCCTTTGTGACAGGAATTGAAAAGGTAGGCTCTAATCTGTATGGCTTTTGTAGAGAAACTGAAAATATGGTACACACAATTCTGTTTCGAAATTGATATAATTGGCTTAAAGACACATTTGAGACTGTATGAGGCTGATTTTATTATTAGATTTTTAATTGACTAGCATTCTTAATTACTAGGAAAAGCTAAACGTCTCACGTCTGACGTTAGACTCTTAATACATTCTAGTGCAATGATATAAAAATGAATAAAAACAAACACGAACATACGCTTTCGATGACATAATTAAGTTCACGTAATAATCACGTAATTCACTTATTTACTACATAGTAACTGTTTTATTTTATTAGTGTAGTTAATGTTGAAAACTTTATTGGTTGCGAGCACAGTAATGGCCCAATTTCCTTCGTTCGAATTCATGTTGGTTTTTGTAATTGGACTGGAAACAAACTTCGTAAACTGCAAATTATGTTCTTGTAATCTTTGAATTAGGTTGTTTCTCAATAATCCACTTAATAAGACAAAAGGCAAAACCAACTAAAATTACATCACCCAGAGCAAAAGGTCAAACTCACTCGTCGACTTCCAGTGTTACCAGATTCAGTTGAATACCAGTATTTTAACATGAGCTGCCTATCTGACCTCCACAACCTAGTTAATAACTGGGTAATACAATACTCTTTGGTAAGACTGGTTGTCTGATTTACGATCCACTGGCTACACCTGTAACGACTGTCAAAGATCTACAAATGACAGCCGGGACCAACGGCTTAACGTGCTTTCCGAGGCACGAAGGAAACTAAATGTAAAGGGTGGTCTATGTAATGTGGTACTAACCTAAACAGGCGCAGTTAATACTTAACTAAAACCTTCATAGTTTCATCACCTTCAGGTCAAGTCAAATTCTTATAGTTCTACTACAATTAAACATACCATATTTCCAATTAATATTAAATTATGAGCGGTTAATCAAAACCGTTGCACAATAGTCCGAAAATACCCGGCCAACCTCGACCCAGATGTGTCTCATTATATCCAGGGCATAAACTACCTACGACCTTTAAATTAACGCCATCTATCGGCCAATGCGGAGTATTATCGGATTCAGTAATAGAGTAGTTTTCTAATACCCTTGGAAATATTTTGAATCGAACTTGAAAATGAACTGGGGATTTGGGAAAAGATAAATGATGGAATTAAATGTGGCAATGATTACATGTGTTGATTTTGGGATATGTCGCAAGTTTACTTAAACAAGCGTTTATGAAATTGGCGTTTATGAATAAGGCGAGGTTGTACAAATTTAGAACTTTTCTGAACCTATGGAAATTCTTATTTTTTGAAAGTGTGAAAATCAAAACATGATATAAATTAGTTGGCTAGATAAAAAAAAAACAAGAATGTGACTCACGATTTCAAACGATTTTCTATGAAATTATGAGAAAAAATTTAAAGGTTGCATAAAATAATAGCTTGTTTTTCAAAAGGGGTTGATGAAAACAAAAAAATCAATAGGTTCTAAAGTTTTTTTTTTTTATATAAAAACAAAACTTACATACACCCGACCAATCGACCAATGAAACGCTGCAAAAATAATAAATAAAAGAGGGCCTTAAGTCAGTGATACAACACGTCTGGAGAATTATGGGACACATGATCTACATATAAGTTATATAGGGTTTAGAAATATCTTCAAACGCGATCCAATCCAACATGGCATGGGACTATAATATATATAACATGAAAGTTGGAAACAAAAAGTATAGATAGTTACAAAGCTGGATAAAATAAAATCTGGGTAAAATACAGGCAACATATAAATAAATAAAATATCTAAATATCTTGGGACAACTCACACACGGCTATCTGATCCCAAGCTAAGCAGAGCTTGTGTTATGGTAACCAGACAACTGATATACATACTTATATAATTTATAAATACATACATATTATAGATAAATCACACCCAGACACAGAACAAACAATCATGCTCATCACACAAAGTTTGTCCTGGGTGGGAATCGAACCCACGACCTCCGGCTCAGCAGTCAGGGCCACTAACCACTAGACCAACAGGCCCGTCTATATATATAAAATGAAAGAAGAGTTTATTTGTCAGAATATAGTACATACAGAAGATGTAACAGTTATTACAGACTCATATATTCTACCATTTCTGGTGTACAAATATTTGCATATATCTAAATTCAATTATAAAAAGTTACACAGTTGCATAAAATATGTGTACAGAATAAAGATACTATTATAAATCAGAAGCAACTTACTATCTTCATACTAAGATGCTTCTGATTTATAATAGTCATGAAATACTTCTACGAATCTTGTAAATTAGACATAAGAAAAATTTCACAAAAAAATACACGTCATCATTTTCCTGCCTTCCCCATTTATTACGTGTTGGCTATGAAAAAAGGGCGCCAACAAAATGGCTGATGCATCAACAAACGATCACAAACAAGAACCATAACGAATGCCAAAATAAGCCGAAGTCTTGTAAATAACTGTACCGTCTTTCTAAAGCCCCAAGTAAGCTCTTTAATTAAGCCCTATTCATTTGCAACGAATGATACGCTTTTTATACCGCGTATGTTTGAAGCCAAACGTAAAATAATACTAGGTTTGGTCGCGGCTTTGCCTGTTTCGAGATCTGAAAGAATCCTTCAAAAACGTACTTTGAGTATAAAAAGTATACTGTGGTAATCAAGGTAATTAAATCTCACCATTCAGTACTTTTTGTGGGAACGAGTAACATACATCCTCACAAAGTTGCCTCAAAGAAATGCCAGCAAAGCAGAGGGACCCACCCGCCAGGGCCACTGCTTGCCTGGGTTGCGGGTTGTTAGAAAGAGATACTGCGGCCCCGGGACATAAAATGTAAAAGATGAGGTATATTTTATTCAGTACAGATCTGACTCTCACTTCCGTTCCGCCCAGAACGGGAGAAGTAATTTGAGGATTTCCGATAAAAGATTAAAACCCTCACAAACTTTCGCGTTTATTTAGTAAGATAAAAGTAACTTTAGCCCGACTTTTTATTGGCAATGATCGGGCTGTGCTGTACGAAAAACCTAAACACTTATTAACGGACAGACAGACAGACTTACTTTCCCATTTATAATATAAATATTGAAGCCTGATGATGTATTATTCGATAGAGTGCTTTCTTCTGTAATTCATATGTCAATGATTTTAAGGTTAGTAGAACGTGATAGTAGGAATTATTACTGTAGAAGAAGGCTAATGGTGATGGGTTTATTATAGTCTTTACGATGATAAAAAGGTGTCGAGTTTTTTGTCTATGGTTAAAGGTCATTCGTCAATAATTCTATAACAGCCATAGCATAGACTAGCAAGGTAATGTATGCCGTTTTAAGAAACTCTGCCGAATACGACTCTTAAATGGTGCTGAAATGACAATAAAAGCCGGGGTTGCGCGTTGTGCCGGGGTTGAATGACAGGACATGGGTGGGTTTCAGCGAGTAAAAGTCTGACACTCCCCCCCGCTCCGCCTAGAGCGGGGGAAGTTATTTGATGATATCCCATCAATAAAAAAAATTGGTTGTTTGTAAAGTAGGTTTACGATCGAGATGTTTACGTGATAACGTCTTATTGGTGATATAAGTTATCACCAATAAGACGATCGATCGATCGATCGCGCTCGTGAGGTTTTGGTGTGACACAAGTTTCTGAACATGTCACCCGACTAAAACGATTTTAAAGACGTTATCACGTCAAAAAAAGGGACAATAAACCGCAAATTAGTGTTTATATTTTTCAATCGACAGATCCTTTTACATCGTAGCTGTTAGGTTGATTTTCGTTGTTCAAGTTTGACCACTGATCTTGATGACTGTAACAAAATACTACTAGTTTCTTCATAGTAATGTCTCGCTAGTTATGAAAAGCATCAACCTAACTTTCCAAAAATACTTGCATCTCAACCCACAATCCTAGTCAAGTCTACTATTACTGCGGTCACAACTTCCGATACACACGTCACTGAACCACAAGATAATATCTATGGAGCTCCATAGATACACACATATACTTTTACGACGGGATGTATTCCCGCGATCTAACTCTTTCCTTTGATAAAAACCTAATTGACGACCACATGACGTTCTTTTGTCTATTCTTTTGTTTTGTTTTCATCTAAAATTGTTTTATTGGTATCTCGTTTGACATCACTGTCATTTGTTTTTATGATTTTGAATTTCGAATGTCGTGTAACAGAGGTGACTGAATCTTCTATTTTAAATTTTTGATTTATGAAAAGTAGACGAATGTTTATGTCGAGCCAATAAACGCACATACCTTACTGTAGTGTTAGAATTGATAGTTGCAGTGAAAATTTCGTTCGACTCAGTAACTTTCAGCAAAGCAAACATTGTAATATAAACAAACAAAAATAACCAGTGGTTATTACTAAATGGTTTGTGTTTAACAATAACAGCGTTTCTCCAAAAATATCAAGGTCCGGGTATTTGTTTCACAACAATGATAGAAGTGACTGGATTGACTACGGTTATGAAACCAACTATTTAAACAGCATATTAGCCTTTTTTTTGGGGTGGGAAACCTAGGTGGGTTTTAGTCAGTAAAAGTCTCAAAAGTCAGTTGTTCCTTCTATTGCCCTTTACGTTCCGGGGCCGCGGTATCTCTTTCGAACAACCCGCAACCCCGGCAGGCGCAGGCCCTCTGCCTCACTAGCCCCTCTGCTTTACTGACATCTCTTGGAGCAGCCTTAAACGTCATTTACTGATCGTAAATCTTTCTCTATCATCATAGCTATGTCTATGTCCACAACTGCAGTCTTACACCCAAACACACTTATTAATAAACCACTCTCCCTAGCGTAGGCAGTGGAATTATTTTAAGACGGCCCTAATTGTCAGTACTGTCCACCCCCTTTGCAGCAACGTATATTATTACGTCATCTGCCACGACATGATACACATTGCTAAATTGAGCCAAAACATCTTGCCATTTTTCATCTTGACCAAGAAATATCTTCATTTATCAAGATGAAAATTATTCTATCTCCTTTCTATTTTGCTGCATCGTGATTCGTTACTTATAAAATTAGATGGCTACCGTTGCCAACCCATACTTCTGGCATATAGAAAAAAGAATCATACTTACTTCGTCTATAGTGAGATATTTATTTATAAATTCATAGTCTTGATCGATTCGTTTCAGTTGTGGATCTAGATTGTTTTTGATGTTTGATATCTTCTCTTAAAATTTGGTTGTTAAATTATTAAATTTGGAAATGATACGATCATTATTCCTATACTCATCGGTTTTGTAACATTGGATAGGTTCGTCTTTGATTACTATCTCACCTAATCTTTAAACAGTGATGATGTCAACACAAATTCCAAGTCTTTTTACTTCTTTGTTGATTTTTATGCGTAGGAGACTAAAAAACGCTGTCCACTTGATTTACTTTTTTCTTTTCTCTGCATCACACCATACTACATCACTAGTGGAAACGTTTTAATTACAGCTTGCATTATTGAACGAAAGACAAACATTAATCACTCCATACAAACATACGCATTTTTGAATTCGCGCACATAATTTTTTTTCTGCTAGTTTGCGAAGAGTTCGTGTATTTTGTAATTCAACGATAGTCTGTAATTACGGCAATTGTTAAATTTGAAAAAGGACCAATCTTGATCTACTTGAGGTAGTATTCATGCATATCATGATTTGTCTTTTGACTTGAATTAGGTACCTACTATACTATATCAATAAGTAGTTTTAATGAAATCTCTGTTTTAAAAATATTTCAAATAATATTGAGTTTCTTTTCATTGGTCAAGAATATAACTGTTTTTTCTTTCTTTCTTTTTAATTTCATCTGGACTTGCAGAAAAAATATTCAGTAAACTTAAGAACCACAATCAAAGAAAATCACGCATTGTACGTGCGAATTCGCTGACAGGCCACTAGGACCAAAAAACTTTAAAATATTACCGTTAGGACCATTCATAATAGTAATTAAATTATCTTCGACCCCACCGTGTGCCAAATGGCGCGCTGGCAACATTCGATCAGATATATTAATTGGTAGCACTATTGTGAACGATTTGATTAAATTGATTGAAATTTGCCAAATAAATCATCTGAGATTCAGAAGAATTTATTACAGTACTTAGCTAAAGGCAAGCGGATATTTGTGATCAAATGAAAGAACTAGCCACTGATAGAAAAACTAAAGTAAAAAAAAACACATAATTTCTGTTGTTTTTAATCTAGGTATTTCTGTTTTTGTAGCATACGTTCGTGGAAATATCTTAGAGGACGTATAGTGACAGTTTATTTGTGATGAAAATATTTCAGTGATACTGTTTTTCTACGTGTGGGTTTTTCTGTCTTTTAAGAAAAACTATTATTGGTTTTTTTTTAACTGATCTGGGACAAAATTAGGACATCTTTGTCTTATGTTATAAATGAGTTAACATATGGAAACAGGTCAAGTTTTTTGTCATGCAATTATGCACCATTGTCATGATGGATTCATTATGATCTCTTTTAATGCAAATTCTTAATTGACGTTGTTGAGGTGTGGTAAGAATGTCGGCTTTTAACTTCAATTAAAGTAAATCTTTCATTCAAAATATACGGTAGTTTTTACTTTTTATTGAAAATTGATATTATTATTTACTCTGTATCCTTTTGAAATAAAAAGAACCTTACATTTTATTTCCAAATTCAAAATAAATCGATTTCCCGCCAATCTACGTCATCAATCATGATCTTCCGACATTTTCAATATAATCAATTCAAAGGGCGTTCGCCCAGGTGTAAAATGTCGGAAACGTAAGCAAAAACGTTATAAAAATAGCCCAATGAATGAAGTTGCTTTGACCAAGACCTCGGTTTGAAGGTTCAATGAAGACATCGACCGTATGTCTAGACGAACGAAGAACGAAGGTAACTGACACGGAAGCTAGAAAAAAAAGTATGCGTGAATGTATACTATACAATGTGTCCGGTCATAGACTAGCGATATTATATATGTTTGTTGATTTAAATAAATAGTTTTGTTCACAAAAACTAAGTAGTTCAGTTGCTAATGCTTTTGGAATTTTATTCGTTAACCATAGACAACATTGTTATCCAAAGAATAAACTTATTATTATCTAGTAGGACTAAAACAGATAAATGACTTTTGAAGAAATAATATCTTAAAAAATACTGCCAAATAGCGGGAAAGTAGTTTGAGCCCAAGTGTGTAATGTTTTGTGTATTAAAATACTTGTTATAGAAGTATCTAGAATGTCGCTAGTCTATGACGGGACACATGATATGGAGAACTTGCATGAATCATAATTTTAGTTGCAAGTTCTCTATAAACCACCACGCAAAGAATTTTTGTGTAAAGCAGATCATGAAGTTTAAAGTTTTGAAAGAAAATGTTGGTAGACCTTTCTAGATTTTCGACGTCCTATATTGTTTTGTTCTGCATTATACACACATCAAAAGTGTCTAGGGATCAAGCATTTTTATGCGGATTTCTTGAGATTGAGATGTGGCTTTGTAATAAATTTATGATTTTATAAATTTATATGGATCCTTTTTGGTGCATTTCATAATTTGAATCAGGAACTCTCAATCAAATTCGAGTAAAAGATGAAAATAAGCTGTCAATATTTTCCCTATAAAAACATACAACGCATTGAAGACATTATTAGTGCTACTGTTTCCCTACTACTGATTAAAACCGCTTATTTTCGTTGGATCCCAGTTTTTGATCCCACTTTAATATTTTTGGCGTTGGATCCCACAAAACATTATTATATATTTCCGTTGAATCCCAAATTTGAAAAATACTAAAAAAATACGTTTTATTGCCACTGAATCCCAAAAACTATTTCCGTTGGATCCCAGATGTTTAAAAACATCTGAATGCGGGTACATCCAACAACAAAATCACAATAATATTTTAAGGCGAAATTTTGTATGTATGTTTGTTATTCCAACACGCTCAAACTTCTAGACTGATTTGGATGTTTGGGTATGTGGATAGGTTATGTTAGAATAACGGGTGCCTGCCGTTTTTCCGAAAAGATTTGGACAAAATTTCATTACCCAAACAAATTATAGGAACCGGGAACTAGGTTTGGTTAGGTTAAAACTGTGACCTCCTACGCACGAGCCGAGCGAGCGGAGCGAGCGGTGCCGCGGCAGCGGCCGGCGAGTGCCACAAACGACTTGCATTTATAGAAAAAAGAGATTGTTTTTAGTTGTTTACCCGGAGCTGAACTATTTAGATTAGGATAATTACTTATTTACAAAAAAAAGGTTAGGTTAAAACTGTGACCTGTGTGCCAGAAACGGCCAGATTATATAAAAAAAAATATGGAAAATTTATGACGGCAGTATTTTTTTTTGAGCTTAGAGGCGCTTGTTTTGAAGGCGTTCATATTTATTTATTTATAAACATCACAAATAAACCTGATCATTTTTAACTCATGCCAGTCTAGTACTATTTGGAGTACATCATTTGTCTCATTTATTCCCCAGTGGCAACAATCCTAAAAAATCCAAAATACACACACGGTGTTTTTGAAATATTTAATAAAAGTAAATCACTTTTCTTCTGAAATGTACACATGTTGTCATAAAATGGGATTCAATGGTAATATCAAATGGGACCCATCGTTAATACCTAAAAAATGGGATCAAAAACTGGGATCCAACGAAAATAAATCATTAAAACCAACGTTATTATGGAGCGGCGACGTCATTTAAGCAGGGAAGAAATGCTCAGAGCCGTGGGAATGATAGAAGCTGGTTCCCGGCAACGTACTGTAGCTTTAGCTCTGAATACAAGTCAGAGTGTTATCAGTCGACTTTGGACACGTTACCGAAGCACTGGTACCGTGGCTGAGCGCCATGGAGGACGGTATCGCTGCACCACACGGAGACAAGACCGATACATTCAAATCTTTACTCGAAGAGCTCCAACAATAACCGCCATGATGTTAGCCGTGAGGCTTCATCACTCTTCAGGGAACTTAATTAGCGACCAAACAGTCAGAAACCGCTTGCATGAAGTGAACCTTCATTCCCGAAGACCGCTACGGGTACCACCTATAGCAATGCACAATCGTAGGATTCGATATCAATGGGCTCTTGAACACAGAAATTGGGCAGAAGAACAATGGCGTTTCGTGTGCTTTTCTGATGAGTCTCGTTTTGGTATGAGACCGGATACAAGACGTATACGACACTGGAGAACCCCTGGACGCCATCCTGCCAGGAAGTCCATCCTTATAGTGGTGGAACCATCATGGTATGGGCGGGTATTTGGATCGGCGGAAGAACTGAGTTGATTTGGATCAGAGGCAACCTCAACGCTCAAATTTATGCTGAGACGATTGTATCAGACGTCATCGTTCCTCTACAAGTGCAAATCGGTCCCTTATTTCAGTTAATGCATGATAATCCACGACCGCACACCGCAAGAGTTGTAAGACAGACTCTCGCCGCAGCTAACATCAATGTCCTGCCCTGGCCTGCTCAGTCGCCAGACTTGAACCCGATTGAGCATGCATGGGATATGCTACAGAGAAGAGCTCTGCCGAATATGGAGGGTATCCAGTCGCAAGAAGACCTTTTTTTGTTGTTGCAACGAACATGGGCGGCCATTCCACAGCGTGATTTGGATGAACTCATTTTGAGTATGCCAAACGTGTGTTGTTAGTGTTCGCGGTAGAAACACGGATTATTAATTGTTTAAGTTACCCAATAAAATTTTAAAGAAAACTGTTATTTCAGTCTTTTTTTCGAACTTTAATGTTAGTGGTTCAAATGTCAAAAATCCCTTTATTAGGAAAATGGCAAATTTCTTTATTAATGCAAAGGTGACTTGGTTTATCGTTACTGTGACAAACGAAAACACTTTATTTGATGAATCCTTAAAGAAAATTTTAATTAATATCAATCAGGAGAAAAGTTATTGCAAAAATATATGTTGATCCCTAGATACTTTTGATGTGTGTATTTTCGAATCAATTTTCTCAGAATTGTTAATCATTACAGCAGTTAAAAACAAATGACGAATACGCCATTTGTTTTTCAGTGATCTGTGCGATTCGGAAATAAATTTTAGTGGCAATAAAAATAAATTGTTTGTCATTTTTCATTTTGTTTTATGTTTTAATTGCCGCTCTTTTTTCTTCCTTCAAACAGCTGTGTTCATTCCGTCTACAATTACTATGGTTTTTTGAGTTACCAAGTTAATTTGACGTTTCCGTTAAGTTTGAAGTTTATTTATGAAATCGAAATTTATTTTGAAGACATGTATATTCTGAAAGCGGTTTCCTTTTGCGATCTGTATTATCGCTTGATCATTTCATTCGATTTTCCCGGTTTTATTGCCTGTCATCAGCGTCTAAACTTTACTTTAAATCCTCATTGACTCAATGCATTCAACAGCACAATGTTTTAATATTTTTTTATCCCAAAAAGGTTCGTTTTATTTAGTTTTATGTACAGAATGCTTGGTTGTCGGCTTCATGTGCCCAACTTATTATATTGTCCACTGTTGGACGAAGATCGCGGTGGTTCTTCCGCTAAATAATATAACAGTGTAATAATACAAAAGCCATACATCAATATTGCCGTCAAATCGTAAGCTTTTAGTACTAAGAACTGTAAATAAATATTGTCTTTGAAGTCGTTACATAGAACTGTTGTTTTAACTAATAGATTTTGCCATTTGCATTGTTACAAAAGTTGGCAGTTTAGTGATTCGCATTCCAAGACTGTTTGATGTTGCGAAACTTTTCGGGTTCTAGAATTCTTAAGTTTAAAAAAAGTTCTTCTATGTCATAGATGAATACAAATCTTGCGCCTTCCTTAATTCCAAATTTAAATTTCTCTATCTATACCATTTAAGGTTGAACGCTAGGGTAGCCCGCGAAGTTCAATATACCTCGGAATGTTTAACTTTGTTCTATTTTGCGTCGATTGTAATAAAATATGCATAAGTATTGACGATTGACGTCCAATGCAGTACGGAGGTGACGCTAGTCAAGTTAGCTTTGTAATATGGTACGTTTGTAATTTGTTCTGTGAGAAAGGCGACTTTCCCGCCCAAGTTTATCGATTAAGTGTTTGGATGGAACGATACTGGTTATTATGTATTCGTAGCAAGTAAAAGGTTATTGCACCTTTGGAAAATTAAGATCCTTTCGTATTAGAATAGTAGATAGTGAATGGTCCTGTAATACATTCATGCAAGCTTCTAATTGCCAGATCTTTATCACGTAATTTATCATTTCTACACTTTGCACTCAGCACGCGTTGTTATTAATTCTCCCCTATCTAAACAATATGTCAAAAGCTAACGATGAGTATCAATAAAATTAATCTATATGTCAAACGCATCAATTATCACGCCAACCAGTTTGCGCTGCACAGACATTAAAGCTTAATTGTGCATTTATAGGTCGGGACACGCGTATATCTGTGATTGTTCTCGTATTTTAACCTACTCGGAATCTCGGCCAACCGATAACCCTGTAAGCTGCTCCTGATATTCATATTTCGCGCTAAACCAGCGTATCACTTACAAGGGTAGGATAGCAGCGGATCTCGGATAGGAAAACGCGCGCTTTCAAGTCGCTATAGTTCGGAAACGCCGCCCGCGCACCTGCCCTCTCCGTCACTCTTCCAAATTTAAATCCCAAACTCCCCCCACCGTCCCGAGCGCTAAACATTCTGGAATAATTCCTGCGATTCGGCCACCGTTGCTCGCCATTCGAATTCGGGTCGCGACCGCGTCCGGTGATATCGTATCTTCTTCGAACTACCCCGACTAGTGCCATGGCTGACGTAGACGTACAAGTCCAGTACACCACCACGGAGCGCAAGACCAGGAAGGTCAAGAAGACCTCCAAGCGCAGGGAGTCTAAGGATGGAGAGGTCACCGTCACGGAACTGGAACAGACCAACACCACCACCAACGCCGACGATGGGTATGTGTTGTGGTGGCCAGTCCCTCGCGCGTGTAGTGACGCCAGTGTGTTCGTGTCAGCCAAGTGTCTCCCCGTCAGTGACATGCATAGCCCGTACATTGTTTATGCCATGTACTTTGTTAGGCGTGTCTTGGCCACCCTCACATACCCGACTTAATTTAAGGTACTTATCGGATGTTTTCGAATGATATTTTGACAGAAACATTATATTAAACTAACCATAAATATTGAGTATCGCATAGATATGACTTCATGTAACATTAACATAGGAAAAACGGAAAGCATGATTAAAGAAATCATGATAACATCTATTTTTAACACCTTCTAGACAATAATCTGCGTGCATTACGCTTTGAAGAATAAGATGAACGATGATAATAAAAACAACATAAACGTACGATAAATTACGAGTTTATCAAAATCCAATATGTTAATGAGAACAATTTGAATTAAAAGATATTCCAGGAAGTCTGAATCAAACCTCATCGAACAATTTTCTTAAAGACAAATTCCATATGAAAAGCAAACATGTTATATAGAGCCAAAATAAAGTTGGTCCTAAGGTACCCCCAAGAAGTATTTACTCTCTAACCTCATCCTCTTTGTTCCAGCTTATTTTCAGTGGCGAATACACCAAGGCGATGAACAAGGACTGGCACAGCGGTCACTTCTGCTGCTGGCAATGCGACGAGTCGCTGACCGGCCAGCGCTACGTCCTGAGGGATGAGCACCCCTACTGTATCAAGTGCTACGAGAGCGTCTTCGCTAACGGCTGCGAAGAATGCAACAAAACCATCGGCATCGACTCTAAGGTTAGCATACTAACGTTCAAATTTAACTGGCATACTTAGATCCTTAAGGTTCGTTTTTGACTGACTGGATCAGTCTTTATATTATGCAATGTTTTTCAACAGAAAAGAAATCGAATTTTCATTTGAATTTTTCATTATAAGTATAAGGTCGTTGTGATAATTTTATTTAACTTTCTCTTTGTCAGTGTTTTTGTAGTTTGAGTGGTTTATTTTATCCTCTCCCTCTTATAACGTGGACCTCTTGTCAATTTCGTCTTTACAAGATAGATTGGGGAATAAATTGTTTTGATATAGGATACGGTGCAATGTCTAAAATAGTTCAAAGCGCCATAAAATGCTGAGACGAACGCTATTTTCAGTTGATAAATAATAGCTTCGGGAAAGATAATCTTACGGATAAACAACAAACGAGAATTGGCAAAGTGCTCGGTTTGTGTCAGCTTGATTGAGAGCCCATTGTAAACATCTTCAGTGTCTGTAATGACTTCTAAATCACTTTTGTTTTCTTGCCATCTCAAATACACGCCCAAAACTGCACAAGAGGCCTGTGTTTCATTGAAAATATCATTGACACAGAATTCTTAGCGAGTTGTACGTGTGGTATGACTAGGATTAGAATCCACGGCATTCGTCAGCTTTGTTTCACCGATCAAATTTAGTAATGTCACTCCAGCCGGCCCAGATTCTTCGGGCGCACCTCTGCACACGGCCCCAGGCCGAGCGCTGCCAAGCCAACATAACGTTAACGTTACGCCAAACATTATACATTTATCTCAACGAACAACCAGTGACTCCCGTACACACGCAGCTGCAAACGCTACTAGTGTTTGTCTGAACCAATTGTTCAAATACACTTATGATGAATTACCATGATCATTTACTGAAATATTATCCCCGTATTGCCCCCATGAATCGAATTTAGGCAATCATAGAAATGAAATTGTATTCTAACGCGCCTATTTGATTTGGTGGTGATGGAATAAAAATCAAAGTGAATAAATCATCTCTAATAGAAAGATGACAGTTTCGACACTGTCAAGTAATGGATGATGTTTCTCATAAATATTAACCCCTTGATGCTATTTATCGCGGCGTCAAGAACACATTAGCGGCGTGTTTACTTGTGGCGAGCTCCGATCGCACACCGGTAATATTGTTAGCATAACTTACAACTGTTTGCCGATGCAGACTGGACTGTAACAAATTGACGATCGCTTACAGAAAACAAATCGCGTGTTCGCACAAACCAAACTATTTTTGGGTCGGATACAGTATTCTAATGTTTTCGTTTAGCGCCAACCTTGAAAAGCTTGGGTGGATCCGTCAGACGATTCTTTTAAGATTTACGCGATCCAAGAAGCTCTAAGAGTTTCGTAATCGGCCAAAATAAACATTCATATTTTATTGACATTACGACATTCAGTTTTAAATGTACGTTCTGTCGGTCCTCGCACTGCCGCCAGGAATAGAATCCAGAATGAGGGGAGATTTATTTTGAAACTTGAACTAAACACGTCAAATGCAACGTGAGAGAATGTATTTGAGTTTTTAATTTAACTCAAATGTTAGCGTTGACCCGAAAGATGGAAATACTTGCGTAGTATGCACTCAGGTTTTCGTTTAAGATCGTTATTTGGTCAGTGAACTTGATATGAATGTAACAAATAGGATTTGCAGTCGAGTGTTTATATGAAATCGAAAATGTATGTTTATGAGTCATGGACCGAAATAGGTTTGTGTTCGATGGCTGGTATTTCCAGCAATTGAGATGTAGGTTGTTATGCAATTTGGGAGCAAATCTTAGGAATGACAACTGAAGTTAATGTTATTCCTTATAAGTACGAACTCTATTACAACTGATTCGTCTCTGTATACCAGCAAGTTGAAGGTAATAATTACCGCCTACGCTTCGTAGTCAATATGTCTTGGAATAATACGTTTTTTGCGTCCAAAGACTGGTTTTTCCATCTAATTGAAGAAGATCAGATGGGGGGACCCCTGATTAATGTCCCTCACGTTGGATTTAAACTTATTAATTATTGTTATCGTGCTTTGTCGATGTTTTTTTTTTCGTAAATCACGCCTTTATTTAAATAAGATTTTGTCATGTCTATTCATAGCGTTTTTCAATATTTATGTACGTCTCGGCTTTATTTTTGTTTGGCCGATGTCGTTTATTGAAATTGAGTAATAATGTCGTTAAAATTCAAGTCTTGTTGGCACAAAAACAATAGCGCGTTTTACATCTGATTATGGGATTTGTAAAGTTAAAATTGTTTTCTGTAGTTGTTTTTTGTGTGGTCTTAAATTTGATGACATGTTTGAAATAAATTACTATTATGTAATTTATACCGACCACAAATAGACTTTATTTTTCTAATTTACTATATAAAACCACATGTACAATGATTCCTTTATCACACCGTTTCCTCTCCCCCAGGACCTGTCGTACAAAGACAAGCACTGGCACGAGGCGTGCTTCCTGTGCGCGAAGTGCCGCGTCTCGCTGGTAGACAAGCAGTTCGGCTCCAAGCTCGACAAGATCTACTGCGGCAACTGCTACGATGCCCAGTTCGCGAGCCGCTGCGATGGCTGTGGCGAGGTGTTCCGCGCTGGTGAGTACTTGCCTTTATATTAGAGAAGAACTGCGGGATAATTCTGCAACACATCACTTAAGTGGTAGCGCTATTCATTTTGACAGTTTAACAGTATACATTGTGTTGTTTACGTTGTAACGGATGCATTATCCGTACATGTAAAGCAGCAATGGATTACGAATTTCATATTGCTACGTTTTTAATAAAAAATCGTGTTCCGCAATTTGCACGACTTTTTTGGTCCTAAGGTACGAGTTATTAAGAATAAATGTATTTCTAAGAAACTACAAATATATAGTGAAATAATAGTTAATATATTGATCTGTCGTAAATTGATTATATTAAATACGTTGACGAAATACATAAATCTTCTTTAAGGACTTTCATAAAACCTGTCTAGTAGAAAAAACTCGCAAATCAATAAAATACTCGACAATACACCTCATCATTTTATACGGGAGTTATAATAGCATAATTTAATCATCATCAATCGCTTAATAAGGTGTAACATATCGCGTTGTGCGCATAACCCATTTTATAGCTAATTGTACACAAGTCACATACCGACCGACACTTGTCTATGATACATACAGCTGCAGAGCCTGACTGGCTGTTTATGGAATTTAAAACAAAAAAGTTTTCATTTTTTTTATGAGCGAGTACACTGGCCAGCTGTTCTCGCTTTTCTTTTTTCTCTTCTCCTGTTCCACGTTTTGGTTTTGTGAATGAAACCTATATTTGATGTAGGAATAATATTCTCGTTCGACGGTTGGCTGGCAAGGATAAATAAATAGCTCTGTAGACTGTAAAAAGTTGTAACTTTTAAACACATTACCAAATCTCAGCTCTAATTCTTACACATCGTTGCAAAAATTAGCACCAATAGAAAGCAATGTAACAAGACCATCATTTTTTTCACATAGAAACGAAATTTACAAGTCTTTCGAACGAAAAGTAATTTACGAACACAATCCATCAATACTGAACCATTTAGTCATCTTAGCAACAGTGTATCTTGAGACCTGGTTGCGCCTGCGCCGCTATTTCCGTACAAGGAGCGTCATTACCTCCCCTCCTTATGGTATGGTAAGGTAAGGACCAAGAAAAAACGGCCACTGTCATTGCCACAGCCTCGGATACGCTTCCATGCTCATAAGTGGAAATGAAATTTTTGAATTTCGATATGGCAACACCTTCGCGATATTTTAAGGTTTTTTTGAACATCTGTCTATAAGCTTTACTGTGTCATCTTGTT
Source organism: Ochropleura plecta (assembly GCA_905475445.1). Classification (NCBI taxonomy): domain Eukaryota; kingdom Metazoa; phylum Arthropoda; class Insecta; order Lepidoptera; family Noctuidae; genus Ochropleura; species Ochropleura plecta. The sequence goes on along the minus strand of FR997726.1, from coordinate 18,967,999 downwards.
GGACCTAAAAGGGTTAACAGCAATTTTAATGAAAATTCGAGATCAAAAGACAATCCACAATAAAGATGATTTGTTTTTTTTATTTGTGGTTAGGCTGGCAGTTGAGACAGCTGATAGCTGCCTGTATCTGCTGTTCTCTAATTATATTCTTCTTGCAATATGATACACATGTTTGTTTATTCGATTTTTAAACTCGTTCACATTTTGAGCTGAGTTTACATCTTCTGGGAGCATATTCCACGCTCAATGTTTACTTGCCAAATCAAAGCAGGATAAAACAGCGATATTCTTATTCGATTCAAAAGATGTAACAAATATAACCGCGTAATACCCAGTAATCTTAGAAAATTAAGTCCGTAAACGTTGACGGGCCTGTTGGTCTAGTGGTTAGTGGCCCTGACTGCTGAGCCGGAGGTCGTGGGTTCGATTCCCACCCAGGACAAACTTTGTGTGATGAGCATGATTGTTTGTTCTGTGTCTGGGTGTGATTTATCTATAATATGTATGTATTTATAAATTATATAAGTATGTATATCAGTTGTCTGGTTACCATAACACAAGCTCTGCTTAGCTTGGGATCAGATAGCCGTGTGTGAGTTGTCCCAAGATAAAAAAAAAAAAAAAAAAAAAACCCATAAGAAACCACAAAGTCGTATAAGCTGAATTTAATCACCGCGTATTAACCGAAAACACTTGTAAATTGAAAGACAATGACCAATTACTAGCGAACAACATGTAATGATACCTTACAAGCTTGTTGTAAGGATTCCTATAATTGGGCAGAGGGCTCCAACCATAGTGATTAATTTAATAGTAGGCTGTGTAAAGAGCAGTTGTTTTAGGTCTTCTAAGAAAATAACAGTCAATTCGGATATAAAATACTATATTACGGATTCTTGGTAGTCTTAATTTGTATGACACAGCCGATTTGCGATTCTAACTGTGATGATTACGTCGCCAATAATTTTGTATTTTATGGTATTCATTGAAAGCATCCTACTAATATTATAAATGCGAATGTTTGTGAGGATGGATGGTGGATGTTTGTTACTCTTTCACGTCAAAACGGCTGAACGGATCTTGATGAAATTTGGCACAGAGGTAGATTATAGTCCGGAATAACACATAGGATACTTTTTTTTTCGATATCACGCGGGCGAAGCCACGGGCGCCAGCTAGTAGTAAATAAGAATAAGTAAAGACTAAGTATACACAGTAACAATGCGCTTCTCTACAAAACAACACGCTAGGTCAAATATTTAGGACAGTAAAAGATTACAATCATCTTATTTATTACTTAGAAGCGCAATGATTCATTTAATGAAATAGAAGTGGAAATTAATAACATCCTTTACTCTAACGGGATAGTAATGAGGTACAAGTGTGGTTTTAGCACAAAATTAATGTACAATGACTCCCACACAAACCCAAATGTAACGATGACACGCTTGAGCCACAAATATTCGATGATACTCACTGGAGATTACTGTAATCAAATTTGGAACTTTTTTTTTTATTTGTCTTTGAATTTTAGCACCCATAGACTTTCTAATATAAATGATAGCATTTGCGAGATTGGTCTTTCTGCTTCCGTTAATGAACAATTAACATAACATAACATCACGCCTGGAATCACTGAAGAGTTGGGCAGAGGTGTACTATAATGATTTGATTGTGTATTTCAATAAAATGCGCATATAATACTTTTAGATTATAATTTAAATTATATTTTAAGTTACACGTCACACTGCTTGAATCAAACCTCTTCTAATGTTTTTTCCTAATTCTCTCTTTAAAACGACCTGAGTATTTGAACATTATGGTAAACCAGCCAGCATTGGTTAGGTTATAAAACCTCTTACAGTACCTAATAGCACTCCCACATTTCGGCGGCCATGTCACATGTAATAGCCCATGTAAGAGTCTATACTGTACTGGGGACAAATCCAGACTCCGTGGCTGCTACTGAGAAATCCCTGATGGAAAAATCCAATAACCCGACCTGGGAATTGATCCCAGAACGTCATGCTTATCCAGTCGCTCTTACGACCGCTCGACCAACGTGACAGCAATGTTTTAGCTGAAGACTATTTTTATTGAAAGCTGAAAATAACTAGTAGACCGATTTTCTTAATAATCCTTACTAATATTATAAAAGCGAAAGTGAGTTTGTTTGTTTGTTACCTCTTCTCGCTTTAATGGCTAAACCGGTTTTAATGAATTTTGGTACAGAGATAGTTGGGAACCAGGAGACGGACATAGGCTATTTTTTTTTTTTTAAAGTGGGATATGAGGGAGAACGAGGGAAGAAAAGGGAAAACTTAGCGTTGCTATTACAAATCAATCAGGCGCAAGAGCAAAAACTGCAGGTCTGCTTGGTGTGTTATACCGAATTTAACGCGAGCGAAGCCGCGGGCGAAAGCTAGTTCAAAAATAAATGGCAAGGCGTGTCACCAAATATGATACATGTAGTAAGCAACATGATGTCATCGTTATGTCAGAGTAATCAAGTATCCATGTCCTCTGAGGAACCTTGTTAAACCACTTCATAAGGCAGTCTGGCCGATTGAATACTTCTTCAAAGAACGCACAGATTAAATTACTTGTCTCGTAGGTAGTTAACCGCAAGTTAGATATAGCTTCCGATTCCAATGGTATGTGAATAGGAATCAAATTACTTTGACTACATATTGCCAAATACATAATTGCAGCCATTTTCTAACGAAATTGTATTAACTGTTTTCTAAATCTCTCAAGGATGCGCAACCGTTAAATAACGGTGATTTTGTAAAGAAATAGTTATTTTATTTACGGTTACCAATTTGTCAGTACTCGTTTTTGGTTTAATTCTAAGTCTAATTAATCCTTGTTGAGGTGGACACGCCAGCTTAACGCACACCACAAAATAAGCCAATCAGGGGCAAGAGAAATGACGCCATGCTTTTTAGTAATTGGATAGACGAAAGTTTTATGTGCATTATGATGGTGTCTTCAACTAAAAACTATAATTTATTTTTAAATGGATTAAATCATTAATGAAGCTCAGTCTACATCATTAACATTGGAATTTAATATCCATGTTACTTTTATATCTTATTTTGGGATCCGGTCTTAGAAATGTAAATCTTCATAAATTATTCATTAAAAAAGAAGTATAGCTCTAGTTGTATTTTTTACATAGAAATAATAAAAACATTAAAAGACCCGTTAATTGATTCGGAACATCGCAAAATAGAAACAGTTTGACACAACCCACATGGCTTCTAGTTTTGTATGTTTAGAAAAAAAAATACAATTGTCTAAACCACGCCTCGGATCAAGTATGATCATCTATTTATCGCTGTGACACTAAGTAAAGCCTGAGTCACACGGTGTGGGCGAAAAAACACGCGATTTTTTAATGGCGAAGTAACATCAATAATCCGGACATTATTTGTGCTTTACTACGAGAACTTAACGTCCTTGCTTCGCTCGTGTGCCCCTAAACGAGGTATTATACGATTAAATAACGTGAATCATCAAAAACGGGTGTAAACGATCAAGCTTGTGGTAAACCGTAATGACGACGGTCGGACTTTACAGTCAGTGACATTAATGGTATATCAGAATCATTTCTGATATCATTAATGTCTCTGACTTATCACTTCATAAAGATTTATTGCTGAACTTGATGGCATTTCTAAATAAAGATAGAATCATAGATGATTATTAATAAGCACACGTTAAACACATATGTCTGATGTTGAAAGATATACTACCAATTTATCTGTACAGGCGGGAAAACACAGAACTAAAAAAAAATTGTACCAAGTTTGACATAGATGTTTATTTTCTTGACAAGTAGCGCTACCTTGAACTGCACACCTAAAATAGTTATGCTATACAAATTTTGCTCTATACCTAACCTGATGTTGACTCATTTAATCTACAGACTAATGTCACTGTCAAATACGACGTAAGGAAGGTTTAGCTAAACAAATGCTTTAAATGAGAAGGTTCTTATAATATAATTATTATAACCACTGTTTTTTATAAGTAATTTGTAAAATAAACACGGAACTCTTAACTTAAGTAAAAACAAATTACACTTAATGACAAGACGCAACGATACATCACATTTAATGTTTGCAACATTTACAAGTTGACAGTTTTGAAACAAATTACGACAGTACAAAAGAGACATTATCGTTATCGCAATCTCACACTTAATCAGAAGTTTTATGAAATCTCATATTGTAATACATTTAAAAAAAAGTACACATTGACCGCACAATTCCTGGTATCGTACATAACATGAGGTGGGTAGGGAAGACCTAGAATAATTAAATTAAAGTCAATATAATTATGTCAAGCGTGAAATATCGGCTCATTAGCCCAGATTTGTAAAATTAGACTCGTGTGACCTAATGCAAAGACTACACAAACTGAACTTTTTAACAAGCCTAGTAAATTCATATTTCCTGTTGTACACACATTTGTAGAAACTCAATTATTTTACACATCACAACAGCAATAAAACCTTATTGCAATACAACCTTATCGGCCAATAAATACAACAGCATATCAAGATAAACTACACAATGTATAACATGCAATAAAGTCATACGTGATGAAACGTGTAATCAATTTTACGAGGACCAATACAGGGCAGGACCGAGGGCTACTCAGGTTTTCCCCTTTTACTTAAATGATACAGTCGGAAATCTCTCTCATAAATGAATATTCATTTAAATCTATTTATATTACTTATTGTCAATCTTAAACAAAATATAGAGTGTAGCATACCTTTGGAGCTTGCAACACTATTTACCATTAATTACCATCCCCATTGCAATTAAAAACAAAATGGCGCAGTTAGTTTTGATAAAGACTACGCGCCAAAAGAACCACGCAGCATTTACATTCCTTTTTCAAAACGGTAGTGACATTCAAGAACCATTGTTATTTAACAATCTAAAAAATACCGACCACACCTTTATTGCTAACACGATAAAGATGACAGTACCGCATGTTTTTATTCCATAACTGTAAAATTAAACCTTGTAAACAACATCATCCTAATACAACCGTTTTGAACTATTTATTATTTTATTAGTCATAAATGTTCGTCCATAGATTACATCGGTAATTCAAAAGAAATATGGCGTCAAATTATTATTAATTGAGTTGATTTGATTTATTTTATGATGATGACAACATGACGAAGTTAGTAAATGTCAGTGTCAGAGTGCGTATTTTTAAATTAATGTTTAGCTAGTAGGTAGGTATACGACTTAAGGAATACATATGAGCATGGTCAATGACTAATTCATAATTGGTTTTCATTTATGAGCACCAATAGCTAATTATATTATTTACAACACTTCTAACTATTACCCGTGTTTAGGATTAAAATTATCGTATAATATTATTTACAGTAAATTATATTACAAAATTATGTTTCTCAAAAAAATAAATTTAATTTGGCAATGACCATAATATTCCTACGAACTGAGAACATATTTAACAAAAACAGTTAATCTTATTTTCCTGTAAAATGTTGACTTTTCCGATTACCGACTTATTGCTTGGGGGCATCGGTATTGTAATTCCAACCAACAATGTCTTTACTTGAGGTATATTTCTCTACTTACCACCCATCTTTGAACACAATACGATGCAACCTTTTAGATTCCATTTACGAGCAGTAAATAAGATGCATCTAATTGATCGTAGGCAGCAATGCCACATTACTAGGTCTTAGGAACAATAAAATCCTACTTAAATTAACATTGAAGAGCTCAAGAACAGATCTTAAACATGATTTTGGTTGGATACTAACAGTGATGAAAAACACGTGGGTACGGGTTTTGAAAATGGAACTTAAACTAATTCTGGGTAACAAAATAATGGTGCTTTGTGTTTTAAATTTAGTATTAAAAAAAAAATAATGTGATAAATGTGATTAAATGTGATGTTTAGAGAAGACAGTTGGTTTTGTTTGTACTGAAACTTTACACCACCCCGCCCCGCTCCGCTTTTACTGTTTGGGCTTGTACTGTTTTTACTGTAGCATGGTGCGGGTGACATTAGTTAGTTAGATGAACCGTTCCTCTTGAATATGGAACGCGACGCTATCGCTTTAAAATTTAAACACATTGATGCTCTTGACTGTACAAGTAAACCACCTGTGACAATGATTCACTTTACTCGTAAAATTATCACCATTCACCTGCACTCGACATTCATTTCTTCCATAGGAAGAATGCTCATTAGCTCATTACTTAGTTAATGATTATACGCGATAGAAACGTGACATTGGTTAACTGTAACACGTGCGTTCACGTTATCAGTTACATGCACCGTTCATAGCGAACCTTTGTTTTTAAATGCAACACTTTTGTTATGCATATTAGTGTCATTTTTCAAAGAAATTGTTCATTTCTAAGCAAACTTACTTTATGTTTTGAAAGACGATCTTTTTTTATGTTCGTTGAGGTGTTGATTCATAAAAAAGTAGCTTGTTATATAGAACCCATATCAGTTACAAAGCCTGGCAACAAAAACTAAATAGTTAATCGCAACGGCATCTTCAAACATGCCTATTCCAATTAATACCAACGATGTACTTCCTCATAGCTTCAACGAGATACATCTCTGAAGGGAATCCGAAACATTTCTTATCGCGTCCGATCAATTAAGTTAATCGACAGCCTACATCATGCCTACACTCGACTCGCTCCCTCGGTGTAGTCCGTCAAACCGCTCAGTACAGCACCGCGAGCCGCGAAGCCTACACACGCGCGTATCCGAACAAGGCAAACGTCAAACTTGGCGCGCTTTTTTATATTATATTTTTAAAAACATAGTTGCTACTCAAACAGCCTAAAATGTCAGCGGACGTGTTGAGTGAAGACCTTAAATCTCGACTACATTTAACAACAAAAACAGTTGGACAAGAAAGGATACGACGGGCGCGGGAAAATAATGAAGATGTCGCGATTCTGTCTATGTTCCTTCCGAATGCAACCGCTGAAAGAGAAAATAAGAAGTTTTGTTGTGCGTTAAGGGATCAGTGCCTGCTCGGTGACTCAAGGAAAACAATCGCAGGTGTTTATTATGCGTTATTAATTTTCTTCTACACTCTTTGTAGAGTAGCGGATTATTCTGTAAGTTATGCCTCTGACTTTGTAGATTAAATCTTGATGTCTTCACGTTGACGTGATTGGATGTTAATATCTTATAATCTAAGTGTTTAGTATAATCTTCACGGAAGAAAACCTCAAGATCAAGTGCTTATGGCTTTTCCCCGACGATAACAAGTAGTTCAAAGATAAACTGGTTTTGGAACTATAGATAATAATATTAATAATGAAGAATTGAAATAGAAATATCCATGAATAAGTAATTACGAAAGCCGTACTTTCTACCTAACTGGTTTTCTCAATTATAACAGGTTTAAGGCGCCATGTCGGTCTAGAGTGCTGAGACTGACGTCCTACTAAGCCTAGTATCAAGAAATGTTTGTGTAGTAATTAGTAATTCTTTACACTATTCATTGGTGAACTGGGGCAGAGACAAGTTAAAATCAGCAAGACATTTCAGTCTATTTTATTTATTCACTTACAATCGCAGAGTAAAAACATATAACTGAAGGATAAATGATTTTGGTCCTTTGGTAGGCTTTGGTTATAACTTTTCAAATGGCCATAGTAAATAGACAAATATCTTTATGAGGCAATCTTGTAAAACTAGCTTTAAATTACAATGATGCTTCTAAAATCCGCGACTCGAATTTTAAAACTTAAAACGATGCTATCGCAGCTTTATGTGTGTCGTGAACCAGTATGATAATAAAATTTAAATATAAAAGCTTGTGGTAAAATGAGAATGCAGAAATTCTTCTGTGAAATAACGTTTCTAACATTCTTAGGTTTTTGCTTGCAAACTATAAATAAATGGTTTTGTCTATAATTCTAGACATATTTTTTGCTCCATCTTGCTAGCAATTCGTGACAGCAATAACTACTATTATTAGAGAAGTTTACCCATTTTGTTGTTTTCGACAAAAACTCATACGTTTGGTACGTTTTTATGTCTTAATCGAAATAGTATGTAAAAAAATATGTTTCATTAGTTTCTGCCGAAAACAGTAGGTACCTTCCTTTTATCCTTAAGGTCAACAGCTGTAACTTTTATTTGTCGCCCACTCAAGAAAAAAGACCCTTTTATTCTTTCGCTTCAAATACTTTCATCAAAAACAGGTTAATTTACATTTATTCATAAAAATAGGCCTAAATTCGAGACACCATAACCATTACGTACTTCATTCATTTATTAATTGAATGAACAATGAGCGACGCTTATCTTTTCATTCAATTAATCTCCCCATTAAATGGAGGTCAGGTCTTAATTCATTTAAACGCACGTTCATATGTTTGCTAAGTAAATGGTTATGGTAGGTAAACGTTTTTGGTCATGTGTAATTTGTAAAACAGCAGTGTGTACTTACTTATATAATTAGCGACTACTTATACGGTGTGTATTTCGACGTATTTTTAATTGGTAAGAACTTACAATACAAGCATCTTAACAGCTAATTAAATTACGGTTCATAGAACGCGGGAAATTGAAAAAAAGAACACTTTTTTCTTAAAATGAGCTCTAGTCATAGACATTTTAGTGCAGTTTTTCGTACAGGCACACAAATTATTACCTCATTTTAAGGAACACAAATGGAAGGTGTGAATTTATAATATTTAAGTTGGTCAAACGTAGATCATGCTCTTCTCGGACCGCTGTAATTTATCGTTGGCGGGAGTTCTTTTAAGTTTTTCTTAATGCATGTTTGCACAGTAAAAGTCAATATTCGGTCAGATTTCAACCTTCACCTTAATTTGTGGTCCAATGATGATATGCCCTTTTAAAGAGGTTTTACGGCATGACACTTACGTTTACGGCAAAACAAGATAAATATTATGCTTTAAGTATTTATATTACGATTTTTTTATGTAGGCAAACGATACTATGTAAACTTACTTTGAATTAAAATAAATAAGTTAGCATCTCATTCTCTTGCTTTGGTTAGGCGGTCATCTAAAGACTAGACACGGCGATTCTAGTATTACAATGGCCTCACTTTGTTTAGATTTTCAAAGCATTAGATATCCGTATAAACTGGTTTTGTATAACTGGATTTGTCGCCGTGCGGACGGTTTTTCAGCATAATAGCGTCTCTAAGTTATTTACACACAGAATAATCCAAGGTGCAATGTTTTTAAAAACACGCCATGATAGGCACATAAAGCTGATACTCCTTCGGATGTCGACGATTAAAAAGTAGTCGGACTGTTAACCATACAGACCATTTTTACGACTTATTACAGTTTATGTTAATGCAGACATCAAAGTATCGTGGGGAAATAAAAGTTTATTCATAGACAAGCAAATGGATTCCGATATCGACCTAATTTCTTAGGAGCAACGTTTTATTGAACGGTAATCAATTACAGAGTTTAAAAAGCATTATTGTCGCTGTTGAAATATTTATTTAAATGAATTAATTTAAAAGAATGCGTTCTATTTGTGAAAAAGGACAATGTTAATGTTAGGTTCTAAAATTTAGTAGGATAGTTTTATATTTGCGTTCAAAATCTCCATTCAACATCGATTTATTTACAGCGCACAAACAAAGCTTTTACATAAACATCGCGAAAAAATACAAATTACCCGCATTTACATGAAAAACAACTGAACTTAGTCGAGTTTAACAAGTCGGAAACTGAAACGGTCCCTTATAATTCCGTAATATCCGTCTACGAAAAAAAATACTCTATGCCCAGGCATTGGAGCCCGAAAATACTGAATACGCATTCTCGAACGAAGTTTTAGCGAGAATCTCGATAAAGAGAACTTTTCTCAAACAGCTTTACTTTTTAAATCAAGATTTACAAACCTCGATCCAGAATAAGGCACTCAGACGTTGAACACTGCATTACGCGAAACATAAACACGTAACTTTACAGCCATGTTTTTTTTTAAAGCGACGTAGTTCTGCGTTCGCTTTTAAAAAGGAAGGGAAACGGAAATGTACGGGAGCTTTTTTTTGCTTTATGCATATGTAAGGTAAATAAGGGCGCTTCACGCTTTCCGTGAGGTAGGTTGTACCTAATTACAATAAATAAGTACCAAAATGGAGGTTCTTAATTTCTTTTATAGCAAGTAAAGCTGGTAAATTAATTGCTCCTAATGGTCCTATATACAAGTACTAGCTTTTGCTCGCGGCTTCGCTTTAAATTCGGGGTAACACATTTCCCCTTTCCTGATTTTCAGGTACCTGCTACCTGCAGTTTTTGCCCTTGCGCCTTATTGATTTGTAATAGCAACGCTAAGTTTTCCCTTTTCTTCCCTTTTTACCTCCCTCACATCCCACTTTTTTTTTTTTAAAAAAAGCCTATGTCCGTCTCCTGGTTCCCAACTATCTCTGTACCAAAAATTATCAAAATCGGTTTAGCCATTAAAGCGTGAAGAGGTAACAAACAAACAAACTCACTTTCGCATTTATAACATTAAGTCTAGTAAGGATGTTGACTTACTAATTGAAATAAAGCAATATGGCATCATAGTAACTCGACTGGTACCTATATAGAACCGATCCAATAACCTCCGAGGTGGGTGAAGGACTTTTTAATAGACAAAACTCCTTGCATTGTCTATGACATGCGATATTTTCTTGCAGTTCGTTTCTGTTCACATCCACCTGTACCTAAGAGGTATTTTTAACCATAAATCTTATCGATACGTTTCGGATAAAGACTGGTGTAACAAATCGTTACTAATTAAAGTTTAACCAAAGATAGGTAGATTGATGTATGTTTTTCTTCTTTTATAATGTTAATTTTGTCGTTCTTATAAAGGACTTACGTCATTAGTTATTGATTACAAACCCACACCCACTTGTGCAATTATAAATTGTTATATTCAATTTCAATCTAACCATGACACTTCATTTATTTATGATTTAACTTGATATTTATTAAAATCAAATGTTTCCAAATGATAATATTTTTAAATTTAACAAGATCAAGGTAAGCCGGAGATACCATAAATTCTATTTTATTGACAGCCACTAAGCGTGGGATTTGATTGTCAAGTTTAAACTTGGAAGACCAAAACACGCCATTTAAGGAATAATATAACATCGTTTGATTTTCCAAATAAACATTTTATTTTATGTCTTTATAGAAATAACGGAGTTTGGGATCCAAAAATTTGCAAGTCAATTGGTTTACCAGAAGGGGGCTATAGGCTGACGGATTTACCACTGGCTTTAAATAGCTGTTGCTCATGAAAACTCTGTCAAACAAAAAACAAAGAAAATGATCATAAACGACATTTTTTTTTATTGTACCCAGCTTTTTACTTACATAATAAACTAGGCTGTTTAATACAGAGCCATTTACGGCAATAACAATATGTGACCTAAATGCTTAACACTCCTTATAATTTGTCTGAACGATAATATCCATATTACGCACGTTTATTTTTATTTTACTGTCCAAAAATTTATGAGTAATATATAAAAAATCGCATAGGTCAAGGGTTTTAATTGAATCGTGTAGTGATTACGTAACTTATTATGTTATTTTTAAACGATTTGAGTCATTCTGATGTGATTTAAGTGATTCAATAAAGACAATTAAAATTCGTAAACATTTAATAATATACGAAGTACAAACTACTATACAAACGTACTTACTACTTCCATGACTTTAAATAGAAGGCCTTTCATAGACCATACAGTACCTTGAATCTCGGTGGAAACGCAACTGAATCCCAGAACGAGTCGGTAGAGATACATACTTACTACGTTAGTTAATTTACAACCTGTTTCCTGGTTTTTTTTTTTTTTTTTTTTTTTTATTATTGATAGGCTCGCGTTTGACCACTATCTCACCTGATGGTAAGTGATGATGTGGTCGACGATGAAGCACGCTTACCTAGAAATAACCTATTCACTCTTGACTTGAAGACCCCCAGGTTATAGCTATCGGGAAATACAGACTCGGGCAGGGAATTCCACTCCTTAGCAGTACGCACAATGAAAGTATTCCCAAACCGTTTAGTGCGTGTGGGTGGGATGTCTACCATGTAACGGTGGCGCATCGCCGTACGTCTTGTAGTCCGATGATGGAACGGGCTTGGCGGAATTAGGCTGTGCAATTCCATCGCACACTCTCCGAAATGTAACCGATAGAAAACCGAAAGGCTGGCAACGCGTCGACGATGCTCCAGGCTCTGGAGCTTTGACTCGACTAGCGCGTCGTTGCCGATGAGCCTCTTGGCTCGTTTCTCTATAGACTCTAGCGCTTCAAGCTGGTATTTGGCGGATCCGTCCCAGAGATGAGAACAGTACTCCATACACGATCGAACTTGCGCTTGATATAAGTTCAGCAGCTGTTCCGGTGTGAAATACTGTCTCACCTTTGCTAGGATACCTAACTTCTTAGCAGCCAGTTTAGCCTTAGCCTCGATGAACGGACCAAAATTGAGGGTAGATGTAAGCGTTACACCAAGAAGCTCAATATGGTCGGTAATTGGCACGGTTACATCACGAAAAGAAGGAGCAGGTTGAAATTCACTCCTCTTTGCGGAGAACAGACACGCCTGAGTTTTAGCAGCATTGAACTTGACCAAGTTGGCATCTCCCCAATCGGAGACAGCCCTCAAGGACAAGCTCAACCGCTCAACCATGGCCTCGCGAAGAGACTGGATCTGAGACCCACTAGCCCTTGCGTTGGACGTATATCTCTCAGCAACAGTGCTGTCGTCTGCATATCCAAAGGTGCCGGGCACTAGCAGACTATTAATGTGCAGCAAAAATAAAGTTGCTGAGAGAACCGACCCCTGAGGGACCCCAGCATTAATAGCCAATTGGTCAGACGAGCAGCCATCTATGACCACTCGAATGGACCGATCCCTCAGGAAGTCCGCAACCCAAGTACAAAAACCAGCAGGCAGACCGAAAGAAGGAAGCTTTTTAATAAGGCTTTCATGCCACACCCTGTCGAAGGCCTTAGAGATGTCAAGGGAAACGGCAAGCGCTTCCCCATGCTTCTCCATGGCCTCACTCCAAATGTGAATGGCATACGCTAAAAGATCCCCAGTGGACCGGTTTCGGCGAAAGCCGTATTGTCGGTCACTGAGGATGTCATTGGCTTCTAGGTATGCCAGGAGTTTACCATTCAGTACGCGCTCCATAGTCTTACAGAGTATGGACGTGACTGAAATGGGCCTGTAGTTGGCTGGGTCAGCTCGACTGCCCTTTTTGGGCACGGGCTGCACGTTAGCTTGCTTCCAAGCTTTCGGTACTTTTCCAGTCTCAAACGAGAGGCGAAACAGGCGTGTCAAGATTGGAGACAATTCAGGCGCGCACGTTCTAAGTACAATTGCCGGAATCCCGTCGGGACCACTAGCTTTGTTCACGTCAAGATTACGCAGCACCCTACGGACGTCCTTCTGATGGATGCGAATGTCCGACATACTCGTCTCGCATCCAGCAGGAGAGGCCGGGGGGCTTGCGTCGCCGCTGTCAAGACGTGAAGATTCCGCAAAAAGAGCGGCAAATAAATTTGCTTTCTCTTCAGCGGAGTGGGCCAGTGACCCGTCGGGTTTAAGCAGTGGCGGAAGTGAGGGGCGACAGAAGTTAGATTCGACCGACTTAGCCAGGGACCAGAACGCTTTACTACCAGCCGGGTATGAAGCAAGTTTGTTCCCAATTCGGCTAACGTGGTCGAACCGAGCTTTCCGCAACACCTTCTTGCAGGACTTGGCAGCCCTATTGAAGGCTCTCTTCTTCTGACCTACATCATTTGCTTTGCAGTTTCGAGCATCGTCCCAGGCCAGGTACGCCTCATGTTTAAGCGCTTCAGCGCGATTACACTCGGCGCCGAACCATGGTCGAGCTTCGCTGGACATCGTTAGGTCAGAGAATGGAATGTAGTACTCCATCCCCTGTCGTAAAACGTCCGTCACAGCGTCTGCGCACGTCGAAGGGTCAGTTGAAGAAAAGCAAGAAGGCTGCCAAGGATAACATGCGAAGAAAGATCGCATCCCATCCCAATCTGCTGACTTGTATCGCCAAACCCGCCGAGTGCCTTTAACACTGGGATCGGGCGGGGAGTAGACAGACACAGATTTCACCAGACAGTGGTCGGAACTACCTAATGGTGATGATATTTCAACCGAGTAGCGGTCTGGATCCGTAGTCAGCAGAAGGTCCAAGCAATTGGCAGTGTGCGATTCAACATCCGGCACCCTTGTAGCTCCCTGGACCAGCTGGGTGAGATTTAACGCTAGCGCTAGCTTGTGCGTCTCTCGGCCAGCATGGTCTGTGCACTGGTATGGGAAAAGCCACTCCTGGTGGTGGGCATTAAAATCCCCCAGTAACACAAACTGAGCCGAGGGGTACCGCTGCTGAGCTGCATCCGCCGCCTCACTAAGGTACTGTGTAAGCCTGGTTGTCTCCTGGTCACCGCTATGCGAGCGGTAGACACAGGCATAAATAATGGGTAAGAGAGGTACGACACGTCTGACGGACATCCGATCTGCGTCTCCGAAAGAAATAGGAGTGCTGGCTTCTCAGTCTCGAGGTGGTGGTGGACTGCGACGAGATTTGAGTGCAGACCTCGAATATTGCTGAGGTGCACTTTAAGAGAGAGGGAGTGCAGCCGCTGTTTAAACTTTTTCCTATTTCTTTTTCTTAGCATTTTTATTGTGAGAGTGAAGGAAGGGGAGGAGAAGGAAGTGAAATGAGGCTCCACGCTGCTAACCTTCAGGCACACACTGGACGGATGGTATCGACTGGGGGACTAGCCTGGAGACTGCGGGGACGCCCGAGCCCCCCCGGGAATGTCCATCGGGCCCTCTCATCTGGTCGCCAACCAGCACGATGGTGCATTCCGGGATTTTTCGACAGTTGGTAGGGCAGCCTTTCGTGTGTGGCTAGCACACTACTTGGGCCCCCAACTACCTGCGGTCGGCCAGCGGCGCACCGTGCCTCGGATCCCGCTACCCTCCGCGACTAGTCTCCCGATACATCCGTACCAGTGTGAGTCAGATTGGTCTGCCTGCAGTGGAGCAACTATTTCGACCCAACTCCCCAATAGGCTACACCGGGCATCGTAACGGAACACGGCTAGGCCGTTTGGCGGCACGTCTTTGCCCGGTGGGTGGTCGCAAGCCTGCGGTCGAAACCTACCACCAGTTGTGTCACCTGATTAGCACCACCCGGGGACCACGTGTAGGGATTCATTAAAGGGTACTTTCCTACGGACGCGGGTGACTCGGCCCCCAAACTGGTTCCATACGACTGTTTATTTAGGCTAGGGACACCTGAACTATCCTCGCCTTTGTATCTAATTACTGAACTAACGAAGTAAATTTACATACACACACACACACATACTGACTGACTTAGAATAGGTTTTATTTTTCCTTTTGGGAAAATTTAGCTTGACACTTCTTTTTCATTCAATAAGGGAATTAGAGCTGACACTTTTCCGACTCGTCAATTTACGCCTATAAAATGATTTGTTGAATTAAGAACTGAGGAAGACGGTTTAGAGCTGTCAAACTTAGATACCTACCTAAACTACTTAGTTATCTTTTTGGTTGGGATTTTTGGGGATGTCAGATACGAATTTTTATTTCTATGTTTTAGCTACATTTTCCTGTTTTCTGGGTTTATTTTCGCTTCAATAAGTAAAAAGGTTTATTGTAGTCCGTTTCCTTTTTCAAAATACAACAATCCTTCAACTCACATTAGCCCACTTTCATTCAACCTTAAGTCACAATTCAAGGTCCAGAATTTCTCGAAGCCAATTAAACTAACAAATGACGTCATAATTCAGCAAAAACACAAAAATACACCTTGTGTAAACGGTTTAAGGTCGTAAATGAGTTCTTGATGCTGACAGTGATGCATTACATCTGTATATGGATGTAGGAACAGATGGTGGATCACCATGACCTTCGGGCCCCTTATCTCGTTGGTTTTAACCTCATAAGTCATGTAATGGACAGTCAATGTCTGATAGACAAACCTCCATTCATTAAACTACACGTGCAATGCACATTATGCCTAATACTAAATACAGACAGTTGGATACAATTTAAATAAATTGCAAAGGAAATCGAGACAGACGCTGTCTATTTATAAGTAGGAGAAAGTGCCATTAAATTGATGCATTAGTCTGCAGTTTATTAATTGAAATGAATATAATTTAATCAATGCATTTTTTAAATAAAATGGCACAACTCACCTACAACTCGTTAGTGCAAACTTCCGTTTGACATCTGTCAGTCGTTCATTTGTAAAAAGAACACAAGTTTCGAACAATATGGCAAACCTCCTTGCAATAAATCGCGATAGATTGTTTTCTATCGAGGTTCATAACTGTATGCGGAAATAAGTGAGCGTGTGCGTAAAACAAGGTACCCTTCAGTTTTATAGTGTGAGCCTCGTGGCTACGTGGGGCGAACCTTGTTTACAACTAGTCAATCGAACAGTTTGGTTTACGACGTCAAAGTTCAAGGGTAGGCTCACGAGGATTTTAGGATTGCCTGTCATAATTCGAAAACAGAACTGTTCTAGACATTGAAAAAAGAACTGTCTTGCAATTTTACAGCACTTTACTTTAGTAAAGACAATTGATTTATCAAAAGCTGCATATTACAGGAACTAAGCATTCGTTCGTAATGTTTGAGTTCACGTCAGTATAAACAGTAAAGTACCAAATCAAATTATAACTAGGTCACAATTTACCATTTTCAAAGTAAATAAGAAAACTAAATACCAACCATCGACAATGGCACGAAATTCTCTTATCAGATTTAGCGTCACGTGCATCACATGTGCACGCAACACACGCTCACACACGTGCATAATCAATTTAGGGAACTGCAAAATGGCGCCCGTCACCATTTTCTGCGGGAAATTTGTTTGTTCCGTTTTGCATGCTAGGAATTTCATTCCGTAATTTACGACAACGATAAAATGAGAAA
The DNA here is from genome assembly GCA_905475445.1 of Ochropleura plecta. Taxonomy (NCBI): domain Eukaryota; kingdom Metazoa; phylum Arthropoda; class Insecta; order Lepidoptera; family Noctuidae; genus Ochropleura; species Ochropleura plecta. Next base: position 18,950,956 of record FR997726.1, on the reverse strand, counting down.
TGGAGGTATTATTTCAATTTTACTATTACCAATTGTATTATCATTTTCGATTACCTATTTAATGTTTCTCGAAGAAAGGTACCGATTTCGTCTTCGTTAAATGTGATTTGTTTTTCTTTTAGTAAATGGATTCGACGTTATTGTCATTGCATTGAGTTGCCTACCTTTATATCAAGGGACAAAGGGATTGAATCCAATTTCGCAGAAAATGATACAATTTCCATCAATAGAACATATTTCTGAACTAACTATCCTTGTTGTAAGTATGTTACCGGCTTTGTAACAAGCTCGTAACATACTTGCAACAAGGATGTTTAAGTTATAACTTTATTTATAACTAGAGTCTAAAGGCATCTGCATGTGCCTTATATAAAAATAACATTGACATTCCAGCCAGAAAAATTACAAAGCCCTTATGACATGTCAATCGAGATCTCAGTACACAATAGTGTGTAAATTACCATTAGTCATATCGCATTACCATGGCAAAACAAATCAGGAGGACGCTGTTAAAATAATCGATTTTGCGGTTGAAATAAAATATGTTATTGTAAAAGCATAAAGTTTAAAATCGAACGGCACTTTTCATGGGAATTACGTCAGTTTAGAGGTTGAATTGAGAATTGTTGTAGAAAAAAAAATATCACGTGTTACGGTAAAAGTTTTCCGAGAAAACATGAATGTCACGTGTTATTTCAAGAAAAAGAAATCTTGCAAAGGAAAAGGTTAAAGTCGTAGTTGACTTGATGTTGATTTTTATAAATGCGATAAAGAACAGCCTACTTTACTTAATTTAGTGCTTCACTGGATAAAAGTTTCAAGTAATAAAGAAAATACCTTTCTTTCATTTTATACAGTTTATGAATACTCGAACAAGCTTTACAGTGGAAGTTAATAGCGCTACAAATTTAATTAATGAAATTCTCTTTTTTATTTCGCTTATTCGCGAGCAATAAAAAAATTGTTCACGAATTTTAAGGCCGGCGAAAATGTCTGACGAATTTCCTAGCAAAATCGATCAGACTGGCCGATATTATGGGGTTATAAATAATACTTTTACTACATGCCGTAATAAGCTTCGGTTTTGTTAATATTAGCCCGTCCCACACTGACCGGCTGACATCACCCCGGCCTTCATAACTCATTCGTGTTTGATCTTAACTTCGCTAATAACTTGGACAAACGATGCCCCGACAATGCATCATAACGTAATCATTCGCTGTGAATGCATGACAATACTCGTTCTGTTATAGTAAATATTATGCAAATTTACAACTCGGTCATCTGTTACAGAATGCTAACAAGATGATGCTGGACTGTTTTTTTTTACTGACAGTGTATGTCGTGTATTTTTTAAAATATCTTTTAAACACATTAGTCATGTTCTCATACGAGATCTGTTGCTAGGAGGTTGCTAAAACGCTAGCAAGTGACGATTTTTTTTAAACAGAATGTTGCCCCACACTAGCAATTTCTCCTGGATCTTGGGTGCGTTCAAACATTTAAACTCACATACACAAACAGCTAGACCCGGAACAACTATCTGTAGGCCATACAAATATTTGTTCCGTGCGGGAATCGAACCGGCGACACGCAGCGCGACAGTCGATCGCTCAGCCACTGCATCAACAAATTTCCGAGTCTCTCGATATGAGATCCTAAACTCAATTCAGCTTTTGAGTCTTAATTTCCAGTTACAAAAATGAGGTCAGACACAAAACTTAACGGTCGCCATTCCTTTTCGACCAGTATCCGACAGATATCCGCTTAAAGCTACGCAGATTGAAACAACATTAATATTTAGCGTATCCTCATCCCACGCTCGAGAAACGGAGCAAACAACTTTCTCGGTGCCACTTAGAGCTAATGACTAACGAGTTTCATTAATTACTGATGCATTGGCGCTCCCACCGGGGATATGATAAATAGAACTGTCGTAAAGATAGAACTTGGCCGTTTTATTAGTTTGACTGGTTTGTTTTTAAGAAAGCCACCAAGCCTTTAGTGTAAGAGCTTATAAAGTGTTCGTGCATCTATAAACACTGGATGCAGAAACGAAAAAAACGGTACTTGTTGTCTCCCCAGCAAAAACACTAGGAAATAGTATCAATATTTTGTGTACTGTCTTATGTCATTTTTGACGTTTTAAATGTCAATCCAATATTAAGAAATAACTTTTCATTTTTAGGGTTCCGTAGTCAACTAGGAACCCTTATAGTTTCGCCATGTCTGTCTGTCCGTCCGTCCGTCCGTCCGTCCTCGCTTAATCTCTGTGACCGTTAGCACTAGAAAGCTGAAATTTGGTACCAATATGTATATCAATCACGCCGACAAAGTGGTAAAATAAAAATTGGAAAAAAATGTTTTATTAGGGTAGCCACCCTATATGTAAAGTGGGAAGTGTTTTTTTTTTAATTTCAACCCTAACGTGTGATATATTGTTGGAAAGGTATTTAAAAATGAATAGGGGTTTACTAAAATCATTTTTTGATAATGTCAATAATTTCGGAAATAATCGCTCCAAAAGTAAAAAACAAGGTGTGTCCCCCCCTCTAACTTTTGAACCATAAGTTTAGAAAATATGAAAAAAATCTGAAAAGTAGAACTTTATAAGGACTTTCTAGGAAAATCATTTTGAACTTGATTGACACAAGTCACCACCTTTAAACTCATAAGTGGGAACACTTATTGTGACGAACGGGAAACTACGGAACCCTACACTGAGCGTGGCCCGACACGCTCTTGGACGGTTTTTAATGTAGTTTTCTATAATAGCGTTCCAGTCTCACCATTATCGGATGAGGCAAGAACACTTTTCCATATTATTATGGGTAGATTTATAGTATACTTTGATTAAATAATTTGTATAGAATCATCGGGATGACATGACATATTCTCTGTAGTCTTGTATGGTAGATTTCAAAAACCCTACAAGGGTACTGAAATAGCCGCTTTAGCAGAATTATTATAGAAGAATAATGTGAATCTAGTCCTATAAATCATTAGGAATTTTAATAAGCGTTGCCTACGCCGGTGTACCCCCTGGTTAACTGTAACAATTTGCAAATGAAATAGCCTAGTTATGACTGTCCGATAGCTCTAGTGGGCGTAAGGGCCCTTTCACTGAGAACAATGGAAAAGTGGAACAGTTTAACTGTATTGTGTGTTCGCAGCTTTATTATTTATGGTTATGTTGATGCATCTCTATCTGTAGACACTATGGTAATAGACTTTATGATTAGGTACTGTATATTTGAATCATGATAAGATTAATTTAGGAACGACATGATGATTAATGAAATGTTGTTGTGACAAATTTAAAACAAAGTTCTTAGAGAGACCAAAAAACATTACAAATTAAACCTTATGACAAATTTAGTATTTGAAAGAAATTTCCAATTTTAACACAACTGCGCACAACCTTTTTTGAAAAAAAACAAAAATAGGTCACAATTTTTTCAAACCACCACAGACAAGAAAGTTTATTGAAGAAAAGAAAAATAGTTTTGAAAACAGAACAATTCACTAGAGACAAGACAGTAAATATCAAACCATAAACGAACAAAAGCGCGAGAGAAACGAACCTCATATTGCAACGATTCCCAAAATCGATATGAAATACGATAACTGGCGGGTTCAGAGACCCCTGAGCTGCAGATGTAACCGAAGACTAGTCACGAACCACAATGCTTTAGTTTCCGACAGTTCGACTCTTCTGACACGCGATATTTTAACTTTAAACATACTTTGTCTATACTGATAAGTCGACTACTAGCCAATTTCTCACACTTTGCTTGCAAAATGGAAGATTTTCAAAATTAAAGGTAAAGAAAATTATGTTTCATAAAATAATATGCTTAATGAATTTATTCAATTGTAAATTAAAATTCTTAATAATATGGCCAGCAGAGGCTGGAAAAGTTGCCTCAGGCGGAAAAACAATTTGCATTTAGAATCATTTACGCTGAAATTGTGTCGCATTATTTTTAAAACCTTTTTAAACGTATTACACGAACTCCCATTTCGATATTGTCATAGACAATTATAAATCACTGATAGGAAAGTTTTCCCATTAGAACCGCGTCTAATGATTAACACTAAATGTGCGTTTTGTTCGCTGATGGCTGTGGATAACGTAAACTTAGACAGTTTAAAAGCATCCAACATTTATTGCTTAAAGTTTCCATTTATTTTCATAGATTGGGTTTTCGTGGAAGAAATGTATTTGGCCTGTAACATTAAAGTTGTCTCGAGTAAAAGTGACGGCACAGTGGCTGAACGATCGACTGCTGCGCTGCGTGTCGCGAGTTCGATCCCCACACGGAACAAATATTTGTATGACCTACAGGTAGTTGTTTCGGGTCTGGCTGTTTGTGTATGTGAGTTTAAATAGTTGTAAATGCACCCACGATTTCATCATTTTTTAATAAATTAAGTAATATAATTTGGATCACTTTGAAAAATAAAACTAGACAGGTTTTTAAATCTTAATTATTTAAAACCGTCGGTAAGATCCCTTTTCTAAATCATGACAGTGCATCATAAATCAAATATTCACAAATTGAACCGTGTAAAATCGCTTTGTGATTGCTAGGTGCATGTTGCGTGCATCAGTCAAATATCCCATGGTTTCAATGTCAATTGCAAACGTCAAGGACATCATTTCACGTCCAAACACGCGATCATTGCACGTTTACGACATAATAAAATATGTACCTAACGCGTTTAAACAAACGAAACATAAAACTAAAAATATTGTCTTTGAAAAAACGGAAAAGTTTTTACTTTTTTCACATTCAACACCACATCACCACCTTCACATCTCAAATATCGACAGCTGGCTGTTTAATTTAATTGACGTCTGCCAATGAACATGTACCTTTAAAAAGTTTTCGAAGTCTTCGAAGTTCAAATTGATATATAGGTATATATGGAACAATACGACAGTTCTGAATTCAAACTGAAGGAATTAACTAACTGAAAGGTATCTCTAGAAAGTTTTCAAAGGCATTAATATTAAATCGCCTGTGCCTTTTGAAAGGATCCTTCCACCCATTATAATAGTTATAAAGCTAGAGATTGCAGTGATTAAAATAATGGATCGCAAATTAGATAGAAATTATTCTGAAAAGACGAATTGTGTCTTTAATCACCATGGTAAGGAATCAGGGTATATTTATTTTGCCCAGATATAAATACTTTAAAAAATACCGTCAGTGACTACAAAATAAATGCATTGTATTGTTTATGATCTACATAATTTTTAATCTGAGTTAATATTCGGATAGCGTTTCTGCACGCAAAAACCTAGCTCTTCAATGTAGTCTACTTAATGCTTTCTTAACATTTAATTTCCTCAATAAATTAGATATAAGTATGAAAGATCTTAACCATTTTCTACTTTTTTTCTTGTATTTTTCAAAACAATAAAAAGGTCTATATGCTTCTCTCGCTACATACACCATAATTCTTTGACCCGACTTTAACCGGCTTAACTATGTATTTAGCGAACTACTTACGTATGTTTAGCCATCAATATGCTAATTTTCAACCATCAACAACATAATTAAAGGCTGTTAAAATTACTTTCCTCTTTAATTATATATCTCTCATAAAAGTTATGGCATCGTTATTACCTTGTATAAAATAATGATTAATTTGGAGTTATGGGCTGTTACAAACTTATATTTATTAAAGATGCTGATATATTATTAAATGTAAACATAATATTTTGTATTTATCTGTGTTTTTTTTTAAAGAAATATGTAAAAATATATTTTTAAATAAGTATAAATTAATAAATGGAATAATAATGTTCTTTATATTTAAAACTGCGTGAATTTAGATACTTATCTACATTCTGCCGATGTTTTTAGGCTGCGCAGGCAATAATTGAACCATTATGGTGCTACCAAGTTTTCCGAATACAAATTGCAGTAATTATTAAAAAAGTTCAAGCTTCCACGAAAAATAACATTCCAAGGCCTCCTTATTTATTTAACACGAAGACAGAGATAGCCCTTAAATAAAAAAAAAACTTTCTCCATTCCACTTTTAAAATTTTCCCTCCATAAAGAATCAAAGCGACGATGTTGACATTCCGAACTGTCATTTCCGTAACATGTCAACCTTGGACTGTAGCGTTGCAAGGACAGACCCATCACTATATTGAAATCGAATGGTTCCTGAAATGACATTGTGATCGTGAGATCGCATGATAATGTACCATGTGAATATATAACCTACATCCAATAGGAAAAGGTAGTGAGAATTGAGGTTAGACATGTTATTTGTAACGAATTTGTCAATCAATGGGACACATCGCCTATTGAGTAACGTGGAAAATACTAAGGGACGAGAATTTGGCATTTTTAGTTGGGCCATTGAACTGGCTAAATACTTTCTGGCTCTGTACCAAAAATATCACGTTGTAATTGATTGAGTGATAGACATGTTGTCACCAAAAATCTGACCTTTTAATTAAACTATTAAAAATATAAACTATAAATCAACGTGATTGACTGTGGTGAACGTGATTGGTTATGCAAAATAGTCACGCTCAATTAAAACTAAAAGAAAAAGGTTCAACATATCAAGTGGCAATTCAATTAAATGTAATCTTTCATTATGATATGTGTACCTTGGATATTACTGTATAAAATCTGTTTCATCAAACCTACTAGTTGTTTTGCTGGGGAGTTTGTGTCACCACTTCTTCCCAGCTAAAACACTAGAAAGTGGTGCAGGGTTGGCATTTTGGAAGACTGTCTTGTATAATGACGTCCAAAAAGTGCTGATCATCTTGATCAGCCTGATTTTGATTTATCATCGACCTTTTTCATAAAGCAAATCGATATTTCAAATGGACGTTTAGTTCCATCAGTACTGTAATAATGAGAACTCCAACAATCACGAAGGCTCATAACCATATTTTCAACAAATATTCTCTGAAAACCCAATACAAAATTTACAATTTTCTCCATAAATTCTTGAAAAACACTCACCTTAGGACCAAAATTTCCAACCAACATTAATGTTTTCAACATTATTGTTGCAACATCTGAACTTGTCAATCTAAATACTCATTTCTTCCACAGGAACCAAGAAGATGGAGTACAAGACCAGGCAGTGGCACGAGAAGTGCTTCTGCTGCGTGGTGTGCAAGAACCCCATCGGCACCAGGAGCTTCATCCCGCGTGAGCAGGAGATCTACTGCGCCGGCTGCTACGAGGACAAGTTCGCTACCCGCTGCGTTAAGTGCAACAAGGTACGACTTATTTGGACATCCTTACTAATATTATAAAAGCGAAAGTGAGTTTGTTAGTTACGTCTTCACGTCTAAATGGCTAAACCGATTTTGATGAATTTTATAAATTGGTGCAGAGATAGTTGGGACCCTGGAGACGGACATATGCTATTTTTTTAAAAAAAGATTGAGATATGAGGGAGAAAGAGGGAAGAAAAGGGAAAACTTAGCATTGCTATTACAATAAATAAGGCGCAAGGGCAAAAACTACAGGTAGCAGGTACCTGTAAATCAGGAAAGGGGAACTTTGTTACCCCGAAATTAACGCGAGCGAAGCCGCGGGCAAAAGCTAGTACTTTTATATTCTGAAAAAAAAAAAAGCTTATAAACACATAATTATGTAGGGTTAGGTAGGGTAGGTGTAGGTACCTAATAAATATTACACCTACATATCTCTAGTTATGTTTAAGTCCCATCTATTAGGGGTGAGCCTAATGCTATCAACCAGATTCGAATCCAGACTCCGTGAAAAAAATCTATGAGCAATGGCGAACTACTGTGGCGTGCAAAACGAATTGAACGTACTCTATCTGGATTAAGACCTCACCCATATGACTAAGCCATGATTGCTCTTATTTTGTCCTGGAAGCCTTGTGAAAAGGTATGCCAGTGAGTACAAGTATTCGCGACCATTATAAGTGCGACTAAACCCTTTACAAGGACCTAGTTCATTTTCCAACATCGTCTATTAATTACAACTTAAATTTCGAATGTCATATGTACTAGATTAGTTTTCATTTTGAGTCTTTTCTCCAACGGAGACTTATAATGATTTCCTGATGTACACATCTATTAGTCGGTATTAGTCCACTTAAGTCATTGAACTAATTCCATCAATTACGATGATCTGACCTTCAAAGAATTAGGGCACCAGGTTATTGGAATATGACGTTTAATCACCCATAAATAAAGTATAATGCTGAACCCACATCTTACACCCACAGCATTCGTTCAATCAATTTTATTGTTTATCTGTGGAACAGATGTAGTTTATTGCTATGTTTATGTCTTTAGGAATTGCAGTCACCTGTCTAAGGTTAGATCTGAGATAATAGGAAGCGAATAATAATAAAAAAAATAATAATAAATATCTTGGGACAATTCACACACGGCTATCTGATCCCAAGCTAAGCAGAGCTTGTGTTATGGTAACCAGACAACTGATATACATACTTATATAATTTATAAATACATACATATTATAGATAAATCACACCCAGACACAGAACAAACAATCATGCTCATCACACAAAGTTTGTCCTGGGTGGGAATCGAACCCACGACCTCCGGCTCAGCAGTCAGGGCCACTAACCACTAGACCAACAGGCCCGTCAAAAAAAAAAAGAATAAATACGAATAAAGGTTACCTACGTCTAGATAGAGAGGTTGAGAGATAAATGCCGAACACGATTATATTGACATACTTTTAGTTTATATGGAGATTGGAAATTGTCCTTCCTCGAATAACAATTCGGAATTTCCAATTTATTTCATTAACTTCGATACATTAATTATTTCAAGAATCTTCCGTTATATTAGCAAAAAAGGGTTTGGATTTTTACCTAAATACTTAATCATTGTAAAGTTCAGAAGCGAGAAATATCAAATATAAATAGATTTTTGTCTGGATCTTAAGAGAGCTCTGAGTTTGCTTCGGCTGTTTCTTCTTAGAGTAGTCGGGCACGAAATACCGGCCTCGTCTAGCTTAAAAAAATCGTGTGAAAGTGTTTGTACTTGCAAAATAAACACCATCTATCAGTATAAAAAGGTTTTTTTCGAAGATCCGCCGTAGACCTGCCGATAGGGACTGCGCCCCGCTCGGCGACTTTTGATAAAACACATAGATATTTAACAAAGTAAATCATCATTGGACATTATTCCAATATATTTAAGATCAGCACAACACTACTTTTTAAGTTACCTATTAGTCATCATAACAGAATGGCCACCTGTTTTCTAACAATATCATCTCTGATCTCTCTCTGAAGAGTCAATCCATCGTTTCTTTGACCTACTCTTATATTAGCCGTTATAAATTGACATGAAATCTTATCAACTTTGTGTAGATATGCTATTTTCTAAGAAGTCATTTTTTAAAAAATCCAATACAATTCTAACCATCAACTTCCTTTTCCAGATCATCACGCAAGGCGGCGTGACATACAAGAACGAGCCGTGGCACCGTGAGTGCTTCACATGCACCAACTGCAACACGTCCCTAGCGGGCCAGCGCTTCACGTCGCGTGACGAGAAGCCCTACTGCGCCGAATGCTTCGGCGAGCTCTTCGCTAAGCGGTGCACTTCCTGCACCAAGCCCATCACTGGTTAGTATTACAATTTATTAATTGGCCCTTATATTGTAAATGCCCTCCTATATGGTTGCAATGACTACTTTAAACCGATTTCAGCGGTGCCTATGGTACATGGCAGTACCTTTTCCACAGCCAGTCAGCTGTTTTTTGCCAACAAATAATAATCAAAAAATATATATAGGGCCTCCTTTTATACTACTGCCGTAAAGGCCAGTATTCATTTATGTTCAAGCACCTTGGTTTGGCTACATCGGGAAGAAGCTAGGCAGATGAAATGCTAATTCACACAACTTTGTAACTCTTATTAAAAAATATATTTTCTATACTTTCTAGGCATCGGCGGCACCCGCTTCATCTCGTTCGAGGACCGCCACTGGCACAACGACTGCTTCATCTGCGCGCAGTGCAAGACCTCCCTCGTTGGCAAGGGCTTCATCACCGACGGCCCCGACATAATCTGCCCGGAGTGCGCCAAACAGAAGCTCATGTAAATACGACCTCACGCACAGCTCACTAACGCTTCCTCTCCTGGCATCACATAACAACAAGCTTACCATCGAGTGAATCGAATAAACAATCGATTAAAATCCCCAGTCGATTCTCCCCAAGACAAATGTGACTAATATATTTTATTTGTGTGCTTTATAGCGAAAAAACCATACTACCGGTTGTCGCTAACGCCAGAGACTGGGTTGCGTCAAAAAAGCAGGAAACATCCAGCGATGTGCTTTTCGACCTCATTGACAACATAAACTTTCACAAGGTCAATGTAAAACCTTAGAACTATACTTAGAGAAACTTGTTGACGATATTTTTATACAAAAAAATAACGAAAATCACAAAAAAATGTGAATGCACAAATTGTGTTATCAAGTATTTCATTTCGCTTTTTGGAATCTTTTATTTATATATATTGACTGTTTAGTTCAGACTAATTGAAGCCCTGTATCTATTGTTACGTAGGTATGTATACGTGCTAATTGCCATATAATTTCGCTTTGGCTGTTGTATTAGTCTTTAGATTTATAATTGTCAATTTACCTAGTGCGATTCACACGATGCCTTAATAACATATCTAAGTCAATTTCGAGGGTATATTATTTCTTGTTGTATAGCCACCTTATTTATAAATTTTGTGATCTAAGTCTTGCCTTTCTTTATACTTGTAAAAGGACAATCTACTGTGTTCAAGGTTTATAACTAAAGAGGTCCTACAACACTAGTCTGGTGTTGCCAGATATATAATTTCTTTTATTAATAGACATCCTAATGGGTGGTAATAAGTGCTTGTCATGTAACATAGTATATAAGAAATTTATTGAAAGAGTAATGTACGTGTTATATTTTAAGTATTTATTTATACGGGAGGACGCACTTATTATCTGTGGGGGCGCCGATGGTGTTGCCGTGTCACATTAAAACAGAATGAGATTTTAGATGTAGTGTTGCCATATACACCATCGGTAGGTCGCTACCTAACACTAGTGTTAAGTGACATCTAGTTTTACTAATAAAAATAATAATATAAAAAATATTTTTGTTCTCGAATAAGAATCAATCGCGTTAATTGAATGTTATCGATATTTTTACATGAAGGTAAATATTTAGCGTGTAGTGGTATATAAGTGAGTTACATCTGTGTTTAGATCGCAAGCGCGAACCGACCATGTAATGATTGGGGGAACACTTTTTAAACGTTACTTGTTAAGGATTAAATTATTCGAATGTTGGATTATTAATTTATAATAATGTGTACACTTAAAAACAACCGCTTAGCTGTGTGATCTGATCTAATTAAATATTTCTATCTATCTATAGAATGTAAACTATGAAACTGAAATAAACGATTTAAAAGTAATTTTATTGTTTGTTATTTATTTGTGTTATTTCCTTTATTTTTATATTCCTAATACAAACCGTACAAACAGCCGAAAAAAACTACTATTCTTAATTATTACTCGACTACTCTTAAAAGATTATCTTTAATCTTTTATCGATATTTTTAAGTCTGGTGATTTTATCCTTAAAATCAACAGACTTAAAAATATCGATAATTGATATCATTGGTTTTTCTAAAGTTGTCGAAAAAGTTATCAAAACTAAAGCTAACTAAACAAAGGATAGGAAAATATCTCGTCTATCTGCCGGGTACCTACATCTTCAGACTCCCGTCTCTGTTACTGAGAAATGACATGGCCGGAATTGGTTTAGAGCTGTGCCCTAACAAAAAATATTCATGATCATTGACGTACAGTACGTCATGTTAAAGCTTACATGCAGGGCTTTACAATCGGTTAGGTTTTATTATCAGACAATAGGCGAGAGACAGTATAAAAAGATTTGATCAAACATTCAGTTTTATAGGCGTAACAATGCGATAAAAACTATTCAGACGCCATTTAGTAAATAGGCTGGGCTATTCATAAAAAGGCTAATTAAACACAAGGAAGGCCAAAGATGCGTCCATACGACGATATCATACAAACAGCAATCGTGCTATTCTAAAAGAAAACAGCGTCGAGCTTAGCGCAGCCGAAGCGTCAAGTTTCATAGACAGTCGTCTGGAGTCGTCGCTCAAAGCTCACTACAAGAGTGAAATGAATAGAAGTGTAATGTAAGTGAAATAATGATAAAGTATTGTGAAATGGTTCCCGTAATCCAGGTTTATTTTCCTGTAGTACTTAAAACTAATTGTCAATTGGGTCGCATCCATCATGATTGCAGATTTATCCTCCGATCCTGTATGGATGATTGACATTTTTTATGTCGCTTTGCCTTTTAAATCAATAGAAATGTTATAGTAAATAAACTTTGCCTTACACTTGGAATTTCTCCTGTATCGTGGTGGGTGCGTTCACAAACATTTAAACTCACATACACAAACAGCCAGACCCGAAACATCTCTCTGCAGGTCATACAAATATTTGTTCCGTGCGGGAATCGAACCCGCGACACGCAGCGCAGCAGCCGATCGCTCCGCCACTACGCCAACCGTGCCGTCAGGTCAGCCGCCAAGCAGAGGGGCCTGCCAGGGTTGCGGGTTGTTCGAAAGAGATACCGCGGTCCCGGAACGTAAAGGGCAATAGAAGGAATATGGGTGGGTTTTAGTCAGTAAAAGTCTGACATCCCCCCGCTCCGCCCAGAGCGGGGAAATTTCAGGGAAGTTATTTGATTTGATGATTTTCCAACCCAAAAAAAAGGTCAGCCGCCAGTCGTACGCCAAATGTGTGTTTATTTTTCTCTGGATACCCACATACATTTGTAAAACATAACGTTAACTGCAATGCGATTATTTTTTATTTATTTTAAAAGGAATTTTCATATATTAATCATTACTGTGCATTATCAGGGCAAAATCTGACATGTTTTTTGTGATTCAAAAACCCAATCACACTGCCAGAATCAAACGCGGACGCGCGAACGCGCGTTTGATTCCCTGCATTAGCGCTTGGGATAAGAAGACTCGTCATCTGCCTAGCCTTTTCTCATCTATGTTGGAGTCGGCTTCCAGTGTTACCAGATGCAGCTGATTACCAGTATTTTACATGGAGCGACTGCCTATCGTAGGTACCTCCACAGCCCAGTCACTATTGGGTATTATGAGACTCCTTGTTAAGACAGTGTCCCGAAAATCTGACAACCAGTCTATGGTTGTCAGATTTTCGGGACACTGACTACCTGTAACGACTGATAAAGATCTACAAGTGCAGCATTTTGAGCGTATCTTTGACGGCACAGATACGATCAAAATGGTTTACGTTACTTTGTCAGTCCGTTATAACTTACCGCGAGGCCGCTAAATCTAAGTTTATAGAAGTGGAGAGGGAACAGAAAGGTGTTTAAAAGGTTATGCTTGGTAAACCATATAGATTTCCCACTAGTGAACTATCTGCGGACTATAAGCTACTAACAGTCAGACTACTATTTGTGCTCAGAGCCACTCTTAGGAAACAAACAAATACTCACCAAATATTACTAAGCGAAAAGCGAAAATGATTCCCATCGATAACCCACAAGGCCGCATTCGCCGGGCGTCAGTTTTACGTTGTGAGCTCCTTCATTTATAAAAATATCTGCAAAATCATACCTTTCTTTAAAAGGGCTAAGCCATGACAAGTCATGTTAAGGGTTAAGGATGGCTACAGGATCTGGACTACGTCCAAACAGAAAAATTACTTCAAATCCGGCAGTAGGTCCTCATAAATTTCTTCTACTGATTTTTCATTCGCTTCACATGAACCTCAGCAATAGGTATACATATTATAAATATTTTCAAGTACACTTAAACCTCCTCATACACTCATAAACACACCTTCACACACAATTACACATCCACACCACACTAACAATGCAATTTTGTTAAATGAATTCAATTATTTCTTGTTTATTTTTATAGTAATTTTATTTTCATCCCACCATCTCGGAAAGAGTATTTTTAATCTTCAATATCTGAGTGGAAAAGCCGTTTTTATTCTCTAGAGGATAAAGTAAATTGAATTTAGAACATCGTGTGCACTAAGTTTGTGAATTAAAAAAAAACATTAAACCGATTTACTGCTACCTCTATGGTGCCGAATATATCATACAACTTTTTTTTAATTTGTTAAAAACTCAGACTCGGAACCTTCTTTGTGTTTTTTCAATTTGCTTTGTACGCGGTTCTTTACGCGGCATTTTTTCACGTCATTGTTAAACCTTATATTAAAAACAAGAAACTTGAAAACAAGTGAAAAAACTAAAATGAGTGATTCTAGCGACGAGGAAGTTTGTTTGACGCCAACAGAATTGACTGAAACTGTTAATAATGCGCAAATGAGCTTTCTCCCTCAACAATCACGCGAGAAGTATTTAAAACAGTACGATATGTTCAACACGTGGCGACTAGCAAAAGGAGCCAAAACTTTCTCAGAAAACGTTTTGCTGGCATATTTTATAGAATTATCCGAGAACAAGAAAGCAAGCACTCTATGGAGTACGTATTCGATGCTAAAAGCAACAATAAAGATGAAAAAAGACATACATATCGATACCTATCTTATATTAGTGCCATTTTTAAAAAGAGCCTCATCTGGTCATCAAATAAAAAAATCTAAGGTTTTCACAGTATCTGATATTGAAAAGTTTCACGAAGCACCCGATTCCGTATATTTGGCGGCAAAAGTAAGTCAGTTGCACATTCAGTATCTACTTAAGTATATTAATCTCAATTAAATAGTATACTTAGTAGATGTTGATAGGCATAATTATGCGTTCATATCAATTTTATTTATTTATCTACTACAATACTCTTTACGTTACAGGTTGTTCTTATTATTGGAATAAACGGAGCATGTCGAACTAATGAACTAACACAACTTAATGTCAAAAACATTGAGAAACATTCAGATGACTTACTATTAATTAATTTACCTAATACAAAGACAAAAAGAGACCGCAACTTCGTCATTCGCAAGGAATACGTAACTATTGTTGAGAAATATCAAGCCTTACGCCCGCCTAACACTCCAATCAATCGATTTTTTCTACAGTATCGCAATGGAAAGTGTGTTAGACAGCCTATGGGTACTAATAAAATTGGCAGTATCCCACGAGAAATAGCAACATTTCTTGAACTTCCAGAACCCCTGTTGTACACGGGTCATTGTTTCCGACGAACTTCAGCCACACTTTTGGCTGATTCCGGAGCTGATCTCCTGTCCCTTAAGCGCCACGGAGGCTGGAAGTCCAATGCAGTTGTAGAGGGATACATAGAGGATTCCATCCAAAATAAATCTAAAATATGTGAAGGCATCGTAGGAGCCATTACACTGAAAGAGCCTCAATCGGATCCTTGGACTGGCCCTTCTACATCAAAAATAAGCCGTTATGAAACACCTAACCATCTCCCTCTCTCTCCAACATTCACGCCAAGGGAATCCGATGAATCGGTACAACTATTAAGTATGACAGATAGTTTACCGAAAAACAGTACACAAGTGACTAACACCAATATTGCTCAATTTAAATAACTGTAGCAACGTTACTTTAAAATTTTCTTAATTATACCTTACTATTATTTTGTTATAATTTAAAGATTATTCTGTAATACTTACCTGTCATAATGTAGTAATTAATACCTAAACTGAAATAAAAGTGTACCTATCTTGTGATTGTAAACGTTTTTTTTTTTGCATTTAGTCATTTCCTTGCTGAGGTGGAATGAAAAGTTACGTGTTGCACTCGATCGATCCCTCGCTAACGCTCAGGATTCAAATTTTGAATCACTCGCTACGCTCGTTATTCAATTTTAGAATCCTTCGCTTGCTCGGTCATCAAAATTGAACACGCGGTTAAAAAGCAACTTTGCACTCTTGTATAACAAATAACTATTGTCAATTATCTCTGTGTACCGATTTGAAAAAGGTTTTGTCTCATGGTGACATCAAAACACTGACTCCTAAGTCACAGGATGTCCTAGTTTGGGAGTCAGGGTTTACTCTATCTGTAAGACCTATAATTCACTGAAATTCATGTGTTCTATTGTCAACATTGTTAAAGGTTTTTGTATAAATATATTCATAACAACTGGACCGATTAAAAATGAGAAAGCTACGTTATCACTGATTAAAATAGGCGATATAACATCACGCTACTACACGCGAGTGAAACCGCGCAGGACAGCTAGTCCCTTATATAGGTATGTATATGGAAAGTTGACACAGAGGCTGAGGATGTTTGTAAACGCACCAAGATACAGGAGAAATTCCTAGTATAAGTTTATTCTTAGATGTTTTCCCTTTAAATCTACTTGGTCCTTGTGGAAATTTATAAAAAAGTCAACGGTTTTTTCTCTTTGGTTTTCAGAAGACGACGCACGTTAGTATTCTAAGGACTTAGAGATGTGGCGTATGGGCGTTCCGTTACATAATTCTGTTGTATTTATTATTTACATACATGTGCTTGGGGTTAATTAAAGATAATTTGTAAGAAATATAACTTTTAGATTATTAGTAATGATGGTGCCTTTTAGTAAGGATATTCCGCTTCTGGTCTCTAAGAATTTACATACTAGCTGTGCCCATCACTTAGGGGTTTGAAAAATAGATAGTAGCCGATTTTCAGACTTACTGAATATGCATAAAAAAATATAAACGACTCGACTTCTTATGATTTTTCAGTTATGCATATTCAGTGGAACGAAAATTGTATATATTAGATTTATACAAATGAAACAATTCAGTTATGTGACTTAATAAATTTAATTAAGAACTAGTATCTCCCTGCATTATCACAATATATAGCATTTATACTAATAAATAGATCATTTCACTTAATACTAGATCTAGAGATTTTGATTACAATAAAGCTTTACATAATAAGTAGCCATATTTAATTAGTTACAATTCATTTAAGTACTGATTTTGCGAAAATTATACAGTATCTAGCCGTTATTTGTGAACTCTCTCCTAATATAATAATATTCATTTAATAGTAATAATTTAAGCGTATGTAGGTATGTTATGCTTATTGCATATAATTTTTTGTGAATATTTCTTGTCCCTTTCTCTTTTCCTTTTAATTGCAGTATGTAATATACTTATCTATTCGAATCAGATTTGTCCTTAACCTTTTAACTGCTACGAACTTATAAATGAACTTATAAATGATATTTCTATATCACTTATAAGTTCGAATGACAGACTTAGAAGTTTGTGAAAAGGTTTAAGTCGTACAATTTTGTACTTATTAAAAATTACTTTTCAAAATCAATCAAATCTAAAAACAAAAAAAAAACTGTAAAAATGCATTTTTAATCTAAATAAAAACCTTGTCAATATTTTAACTCAAAATAAATAACTAACTAAACCTTTAACAAAATATTTGACACAAGTTTGTTTATCTTTGAAACATACATCATAATTTTTTGGTATCGTTACAGTGCGCAAATTCACTCTAAAAGCACTTGTATCTTCAAAAAATATGCATTCTTTTTTAAGTTTACATCTGCACAAATAATTATGTCAATGTGCCACCATAAGTCGATGCAATTAACTATACCAAGAGATATGGCTATCAAAATAAGATTGCAAAACAAAACATAAAAACTAAAATAAAATAACTAAATAAGTACTTGCTAGAACTCAAACTCGTCCTCATATCAGTCTGTCCCGAAGTATTTCTGTCCGAAATGGTTGGGGGCCACGGGATGTAGTTCCGAAGTCAGCATTTTCATCTTAGGGACGTAGTCAACGACGGCCTGGGCCGCTGCAGGGGTGCAGAATAGGTTGGATAGGATGATGCGGTCTTCTTTTACGCCGTGCTGGGTTAGGACGTTCACGGCCTGCAAAATATATGTATAATCTAGTGTCAAAAATACAGTATGTTGATGTTGATTTCTACAACAAAGCATATTACAAAATGAAGGACTATGTTGAAGATAAAGAAGTTTGGCTATAGTTCCTTCTGCGCATGCGGCTTCCCTGGTAGCTATAATCAGCACAAATTTGTGGATGTCTCTAACTATTCTCAATCTTATTTTTTTTTTTGTGATCTCTTTAATCATTTTTTTTGCAATAGTTGTCAAATCACATATTTATATCAACCTTGTTCTGAATAGTTACAGTACTGATAGCAACATCTGTGTGACTCGTCTCATAGTTATTATTTTGTTATTGCATTTTTATTTTATTTTTTATTCTTGTATAGATTCTTTTCTACCAATTCGCTGTAAATGAGTGGACATGGTTGGCCTTGTAGATTCTTAGACCCTTGTTAACTTTGGTTATTTATTATTTTATTTTCTGTAAAGTAAGCATTGACTTATTGTCGGGCCTACGCTGTCCTCTCATACTTAAGTACTAACGCTGTAACAACAACATTGTAAAACCAAATGATTTTAAAAGAGTAACCATGGAGTTTCTTGTCGGTTCTTCTCCATAGGAAACAACCAACCCGAACCGTGCATCTTTTCTCGACGTTTTATAAGTGCCCATGTAGGCCTATGTGAAATAAAAATATTTTGATTTGATTTGATTATAGGTTTTGAGTCCACCACAAAAGAACACTGACTTGACATCAATTTTTTTGCTAGCCTATTCTGTCCCACTCTAGGGTAAGGTTTCCCAAGCCTTCAAATTTATATTTGCAATGTTTTACCGAGTACAAATCCAACACTTAATTTTGTTGCCCACTCATACTCCATACAAATTGTAATAATTTTGTTTTATCATGAAATAGTTATTTTATATACCATTGTGTTACATAGTAAAAAAAAAACTATTTTCAAATTATTACCTGTTTCACGGTATTGCCCGTAGACATGATAGGGTACATGAGCAACACCTGTCTCCGTGCAATGTCCTCAGGAAATTTAGCATACACAACGTGTGCTTCGTGGGTGTCTGTATCACTCTCTACCAGGATCTTGCCGATACGAATGGAGCGGCAGCAGTCTCGGAGACCCTGGAAAATATTATTGTGAACTTTTAGATAAAACCTCATGTTTAAACATGAAGGAACATTATGTCTATTGCCATAAACTGAAAATTCCAAATGCAAGAACCCACTTACACTTTATATAATGAGGGAATCCAACAAGCCGTGTAAAGTCAGACTTGAGACCAATTTTATTTATTCTGTCAGTATAAAACCTTAAAATTACACAATTACAATTGACAATGATTGTGGTTTTATAGTTTCGGTTCGGTTCGCAACTGGCATCTTAGCTAGATTACAAAGTAACCTGTGTTAAAGGTACCAGTCCCATTTCCCTTAACTAGTTTCAAACATTTTCAGAAGAGTTTAAGTATATTTAGGCAATCTAAAGCTTATTAACAATGTGATAATGGACTCAATGGACCACTGAGGATTCCATAACTGTTTAGGAACTATTTGCCAGCTCATTGCATTTTTATTGAGCTTGCTAGCTAATTATTATTTACTTATTTAAACTTTATGGGCAATAGTGGTACATAGGCAGACCCAATCCTACAAGGCATCTACAACTATAAAAACTATGGCAACTATTCAACTCAGTATAAGGAGCAACGGTGTGGTGGACCTGGGTAACAAAATCGCAGATTGTGGACCTGACCGGTTTGCTGAAAAACCATAGAGTAAAAGATAACCTGCATTAATGGGTGAATCAGCCTGTAATAACTGGCTCACACACAGAGTAATGTTTATACAAAAAAAATAAGAAAATGATAGAATAAGCCCGCTCCTGGTGCTTTATCTCTTTCATTCTGATAAATCAGCAATATTGAAATAGTGACACATATATTATGTGGTTTAAGAACTTTATTATTTCTCATAAAGAATTAACAATAATTCACTTACTGAGAAACTAAATTTAAATATAAATATCGGGGTAGTAGAGCGTACAAAAGTCTATGTTCTTAGTAAAAATAACAAATGTGAGTGTATACTTGGTCACAAATTACCAAGCAAACACAGATCCAAACTAAAGTTACGTTTTACTAGACGTGGCAATACATGGCAACGTACTAATTAATGAAGTTGTTTTTATTTTATATTGTTATTTGCTCATTATGTACGATTTCAGTAATTTTTTAAAACAAGGCATAGTTTTTGCTTCTTTTATAGGCATCGGTATTTTATTGTACATATTGACACCTTCAAATTGGATATTCTTTTTGCCATAGTTCACTGTTCTAGGTGGACGCGTAACTAGGTGATTGTGGTTTCGGAGTTTGATTTTTTGCACCTGATGTTTTTTTGTGAAATTTAATGTTGTATGAATCTCTTTATGTAATATTTTGCGAATGAGTATACACGTATAGTACATATATGTTTGTGAAATGTTAATTATTTTTGTATCATTGTATATTTTCTGAGATGATGTTCTAAAATTGTAATTGAATAATATTTTGATTAATCTGTTTTGTGCTATTTGTAATGATTCTAGATTAGATTTAGCTGCGGTCCCCCAAATTTCTATAAGGTAGTCAATATGTGGTTTAACTAAAGAATTATAAATTATGTAACGGACTTTCTGTGGAAGACATTTATTTATGGTGAATAGAGCTCCTGAGAGTGATAACAGTTTACATCTTATTTTCTCTATGTGAGGCTTCCAATTCAGGTTCCAATTATAAGGGTTACATATTGAGTTATAGGTATACCTAGTTTACCTGATTAATGAATCCCCGCTTTTTTTTACATACACTAGCTACCCACAGCTTAGATGTGTCATGGTCGAAAAATATTCTATTAGAATGCTTTAAATATAACCTTTGAGACTCGGATAATGGAGCTTCCTTTTAGTAAAATAATTTTCATAATAGGTTCAGTAGTTCAAGAGATTATTTTCTACAAATAAACCAATACATATATTTCATTTTATTGCAATTTGAAAGATTTATAACCTGTTATAAAATAATCTACCTGTTCCATAGCTTCCCCAGACCTGACAATAGACACTCCGCAGTTCCCGGCCCCATACTTGAGGCCCTTATACAACGCCCCTGTAGGTGTAACCACCTCACAATCGGTGAATGGCAGCTTGTTTAAACTTTCTTCAATGACTAGACGAATAAGACGGTCCGCATAGAATTTGAAGTCACTGCGGGATGTGTTTCTGAAAATATATCAGGAATGTATTTTAATTTTGAATTTGTTGCCAGTTAGTAATTAAGAAATTCTAAAGATTGCATTGTCTTTCTTTACAAAGGCTCTATAAGAATTAATTGGTATACTTAGGCATCCTATGAAAATTATGAATATTACCTTGTAAAATGTGTCAAAAATTTAATTGAAAAATTCTGGATTTAATTTTTCAAAAGATGCTAATATAATTTCAAAATTAAGTTATGCAAGCTTATACTACAAATAACTGTTTGGGAGTTATTTTCTTAAAAACTAAAATAAATGCTTTTATCCTTATAAGTTAATCAGCTGCTGTCAATTATTTATTGATAGTAAATAAAACAGCAATGTTATTGTTGATTTAGTTAGAGGTTAGATTTAATATTATACATGTTGTGATTATTTAAAAGATAGCACTTAAGACATACCTTCTACAGTGGTTAATTACATTTAGGGTAACCCATTACCTAAATGTAATTAACATATTGATAACTGTACATTTACAGGACAATTTAACCAAGCGTGAGCTATTAAGATATGAGTTGTACCTAAAAATAGAACAAAATAGCTTCTCTAAAATGGATCAATGGTGGAACATGGCCTTAATATAGGTACCCAAAATAATTGAGAATTCCAATCATTGTCGAATCCTCCAATCTATGCAAACGTACGAAGGAAGCCACAAGGCCTCGTAAGTAACCTCACTCACTTGTCGCGAAGAATGGTTTGAAGCTCCTTTATATTGTCGTTCAGGGGCAGCAGCGTCAGGTTGTCACCAAATTGTTCTTTCACATCAGCGGCGTCCCATTGCCTGATCTCGTTGTCAATTAAATCCATGTTGAACAGATTTTATAAACAAAGTGCGAAAATATTGACGTGAATAAAATTATACTTGCAGTTTGATATTTTGACAGTTGCAAAATGTCAAGGAAGTCAGCTGCTGACCATTCGTTCAGAAACTACACTTGTGTTGATATGTTTGATTTTTTACAATCGCGGGGAATAATATACACACATCAACACGGTCTAGGAATATTTCATACTCAATTAAATAACTCGAAAAGTACTGGCCGCATTGGAATCAATTTTATACACCGATTTGTTTGCAATTTATGTCGGACTAATTACAAATTCAATTTTTTTAATATTCTTTTGTTTCGGTGGCAAAACGTCTTGATGTGTAGGAGAGAGAATTTTCATTTGTGCGAAATTTAGAAAACAATACGAATTACGATTAGTTAGTTTTTTTTTTTCATTTTTAAACGTAAGTTAAAGTTAAAATTGAGGTATTGTAGCCATGCAACGCCGACATTTGACGAGGGCGGAGATGTTACGAGCTGTGGGAATGCTGGAAGCTGGGTCTGTTCAGCGTAATGTTGCTGAGGCCATAGAGACCCACCAAAATGTAATTTCAAGATTGTGGACACGCTATCGTGCCACAGGTGAAGTAGCGGAGAGGCACCGGGGGCCAAGTCGCATCACTACCCCCAGACAAGACCGATTTTTGCAAATTACTGCATGAGCTCAACCAAATGCAACGGCGACTCAATTGGTCCAAAAGCTGCGAGTGGAACACCAAGTGCTTGTGAGTGACCAAACTGTAAGAAGGCGACTGCATGAAAGCAATCTACGCTCTCGTAGACCACTCCGGGTCCCACCTTTACGGAGAGGCAATCGTGGACGACGATTAGAATGGGTTCGGAACCACGTGGACTGGGGCCGTGAGCAATGCTCCTATGTGCTGTTCAAGGATGAGTCCAGGTTCGGCTCCCATCCAGATTCACGAAGGACGCGTGTTTGGAGAGTTCCTGGACGATGGAGC
Organism: Ochropleura plecta; assembly: GCA_905475445.1. Lineage (NCBI taxonomy): Eukaryota > Metazoa > Arthropoda > Insecta > Lepidoptera > Noctuidae > Ochropleura > Ochropleura plecta. Next base: position 18,927,930 of record FR997726.1, on the reverse strand, counting down.
CGTCTCCAGAACCCTCAGGAAGTTCACCCATACCAAGGAGGAACAATTATGGTTTGGGCAGGAATTCCCCTTGGAGGACGGACGGATCTCGTTTGGGTGCGGGGCAATATGACGGCAGAACGATACGTCCAACAGGTGCTGCGGCCGTAATCTTGCCCCACAGAACACAAATGGGGCAAGATTTCCTGCTCATGCACGACAATGCCGGCGAGAACGGTAGCAGCTTGGTCACACACACAATGTTAGGGCCTTAGACTGGCCTACTCAATCGCCAGATCTTTAGATGCTGGTTAGTTGCACGCATGCTCAATGGGATTTATCCCATTGAGCATGCGTGGGATATTCTGCAAAGAAGAGCTCTGAAGGAAGTTCTTGAAAATCTGGCTACAGAAGATCAACTTTTTGCGCACCTCAGAAGGACATGTGACAATATTCCGAAGCAAGACATTGACAACCTTGTTCTGAGCATGCCGAATCGTTGCCGATGTGTTATGAACATCATGGGTGCTTTCTCCAGACTACTAACTTCAAGTTTATAAACACAAATTAAATGGTTTTTCTATTTTTTTCAGTTTTTACTCACTAATTAAAAGTTAATTCATATAGGGTTTCCGTCTATGCTTCATTTTTTTCTATAAAATCCTGAAATTTCAATCTAAGTAATTAACCATTATTAAAAAATGGTAGAATATTAATTAATAACGTATCTTTTAAATATATACATGTCATATAAAAAATTAACACATTGATAGTAATTCGCTTTTTTAAAAATATCCCTAGACCGTGTTGATGTGTGTACTACTCAAAACAAAATAAGGGCCACGAGGTAATTTGTCTGTTCCATGAAAATAATAAAACCCAAATATATATTTTTTGTCTCCATAACGAAGACTAATGTTGTTTTTACCATGTAGACCAATAAATGTATGCAAATAATAATGATTTAAAAGTTTATTTGCTTTTGAAAGAAAAAACACACTTTATGTTAAAAATAAAAAACAATGTAAAGTTACTGAAAACAAAAGAAAATACTCCATGCTCATCTTTTAGTAACGGGTATGCCTCCCTCGTTTAGCTACGCACTTCTGAAGCGTGGAGTGCATGCTCTCAATCAAATGCCTGACATTTTCCATTGGAATCCCTTCCCAGGCCCTTTTAACAGCGTTGATGAGTTGCTGTTGGTTGTGGATTTCCTGGTTACTGTCTCTAACTCTTCGTTTCAACTGATCCCACATGTGCTCTATTGGATTTTAGTCCGGACTGTTCGCCGGCCACGGCTAGACTTGAATTTGTGAGGCTTCCAGCACAAACCGAGTCGCTTGAGCCGTGTGTGCACGAGCATTGTCTTGCATCAAGATAAATCCAGGACCCGCTCGCAAATGCAAATGATTGCAAATGGGATCACATGTGGTCTGACAACTTCCTCAATATACCGCTGAGCAGTAACAGTACCCTCATTTTAAAATAGCGAGCTCAGTTTTGCCGTGTAAGCTTATCCCGCCCCAAATCATTACATTTGGACCACCAAAACGATCGCCTTCATGGATGCAAGCTTCTGAAAATCTTTCGCCGCGTCTTCTCCATACTCTAATACACCGATCGTCGTTAAAAAAATTAACTTTGCATTCGTCTGTGAAGAGCACCATGCCCCATTGGTTTATATCCTAGTACAAATGTTGACGGGAAAATCTTAAACGATTTGCACGATGATATCTAGTTAATATAACACGGACAACTCGCCTTCTTGATGCCTGCTGGTCTTCATGCAATCGATTACGAATAGTTTGGTCACACGAGCAGGTACCCATTGTCAGCCGTAGGTAAGCGATTTTGCAGCTTGCGGGCCGTCGTTGTGCGATATCGGCGCGCACTTAATCGAATGTAACGATCCTCTTGACCTGTTGTAATGCGAACTCTGCCCGAACCTGGTCTTCTTCTAACACTGCCGGTCTCTTGGAAACGATTCCATATTTTGAATAGCTCTTCGAGAAAATCCCAACTGCAAACCCACACATCGCTGCGAATGACCTTCTTCGATCATTGTAACGGCTTTGGTTTGTCAGCGAGTCCATATGACGCCTGCGTGCTTGTGGCATATTGCAAAAGATGTTTCTGACTCAAGATATCAATGAACTCTGATAATTTCTAATAAACCAAGAAGCTAAGGAAAGCAAAACGTCAAAGAAAATGGAATCAAAATTATCAAAAAGAATTTTAAATTAAATTTTATTGAAAATTGTTGCCAGCATTAGATGAATACTACAAAATTAAAAAGTTTAGGTTTCAAAGAGTTTGTATACTCAATATTTTACTACTTTCAATATGTAAATGTTTAATAAATTACACCAAAATGAAAAAATACCTCGTGGCCCTTATTTTGTTTTGAGTAGTATATATTGGAATAAATATAATGGGAGGCACGGCACAAACGCAAGTGTACGGAAACACCAACACCACTAATAATGATAGTGTTCTTGTAACAAATCTTTAAAAATAACTTAACTCCGAAAATTTACAATAGAAAAGGAAAATCTCTCTGTAAGTTTATCCTACCTAATATTATAAAAGCAAAAGTTTGTGAGGATGTTTAAGTAAGTATGTTTGTTGCTCTTTCACGCATAAACTACTGAATGGATTTTCATCAATCTTCTCAATAGCATAGCTAACATATCAGAATAATACATAGGCTAACAATTCATAAAGATATAAATTGTATCTAATAATCATTATCACAATTTTCTATCACCACGCGAGTGAAACCACGGTTTGCAACTAGTATTGTAGTATTTGTATGGTGTACATAATGCAGAGTATTCTACATCTCAAGTAATTTCCCGATATAAATTACAATTGTTGTGGTTAATTGCAATTATGCGAAACAATAGTATATTTAATAAAGCAGAACGTATGCTGTTATAATCGTTTTCTTATTATGTTCTTAGCCACAATCATAATAGCTTATCTTAAATTGATCAATGGTGGAACATGGCCTTAATGTAGGTACCCAAAATAATTGGGAATGCCAATCATTATCAAATCCTCCAATCTATGCAAACGTACGAAGGAAGCCACAAGGCCTCGTAAGTAACCTCACTCACTTGTCGCGAAGAATGGTCTGAAGCTCCTTTATATTGTCGTTCAGGGGCAGCAGCGTCAGGTTGTCACCAAATTGCTCCTTTACATCAGCGGCGTCCCACTGCCTGATCTCGTTGTCAATTAAATCCATGTTGAACAGATTTAATTAACAAAGTGCAAAAATATTGACAAATCAAATCAAATCATTTATTTCTTTGCAAATATGGGTATAGTGTATAGGTGTTTTTTGTAGTAGAGGTCTCCATATTTTACCGGCACATGGGCATGCAAAAATTATACAATTTTCAAATTAAAATATTACGTGAATAAAATGATGCCGAACAATTTATTATTATTCGTACAGAAGTCGGACGAATAATTTTATTTTATCAATAAGAGTGCAAATTAAAAAAATGCGTTTCTATTTGTTTTTTTTTAATTTAAACCAAAAAATGGTAAATGTTTTAATCAATAAGTAATTATCCTAATCTAAATAGTTCAGTTCCGGGTAACCTACTAAAAACAATCTGTTTTTCTAATAATGAAAGTCGTTTCTGGCCCTCGCCGGCCGCTGCCGCGGCACCGCTCGCTGCGCTCGCTCGGCTCGTGCGTAGGACTGGAGGTCGCAGTTTTAACCTAACCTAACCTAGCCATTTCTGCCATCTGCATAGTATGCCAAGTGAAATTATACCAAATAATCATCGCTCTAAACAAACATTATGCTAAACGATATTATGCGAAATTTGAACTCTACCAACCGTAATTATGCTAAGTGTTATTCTGCTATCTTAAAAGTATGCCATTGTAAATTCGAAGTTTTAAACATTATGCCAAACGATAATTTTAACAAATAACAGAACAAGCTATTCAATATTCATCCATTTCATTCTTAACCCTAGAACCCTACATGGGGTACTGGTGTACCCCAGACAGATTTCTTTTCTAAATATCTCAGTTGCTTTACTATCCATGGATTCGCGCCTCGGAGTATTTTAGTTTAGTGGTGAACGCTCGTGATTCGTCATCGTCATGGCTGCGATGACAGCCGCGCCGCGTAGTCGCCTGCGCAAGTGTTGTGGGGTGCGCATGTACCCCAGTGTAGAAAAATCGTAAGTATTTTTGTTTACTATATATTTAAAATTTTCAATGCATTTGTTTGATAGTATATAAAAAAATACCTGACTCGTTTTTTTTTTTTAATAAAATGGCCAAAAAATATTCTGTCCAAAGGAAAACCAAACGTTGGCAAATGTATATATTTTATGGGCTGCTGAATGCGGTTGAAATTAGGGTTCTATTTAAGTGTTCTCCAGCAAACAACAAGAAAAACATAAAATTTCGGCGTACATTTTTGAAACAATTAGGCTAAGAGGTGATTCACGAACATTTGGAGGAACGTTTCCGGATGCCAACTTTGAGGCGGGATATAAAAGTTTCTATTGGAGCGATTCTCAAAAAACCACAGGAACCTGCAAGGACAGTTCCTTCGCGTTCGACGCCTGGTGTGCGTTTTATACAAGATCCAAGGACAGAAAAACTAGGAAAATATGCCAAAGGTGCAAAATACCTATTTGTTTGGAGCATCAAACAAAAGTTTGTACTAAGTGCTCAAATTAAGATTAATTTTATGTTATAAGGTTGATTTGTGATCTCATGTTCCTAATTACTTATAAATAAACATTATTTTCATTAACTGATTTATTATTTTAAAAACTACAGACATTTTATTATGGGGTACTTCAGTACCCCAGAGTAGCAATAACATGTGCGCTAGATAGTGTAGGGTTCTAGGGTTAATATAAAAAAAAATTGAATAAATGTACGAATAAATATAATTTATTCGTCCAGTACCCGTACAAATAGTCACTCTCTAAAATGATTTACTTGCAGTTTGATATTTTGACAGTTACAAAATGTCAAGGAAGTCAGCTGCTGACCATTCGTTCAGAAACTACACTAGTGTTGATATGTTTGAATTTTTACTATCGCGGGGAAAAAATATATTGGGATAAATATAATGGGAGGCACGGCACAAACGCATGTGTACCGAAACACCAAACGACCATTGTACATTGTTATCGCAGAAATAAAGTAGGTATAACTACATATCTTTCCTATTGAAGAAAATCCTTACTAATATTATAAAAGCGAAAGTGAGTTTGTTTGTTACCTCTTCACGCTTTAATGGCTAAACCGATTTTGATGAATTTTGGTACAGAGATAGTTGGGAACCAGGTGACGGACATAGGCTAAATTCATTTAAAAAAAGTGGGATATGAGGGAGAACAAGAAAGGGGATAACTTAGCGTTGCTATTACAAATCAATAAGGCGCAGGTAAAAACTGCAGGTAGCAAGTACTGTGTTATACCGAATTTAACGCGAGCGAAGCCGCGTGCAAAAGCTAGTTAAAGTAATGCTTCAAGGTGTTACTAAGTGGTCCACCCAGGTGGGTGTTAACAAGTTCAGTTGAGCGCGGTCAGTATGCTTGAGACTCTTACCCCCGAATACTGAAACGTCACTCAAAATTTGAGGGCTGCTTAACATTTGAGCAGCTCTTAAACTTTAGATTTTGTATTGTCAAACGTCACTTTTGAGTATCTGTTAAATTTAAGTGGTACTTACATTTTGAGTGACGTTTCAGTATTCGGGGGTTAGAAATTGTCACAGAGATAAGATCCGCGGACGCGTTGTAACGAGTCCCGAGCGGCAGCCGCAAATTCATTAAATTTACACGCTCATCAAGCAAGCAATTAACGCCCTGTCACAATGCCCGATTGGGACCTCTGTAAGGACGCACCCGCTCCCCATCTGGTGCGGCCACCTCTTCGCTTGAGGACCTTTTCGTCAGATTAGGCAAAAGCAACTACCGATTTTGGAAACCTGTTTTTGATCTTTAGCTGGGAGGGCTATTGGGATTCTCGGGATGGAATTTCTCAAGCATTTACGACTCGGATGTCGTTCTATTAAAATATTTCAATAGATGCACTCAATCACTCACGGTTTGGTCATACATACATGCTAATAGCCATTCGCTATTGGAAGAAAAAAATAAACAAACAAACAGAATGATTACGCATAACTCTTTATTTGCCCAGAAAATACAAATTAATGATTGCAAGAATATTTCCACTTTAGGTTGTAGATTACAATGCTCTTTCGCTATATTATAATCTTTAGTTCTGTATGTTGTAACCACAAAACTTCAATCACAAAAATATATTTATTAAAATATTTCAATATGGAACTGTAACCGCTAATTAGTTCTACTGAGAACATTTACAACAACAGTTTTCTTTGTAAATGCGAAAATATTTTACATAATAAATAATAAATGCGTTAGTGATTACATTTTTTTTTATAAACTATTATTACCCTGAATCATTTCTCAGAAATGAAAGTCAGGGGGGTTGGACAGGGTTACATAATTTTTGTAGTGTACACGACGAAACAAACGAAACAAGAGTTTTTTTTTTAAGAAATACAATGATAATTTCTGAACGACTTCAGAATACAAAGTGCATCAAACACAAATAATAGGAAAAAAAAGTATGCATTTGCAATTTTAACCCATTGACTACGTTTTGTGTTTGAATTCGTTGACGTAGACAAAATTTGTGAAACATTGTGTTGAATTAATTGTAATAAACTTTGTGATGATAATTAAAGTCATTGACGTCAAAACTACGTTGTAGAGTTGCAGACAAAGCGTAGGTCAAAGGATAACATCAAGCGAAGTGGCTTTTCGTTTACAAGATTAGGTAACAACATTTTCAACTGTGTTGAATAATGTCCACAAGATATAATTATTAATCTCCTTCATTGAATTTCTGTAGACGATGATGACAATCTCGCAAACAAAATAAATACAAAGTGCAGTAAAAAAATATTACAAATAATTAAACTCTTCGCAATTATGTACGCTACTTCGACTGCTTCGAGTAGGCGAATGTTCAGGCTACATAGCTCAACTGCATTGTTTAGTTCTGACTAAGTACCTAATTCCCGATCCCTATTATACCTAAAGTCATTCCCCACCTTATGAGTCGATTGTTAATACTACAAGTATACCTAGCTCACCATTGTTAATGACAAAGCAATGAACTGGACAAAAATAACAGCCTATTTGAATAGCCTAGGTATATTAAAATTGTGACTTCTATAAACGGTACTAGACGAAATTGACCTTCGCTAACAACTATGCTAATTTGCACACTGACTCTTGTAAGGCCCACCTGTTCGAGATATCACGACAGACCCCTACTTGATACTTTAATTATGAACTTAATTTTAAACCCACTTTTTTCATGCGAACATCATCAAAATTGACGTCACTGTGGATTAAAAACTAAGCTACCTTTTGATGGCACGCCCCGCGTGCGCTTCACGCCAACCATCTCATTTTACCTTAATTTTTGTCGCATATTTGTGACATAAGCAGCCAGGGCACGCCCTTGCTTCTCACACATATGTCACAATGGCGTTCAAAAGGTTAAGCTAAGTATCAAATATGGCTCCTGCGAAATATTTAAACGAGAGCCTTTTTACCACGAAAAGGTCATTTAGCGGACAGTTACAGGGCATTTAACTATACTAATTTAGTAAGAGTGAAGTTAGAATATCGCTATTTAGCGTTCTTTAGTATATCCAAAGCTTTTGTGTATTTTTAACGGATAAATGGAGTCCTAATGTTAATTCATCACAACAGAGTGATCGCCGACGTTTGTCGACATTAGATAATCGTGAACGCGATTGGACATTGAATAGACGCCTTATATAATAATTTGTATGCGTCCAATATCAGCGTCGCGGACTAAATCTAATTAAGTCTATGTATTCACAACGACCGCGTTTACGTTACATAAATGCCGTCGGTTGTAAGCTTTCACGCGATAACGTTAACGCACACGTTAACGTAAGTGCGTGGAAGTGTTGATTTGAACTTTCTTCCGCCCGTATACCCGCGGCGCGCTACGTGACAGGCACACGTTCTTTGCTAAATCTAAACTACCAGATTTAATAAAGAATGTGTGCTGATATTAAAATTAGATTCCTCCAAATGTACACTAAACGCGCCCTAACTGTCAATTTAACCCAAACTTTTCGTTTTTATTGCTTATTCCACTATCCGGAATTACATAATTACACTTTGTGCACTTGTTTGACAAGCATATCAAAGTATTACACCTACGCACCGCACTCAACGGTTTACATGAAGCGCAAAACATCGTAACATTTACAAAGGTAAAACTATCCCTTTAAAAATAAATTATTTAAAAAAAATCACTAAGTTTTTTCTTTAAGTAATAAATACGACACAATAACAACAAAGTAGAGCTTTTATACAGGTCTTTATGAAACAATAATTTAGGAAAGTGTACAAAATTCAATTAAGTTAACAAAACATTTGTACGGATTTCTTAAACAATAATTCTCACACATTTCTATACTGGGAATGTATCTTCCATAACTATAATAATGATTTGAACAATTCAAAATATCTTAAAAATTATTCAGGGTCCCTGAAAATCAATCTTCCAACTAATAAAATAATTAAATTTTGAAGATTTCAAACTACGTCAAACTTATATTCTTAATTAACATACCCGGAACCCTGCCGTAAAGGAATTTGTCAAATATTATGTACTACGATTTGTAACAATTTATATTTACGTAATGGCTCATTTCCTTTTCATCATTATTAACTAAAAATATATTTTGCAAACTGCAACTAAACATAGTCACGACCAAACTGCATCGAAATTGTTTCATGTTTATTGTAACAAAGAATAATTAACATGGAGTACTCAAAAAAATCAAACAAAGTTTAAAAAAATCTGAAAAAACGACCGATTTTAAAATTGACCCAAAAATACAACAAAAAATAATGGCAAGATATTGTGTGTCATTATAACATTAGACATTACATTTTATTTACAACATTGAAACATCAATTCTCTTGTAAAACGTCTGTACATTGCTCTAAAATGGAGCCTTACTGTATAAATATGGACACTCTGTCAATTCGATGCAGCCTTAAACCTCAATAGCACGTATCCTAAATCATCGGTACACAGATCCTATATAAAAGCATGTATTTGACACCATGAGAGCGCCGCCATTATCAATGGACCACTGGTGTAGAGTAACGACTGTTGGAATTACACCAAACAAAATGTAAGGCTTCCTTTTACTGTTTTGTCACCTGGTCTTACAGAACCAATCCATCAGTAACCTTATTGTTACGAGAATAAAGATTAATGTAATTTTGATACCTGTAAAAGGACTTAAAATCATAATATGCCAATGAGGTTAAATTAGTTTTTTTTTTTATATTAGAAAACAGTATTTACATCTATTTTGTACATAGCCAGTTCTTAACCGATTGCTTAATTATGGCTTTGTCAAGAGGAGCAATCAGAAAGAAGATTTTTGTTCGATATATACAATATTTACCCGCGTATGGTCAGAAGCCAAATCTACAGTTTAATTGAAAGTTCCTGGCCTACCAGTTTTTCAAATGAAACTGGTATTCTTAAAATTTAAACCTAAGTGTACTTAAGTTTGGTTTAATTCAGACAGTCATCACATCCGTCAGTGTTAACAAGAGCCATGCACCGGCCGCATTGCAAGCAAACAGTCGATCTAGCGTGGAATGTAACGCGAGGCGACGTCTCCAGCGTCCACTGACCACGATTGGGCACCAGCGCCGGACAAATAACAAACATCATATTATGCAAGTTCTCAAAAATCCATAGGACATTTAAAAATTGAGTGACAGTAAAATTATTGTAACGACATTTAGTAACACTGGTTGATATCGGAAATTGGCAACGGTCTGGTCCCCATTCTGAGGAGTATCGAACCAGCAATCGAGCCCAATCGTGACCAAATAAATAACAGCCATAAACCTGTACAATATAACTAGCACATATCACAATGTGACGTCCACTAGTGCGCGACCACGCCGTTCCTTTGCCGCGGGTAACCATTATAGTTCACTTTCTTGCTGGGAACATCCGGGATGGGTTCAGGATCGGTTTTAACCTTCTTGCCAGTTTTGGGGGAGAGGTACGCTTTGTAGAAGAACTGTGCGAAGAGTACGAAGTATGAGAAGTACATTGCCATGGACAGCTTGATGTTTATCTGGCTGATGTGACAACTGGTTGGTGATGGCGAGGACATGTAGTTGTGCGCCCAGATGTTGATGGCGCAGCCGACGATCATCTGCGAGAGCTGCAGCACTGTGATGGTCATTGCCAGCATCTTGGGTGGGTACTTGCCCATGCTCACTAACGCGTAGTATGAGTACATTACACTGGAAAGAGAAAAGGAACCATTAAAAAATGTTGTATGTGATTTATGTTTTGTGGCTGACTAAAATATCTAGAGATAAGATTTTGCTGTTTTCCTTGTAGTATCTGTAATTTAAAGTTTTATGTTTGGTTTTAATGCTTTTTCTTATAATATTCATATCTTCGTTTATATAGGTTTTCTCGCGTAAAAAGTTAAAACATGGAAGCAATTATGAAGTCAGTTTATAAACTGGTTATAATAAGTCAACTGCTACTTCATATAATAATGGTTTAATTGTTGTTTGTATGGGTATTTATAATAGCCGTACCCTATAGTTTAGCATTTATAACACCGTATAAAATCAATAAAACTAATCGACTAGTTCAGACTAGTAACTCGCAGAAACTACTTTGAATTGACTTTACAAATGTACATGTACACCTATGGTAACGACGGAAAAAAAACTTAACCAAAATTGAACTTGAATATCTTTCTAAAATAACATTTTATTTGTTTATTTAGCAATTATAATTAAAACTAATTTATACTTCTAATATTATAAATGCGAATGATTTTGAGACTGTTGGATGGATGTGTCTCTTTCACGTCAAAACGGCTAAACGCAACTTGATGAAATTTGGCACAGAGTTAGATATTCTGGAATAACACATAGAATACTTTTTTTCGATATCACGCGGGCGAAGCCGCGGGCGCCAGCTATTATAAAATATAACTAATAATTTTAATTTAAGTATTAACATATCTTTCTGTTTGTTCATTTGTATTTTATTGATAAAGTGTAGATAAAAAAACCGGCCAAGAGCGTGTCGGGCCACGCTCAGTGTAGGGTTCCGTAGTTTCCCGTCCGTCACAATAAGTGTTCCCACTTATGAGTTTAAAGGTGGAGGAGGAAATTATTTTGTACAACTTTTTGTCTTTTTTGTACAAAAACTGTTGTGTCAATCAAGTTCAAAATGATTTTCATAGAAAGTCCTTATAAAGTTCTACTTTTCAGATTTTTTTCATATTTTCTAAACTTACGGTTCAAAAGTTAGAGGGGGGGGGACACATTGTTTTTTACTTTTGGAGCGATTATTTCCGAAATTATAGACATTATCAAAAAATGATTTTAGTAAACCCCTATTCATTTTTAAATACCTTTCCAACAATATATCGCACGTTAGGGTTGAAATTAAAAAAAAAAACACTTCCCACTTTACATATAGGGTGGCTACCCTAATAAAACATTTTTTTCCAATTTTTATTTTACCACTTTGTCGACGTGATTGATGTACATATTGGTACCAAATTTCAGCTTTCTAGTGCTAACGGTCACAGAGATTAAGCGAGGACGGACGGACGGACGGACGGACAGACAGACATGGCGAAACTATAAGGGTTCCTAGTTGACTACGGAACCCTAAAAAGGGAGTAAAAGTACTACTAAAGAAGCCGAAAGACACGTGATCCCCCATCAGGTTACGGAAATATATTAATAATAAAAAATAAATATAAATATTTATTAATATTATAATATTTCCGTCCAAGGATCCAACTTTTCAACAAGTTTTTAATGTTATAACTTTTCTTTAAATACTTTTCCAAACCCCGTACCTTTCATCGCATTCATCAGCACACTGTTTAACATTGAGTTTTACCACAAAACGTGATATGTATTTCACCCCAAATAAATCGTCGTTTCTCGGCATTTTTTTGCGTAGAGTTAAGTTAGATGTACAAAATGCATAATTGACGGATTCATGAAGGGTTGGTTAACACCCTTTATGTATATCCTTACTAATATTATAAAAGCGAAAGTAAGTTTGTTTGTTACGTACGTCTTCACGCCTAAATGGCCAAACCGATTTTGATGAATCTTGGTACAGACGCCTGCACATCAAGCTAACCGAAACTGTTAATTTTTCCCAATGAACCTTGAACCTAATACTTTAGAAATAAAGTCGAAAATCTATCAAAGAAATCTGACAGATTGTAGTAGCTTGATGTGCAGGCGTCTGTACAAAGATAGTTGGGACCCTGGAGACGGACATAGACTAATTTAAAAAAAAAGTGAGAAAAGGGGGAGAAAGAGAGATTAAAAGGGGAGAGAAAGATATATTTTTTCGATCATCACGAGTTAGCATAGGCCAAAGTAACTATGCCACGCGGACGAAATCGCGGGCGGAAGCAAGTTACCTGTATTTCTTATCATACAGACTATTATGAGATGTCTGAGTCTACGACAGTATAGCCTTATCAAGATTCATGATAACAAAGTATTATGTTCCTACACAAAATGTATTACGATAACTAGGTACATCTTTTTATGACTTATGACGCAACCAGAAGGATTTGTTTTTAATTATTTACAATATCAAATAAAAGAACATCTATTATGTATAATAAATTATTTTTTATCACTAGCCTACCCGCCTGTCTTACCTAGGTACTGTAGAGGCTTTATACTTTAACCAAACCCGCTGGCTGGTTTGCTATGACGTTCGAATACTCGGGTCGTTTGAATAAAGAAAAAGAATAGTTGAGAATGGCGTAGGAAGTGTGTGACATGTACCTATTAGTAAAATATTAACTAAAAATTTATAATCTTAAATGTATTTCATGCGCTTTCAATTACGTACAATTGTCCACCTTTTACAATAGATGGACAACTCTACAGTACCAAGCTACCCACCCTACCCTAACTTATTTACCTAGTTGACCTATACTTAGTAAAATTATCATTAATACTAGCTGCGCACCGCGGCTTCGCCCGCGTGATGATAAAAAAATATCCTATGTGTTATTCCAGACTATAATCTACCTTTGTGCCAAATTTTATCAAGATCCGTTCAGTAGTTTTTTCGTGAAAGCGGATCAAACAAACTTCCATACTCGCAAACTTTCGCATTTATTTAGTAGGATTTGTTTGCAAAAATTCAATCTCTCAGATTAATCAAATAATTTGTTCATTAATATCTTCACTATATTTTACACGTTCCCATGCGTCTTCTGCGAAATGATATTTCCAAGTAAATGTAGGTAAATAATACCGCAAGTTAGTAAATACTTGAAGGAAGTCGAGTACAATTGCTGTGCTATGAATAGGGCAATTTGTTGGGATCAAATACCACGTCTTCTGCGAAACGCGCTTCCACAAGCGGCTCAAAGGAAACATTCACTTGGGAACCGCGCAATGAGACGAGGTATTTTATACCCTAACTAGCTTTTGCCCGCGGCTTCGCTCGCGTTAAATTCGGGGTAACACAGTTCCCCTTGCGCCTTATTGATTTGTAATAGCAACGCTAAGTTTTCCCTTTTCTTCCCTCTTTCTCCCTCACATCCCACTCTTTTTAAAAAAATAATAGCCTATGTCCGTCTCCTGGTTCCCAACTATCTCTGTACCAAAATTCATCAAAATCGGTGTAGCCATTAAAGCGTGAAGAGGTAACAAACAAACAAACAAACAAACAAACAAACAAACTCACTTTCGCTTTTATAATATTATAGTAAGGATAGTAAGGATTGCAGTAGTTACGGAACGTTTTATAAACAAGCCAGCGGCAAAAATGACAAAAACGAAATTCATTTTGTCTTGTTTCGTGAAAACTCACAAAACAAACAGCCAAACCCAGAACTACCTGTAGGCCATATAAATATTTGTTCCATGCGGGAATCGAACCCGCAACAAGCAGAGCTGCAGTCAATCTCTTACTGCGCAACCAACATTTATTTTTCAAAGAAATCTATCAGGACATTTTTATAGTGGCCTTGCGAATATTTTATCAAAATTAATACTTGTTGGGGAAGGTATATAATATGATACCATGTTCCTTCTTTTGCCGTGTTTTGGGACCGCGGTAGGTATCTCTTTCGAACAACCCGCAACCCCAGCAGGCTGTAGCCCTGGCAGGCCCCTCTGCTTTGCTGACATCTCTTTGAGACGCGCGTGGAATACGAACGCGCCGTCGACACGGCAACGAACAAGAAGAGCTTGCTGTGCCGACCCCATATTAATTGTGATAAAGTTTGAAGAATTATGATGACATTTGTTGACTTTAATCCTACGTAACTTATAATAAGATAACATAATTACTTAATCCCTGCCACACCTCCGCCTTACATTTTCTTATCATTATCGCCTACTGACTGATTTATTGCAAACGTTTCATTTTAATCCAGGTGTTGTTTCCAACCAAATCCATTCATCAATCATTCACAATTCATTTAACTTGCGAAAGTAATACTTTTGTTTTACGTCTAAGAGGAAAGATGAATGGAGCTCCTGGAAAGGCCTAGTCATACTGTTTTATTAATATTGTTTAGTGAAATTAGTATGAGCATTGTCTTCTAAAACCAGATGGATTAGATACACTGAAATTCTGCTCATAGCGTAAGTGACAGCCGTGTCGACTGCGCGTTAGTGGTCCACGTGCGCCTCCAATAGATGTTAGCAAAGCCCCTCTGCTTTTCTGATATCGCGGCCTCGGAACACAATGGCAAAAGAAGGAACATGGATAGGTTTTAGTCAGTAAAAGTCTGACGCTACCTCCCGCTTCGCCCAGAACGGTAGAAGTCCCATTTGATTTGCCATCCGAATGACAATATAAATTTTCATGTCTTTAACATAAACTATTGCTTTTTTTCAACTAGAATACCTTTCTTGCCATGTCTCTCTCTCTATTCATGATGATGAAGAGACCATAACTAAATAATAAAACCTTCTCGGGTTTATCTTCAGTTTAAGTCTAGGTAAGTCCGTGGATAGATGATCCTGACCACCCATTATAAAGCGAGTTTCCTCGGCGCTTCGGAAAGCTGATGTCTTACATGGACAAGAGAGGTCAAGAGGAAGACCATTTAATTTATTTAAAAAAAACCAACGGTTGTCAAAAATGGAACGATAAATTTACATTAAAATTTAATCATAAATGCAGATTTTGTTGTGCAAGCAGGAATAAACACGAGTCATTTCACACGTGCAAAAACCCAATGACACAATCAGATGACCTGCGAATATCGCCCAGCGGCTCAAGGTCCATATGCTGCTATTAGGCCAATGAATCGACTTCCTCTAAGAATAATTCGTTCAATTTAGATGTTATCGACACTATAGAAACTCAACGGGACATCCATATTTCTTCGTTGAATGCCGAACCCGTGGGAGGATCTTAAATTGCAAATGGAGACTGGTAGTACCAGCTGTATAGGTTTTTTCAGGATACCAGGGGCCTTAGTCTGCTATTACAATAGTGTCAGAATGGTCGATCGCTGATCGCATAATGGTTGATTTTGACATCTACTACATACTAAACTTGTCAAAATCAACCAATATGCGATCAGTGATCGACCATTCTGACACCATTGTAATAGCAGACTAAGGCCCCTGACCTACATTTTTCAGTTTGAGATTTGCATTTCGATATATCAAACGTACATTTGTAAGTAGAATGTAAACTAGATTTATCGTATCGTGTTTAAAATATATTTATTCTGATCCTCAGCATCCAATGTTATGAATATTCTAACCATGAACTTCTATTGTATATGATTTGCACTGTATTTAATATTTATTTTCATTCCTACTTCATTGTACCGAACATCAAGAAACTGTTAAAAGTACTACTGTTCATTACCAAAGATAGTGGATCTTCCGATGAAACGTCCAATCAACTAAGATGGCTTCCTGAAATAATTAGAATACAAAGTCCTCCATGGCTGTTCTATTCGCTGGTATACTACTCTATACAATGAGCTTCTATGTTCGGACACGCCCTCGCGTTCATTACTCAAGTTTGGTAAACAAAAGATCCATCAATGAAGTTAATCATCCACTAGTATAGATTAAATTTCTGTCAGACCCATTTAATTGATTGCTTGGTAACAAGAGGCTTCTACTTAACATGATACAATAATATATCCTAGTGTAGGAACTGGCTCTCAGTCTCAAGCTTCAAAAAGTTTTAGTCATCATTTTTCTTGAGCTTACGACAATATTTTTTTTTCCTTCTTTTATAGTTTTCATCTAGGTAGTAATCCGTATTATGTTTCACCCGGTCCTTTCTCCTTTTTTTAGGGATGGCAAATCATCAAATAGGAAGTTATTTCGATCTGGACGGAGCGGGAGGGAGTGTCAGACTTTTACTGATTAAAACCCATTCATGTTCCTTCTTTTGCTGTTGGTGTTCCGGGGCGGCAGTAATTATTTCGGAGAACCCGCAACCTGCTTTGTTGACATCTTTTTAAGGCGCGCGTGAAACACGAACGCGGCGTCGACACGGCCTTGGTGCTTGCAACTGTGCTTACGATATTTTAAAAATAGTCTGAAAGATACAGATTAAAAAAATTAAAGAAGTCTTACCTATGGACACAATAGTTCATGACGACGAACCAGCGCGCCGAGGACGTGTATTCCGTGAAAGAGTACCAGGTGTATAGCAGGACGGTGATGTGATGGTACCAGTGCAGGAAGATGAGGGGCTTCTTACGTAGGACTATGAACACGGTGTCGCCTAACTCTGGCAGCTTCGATAACACGAACATCCATGTCCAGAAGCCGGACACTTTGTCCTGTTCTATGAAACTGGAAATTAGAGAAAATATTTATTAGTTAAGAGTAACAAAATTTTTTATAATTTGCTTGGAAGGATCTTTATTTTTTGTCAAAGCCACAATGATGAGAAGAATGCTAAAAGGTTTTGAATGCCGAAAGAGTCTATCTTATCTATAATCTGGCATTTAAACTATTCAAGAGAGGCGGGGTATTTCAGCTGTGGGAGGGAGGTCTGAAGTACAAACTTATTAATAAAAAAAAGAACAATGAGCCAGACGAACTAAAAACTACTAGCTCAAAAATAACGCCCACCAAACGAAAGAAATATGAGAATGGGATATTAAATCTTAAGTTGCATAAGCTTTTCCTAGAATGAGAACATAGTGCACTTGTGACTAATTTAAACAAATCAGTCATGTGCCGATAACTGATGAACAACTGTATGATTGATGTGCACACGTGAATTAAAGGCAATTAGCTGGTGTAATGTAGCGTAAAAATGGCGAATGTTTTTACATGGCTAATAACATAGCGTGCGCATGGAATAGGATTGGGCACGCGAGCAATGGGAATGGAGCCGTATTGTCTATTAGGTAGGACGCCTTTTTGTGCCAGTCGTGTGAGAATGTGCTGAAATTAGCGGTGATCATTCCAGTTAATGTAGGAGCATGGCCGCTTCAAATAAAGGTCCAGAATCGGTTATCTTGCTCCCACGCATCAGTTTTGAGATAAGGGAATCGCTGGATAGAAATAAGCAAAGAGGATTTTGCAATAATACAATATGATATAATAATACGAAGACATTGAATAAGTAACTATAGACAATACTTCAAGTGCAGATATCAATAATACTTCACTGTAGACACAATGGCGCTTACCTCTCGAGTTAAAGTTGTGAAGGATACAACAATGTTAGATAAAGAAGAATTTACAAATGAAATGTAAACACAGACAGTTGAACATGTAATCAATATCGGTGTTCCGTCATTAATTGAGGCAACATATACTCTTTACATAATGAGTATGACATCATAATAGAAAGGGGTTCCAACTGTCATATGATACTAATTATAGGCAGGTGGTATTGTGAGTCGGCTTTCAAGTTGATTAATTGATATACTGGTAGTGTTAGCCTACGTTATTCCACCACCACTGGGCAAAAGCCTCTCCCCTTGACTTTCAAGTTTGTTCGATTCAGGGCTAATATAGACCACTGGTCGCTGTTTAATCCAGCTCGACGTTCCATCTTCTACGAGGTCTTGTGGCCGTAACACCTTCTAGCTTTGTCAGGGCTACAGAAAATGGTTATTCTGACCCACAGCGTATGGATTCATTAATATAATCTTGTTTTAAATACATGTTTACACCGCATCAGAAACTCTATACTTCGCTCCAAAACCCAAATAGCTGAAGCTATTTTCACAGCTGCTAGGTTGAAATGGAACTGGATTGGTCACATCTACCGCATGTCGGAGGAGCAATGGGCAAAACCATCCACTCAGTGGACACCAACAAGCAAGACCCAGATGGATATGGCAGGATGAGCTGGACTGTTTTTTCAGGATTGGCCTACGATAGCACTAAAAGGCGAAAAGCGGAAGGAGAGAAGGCCTTCTCTGCTTTTGCCCTACAGTGGGACAATATAGACTCATAATAATAACACTTTTGTTTGACAAACGAGGCAATAGCAATTCCTTTGCCGTTTAAAAAAAAACAGGAGAGTTTTTGCTGATCTGTTGGACAGTGTAGTTAGACCAAATACTGTAAAAACCATGTCGAAATAACTTGATTTCTATTTACAGTATTTTTAATCACACAGGAAAATAATACATTAAATAACTATTTTTCCTGTATTTAATTTGGAATATATTTCTTCATAATACCTGCTAAGGGGACGTCCTTTTAGTCACATGAGGTTCGTTTTTTTAAATAAAAAAAATAATAATGTGAATGTCGGGCAGAGACGGCGAACCCATGGCACACGTGCCATCAGTGGCCCGCACACACATTTTTTGAGCACGCTACCGATAAAAAAGGTTGTTTGAATTGTAGTTCAATATAACAAAATTCACCACGAAGTATTCCTGTATTTAATTTTATTTGTCATCAAATCTGCAACAGCAAAATATTATAATGCAAATCAAAGTAACATTCATGTTTCAGTTATTCAGTGTTATTATTTTCCCAATAATTACTAAGTCAAAATTATTTTATCACAGTTGTACCCTCAATAAAATACTTCAACTCTTCATTAATGGAATTAAATATTTATTTAGAAAATATGGCACGTTGATCTTTATAGGTTCGCCACCCCTGACGTAGGTTATACGGAATAATCTGAAAATTGCTTGTATTTTTTCGTGACATAAAAAACAATATTTAACATATGACTTATAAAATACTTTTAAGCAATAATTAGAAAAAAACTATGATCTGATCTGTTGAATAATGGTAATCATTAGTAATACCGGGAAGGGGGAAGAGGGGTAACATAAAACCTCACGTCGTATCAACAAGGGGGACAAACGGAACAAGTAGCCTAAAATTTCACGATGTTGAGGGATGGTCTAAGATATTTTTCAGTTAACCTTGGCTTATTGAATCATGTTTATGAATAAATTTTAATCACATATGAAAACAGGATATACTTTTATGATCGCCACGAAGAAGATAAAAATGGATCACCGCAGATTTTCTTTACCGTTCTAATATTAAAATAAAGTATTTTAGGTATATAAATATTAAATAGGCTTGCACTTGGCCGCAACTCGCATGATGGAAGCGATGATGCGGCCTAGGGAACACGAGCTAGGAGAAACCGACTCACAAGAACTTTAGAGAGATCCAGATTATAATGATCAAGGAACAGTGAATTCCATAGACTGACGGTGCACACAATCAAGTCAAAATATTTTAGTCCACTGATGTACCCTGCTAACTCCATTTTTACATTTCACATTGAAATTATTGAAATAGTCACTGGACTATCCTCTGTCCTTCTTTGCATTTGGGCTGCAATGCGTCAGTTTAAAAAAATACAGGATAGATCCTCAAATTGAGAATTGTATAGAGGGTTTACTGGAGTGCAAATCGCTTCCAGAGTGTTTCGCATAAATACAGCTATCAGAAGGTTTGGCATTAGCCTATTTCGTATTGAAACCAAAAGATTGTTTTTACCATAATTGCTAATCGAATTTCACTTTAGTTAGGCCCTCGGGTCGTTCTCTATAAGCGCTCCAGAGTACTGTCTGGTGTCTGGCTTATATTTTTATTACTTACTAGCTGTGCCCAGCGGTTTCACCCGCTGCTCACTTCACTAAGGGGTGTGAAATATAGATAGTAGCCGATTCTCAGACTTACTGAATATGCATGACAAAATTTCATAAGAATCGGTCGAGCTGTTTCGGAGGAGTATAGGAACGAACATTGTGACTTTGTGACACGACAATTTTATATATTAGAAGAAGATGTAAAAAAATCTAGAAGTAAAATTTGACCCGGTTTCCGTATGAGCTGAAAATTCGTATACATGTTCAGTAAGGATCCTAAGCTAAGTGTCGTTATTCTAAATCCAATTTGGCAGACTCCCAATGATGTTTTTTTTTAACATTTATGTATAAAGGATTTTCATTAAATTATGTTCTATTATTCCCCAAGTAATTTCAAACAAAAGATTGTATTACGAATTATTGTAATAACAACGAGAACCCCTACAATGAAACGAATAAGTTCTAATAATTCTATTGTGGTTCCAACAATTGTAAAACAATCGTTTTCAAATTAAATTCTATTCAAACTGTTACATAAGTGGAACATATTAAACAGTCTCATTATTCGAGGTTTGTTAATTAGTAAGTACTCTGTACTACACAATTACTCAAGTTCAAATAAGATGAGTGTTATGTTATGTATTGAGCAGGTTTTTATGTGTGACGGACGTGATGATAAAGATCCTAACATTTACGAAAACAGTTCTCATGGAGTTTTTTGCCCATTCTTTTCCATCAGAGATCATCCCTATGAAATGGATAACTACAGTACTTTCAAAGAAACTATGCCTTGTGACTGGGACTGTAGCTGTTCATTTTATTGTTGTCTTTGTTTCAAAAGTGCCTGTAACTGGCCTACTTGAAATAAACTATGATTTTGAATGAGTTTTAAGTAATTAATTCAAGAGATGAAGAAAAAGCTGAACACAGGGCGGAAGGATAGCAAACCTGCTGATTTTCGCGACTTTGCATTCCACTCTGACATATTTGGCTTTTTAGACGGGGTACAATGCACCATAAAGAACAAATTTATTAAATATTTTAGATTCTGTTCCGATCAATCTGACCATAACATTGGATTAAATTGACGACAATTGATGCTGTAACCTCCGACCCAAAATTCTTGTCAGACAAATTATTTACAAGACCAGTCAGTGCTTTTGTCGGGTGACATCGCGCTAACAGAATTCCAGGCAGCGAAATATCATTAGAGCACCCAATTTCAAGTCTATTGCCAAATTAGGTTATTAGCTTTTCGGCAAAACTAATAACCACTTGTCTGTATACAAGTAAAATGTATCAGCGAAATATCGCAATATCTATGTTTATATTTAATCATTAATCCCTATTTCCCTTGGTCACGGGCATCACGCGTGATCGGATGGACCAATTTTGCTAATTATTTCTTGGTTGTGTTTGGCAGGAAAAAAAACTAATGAAGGAAAAAAAATAGGTAGGTAGGGTCGGGTAGGTTGGGTAGAAAAATAAAAGATGGTACTAATGGTAATAAGAAGGAAAAGGTGGACTGCAACGCATGTCGGATACAGCTAGTTTCTTTATATTTCCTATCAAGTCTCTAACCCCAAAAGTGGGTTACACAGTAACGCAATAATAGAATTGATTACAACTAAAATCTACGTTCTCCATCACGATTATCCCATAAACCTTAATAAACACTATACATAACCATCAATAAAGGAATACCAACACGAGCCAACGAAAGAAGACCACTAGGTTAATCAAACTGGTATTCTGCACGTAGTCATGGCATTCGTCGCAAGCGCATAATTTTCTATCTGACGTAAGCCTGTAACTGACACACCACTTTCTATTTCCATTTGAGCTACGGACTCTGACGTAATTTTTTCCAACAAAATCTTGTTTACACCTTGTTCTGACACAACCTGTATTTAATAACTAGGTGAGGAAGGTTTGAGAGGAAGCTGCCTTTACGTAATCGAGACAAGATCAGATCGCTTTGGTTCGATTATAGTGAATCGATTCTTACGATTTATTTATAGCGAGACGAAACGCAAAACAGCAATAGCGTTGTGCGAGTCTTGCTTCTGCTATTGGGACCGTACTAGTTTGACCAGATTGATAGCATAACAAATGACGAAACAAAAATATCGAGAAAGAGATCATTTTGTAACATTTGGATAGACATGCTTGGAAGGCTTTTCAACCACAGGTTTCTAAAAGCTTTTCAAGTTAATCTTGTGGCCAAATGACATGTCACATCATTTGATAGGCTTGTCATTTTGCCCAACCAATCATAGCTCTCCAGAGATTTGAAATTAAATTAACTTATTCACGATTTCAGACACCGTGTTTTATTATTCTGTTTTCTTCGAACCTTGGCTAAAGAACCCTGAAAAGGCGCTTAAGACACCCAGCGTCTTATGAGATTATAAACACTCTTCGGTGCTCCCTGATTGGATTAGGTGCGCAATTTCTTTTGATCCGCCCGTCTTTAGATCTCTGTGTAATATTTTGCGCGTCTTAAGAATTTTGAGAGATTCTTAA
The DNA here is from genome assembly GCA_905475445.1 of Ochropleura plecta. NCBI lineage: Eukaryota > Metazoa > Arthropoda > Insecta > Lepidoptera > Noctuidae > Ochropleura > Ochropleura plecta. Next base: position 18,905,216 of record FR997726.1, on the reverse strand, counting down.
TATTTTTAGCAGACACTAAGTTCTGTTACCGTTAATGTCGAAATATTGTGAATGATGTTCCAAAGAGCGTGGGCAGCTTTTAGAGAAAACAGGTTTTTGTAACAAGTTTCTATCATCATTATTTTTATTTATGGTACAATACGATAATGTTTTGGTAAAAAATGTTTGCCTAGCCACAAAGAAATGAGACTAAAAATATTACAGAGTGAAAATATTTTGCATCAAATAATACATTACTGGAGTTACGGTGTTTGGGAAGTTTTCACCTGCATTATAATTTTAAATCGCATTTTCAGTGTGCTAATATGCTCTTGACCCATTTAAAAAGATTCGCAAAATGTCCGATATGCAGAAAATCTGATTCGGAAATGGTTCGGTTTTATTGCTTCAAATTTGTCACTTGTACGTTCTGCATAAACTCTTACCCCCGTATCTACAGTCAAGTTAAAGCAATTACTTAATCCTATGTAACTACGTATGCAAACATTATTATGTAATAATCAAGAATTTTAACGATTTATGAACCGTAAAATAAAAGCAAAGCTATTTTTTTGACTGTTGAAAGTTTTAACTTCAAGCAATAACTAAAGTACGGAATAAAAATCGTGTCTATGACTTTTACTTAAAATCAATCAGAAGATACCGAAAGTCCAATTATAATAACGATTACAATTATTCTCATTGCCAGTACTGAAAGCATAAAAACGGATGGGCTATTAAAACACCAGACTAGACTAGACCCATATCAACGACGTCTAAAAATATTGACAGTCATCATCAGCTGCCTTGCTTTTCCCATATCCCAATGGGGACAGGTTCTAGTCTAATCGGATGCAGTTGAAAACCAGTATTTTACATGGAGTTACTGCCTATCTGACCTCCACAACCCAGTTAATACTGGTACCCAGTGACCCGATACCATTTTTTTTGCAGATGGGACATCATCAAATAACTTCCCCCGCTCTGGGCGAGTGTCAGACTTGTACTGACTAAAACATGTACAATATTTTTCCCTTTATGATCTGGGGCCGCGGAATCTCTTTCGAACAACCCACAAACCCGACAGAATCGATACCCTTTTTTTTTTTTTTTTTTTTTTTTTTTTTTTTTTTCGGGTGGGAAATCATCCTATGACTTCCCCCGCTCTGGGTGGAGCGGGGGGGCATGTCAGACTTGTACTGACTAAAACCCACCCATGTTCCTTCTATTGCCCTTTACGTTCCGGGGCCGCGGTATCTCTTTCGAACAACCCGCAACCCCGGCAGGCGGAGGCTCTGGCAAGCCCCTCTGCTTTGCTGACTCTCTTTGAGGCGCGCGTGAAACACGAACGCGCCGTCGACACGGCCTGTCGTCAATCGACGGACGGACGGTGAGCTACCCATTGCTCACCGTCCACAGGCCCGCATCTACGGTGGCCGGAAGTCGTCTCGCGGCGCCCGGCGCCCTGGGCGTCTCCCGCGGCGGCTGGGTTGGGCAGATGTTCTCTCCCTCAAACGCCCGGCCACCTCCTTTGCTAGCATTACTGCTTCGCAGAAGGTGGTGACCGCTTCCCATTCCCTCTCGCTCCGGACCATGGCCTGAACCAGGGCCGGACGCGAGAGATCTCCGCCGCCGATCGCCTCCACGAGGGCACGGCGGTGCTCCGCCCAAGCTGGGCAGACCGCCACTGTGTGCTCCACCGTGTCCTCCGGGCGATCGTCACAATGGTGACACCCGGGCGCTTCCTCCCGCCCGATGATGTGCAGGAACCTCCCGAAACTTCCGTGTCCGGTGAGGACCTGCGTCAGGCGGTAGGTTAGGACGCCATGACGCCTCTCCAGCCACTCCTCAAAGAGGGGACTTACCGCCGCTATTGTGGCGTGCCCTGCACGGGGTTGCGACAGTCGCTCTCTCCATGCCACCATGAGATCGCACCCTTAAGTAAGACTGATTAAATCTAGACAGTCAAACACCAGTAAAATTCTGCTCTACGTTTTTTGCGACAAAACACAATCGACAGCCAAGCATAATATACGAAACATACAATTATTCTCGCACAGTCCTCGGGAGATAAATAGTAATTACTGTATAGTTATGATTATACACATCTACATACGTAAACGGTTTAATTAAGTGTAATTACACAAGTCACTAAATTACCCTGAAATAGTCTACGCTAGACTGTTTTAGTTTATATAAGAGCGGTTACTCGGTTAGTTAGATATTACCCTCAAGGGTAGTCTAGGCACAGAGGAGAATAGAACTAGTTTAGACTTAATCAGGGAGAAGAATATAATATTATGTTGCGTTAATAGTATGTTGTTCTTGTCAAATTTATTCACTAACTAACTTTTGACTTCAAGTAGGTAGCAGATTTTAGAAAAAATAGATTAGGGTTCCGTGCAAAAAATTAAATCTCCAATCCCATGAGAGTTTTTAAAAAACCTAATCAAATAAATATGAATCTTATATTTAAAATTCTCGTATCACAGTTTTAGTTGCCATACTCCTCCGAAATGGGTTAACCGAAATTAAGGATTTTTTGTATTTATATTCGGTAGGTCAGAGAATCAGTCTTAATCATTTTTTTTACGGCGAAACCGCGGGCCAGTTATAACAACATCAAGCGGACGAAGGTCATGGGCAACAGTGAACCAAACAGTAGGCATATACAAGCTTAAAGATAAAGGCAGATATCCTGTCTCATTATCACTGAGGTAGACCCTATCTAAAATGAACATCTGGCAATAAAAGGGAAAAAACGTTGTCTAGTCCGCAGAGAAATTAAGATCTTGAGAAGGGTGTGTGGCTCCCCGTGGGGAGATTTGTTCGCGATAACTAAGAATCACAAAGGTTCTTGATGTATTTATCTAGGCAGCCACCTCTTCAGATCGCACACTTTTCAGTATACGCTATCTTTGAGTATTGGTATTTAAGGTTGGTTTTATCTTAAAACCTGAAATTCTCTGACAGGAGTTTGTTTTGGACATTGAAAGTATCCTTACTAATATTATAAAAGCGAAAGTGAGTTTGTTACGTCTTCACGCCTTAATGGCTAAACCGATTTTGATTAATTTTGGTATAGAGATAGTTGAGACCCTACCCTTTGCTATTACAATAAATAAGGCGCAAGGGCAAAACAAGTTAGTTTAGAATAAAATTGGGATTCACTACCACCATCACAGGTTGGGTGACCACTCATTACATAAATGGCCTTAAGAGCGACCTGCAGGGTCTCGAGTTTCCTCCGTGCCTTGGAAAGCACGTTAAGCCGTTGTCTGAGATGTCATTTGTAGATCTTTGACAGTCGTTAAAGGTAGTGTCTCGAAAGTCTGACAACTAATCTTACCAGTTCAGTTTTTAAAGGGTAGTACTAGCCAGTACTGACTAGGTTGTGGAATTCAATCACCATGTAAAAATACTGGTATTCAACTGAATCTGGTTTAACTTGAAACCAACCCTAACTTAGTTGGAAGAAGTCTAGGCAGATGATAGTTTGACCAATAAACTGTCACCAAAATATCTGTAATAACAGACCAATATACTTACTACCAGTCTCACAATTTCTCAAGTGAGATCGCAATTGGCATCAAGACGACATCGGCCAATAACGCAGTTGATCACCACAACTTCTATGAACAAGGAAAAACGTAACATAATGAGGTAAACGCATGTTAATATGACAATTTTCATATTTACCTGAGAACTTGATAAACATACTAGTCACACGTGGTATGCTCAGCTCACGTTTCCTGAACTAGCTAAACGAGGATGTTAAACAGATGAAAGAAAATGGCTCCCAACATAAAAGTAATGGTGTTTAAAATTAATCAGTAATAGTTATTTTAATGCTACACGTGGCTTTAAAGTATTAATTTAACCTTGGTTTCCAAAAAGCATATGCCGTAAGATCTTTGTCCTATTCCAATACTAGCTACGATGCCCTGCAGTTTTACTCGCGTAGACTGGGATAAAAAATAGCCTATGTGTTAATCCAGAGCTATTTCATCTATCATACCAAATTGCATCCAAATTGGTCCAGACGTTTGAGCGTGAAGGTCTAACAAATAGACAAACTTTCGTACAACACTGAAAAAAGTCGATTCTCAAGTTTTACGTAAGCATACTCGTTATAGTACGGTAACCAAACAAACATAAAAATACCGAAAACCTTTTAACAATAGTGCTTATTGAAGGAATGGCATCCATCAGATTGGACAGCCGAAATAGGTTGGAATCCATCAATCAATTTCAAACGTCAACCAAATCGCACGAATTCCAGTTGTTATTGGGAAAATACTGGTTTTGGCTGAATTTAACTGGCCCCTTGAAATATTCTTTGGCAACATATAAGATCTTTTTATTGGAAACGTTTTTAATCTTCTTCGTCTGATTCGAATAATTTGTGCTCAGATGCTTGGATTGAGTATTTTATCGTTTTTGTTGCTTGACATTATGGAATCTCTAAAATAATAAAAACTATGTTTGGTAAAACTAGCCCAAGTCTCATTATTTTCTGAATTGTAAAATAATGTATAATTGTAATATAAATCAACATTACAATTGTTGCGCTGTGTGTCGCGCGTTCGATTTCCGCACGGAACAAATATTTGTATGACCTGCAGATAGTTGTTTCGGGTCTGGCTGTTTGTGTACGTGAGTTTAAATGTTTGTAAACCCACGATGCAGAAGAAATTTCTAGTGTGGGGGCAAATATTTTTTAAAACAAAAAAATGGTGTCTCATTGAGATATTATATTTATAGATCACCATTTTCTTGGAAACTAAAAACAATAAATAAAATTACAGGGTAGATAACTGAAACTTTAGTATTTCATATTATTTTAGGTACGCCAACTATTCGTATAAAGGCAAAATTATCCAACTTAAAATTCAGTGCGTGCGCTGAAACCATTTGAGGAATGAATTTTTCGTTATCGTATGGGTACATGAAAGCTGTAATGAATGTTGGGGAGCTATGCAGGGGCGTAGAAATTAAAAATCCACACTGAAAATTGAAATCATACAAGCTTAAACTATGGTTAAAATCAACAAATATCTTCCTGTAATTTCTTAACGGAGAAATGCATATGTTAAAGTCACCTCCAGGTGTATGCTGGAAAAAAGGCTAGTCGTCAATTATTTGATAGCATTTCTCATTCATCTAATTTTATGCATCTCTACAAAATGGCTCATAGCTGCTTAAGCGATGACCTACAGTCGGGTAAAATGTGATCTCGCATCTAAAAATAGGTAAATCATTTTTATCTTCAAATGACCTTGGAGGTTTACGTGAAGATGTGCTATTTACATTACTATTAAACAAATATGAAGTAATTTTATTCTAGATACTGGTTGGTCGCCCTTGTACTGCGACCGGGCACAACCGGGGTTCGACATTGACCGTGAGCCCACGAGTCCGTGACTCGGCCTGCAAATGGCCTAAATCGATATTTGTATAGGGTTATCAAACATTGTGGTTTGATGCTAAATAGCTAGTACGTAAATCAAACGAAGTTGCCGGAGACACCCGAAGTGCGCAGACTTCGGGTATTTAGAACTAAAGATTAAGTGTTGAGCTGAATTAATTAATATTTATGGCAGTTGATAAAAGCTACTCCCTAAATAAATAAATATGGGTCCGATGTAAGTATGGGAGATACTGATATCGGATTTTGGTTTTCACAGAACGTTCATCTGTTAAAAATACAGATTATCACATCTGCCTCTAGATTCGATTGATTTCACAATTTCCGTAGGTAATTTTTATAACGTGTGAATTCTTATCTCATTAGCAATCTGTCCAAAATACCTCTGAAATACCTACGTTTTTGTTTTTTTCCACTGCTTTTTACTGAAACGCTGAGATTTTCACTAGATATAAGTAGCCTTCCGAAATTCTAAGAATCCTCTAAGAAAACCCAATGGAAACTTAGCAAAGGGATAAACGATGACAAGCCAAACATGTGCCAGTTGGTTTATATTCATAAATTGCAACCACGAGATAGGGAACGTATACTTGTAAGAGTGCTCACGTTTCTCGTAACGCGTAAACTCGCGTCAATGCCAGATGCGTTGACCGACGTACAAAGTATGAGTCTCAATATTAGCTCGTGCCAATATATCGCCTACGATACGTAAGAGAATGCTAAATGTATTTCAGTTTTTCTCAAATTAGAAATGTCTATAAATAACTGTTACAAGCGCTATTACACTGACCCCGTTTACTACGACGCATGTAATAAAATTTAAGAGTTGTTCTGATGCGGACAACCCTATTTTGGACTCGACTAAAATTGGGGGAGATACTGTAAAACTCCACGATATATGGCATAGTTTATGCCTTTAATAAAAGTGCTTTACGCAACACGGACCCCGGAGTTTTTTTTATTAGGGTGATACGCTTTTTTGTCACGATCACCCTTGCTTACTGTGTAGTGAGGTACGCTACTATTTACCATCAATTTATAAATCTAGCTATGTATCTACAGTTTAAATCCCACTGAAATGTGCTGAATAGTAAGAAATTGCAGTACTACTTCTCAATAGTCAAAACTATATATAAAAGTGAAGTGTCTGTCTGCAATTTCAAAATAGCAGATTTTTACTAAATGCATAAGAAAGAAAGAAAAAATATTTATTAGTCACAATGACGACGAGCATTTTAAAGAGTTCTGTGCAAAAAAATTAAAACGCATATGTATTTTTTTAACAAAATCCGATGTAAAAGAGGCATGAAGCAGTTTAAAAAAAAATTACGTAAATTAATCATACTTATATCATTTGATTTGAATAATAACGACTTCTAAAAATGCAAATAAAAATAGACAAAAAAAGTGTGAATGAGAATATTTAAAATTAAATCATTGTCATTGTCAACACTTTAACAACTAAAATATTTGATTAATAAAATATTTTGCTTTTTTGGTTGTCATTGGCAAACATTAAATTAATTAATTAAGTACCTCATTAAATATTTTGTTGTAAGTATATCAACGAATTTACTAAAATAGCATTAAATATATTTCTTTATCAGATAACTACTAGTAGTCAGGATATAGTAGAACTTACACGTTCTACAACAATTATTCGATTTTATTTGTCTTAAACGTGGAGAAACACCTATTCGAATTAATGTAAGTCCGCTATCATTCTCGCACAAAAACGGAATAAGATTTGAGTCTTGTACTATAATCCGTTTTCTGAAAAACAGTATAGGTAGCCGAAATCGTATAAAAACAGCTATTTCTTTGCATCAGACGCGGTCGGGCGATCTACAAAATCATTTTTTTTTGGTAGGCGCCATGCTACAAATCGAATTAATAGAATAGATTTATTATCGTTCGCGATTAAATATGGAAAGTTCTGGAAGTCTAAAACTTCTGGCTTCACAGTCCCGCATAAAACTGCTTCTTATCTCCCGAGTTGAAATGGAAGTCAAGCATTTGAGTTTTGCGAAGTTCAAATTGGATTGGTCCAGTTTTTCGGACAGCTCCCGAATCCAACTTTTATTTTAAACATAGCAGAGTTGTCTGTTAAGTTTACAGGGCCTTATTCAGCTATTTAGAAAAACTTCAGAAAATTTTCGTCAGTCCTAGAGAGCTATCATGATCGGCCAAATGAAGAGAAAACTTGGCATATTGTAATCAGAGATCAATCCTACTAATATTGTAAGTGCTTGTTTGTGAGGATGGATGGATGGATGGGTGTTTGTTACTCTTTCACATCAAAACGGCTGAACGAATCTTGATGAAATTTGGCACAGAGGTAGATTATGGTCTGGAATAACACATAGGATACGATGATGTTTTTTTCGATATCACGCGGGCGAAGCCGAGGGCGCCGGCTTGTTGTAAATAAAACATAGGTAACTACGTGCTTTATTTGTTTACCAACATCGTTTTAACATAATAATAAATGTATCCGTCTCAAATCAAACAGTGAGCAAGAAACACGTGACCACATCACTTATTACCTTCCCAAATATTTGCTTATCACTACACTAAACTAAAAGTCTCAACTTACTTTATTTACAAATACTCTTATGTAGTTGCATACGTAATATATTTCTTGTGTATACGAATACAGAACTGTACGGAGATTTCATTTCACATTTATGGCGTATTTGCTAAGTCAATGTTATAATAATGATCTTGTCGAATGACGCAGTTGAGACAAAAGTGCCTTTTTGATTGAGAAGTGGCTACAAATTATGTTGTTTTGGCATTTTGGTAGATCACTAAGGAACCTATAAAGGCCAGATTTCAATGGCGTTGTGCCAAATGTGTCAAGCTTCATTTATAGAGCTTTGTTATGTTAACAGTTGCAATACCTAAAATCGATTACGGTGGGAACATCCTTATGGCTGCGTTTACTTACTACGAAGGTAACCAACACAGTTATCGTTTAATGTTGAAAAGAAAAACGTATTTTTAATCGTCTTCAAAAGGAGGAGGTTCTCAATAATTCGACTGTATTATTTTTTGTATGTTTGTTATGCGATTTCTCCGAAGATTGAGGGTTTAAAAATATATATAATCGAAAGAGTATATTTCGATTTTATATTTTTTTTATATTTATATATTAAAGAAAAATCCCAAAGAGAACCGATATTTAATGGGTAATCTATGAGAAACGACACCGCAAAAAAATAAGCATTTCAAAGGACGTAGTACTTTTTAGAAGTCCATTTTTGGCCTAAAAAGATTTTTATTTTCTAAGCCATTTTACACAATAGGATGAATCATTAACTCGTGCTGTTTTTGATTGTATCCTAGACTTAAGATTTTGCCAAGTTTTCACTTATAAGGAGAAGCGACAATACAGTAGAAGGGAAATAATTTAAATTCAATGCTAAAGCATTAACATTTATACGACTATTTGTAGAATGTAAAGGCATAATTATTAGTGTATAATATAAACACACCTGTTGAATCACCCTTTGTACGACATAAGTCAATTAGGTAGTATTAATATTCTTACCAGCAAAAACTGCTGAATAATTCGTACGGCTAACAGGGGGTATTATGCTTTGAATAATATATTCTATTACACCATGATACGCCCTAAAACGGGTATCGCTGATGTAAGCAACAAGTTTGCAAGCGTAAAAGAAAACGGGCTGGCTACATCTGTAGAATATGCCCAGAATACAAGATCTAAGGGATCCTTATGAGCCGGGGTAGCGGGTTGTTGGAAAGAGGTACCGCGGCCCCGGAACATAAAGGGCAAAAGAAGGAACAAGAAAAGAAGGATTTTCCAACAGTAAAAAAATGACACGATGTGAGTATGAAGACCAAACTCGTTATAATTAGAACTAGTTCAGAAAAATATGAGACAGTCTGGACGTCTTGAATGTAACTTGGCCACAAAAATCAATTCCTGATATATCTGTACAAAATATTTTATAAAGTAGAATGGTAAATGAGCAAACCTTTATTGTGTGTCTTTATTGTCCTCTTATATTTTTCTTACGATAATTGAATATGTCTAAAACAAAGAAACCGTTTCACATTGGTTCTACAGCAATATCGAAACCTACACATTCATATATTCAGCAGACGTGATGTGAAAATAAATGTTATATTCTCTTAGGCCAAAAAACTGAAAAAATATGTACTAGAATATCGATTCAGAAGAAGCTGAACATAATAAAAACTTCGAAAGTTACCAAACCAAGTCGATAACAATTTCGTATTTGGTTTTACGACTATTAGACACTTACACGGTTACACTACATTAGACAGAAAAGGTTCTGAGGCTATTTGCCCATTGCCCATGAACACCCAATAACTATTTATTACTATTTACAGCAGACCCTTACGATTTGGTTGGAAAAATAAGTCTGTTTTATGCTCAATGGATGTTTCTTTGATGAAAAATGGGGTGAGTTCCTCGTGAGGGTATTTCAGTCACCACATGAAATGCTGGAGTGAAAACCACGGACAGGGCGAGAGATTGCGGGAAAAACTGATTTGGTAATAAGACGATCTTAAAAAAGTATTAAAAATGGATAGACCTTATCACAACACCGCCAAAAGTGAAGACATGTTTTTTTATTATCAAGCTGTTAGTTGAGACAACTGAGACCACAATTATATATTGTCTAGTCGAATAGACTTTCACTCAACATTGGGTAGCCAAACATTGAAGAACATGACCATATGAAGTCACCATAAAATTGGAAGACATATAACATCTAACAAGTCACACTGGGCCAGCGGATTGCGGCGGATAGCGGTGGATAGCCCACCCCCTCTTCGAAAGAGAGACGCGGTCAGTAGTCCATGAGCAGAAGGAAAAAAATTAGGGTACATACTTATTTATGCTACATATTCATTTATTAGTGATTGGTCTGATCACCGATCGGTCTGTGAACTCATGATCAAGACTAAGGTTAAGTTATTTGATCTATGTACACAGTGAACATGTGCGCATCTAGTTTCCATGAATTTTAATCTACTCCATTGTATACGACTCAGATTTTATTTTGGCTCTGTGGACAATTCCAGAAAGTTCATCAACAAAAATTTGAGATTACGCAGGTAACATAAGTTTCCTCGGTTAGCTTAAATGTCGTGAATGGTGATGAAGCTCCAGTTTTATGGCCTCCACTTAAAACAGCTGCCTTTAAGGCTTGTTACCTTCAAATTAAAACGAAGTAAAGTTAACCTGTCTTTTGACAAGTGGCCTATGGCATAAATAAATCTCTGTATTTCACGAAAGGCAAAAAAATAAAATACGATTTATCGGATTGTTACGGAACGGACTGCATAAAGAATAAATCTTTGTACTGTGACAATGGATTGTGTTGAACACATCCCATGGGTGTAATCGGTTGCTGTAACTTGGACATTGTAAAATTGTTACACAGTAGTGGCTCAATAAATTGATGACACGTCTAACCAACCAAATTGTGACAAAAAAATAAGAGCCTAGAATCGTATAAAGAGAAATGGCAGAAACGGGGCTGAAACTTGAAGTAAGCCCGGAATTCGAGGCGTATCCGTAAAAATTGGACGAGATTTATTCCAGCACAAACTTTCTGTTACAACTTTGCAAGTGATGAGAGTAAGGCGAAGTCCCCAGCTTGTGTCTTGTAACTTCTTAACTCGAAATAGTCACTATAATATTTTAGTCCGGAACTCCTCGCTGCAGCTTATTGGTAACAAAAGAAATTTTGATCTGTGTTCCTATCTGACACTGATCTCATAATGTCAAAAGTGAATGCTATAACAATGACTAACCTAGATACGATATAGAAAGCACTAAGTTCCCAGACGTTGCAATAGGTCGTGGTTGTTATTTTAATGCAGAATATTTATAGATATGTTTTAATGTCTGGCTAGAAGGAGCTCGTGGCTGCATGGTTACAGCCGCTCGGGTTTGTCTTTGTCGGTCCGTGGGCCGGTGATCGTCTTTTACATACAGAGTTTCCTCCGTGCCTCGGAAAGAAATTGGTCTCGGTTTTCTTTAGTAGATCGTTAACAGTCGTTAAGTTCAGGCAGTCAACAGCCCGTTAGTCTGACAACCAGTCTTACCAAGGGGTATCTTTTACCCAGTGCCAACTGGGTTGTGGAACTTACATGGGATTTAAGAAACATAAGCTTTTTAATAATTTCTTAAACAATTTTTGTGTATTTCAAATAATATTTACTCGCCAAACTTTACATTTGATGGCAAATGTGCTCGTTTCTTATAAGAACACATAAACCTTATACTATCTTACTAAATGCTAAATTAAAAGTTAAAAAAGAAAACTGTTAGAATTTGCTTCGCAACAAAAAAAAACGCGAGTGAGGCTGCAGTCGTAATCTCTAAGTAAAGGTAGCTAACTAACCCTTATACTACCGTTCCTCTAACACCTCTGCCTAACTAACCCTTCCAGGATTTAAGGTATGCTGTTATTGAGATTTTGCTCTTATTATTAAACCTTTGCGCGACAAAGTGTGCAGACGGGTGCAAAGTTTACATACATTGTTACCCTACATTTTTGTAAACAATCGTGCAACGGGTTAAATGTACTTTATTTCGAAATAATTTAAAATTTAAACGTATAAGAAAACGTGTTGCGCCGACCCATAGAGAGTCTTTGCGCCGACCCCAAATAGAATGGAACAAGGGCAGGAAAATTATGATGATTTTGAAATAGTTTATTTAATTACCGATCGACAGACAACTTTTATAACATTACAAGTTGTATTATTACATGTCGGTCGGTAATTAAATAAATTCATCGAACGTAAAACAAAACCGCAGAATATTCTATCTTTGGAAAATTCCAGCATTACGATCTCGTCGGCACGGGTAAGCGGAATAGCTCAAACCTGGTAAGTATGTTAAGCAGAATACAAAAGAACTTTTGTTGAAAGTAGGGATTTTTTTATTTTAAAATAAAATTCACAGAGTATCAGTTATATGGACCACAACAAACGTTGGTAGAATATGTATTCGTAAAATATTTCATGAGTTATGTGTTCTACTTATTAGGTAAATACTATTATTTATTCTGTGGTCCTATTAGCTCTGACACTTTATATTTGGAGACGATTTTCTAGCCAGTTTACTTAGTTCCATTAAATCCATACTAATATTACAAAAGCGAAAGTGAGTTTGTTTGTTAATTTTGGTACAGAGATAGTTGGGACCCTGGAGACGGACATAGGCAAAAAAAGTGAGAAAAGGGGTAAAAAAGGGGAGAGAGAGATATTTTTTTTTGGATCATCACGCTGGTTAGCGTTAGCCCAAAGTAAAAATCCAATGCGGACGAAGTCACGGACGGAAGCTAGGTAGTTCTTTATACAAAATCCTCACAGCGGTTTAAAATTTTAACTTACAAATATTTTTGCTATTAATCTGCTAGAGAAGCAAAAAAATAAGTATTTCAAAACAAATACATATTGTGTAGAGTTTTTCACATTTCAATGGCACAAAAACAAAACACCCTTAAGTATTCTAAACCCTCTTGATTAATGTTTAGGTTATTTACTTAAATATAAACAACCATGGCCTTTTCCCCTTAAATGTTTGATGGCTCTGTTTATTGAAAACATATTTTTTTTATCAAGGCCATCCATTCAAAATAATATTAAAAAAAACATATCGCTTAGGAAGAAACATTAGAATTAATTGTTGGTCCTAAAGTCCCTTTTTACCGGTTTTCGTAAACAAAAGTTTGATTTATTTATCAGGTTTTTTACGTAGACATCAATTTAATATATATTTTTTATAACACTTTTTTTGTAGTCATCAATTATAACAAACATTATCATCAGTTTTCCAATCGGCGTCTGCGCAGATCAGCAAGGTTGTTTACAACTTCTGATCAATTCTACCTGAGAGTATCAGATACTGGAATCCAATCCGATGCGATGACGTCAATCGTATCCCGATTTGCGTCAGCAATATTAAAGACCGGTCCACGGAATATGTCTGATTTCAATTAATATGCGATCTTTCCGGTTTTTTTCGCTTTGTTATTCTCGTATCGAACTTAGGCCTGTTTGCAAAACCTTGAATTAGTGATGGTGCATTTAAAAGGACAATGCTATAAAGTAGGTTGTAGCTCCGTCTTTTTGCTTACAAAAAGAGATTTTCGCCTTTATTTTGGATGGAAAATCATCAAATGTCGTCAATTAACCTCGCTCTGGGCGGAGCGAAAGGGAGTGTCAGACTTGTACTGACTAAAAGTCATCCATGTTCCTTCTTTTGCCCTTTGTGTTCCAGGGCCGCGGTATCTCATTCGAAACAGCCCGAAGCCGCGGCTACATTTTCGCCTAAGATCGTAGCGCGCTATTACAATAACTGGAAGATTAAAAGTCCGACTTATAAAGACTGCCATCAAATATATTAATTATTTTTAATTCACATAATCCCGATGACAATTCTTAATTGATGATGAGACGCAAGAACATCAACTCAAATGCGAAATTAGACATTCTCCTCTTCAGCGTTTAATGGTGATAAAAACAAATTGTTACTCCCAATACTATCACCGTGAATTTAATATTCTGTTTTTTTACCTTATTATTTTGATTTTAATATTTTTTATTCGAATTTGTTTTTTTTACTATTATACTTATTTTTTTCTTTTTTTGCTAATTCTACTTGACTGTTTTTAATTTAGGTACTTGATTTTTTATGTTTTATGTTCAACCGATAGACAACTTGTATGTGTGGTGTTAACTTTTAGTATAAGTTAGTTATAATTAAATTTAAAAAGGAATTGGTTGTCGACAAACTTATGTCAATATTATTGAGAATCATTTCAGTACCTTAGTAACTTAAGTCGAAATAAAGTTTGATTGTCCAAAAAATTAATTTAATGGCAATAAGGAGATGTATTTATCCGTGATCTTTGAAAATTGGCGTCATTGTAGCGTAAAACTTCCGTCAACATATCCACTGTGATGTCACATGGACCATTGTTTACACACCATAAGAAAAAAGTGCTAAGTTAATTATCTAAGTGTTTTGTACAATGATCCTAGTTCCGTGTTTACGTAAAAAATTAACTGTTTATGGCAAAATAAAAATTTACTAAAAACTTTAATTAATAGAATTATCACAGGGCTGTATAATTTGACACTTATTTAATCATTATAAATAAACCATTGTGTACTTTCAGAAGTTCCTACGCAGACATAAAAGTTATGTTTTTTTTTACAATATTTGTAGTTTATTTATAGCCAGTTCCGTGATTGCTTGAATAACTGACTGCTACAATCAATTTCAAGTTTAAACAGCTGAAGACAGAAATATGAATATAAGAAACCCTCTATAAACATATTCCATATAGAATGTAGAAGTTTTTTAAAAAATAGCGTCAGAAGCTCAACGCCTTAGTGAGTCAAAGGTTTGTGATTGAATGAGGACTGAAGGTACTGACTACACTGTGGTTACATAACGAATTAACCTTCGATTTTGTCAAATACTTGGTTCCGTTTATATTGACCGTGGTTTGCTATAAGAGACCGCGGAGTAATATGGTTAAACGCCCTTTTACGTAGTCGCGGTCAAGCGCTGTTAAGTATAGCTATTGCAAATATGTGAATACCAAGAACCTTAGTCGAGGTAATCTTGTAAGGAAAAGCATTAAACTCCGTTTTAAATTACCAGCTGGTTTTGGTATAATCAGCCTTGTCCATGGATTTTTTATAAATACATCGTTACCAAATCTTCACCTCGACCCTAACTAAAGACATAACAAGGAACTTATTAAATCAGTTCTATTTACAAAAAAAAACTCATTTTCTATTATTTTTTTCGTATTCCCACCGCTCTTGCCTAAAAATGAGTAATTTAAGCATACATTATAAAAACAATGGGTTCGAAAACCTGTCTGCGCATATTTTTTGCTATGCACGCATTAGGGCGCTAAAAATATAATAATGGAATGCCTACAGAACATAATGTCTTTTAATGTAATTATTTAGTAGTTATAACGAGATTAATTAACTATTAAATTAACATCCGCACACGGACACCATCCGTGTTTTGCTAGTTTTTAGTTTGTTAGTTTTGCCACTAACCAATATATTGTTTTGTCAATAAGAAACAGCTTAGATAACTAACATAACACATAACATCACGCCTGTAATCCCTGAGGGGTTAGGCAGAGGTGTCCCTAATAGTACACCCACAATTCGCCAATTATGTTTGAGTACCATGTAATAGAGGGGCCTGCCAGGGCCTCCGCCTGCCGGGGTTGCGGGTTGTACGAAAAAGATACCGCGGCCCCGGAACATAAAGGGCAATAGAAAAAACGTTCGTGGCTTTTAGTCAGTACAAGTCTGACACTCCCCCCCGCTCCACCCAGAGCAAAGGAAGTTATTTGATGATTTCCCTTCCGCAAAAAAAAGAGGGCAAGCCTATTTAAATTAACTAACGGCCATTTCTTTTGACTGCGTAGACCTTGAGGTTTGACTTTTTCACATCTTCAAGGGACCACAGACTTGAAATGGTTTAAATTTCAACTCGATATCTTCACGCGTTCCCGAGGTATAAAGGGCCTCGACAGACAGACAGAAAGATGGACAACAAACTGATCCTATAAGGGTTTTCCTTTTAAGATACGGAACCCCCAATAAAGCTAGAAAATACCTTACAGACAGTTCAATAGTAAAAGCTAACAGTGACAATGCAGATCATTGCTGTTAATTTATGGAAATTATAAGGAGTAAGATTTGCTTATGCTATGTTTTCCTCAAATGTTCAAGGAAAGTTGTGTGCCAAAGTGTTTAGCAAACCGCTAAGTTCCGTAAAGAAACCATTAGCTCGTCATAAACGTTTCTCTATTACCAGGAATATGACATCAGTATAAACAAGATCTAGTATACGTAATCTTGTTAAGATATCTGATTTTAAATCATCAAGTTATTGCGCATGGGTTTTTTACATCATGCAAGTTTTTCATTTATATCTCGCGACAGTATTAGTTCTATCAATCATTCCTACTCATGCTGAGAATAGTGTAGTGACTACTGATATTGCATATCAGAAAATCGATTTGAAATCATTCAGCGTAGGAGCTGTAACACAGTAAAGCGATATAGATATATGCGGACAACTGATAGATCAACTATTTTCTCTGTTCTACTATTCTCTCTCCAAGAATGAATGTTCAACTATCTAATTGAAAGATCACATAGGGTTTCTGAGCGCTCAATTGTACGGGATTCCAATCAATTAGAATTTGTTCGAGAGTTAATTTCGCAAACGTCTCGCGTACATAATGAACAATACGTACAATAGTTTAAAGACGCATTTACAACATCAAGAAGTTACACATGTTATTGTTGCAAATAAAAATAGGAAGGTACAGACGCCTGCACATCAAGCTACTACAATCTGTCAGATTTCTTTGATAGATTTTCGACTTTATTTCTAAAGTATTAGGTTCAAGGTTCATTGGGAAAAATTGACAGTTTCGGGTAGCTTGACCTGCTGGCGTCTGTACATTGAGAGAAACGCAGAAAGATAAGTTTTAAATAACAAGTCAACTTGTTTGGAGCAATTACAGTGCAATTTAGATTGGAATCAATCGATGCTATTTCTGGCTGATGTTATTTCTATTGCAAGTTTAGTGGCAGTAAATGTAGGTGGCACAAAAACAAGTGATGATTCATGAACTGTACGACGATTAGTGTTAGACAGACAAATATTTTGACATAAAATTGCAAGACGACTTTCGATAATGTCCAGGAACATTGATCAAGCCGACCTTAGTTCGCTATTGAACATAATTATGCACTATAAACATGGTCAGAATCAAATCATTTAGAAGCTATCTACTCCAGACCCCAATTCATCAAGAAAACTTCCCGTAGCAAACAAAACTAAAGAAAAATAAGGAAAGCTTGCTACTTCTGATTCAGGAAATAAAGTAACAAGTTTACTGTGGAAACCAGGTCATGTTTACGTAATACAGCAATGATAGCGAACTTGGTTACGTATCAAACGGTCGGACTCGCCCTTTGTAGGTCCAAATCCCTTATCGTGGCAAATATTTGTAAGGTCAACATCTGGGGAGCCAATATTTGCTCAGATGTTTGTATCGATTTGGACTCGTATAAGGGTGCCGTTTCACCCACATCGAGATTACAGGATCCGTCGAATTAGGCAGTCATAGGGCTGAAAATCCTTTGATCTCAATGGACTGTAAAACCCGAGCATTAAAATCGGTTTTCATTCTAAAACCTTTAAAACTTGATGTACGAAATAATGTGAGTATAGTAACATTACATGTAGAAGATAAGAATTAAATACACCTTTATATTCTCCAATCGACCGAGAGGATGCATGTAACATTATCAATGAAACAGGCATTGTTTATGTTAATGATAATTGATATAACAACAATACAAACTTGTTTAATCTCTGTCAGGGTTATCAGCTACAAATATCTAAAGATAACTTAGACGGCTGACAGTCTAGAGTTCGTTGATGTCATCATCAACTAATAAACCTTTTTGGTCATTGGTCATTTTCGCTGGGTATTTTCCGTCTAAAGCTACTCTACCAGCGAGAGTTGTGTGTGAAATTAATCAATAGTGATGCGGGTTGCAAACCAAGAGCTAAGCTTAGTTAGTTTGTTTACCATAGCACGCATAGCTGACACAGTTTTCATACTTGTTACAAGTTCGCAGTTTGTATAAAAGTATTAAAAACTACGTACTAGCTTAGCTTCGCCATTGGTCTGCAACCTGCATAAAGCTTCTTTTTCACAAGCTAAGCTAGCTAAGTCCTACACATCCTCTCTCATCTCGGGTGGAAACGCTGCCTAAACCCAATAAAACGTCAAGGTCGACCTGGGTATACTTCAGCATTTGCCTTTGACTGTATCGGAACTAACATCTTATTGAAGGTCTGAAAATTTGGAAGAACGCCAAAAACATGAACGCTGAGGATGCAATAGCGGGCGAAATGAAAATTGTTGGATAACAGAATCTGGCAATGGACCCAGCAACTTTAGAAAAGACTTGATATAACAAAAGGGTCTGATTCTGTGTTCGCTTTCTGCAAAGCGCACTGAAGTACCCTTGAGCCGGCAGAAGACTCTTTTAAGATTTTCATGTCTGTTGAGAAACATGTATACGTATGACATAATAGAAAAACGGTGAAAATGTTCACTGGAATTGATAATTTTTTGAATGTTGCCGTCGATTGAAGTAAAGCGGGTCTAACGTGGCCCGTTTGGCAAAAATACATATTTAAGAACATCGTTAAAATTCCTAAAATAGTCGCAAACGCAGTTAATTTTCACTTGGTAACCATTTTACTATTCATATTGTTATTTTATTATGTTACTGGTGGAGCGTCTATTTGAGACCCCCAGACCAAACATTGAAGATTTTAGTTTCACTCCTTGGAGAATTACAGTTACGGATAATTCGACTTTTGGAACATGAGAAAGATCGAGTTAAATCGTTCAAACCTTAGTAAGAACTATGCAAAAATATGTGAATTGTATAATATTAGCATTTGTACCACATTTTAATGTTCTTAATAATATTCATTACAAAGAAAGATCTAGAATGATTGTGGCTAAGAACATAATAAGAAAACGATTATAATCGCATACGTTCTGCTTGATTAAATTCACTATTGTTTCGCATGATTGCAATTAACCACAACAATTGTAATCATTGTTATTTATATCGGAAAATTACTTGAGATGCAGAATACTCTGCATTATGTACACCATACAAATACTAGCTGCGAACCGTGGTTTCACTCGTGTGGTGATTGAAAATTGTGATAATGATTATTAGATACAATTTATATCTTTATGAATTGTTAGCCTATGTATTATTCTGATATGTTAGCTATACTATTGTGAAGATTAATGAAAATCCATTCAGTAGTTTAAGCGTGAAAAAGCAACAAACATACGCTTAAATTCATCCTCACAAACTTTTGCTTTAATAATATTATGTAGGATAAACTTACAGTTAGGAAGATTTTCCTTTTCATTGTAAATTTTGGGAGTTAAGTTATTTTCATAGATTTGTTTACGAGAACAATGTCATTACTTATTAGTACGATTGCATTTATAAATGTTTTGTTTATAATGTTCACTTGCATCATTTCGTTTTATTCAAAACACTAATATTGATGTTATTGAGTGTTACATCATTTCACGACAACGACATAAAGATTATGAGCTGTTCTGTGTTTTTGTTTACTTACTAAAATGGAAAATGGTAACTGAACTGTGGTGTGATTTAATAATAACATGTTTATCCCCGTGTAGAAAATGTATTAGCAGTAGGGTTGCCACTCGTACTTCATTTTAAAGTATTGTACGTTATTTCAGGTAATTGTACTTGATACCAACCAAAAAGTACGCGAAAATACTTTATTTTGGGATTTTCATTTCTCTAGATACAAAATATACAGAAACATTTTGATTGTAAGAATTTTTGCATCAAACAGAAATACAGATTTTTTTGAATGTTAAGATGCTGTGAAGATTTTCAGGGAGATTAATTATTAGATAGAAGTAATGAGACATATATTTTCAAACGTAACTCTGTTACGCATTAAATCGGAATAAAAAGTACTTTATTTTGACACAATGTAGTTTTTTATCTAAGCTTAATATCCAAGGTAGGTACTTTATTTTGACAAAAAAAAATGGTGGCAACCCTAATTAAGATGCTGATATGATTTGTAAAATAAACTATTAATAAGAGAGTTAATATTACCTGTAACATAATTATTGTTGCAACTTTTCCAGCTTTATATAAATTAAATTATTAATTACCAAAGATTAAAATCTCTAGATCAACCTTATTAATCCTTGAGATAAACGAATAAATCAAAACTCAAGTAATCTTGAAGGAAGTATTTCTGACCCGAAACCCTTGACCTTGATTGACTCGTTTACATAATCGTATCTGAAGGTCAAGGTCACATTGTATATTATGTTAAATTCATACTAATGTTATAATAAGCGAAAAGTGAGTTTGTTTGTTACGTCTTCACGCCTAAATGGCTAAACCGATTTTGATGAATTTTGGTACAGAGATAGTTGGGACCCTGGAGACGGACATAGGCTTTTTTTAAAATTGAGAAATGATGGAGAAAGAAGATAATGGAAAACTTAGCTTTGCTATTACAATAAATAAGGCGCAAGGGCAAAAGCTACAGGTAGCAGGTACCTGCAAATCAGGAAAGGGGAACTGTGTTACCCCGAATTTTACGCGAGCGAACCCGCGGGCAAAAGCTAGTTTTACGATAAAATCGTTGTAGCTTGAAATTGAATATTTTCTATCAACATTGTATAATAGAAACATTATTATCTACGATGGGTAATAAGGTTATTACAATGTTATCTATGTTTTGCTTTCGTTATTTATAATTATTATTTATGTAACACGTTAAAGGGTTAAACATGATTGAATAGAGAGATAGCTTTAAAGGTTAATTTTATATTAAATTCTTTATCTTTAGTAGCTATTTAAAACCAATTAATAATTTAATTTCCTGTTGGTCGACTATGAACCATGTAGACACTCATTTATTCAAGGGTAGACAATGAGTAATATACAGGTTTGTAGAATCTCGATAAGCCTAATCATTTCTATAATGGCCACTATTTCTAAACCCAACAAACGGCTTTAAAGACAACTTAAAAATTCGTGTTCTAATGTCATCTCTAAATATACCGGGTCACGATATTTTATGAATATCAATGATGGGAGCATTCTGCGCCTCTCGGCCGCGTTAAGGGTTTTTACACCGGTTATGTGCAATAATACATTTTATGGAATGACGATAGCTTAGTTCGTTGTCCTGGTGTTTTTTACGGCGGGCCGTGAGTTTGTGGGGCCCTGGAATAATACTATTTGGGGGCCTGCTTAATCAACCAAGTAATTAGCCTTATGTCAAAAAACTGTTTTCGATATTGATTTGCTAGGTACAGACGCCTGCACATCAAGCTACCCGAAACTGTCAATTTTTCCCAATGAACCTTGAACCTAATACTTTAGAAATAAAGTCGAAAATCTATCAAAGAAATCTGACAGATTGTAGTAGCTTGATGTGCAGGCGTCTGTACATACGACGACACATCAAGCGCATTTCCAGTATAATATAGCCCAGTTTTTTTAGTACATTTGGGTTTGATAAGTTTGTTTATGGTAGAGTTGTATACCTGCCAAATTACAGTGTTTGTTTATTGGTAAAATTCTTAAATGGTAAATGGGCGCCCCCATTGAGGGTGAAGACCCTCAGGGATCCCCCTGAGGGTCTGGGCTACAGCCCAAAAACACTAGATCCGCTCCTGCTTGTAACTATCTTACTATAGAAATTTGACCCACTTCCTGGTATCCGATTCAGCCGAAATTTCACATACATAATTAGTTTGGACGACAATGCATGGAGTTAAGTGACGTCATTCTAAATCAAATATGACGTACTTTTTATTTTATATGCATTCTCATGATGATGAGCTATAAGTACATCTCGCCAATTACGCTGAACTCCAAACAGTCTTTGATTCCCAAGTTTTTTTTTTTAATACTAAATTGGCTTGCATTTGACCGCAACTCGCCTGATGTGAAGTGATTATGCTGCCGGAGGAGCACTAGGTTTTCGACAGCCAAGTTCATAATTATATTTAAATAAACATCTATCGTAATGATTGACACAATTGCATACAACTATTGACGAAACAACAACGTGAACTTTCGCTTCGAACATCGGCAGAATAACATTAGACATGCACAAGAAACGCAGTTAGAATACAAACGTGAGATTCTTAAGCCAGACGTACCGCTTTTCGAACGTGACGGTTATCGCCGACGTAGCGTAGCGATAGTCGATCGCAGATAACACGCTTACATACGTTAGTAAAAGTTATATAAACAATATCATCGGAACGTCGATATTTTTCTATGAACTATTAATGTTGTTTGATAAGCACTTTGTTGGCATCGGTACTTTTTATGAAATATACAGTATGACGTTAATGTAAACGATTGATATCACAGTTGGTTTGGAACATAATAAAAAGTACAGTTATAAAAAAACAAACTTACTCGTACCCGAGATACCTATATAAAATTAATAATAATGTATAGTGGGTGTGCATAAGAAATGACTAGACCACCATCTTTAAGAATCCGCCATATTGAATTTAACATGACGTCACATAGCTAGTCATGTATTGTCTTAACATGTATGCAAAATTTCAACTCAAATGGAAACTGGGTCAAATTAAACTTCAAAGAGTTTATTACATTGTTACAGGTGGGACTAAGAAAAGCATGTTAAAAAGCAACGTAGCATCGCGCGTAGCAAAAACCGGTGGCGTAGCATTTTCGTAGCCGCGTAGGCTGTCGTATCGTAGTCAAATTTGATAATCCCTTTGTAACTTTCCGTAACCAATAGGTACTGAACTTACAAGTCGTTACCAAACTTGGGACATTACAAAACTTATTCAATGCCGATATTTTACTTAGCGTTACTTAAACTAAATCCTTTCATATTTTCTGTATAAACAACTTACTAAGAATCGTTAATTTTTATTTACACAGAATACTTTTAGAATTACCAAGAGAGTTTTTGGCAAAAATGATGCCGCCTTTTTATCTATCCGAAAAACACGAGGACAGACCTAAATTCAGAGAGAAAGGCATGTTCCTGTGTCATATTTTTTTAACGACTACCGTTGCAAGCCAGCGAGCGGAAAAAATATTCACAGCTAAATCCGCAATTAAAACGAGAATCTCAAATTCGTGATGGGTACATTAACATAGCTTTTGGCTTATGTAAAGGGTTAGATAATCCGTGCACATGTCAGTAACTACAGTTATGAAACATTTTAAGGGCCGGCCATTTTCTGAGCGGCCTTGTTATGATTTAACCCTTGCGAGGTCGGATTTGGGCATTCTCATTTTTCTTTACGGATTTTTTAAATTAATTTATTTTTTACACTTTAGGAAAGCTTACAGACTAATACCTAACTCTATTAAATAACTAAATTGCTAATTACAGGATTTCACATGGAATTACAAAATTATTACTTCAAATTTGGCCACCTTACGTTTATCACGGTGATAAAGATTCCCGAATGAGAACTTGTTAGCAAGGGATATCCAGTAATATTAGTTTTGTTAAGGAATTTCTTTCATGTCAGGGGGCCGAAAATGGCCGCTTTAGCAGAATCTTATATTAAATAATATTAGAATATTCTTACTAATATTATAAAAGCGAAAGTGAGTTTGTTTGTTACCTCTTCCCGCCTAAATGGCTAAACCGATTTTGATGAATTTTGGTACAGAGATAGTTGGGACCCTGGAGACGGACATAGGCTACTACTACTTTTTTTTAAAAAAGAGTGAGTAATGAGGGAGAAAGAGGGAAAAAACGGGAAAACTTAGCATTGCTATTACAATAAATAAGGCGCTGGGGCAAAAAATACCGATGGCAGGTACCTGCAAATCAGGAAAGGGGAACTGTCTTATCCTGAATTTAACGCGGGCGAAGCCGCGGGCGAAAGCTAGTCTAATATATAAAATTCCGTGTCACAATGTTCGTTCCCATACTCCTCCGAAAAGGCTCGACCGATTCTTATGAAAATTTTTATGCACATTCAGTAAGTCTGAGAATCGGCTACTATCTATCTTTCAAACCCCTAAGTGCGTAGGGGACCTCAGCAAGGGGTGAAACCGCTGGGCACAGCTTGTTACTTCTAAAATTCTCGTGTCACAGTTTTAGTTGCCACACTATTCCGAAACCGCTTGACCGATTTTTATGAAATTTTATATGTATTTTCGGTAGATATGAAAATCGGTCGTGATAAATTTTTCACCTGTGCTGCGGATGAAACCGCTAGGCACAGCTAGTAATAATATAAATTAGGTACGTTACGTTCAAGTGACGATAACATTAACAGCGTGTGTAACCATTTTAAGTCAGATATTACTGTTCCTGGACATTCCTACCTGTTTACTATTATAACTGTTCAATATTATTGTTATCATAACGCTTTTATCAATATAAAGATCACAAAAGCATTGTTTAGAAAATATTTATGTTCCACGCTTTTTGCCTTTACAAAATAAGCGTTTGAATTTAAATTGGTGTAAGGTTTTACTATTTACTTATTCAAAAACAATTAGTTACAACAAGATTAAAATGCTTTAATATTAAAATCTATCAAAGCCTAAAAATAAGGTATTAAACATGACGCCGTGTCCTAATCAAAGCGACCGTGTACGAACACGTGACTGACACTTTTATTATATTCGGCAAACATAAATACTGAGGGCATTTTCTATGTTTGTGTAAATGAACGCGAATATCGCTTGTTTATGTGACTGATCGTTTTTTTAATGACACTGTAAGCGCATGTAGAGGCTAGTGAGATTAATATGCTTATTTTAAAAAAAATGATAACCAATTACAACAGAAACCAGATATTATAATAAAAAAATTCAAGGTCAGGAGCCAGAGGCTTAAAACGCAAAATAATCAAGTAGATATTTTTATTCGTGAGCCTTTTTAAAACCACATTTTCAGACGACCATAACACTGTATATAGGCAATGGTTTCACCCAAATAGTCGGGGAGTCAGACAGGCAGTCTAGACAAGTCACCTTATCCGTAATGTTGTTTGGATGACGTAAAAATGTTTATGACTTGCCTAGCCTATTCTCGGTTGCCTTTGTTGCTAGGCGACAATCGGCGTTCTGGCCTCATGACCTTTTCATCTCTGGGCTATAAATCTTGTTGTTATCCTGGTTATTGGAACATTCAAACAGGGGTTTTAATATTTTGGCTTGCCTTTTTGTTTGGGGTGGGAACTCATCAAATAACTTCCCCCGCCCTGGGCGGAACGGGAGGGAGTGTCAGACTTTTACTGACTAAAACCCACCCAGGTTCCTTCTATTGCCCTTTACGTTCCGGGGCCGCGGTATCTCTTTCGAAAAACCCGCAACCCCGGCAGGATTTTGGCTTGCCTTACATGAGTATTTATTTGTTCTATAAAATAGCACCCGTTAATAATTATTCATTAGCTGGTAATAATTATTTGCCGATCGAGACAGGATTTTCAGTCGTAACCGAATGTTTTTTTTAACGACATACACATAAAATTATGGCACATTAAAATCTTGCTTATTTTTGTTTATGTATTCGTTCAGAAATACTTTTTAAGCTTATAGTTTTTACCAAAACGCATACGCAGACAGTTATTACGTGTTAAATACAAAACAATAATTGAAAATGTAACAACAATACTCATTTATGTTATACTAGCTTCGACCAGCGACTTTAACCGTGTTTTTTGTGCGTAAAAGTATTTTGAAAATCTCGACTCTTCTCAGCAAGCCCTTTCATTTGGTAACCATTTTATGTGAAGTCCGCCATGTTTGAGAGTCCGCCATATTGCATTTAGAATATCGTCACATAGCCCACCATAATCTGTCATCTAAACTAAACATCTAGGTACAGTTCTACACAAATGGAGATCGGTAATTCTTGGCCTCGATAGAGTAAGTAGTAAACCATTCGAAAAAATATTTAAATAATTAAAAGCACTTCTTTAATTTATCATTTCCCTAAAAAACATGGGAAACTGGAATTAGTAAAAAAAAATAGTCAGTTAATGTATTCCTGGCGCTGCAGTTATGATAACAACTGGTGTTACCATTATACTATTTTAAATTTTAAAATGTTTTTACTTTTTAAAGATTTTTATTCTATTTTTCGGTTTATATTTCTTCTTGAGCGCCTAAAAAGTATTTTATGAGCTTATTATTTTATAAGCTTATTACGAAACAATTCGTAGTATTGTATTATTATATTTTTTTAAACAAAGATTTTATACAAAAATCGATTTTCATTTTTAAAAAGTGCAACACTCGATACGCCTGTCACTTGACAGTCAATCAGCTGTCATTAGATTGGCAGCTAGCATCATAAAGGTTTCCTCGCTCGTGTTGCGGACTTTCGTTTTTGTGTTTATTTTGTGTGCTACATCTTGGACTGGACAATTGTGATTGCCTTTATGACCGACACCGACCCTATCTCGTTCTTGGAACTCATAACCACATAAAAAAGCAGGAACAAATGGAAAGGGGTTTATTGGTTTAATTCCCTTATACCATGTTATATCGAAAAACTAATTACGCAGGGCTGTAGTCCAATATTACCCCTTCAAAACCCAAATTATTTCATTCTTGTTCATTGAGGCCTAATTTGTTAGGACTGTTTGCGGGTCTCCTTTCAGCTCAAGCGGATACCGGAAACTGGGTTAAATTTGACTTCGATGATTTTTATACATAGTTACAGATGAATTTAAATTAAAGTGTTTTAAAAGAATATTATTGAAAAGACAAAGAAATTTACATAACACGAGGAATATAATGTCAAGGGCAGCAAGAGCCACTATTATCAACTATTTCCGCGTTATAATTTCGATTAGATACAAAAAAATATATTTATAAATATATTACCTACAAGCCTAAGTTACATATCATTACTATCACTCTGTATGCAAATATTATCTCGACTATATTTAAATTTTCACAGACATACATTGTTTATTTTGTTCGATATAGTACGATTTTAACTTTGAAATGTTTTAGCGAATGTGTCGTCGTTCATAAACTTTATGCCCTGAAGTTTTTTTTTTTTCGGGGATTGCCCCATTCGTGATGATGGTGGTATGATATGCTGGATAGTCCTGCACAACTATGATATTCAGTGTAAAGCCTATATTCAGTAATGATCGCAAATTGCGGTAACGTCGCGAACGGTCCATTAAATGGTGTCACCCGCACCGTGATGCAGCGAAAATATAGTTGATGAGTTGGATATTTTGAAAAGGTGTTACTACGGACGTTCGTCAAAACATAACAACAGCCAATGACAGACAAACGTATAAAACAAGTCATTTTATTGAAGACACAGCATGGATGAATGAATGGAATCGAACAAAACATGACTGTTTTGTAACAATCTTACAACTTCATGATAAATACTAATTGGAAGACCTTACCTTGGAATCAATTGTAGAACTAATGTCGTTTATAAAACATTTGATTACAATCGTCAAACAACACGAAAAACATGAGATTTTATCCGATTAAATTAATGCTTGTATCTTGGTGATGAGTGTGATGACGTATCGTCAAGGCCCTTCGAAGCCAACAGTCATAGCATATAATTAATAATGTAAACCAATGAGCTGTAGACTAAAATAGTCACTATGTGTACTCTGACATAGCTAAAACGCAGACCTCGTAGAAGAGCCGGGCAAAACCAGCAAGTGGTGATCCACATAAACCATTATCAATTCGTTTACAATTTGTTCAAAAAAGGATAAAACAATTAAATAACTGGCAACCAGCCCTGGCTTTGCACGGGTACCATACCTGCGACGTTCCAGGCAGATTTAAAAAAAAGCTTGTCCAGGCAATTACGAACACAACAAAAATATAACCAGCGAATCGGTCGAGCAGTCATCAAGTGACGCTACGTCATACATTGTGGCAATTGAATATTATTTATAGATATGTTGATCAATGTATAAAAGGAATATGGTGCAACTTACCTTGGCACACAAATAGAGTGATAGATCCCGTAGTTCCGTAACACATGAATGAACTCTGGGAGTGTCCGACAGGCACCCATAATACTAAACGCTGCTAGTGAACAATTCCATATCATTAATGTTCGCCGTAACTCGAATCTGTGAACAAAATGAAACAAACATTAGCAAGGACTAAAACCGGGATGAGAGAAACAGATGCTGGGTAGTTTGGGAACAAGATCAAAAGTTCCTCAATACCCCATTCTTCTTTATCGTGCAATTCCTAACTTGGTGTCAGAGTTTTTATAGCACCAAATGAGCCGTTGACTTG
Source organism: Ochropleura plecta (assembly GCA_905475445.1). Taxonomy (NCBI): domain Eukaryota; kingdom Metazoa; phylum Arthropoda; class Insecta; order Lepidoptera; family Noctuidae; genus Ochropleura; species Ochropleura plecta. Next base: position 18,876,862 of record FR997726.1, on the reverse strand, counting down.
GCTTAACATGCTGTCGAGAGACATCTCTTAGGTAAAGGAAATTATGGGATCAAAAAAAATTCCAAGAGAAATGGTCGTACGGGAAAAAAATGGAAACTACAATTTCTCTTGAAGTTACGGCCTGTTGAACATATCCCAAAAATTTGGATTGTTTTTGATCCCTTAATTTTTTCCAGTAGTGTAATACGCACATGAATCTAAATAATGAAATCTCAGAGGTGCGTGTTTTGGGGTCGACACCTATGACGTGGCATTCCGACGACGGTTAAACCACTAGGTTATCACAGCTTATAATACACTCCTATCTCTCCTGGGTGTACTCCTATGTCCAGTAAACTCCAGTACCATCTGCCCATCGGTTTTAGTCGAGTTTTACTGTATGTTCTTAAGGTGGAAGTGTTAGGATAACCTGCGAAATTCGAAATTTCCTATGTTTTTGCAGGTACGTGTTGTATGTTGATTAAAATATAAATTGCGACCGTTACAAATATGGTTTGACAGAGTAACAATAATTTAAAACCATCAATACAACTCTGTACGTTCATTGTGTCCCAATTAATGACAATTACAATAAATAATTGCCAAAAAATTATGACTCAAAAAAAAGTGACCGACTTTTGTTTTTTGGAAGTCGGCTTTTTATCGAGGGAGGTTCTTTGGAAGTCAAATTTTTTGGAGGGCTATATTAATGCTAATTGCTTTCTTATTTATTTAATACTTCAAGCACAAAGTAAAAAGCAACCTTCGGCTTTCTTCGTAATGGCCGTCAAAAAAAGCAAGTTGACGATGTTGAAGAGAACAGACTGATATTCCATGATCGGAACATTAATTCAGGATATTACGTGGTAATACTAGACACGTCATCAATGGAAAATTACCTTGAACTTTTGCAAGTTCAAATGTGCTGTCTTACAGCCACTTAAGTAAAGGTCAAGTGTAGCATGAAGTTGCATATTCTCCTACAATACTAATTGCTATCTAATTGCAACCAATTTGCAGTAGTAAACTAATTATACCTTTGCAGTCACAGATTTAATTATTTGATACTTTGATCCCTATTGTATTGATTCAGTGGCGTTCTTAGAATAACGAAATTGAGGAAACTGTATCCCCAATGTGTAACACACTTTTAATAAAAATACAATGAGATTTGAAAGTCATTTTAACACTGATAAGGCCCAAATGGTTAGGCAGATGTGTGAATTGCATGAAACAATTAGGCAGTTATATTGGTGGCGAGCCTATTGCTGTCAACCGGGCACAAATCCAGACTCCATGGCTGCCGCTGAGAAAAATCCTGATGAAGGATCCCAATAACTCTTTGCCCGACCCGAGAATCAAACCCAGGACCTGTTTTTTTGTGCGGATGGGAAATCATCAAATAACTTCCCCCGCTCTGGGCGGAGCGGAGGGTAGTGTCAGACTTGTACTGACTAAAACGCAACTATATTCCTTATATTGCCCTTTATGTTCCGGGGCCGCGGTATCTTTTTCGAAAAACCCGCAACCCCCGCACAACCCGCAACCGAGGACCTCTAGCTTTCCATTTTCTATCTTTCAAGCCCTTTATTCAATGGTACAAAAAACTGCTCGACCATGTAAATGACGTAATAATAGTTGTTAAATTATGTAAATGATAGACCGCTGTTTTTGTTCACATGACAACGAGATTTCTTAATTAATTTGGATTACTAAATTAATGATCGGCATAGTCCAAAGTTATTAATATTCCTAATAGTAAAAGGATGTTATATAAGAACTACACGTGATACAGATAAACGAAAGCCGGTCATAAATGTGCCATTTGATAATGTCAGATAATAAATATAATGCTATAAACCCGGTCATTAATAGGGTTCACAGAATCGCAGTTATTGTTCACTGAATAATAATTTAATAAATAAAGGAATAACATAACTTTTCATCTCTTAATGATATGAGAAAAGTAACTATTATTGCGCGACTAAGACTGCGAAACCAAAAAAGAAGGGTTATGTGTTTGATTTTAGTCGAGAGTTTAGTGACAACACCTGGTTACTTAAGTAAATATATACGTACAAATGACGCAAATTGACAATGGTGCCGATTTTGATGAACCACCGAATGAAACTAAATTTATATTAAAACTAGCTTTTGCCCGCGGCTTCGCTTGCGTTAAATTCGGGTAACACAGTTCCCCTTTCCTGATTTACAGGTACCTGCTACCTGTAGTTTTTGCCCTTGCCCCTTATTTATTGTAATAGCAATGCAAAATTTTCCCTTTTCTTCCCTTTCTTCTCATAACTCAATCTTTTAAAAAAAATAGCCTACCTATGTCCGTCTCCAGGGTCCCAACTATCTCTGTACCAATATTCATCAAAATCGGTTTAGCCATTTAGGCGTGAAGGCGTAACAAACAAACTCACTTTCGCTTTTATAATATTAGTAAGGATAGTATCTAAGGATGACATACCTAGTCTCATCTAATTTTATTACACACCATTTTAGTCGTGATTGTAGATAGTCCAATTTAGCTTGACAACCACTATTTTTAGTGAAAAATGACAATTTCAGAATAGCGAGATTGACATTTACTCTAAATTGAGTAACTTAACTATCATTAATGCTGTCAAACTATAATATGGTTAAGTTTTGTCACTTCAATTATTTCAGAAGAAGAAACGTCGTGTGTCAGGAATAAAATTAATTCTAGTGATTATTTAAGTAGTTTCGTTTGTGACAACAGAACCGATGTATAGAATTTAAAATTAATGGCATAAATGTTTAACAGAAATTTCAATATTTTAAAACATTTGTAAAGACAGCTTGAAGTGACCAGCACAATATTAATTAATGCATAATTTACATTTGCGGGTTGTTCGAAAGAGATACCGCGGCCCCGGAATGGAAAGGGCAATAGAAGGAACATAGGTGGGTTTTAATCAGTAAAAGACTGACACGCCCCCCCGCTCCGCCCAGAGCGGGGGAAGTTATTTGATGATTTCCCACCCCAAAAAAAAATTAATAATTTACATTCAAAACATTTTCACATAATGCATTAAAAATTCATGTTTCTTTGTAGATGAGAGATTCTTTTATTTGGTAAAAAATATGATTTGATATTCACCCTCACAAAAACCCACATTAGTGTCTCTCCTCCTTTAAATCCATCCAAAGGTTGTCTCGAAAAGATCGCTTTAGCGTTAAGACCGCCCATTGTGTCACCTTATTACAAGTTGTTTATAGTCTAGTCAACAAGTGCTTTTTTAGTCAAAACTTTTTAAAAGTCTCGGAAAAATATGGTTGAGGGCTCATTCGATTCGGGATCGCATCTAGAAAGTTTTTGAAAAAATTCAAGACCCGCTCGAAAAAATTGCAAAAGTTATTAACAAATTAGTAAACAAAAACAAAGGGGTTTAGTTTTTTTGATATATCCCGAAAACTATTTGAGATATTTTGATTTTAAAAAAAGATTCAAAAAGAAGAGGAAATTTCCTAAAAAAACTCCCAACTTTCGAAATTGTAGGACCAATATTAATCATTTTTACAGGGAGCTGAAAATACGCCAGAAAACGGGTACTCGGGTTTCCGCAAGCCACGCCCCCTTCGAGCGCTTTAATGAAAAATATATTTTAAACATACTAAATGTTGGTATTAAAATTTGAAAAAATTCAGACATATACAAGACAAATTAAAGAATCAAATGCCGTAGAAAAAATATTTTTATCCCGATTTTATAAAATGTTATCCATTAATTAAATAACAATTTCTTCCGACTGGGCTATTAACATTGCAAGTTGCATAATTGTTAAACCAGAAATCTCAAATTTTTTTCCTCTCGTGGAGCTATTCTTCAAAGATTAAAGAAAGGATTTCCGTCGAGTAAATTAAAAAATTGTTAATTTTCGATTTGTTATTAACAAATTACCTAGGCGGCAAATTAAATATTTAAATAAATGTTACAAGAATTATTTTTTTTTCCAATGTCGATGATCATTCGTTTTTCTATCGATAAAAGCTACCTAAAAATATTTTTTTATAAATTTTATCTCTTTTTGTTTATAAAATTATTATAAACAAATAGATTATTTATAAGATAATTGAATTATTTTTTTGGAAATAGATTCCTCGTAAAAAATTATGAATTTTAAGATAAAAAACGATCCTTAAAAAAAAATTATTGCTAAAAAACCGTTTTGTTAATGTACAATTTTTTTTTACCACTTGTTAATAATATTAAGGTACGCTTTTTTTTAAAATATCATCATTTATTATTGTTAGAGGTTGCAAACCTATAAGTTTAATATAAACTACATCTTGTCTACTGCATGGTGTGTCCTAGCAACCGTTGTAACATTAGTCTGAAAAACTTATCTTGTAAACACACATCAGTAGCCAGACCTAACTCGTTAACAAAATACTTATGTTTCTCTACCGACAAAGGTTTTGTTAAGACATCCGCCGTCATTTTGGACGTTGGCATGTAATTTATTTTTACTGCACCATTGCTGACCGCCTCCCGGACGAAATGATGACGTATGTCTATATGTTTTGACCTACCATGAAACATACTACTTTCAGTCAATTTCAAGGCCGACTGATTATCATTGAAAATAGTTATTTCAATGTTACTACCTATACATTCGTGCAAGAAAGTTTTTATAAACAGTGCTTGTTTACAAGCATCGGAGAGCGACATGTACTCCGCCTCAGTACTCGATAACGCAACGGTACGCTGTTTCCTACTTTCCCAACAAGTAATAGAATTCCCAATTTTGAAAACATATCCCGTATAAGAACGTCTATCAATTTCATTAGAAGCCCAGTCTGCATCAGCAAAACCCGTCACAGATAAACCAGTTTTCTTATAGGTAATGCAGTAATCTACTGTACCTTTAAGATAACGCAACACACGTTTAGCTGCTTTCCAGTGAACATCGGAAAAACAGTTATTGAATTGGCTTAATACGCTTACAGCATGACATATATCAGGACGCGAACAGACCGCTACATACATAAGACATCCGATCAATTCTCGATACTCCAAACTGTCATCCTTTTCTTCAGCTTTGTTCAATTTTTGGCACTGCATTGGAGTTTCAACAGATTTGCAGTCCTGCATTTTGTATTTCTCTAATATCTTTTTAATATAGGCACTTTGATCTAGAGTGATCTTGCCATTATCTTTCCTGATTCTTAATCCTAGAACTTTTTCTACAGGACCAAGATCTTTCATCACGAATTCTTTCATCAGCAATGATTTAGTTTTAGTTTTTTCCGCATTACAATTGCTAAAAATTACTAAATCATCAACATACAATGCGATAATTACAAACTTGTCTCCGTTTCGGTTTATGTATACACATGGTTCGGAGACCAATCTCTTAAAGTTGAGTTTGTTGACAAGAATATGATTGATCTTTTCATTCCATGATTTAGGCGCTTGTTTTAGACCATACACAGCTTTGCGTAGTTGATACACCTTATTATTGCCTCTACCTTTTTCAAAACCTTCTGGTATTTCCATGAAAATGGTTTCTTTTAAATCGCCGTTTAGAAAGGCTGTTTTTACATCCATGTGGTCAATCTCCATGTCGTACTCCACAGCCAAAGCTAATAACATTCTTATGGTTTCGTATCTCACTACAGGTGAAAAAGTTTCAAAATAATCCACTCCATACTTTTGTGTAAATCCTTTTGCCACTAGACGTGCTTTGTATTGTAATAGTTCACCATTAAGCCCTCTTTTCTTCTTAAATATCCACTTGGTCTTTATTGGTTTTGCACCTTTCGGCAAATCGGTTAAGGTAAAGCACTTATTGTCCAAAAAGGACTGATACTCGTCTTTCATAGCAGCTCGCCACTGCCTGGCTTCAGGACTATTCAACGCTTCCTCAACTGTTCTTGGATCATCACTGCCACACGCTTCCCCCGTCAAAAAACCACACAGGAAGAAGTTCTCATCAGCTTCCACGTATTCTGCTCTCGAGTCATCTGTCTCAAATGAAACATCTGGAACATAAGTAGCATCCGAGTGATGATCTGTGACCAAGCTACTGGTCGAAGCTTCGCTATCATTAGCATCATCAGTAGTCACAGAAGTTTGTTCTAACTCTGTTCTATTCTCGGATACACAAGGAGTCTTAAGTTCTATAATCACATCTGATTCTACTTTAGTGAAGTTCAGATGCTTGAGGAATTTATTCTCAATGAACTTAACATTTCTCGCTATTGTTAACTTATAGCTCTCAACATCCAAGAGCCTGTATCCTTTTGTGTTCTCACAATATCCCGCGAATATGTAAGGTTTAGATTTGCGATCCAGTTTATTACGATTATTTTGTACAGCATATGCTAAACAACCAAACACACGTAAGTTATCTAAGTTTACCTTACGTCCAGTGTAAATTTCTTCTGGAGTTGCACCTCTAACAGCCTTTGTAGGTGAGCGATTTTTAATGTACACTGCAGTGTTCGCAGCCTCAGCCCAAAAACGTTGATCCAAACCTGCTTCCAGAAGCATACAGCGCACCGCCTCCATAATCGTTCGGTTCGCGCGTTCGGCAACTGCATTTTGCTGTGGACAATGAGGAACTGTAGTATGATGCCGGATTCCACACTGACTCAAATACTGCTTAAATCTCGTATTGATGTACTCGCCACCATTGTCGCTTCTCAGGATTTTAATCTTTTTATTAGTCTCGTTCTCTACAAGAGCTTTGAAAATCAAAAAACACTCAAAAACTTTGTCTTTCGATTCTATTGAATAACAAAATATATGATATAATTAATTACATTATCACGTAATAATTACGAAATCGCGAAAATGAGTAACCAATCCATCGCAATTGAAAAACTCTCCGGAGTAAATAATTACACCTCCTGGAAATTTCAAATGAAGATGTTGCTTATTCATGAAGACTTGTTTGAATGTGTCAACGAGGTCGATAAGAAAAATAAACCAGAATGCGAAGACAAGAAGAAACAGGAAAAAGCGCTAGCACGAATCTGCCTCAGTGTTCAGCCATCTGTTTACTCCGTTGTCAGGAATTGCAATACTGCGTTTGACGCCTGGAAGAATATACAGAATTCGTTCGAGGACAAAGGTCTGTGTAGAAGATTAGGTCTCCTCAGAATGCTATTTAGCTTAAAATTAGAGCAGTTTGAGAGTATGGAGGTGTATGTTACAAAAATTCTAGATACAGCCCAACAACTGCAAGACATAAATGCTTCTCTGGAAGACGAATTCGTTGCTATAATAATGCTCAGTGGGCTCCCCAAGCAGTTTGACCCACTCATTATGACGTTAGAGCATAGTAGCCTTTCTCTCTCAAGTGAACTGGTGAAAACTAAACTACTCCAGGAGGCTCAGAGACGAGGTGATGCAGAGGGTACGGAACAGAATGCCCTAACGACTTTGACTTCGATCTCGAAGCGTCCCAAGTGCTTTCGATGCAAAAAATTAGGTCATTACGCTAGAGATTGCAGGCAGAAAGCTACGCATAAGGATAAGCCATCTAGTTCCAGTTGTCAAGAGGAGGAGAAGGTTCAAAAAACTCCTGGTAGGACGACTATGTTGTCGGCTCTGATGGTAAAGCTGGATCGAGATGTGTGGTACGTCGACAGTGGTGCAACTTGCCACATGACCAATAATAGAGACATTTTACATGATTTTGTGTGTGATACGCCAAAAGAAATAAGTGTTGCGAACGGTGAAAAACTTTTTACAATGGGTTGTGGTAATGTGAAACTTTTTTTACAAAACCAATGGATAACTGTCAGTAATGTAGTTTTTATACCGAACCTGTCATGTAATCTGTTATCTGTCACTATTTTGACACAAAAATATTTTGAAGTAAAATTTATATCGAATTTTTGTAAAATTTACGAAAAAGGAAAGGTAGTAGCTGTAGCAAAACGGGATGCATGCGGTCTTTATAAATTAGAAACCGGGGATGCGTCTATAAATTCCGTTTCGCGTGAACACAGTATGCCAGTAAGTGTCTCCTTGAGTACCCAGGTAGAGGTTCAATCTCAGGGTTTATGGCATCGTCGGCTTGGACATCTGAATAGTCGCAGCATGAACCTACTCAAAAGTGGTATGGCGACTGGTATCGACTATGATGTATCCACATACGAGCAATGTATCGCTTGTATTGAAGGTAAGGTTACTAATTTACCTTTTCCTAAGAAATCTTTTTCACGTGCAAGTGAGGTGTTAGGACTGGTTCACACGGACGTGTGCGGCCCTATGCCAGTGAAATCTATAGGCGGTGCGAGATATTTGCTAACATTTATTGACGATTTTTCTAGGAAGACATTTTGTTATTCAATAGAATCGAAAGACAAAGTTTTTGAGTGTTTTTTGATTTTCAAAGCTCTTGTAGAGAACGAGACTAATAAAAAGATTAAAATCCTGAGAAGCGACAATGGTGGCGAGTACATCAATACGAGATTTAAGCAGTATTTGAGTCAGTGTGGAATCCGGCATCATACTACAGTTCCTCATTGTCCACAGCAAAATGCAGTTGCCGAACGCGCGAACCGAACGATTATGGAGGCGGTGCGCTGTATGCTTCTGGAAGCAGGTTTGGATCAACGTTTTTGGGCTGAGGCTGCGAACACTGCAGTGTACATTAAAAATCGCTCACCTACAAAGGCTGTTAGAGGTGCAACTCCAGAAGAAATTTACACTGGACGTAAGGTAAACTTAGATAACTTACGTGTGTTTGGTTGTTTAGCATATGCTGTACAAAATAATCGTAATAAACTGGATCGCAAATCTAAACCTTACATATTCGCGGGATATTGTGAGAACACAAAAGGATACAGGCTCTTGGATGTTGAGAGCTATAAGTTAACAATAGCGAGAAATGTTAAGTTCATTGAGAATAAATTCCTCAAGCATCTGAACTTCACTAAAGTAGAATCAGATGTGATTATAGAACTTAAGACTCCTTGTGTATCCGAGAATAGAACAGAGTTAGAACAAACTTCTGTGACTACTGATGATGCTAATGATAGCGAAGCTTCGACCAGTAGCTTGGTCACAGATCATCACTCGGATGCTACTTATGTTCCAGATGTTTCATTTGAGACAGATGACTCGAGAGCAGAATACGTGGAAGCTGATGAGAACTTCTTCCTGTGTGGTTTTTTGACGGGGGAAGCGTGTGGCAGTGATGATCCAAGAACAGTTGAAGAAGCGTTGAATAGTCCTGAAGCCAGGCAGTGGCGAGCTGCTATGAAAGACGAGTATCAGTCCTTTTTGGACAATAAGTGCTTTACCTTAACCGATTTGCCGAAAGGTGCAAAACCAATAAAGACCAAGTGGATATTTAAGAAGAAAAGAGGGCTTAATGGTGAACTATTACAATACAAAGCACGTCTAGTGGCAAAAGGATTTACACAAAAGTATGGAGTGGATTATTTTGAAACTTTTTCACCTGTAGTGAGATACGAAACCATAAGAATGTTATTAGCTTTGGCTGTGGAGTACGACATGGAGATTGACCACATGGATGTAAAAACAGCCTTTCTAAACGGCGATTTAAAAGAAACCATTTTCATGGAAATACCAGAAGGTTTTGAAAAAGGTAGAGGCAATAATAAGGTGTATCAACTACGCAAAGCTGTGTATGGTCTAAAACAAGCGCCTAAATCATGGAATGAAAAGATCAATCATATTCTTGTCAACAAACTCAACTTTAAGAGATTGGTCTCCGAACCATGTGTATACATAAACCGAAACGGAGACAAGTTTGTAATTATCGCATTGTATGTTGATGATTTAGTAATTTTTAGCAATTGTAATGCGGAAAAAACTAAAACTAAATCATTGCTGATGAAAGAATTCGTGATGAAAGATCTTGGTCCTGTAGAAAAAGTTCTAGGATTAAGAATCAGGAAAGATAATGGCAAGATCACTCTAGATCAAAGTGCCTATATTAAAAAGATATTAGAGAAATACAAAATGCAGGACTGCAAATCTGTTGAAACTCCAATGCAGTGCCAAAAATTGAACAAAGCTGAAGAAAAGGATGACAGTTTGGAGTATCGAGAATTGATCGGATGTCTTATGTATGTAGCGGTCTGTTCGCGTCCTGATATATGTCATGCTGTAAGCGTATTAAGCCAATTCAATAACTGTTTTTCCGATGTTCACTGGAAAGCAGCTAAACGTGTGTTGCGTTATCTTAAAGGTACAGTAGATTACTGCATTACCTATAAGAAAACTGGTTTATCTGTGACGGGTTTTGCTGATGCAGACTGGGCTTCTAATGAAATTGATAGACGTTCTTATACGGGATATGTTTTCAAAATTGGGAATTCTATTACTTGTTGGGAAAGTAGGAAACAGCGTACCGTTGCGTTATCGAGTACTGAGGCGGAGTACATGTCGCTCTCCGATGCTTGTAAACAAGCACTGTTTATAAAAACTTTCTTGCACGAATGTATAGGTAGTAACATTGAAATAACTATTTTCAATGATAATCAGTCGGCCTTGAAATTGACTGAAAGTAGTATGTTTCATGGTAGGTCAAAACATATAGACATACGTCATCATTTCGTCCGGGAGGCGGTCAGCAATGGTGCAGTAAAAATAAATTACATGCCAACGTCCAAAATGACGGCGGATGTCTTAACAAAACCTTTGTCGGTAGAGAAACATAAGTATTTTGTTAACGAGTTAGGTCTGGCTACTGATGTGTGTTTACAAGATAAGTTTAAGGGGTGGTGTTAGAGGTTGCAAACCTATAAGTTTAATATAAACTACATCTTGTCTACTGCATGGTGTGTCCTAGCAACCGTTGTAACATTAGTCTGAAAAATATAGTTTTCTGTTGCACTACAAATAAGTATTTTACTCCTGCAATCGTATCCCATTCTCTAATAATTATCCTCCTTAATAATAAAAAAAAAATCGTTTTTTTATAAATTTTCATTGTTTATTAAATAAACAATTTGTTATAAACAATAAAATTTTTTTTGTACAATTTTTTTAGAATTCTTTGCACTAAAATAAAACAGACCAATTACCTTTTTGCGGAAAAAAATAATAATTCGATAATAAATATAAATATATTTTTTTTTTGCAAAAAGGTAATTAGTCGGTTTTATTTTAGTGCAAAGAATTCTAAAAAAATTGTACAAAAAAAAAATAATTGTTTATAACAAATTGTTTATTTAATAAACAATGAAAATTTATAAAAAAACGAAATTATTTTTTTTTTATTATTATGGAGGATAATAAATAATAATATTTTAAAAAAAAGCGTACCTTAATATTATTAACAAGTGGTAAAAAAAAATTGTTAATTAACAAAACGGTTTTTTAGCAATAATTTTTTTTTTTAAGGATCGTTTTTTATCTTAAAATTCATAATTTTTTACGAGAAATCTATTTTCATAAAAAAAATTCAATTATCTTATAAATAATCTATTTGTTTATAACAATTTTATAAACAAAAAGAATTAAAATTTATAAAAAAATATTTTTAGGTAGCTTTTATCGATAGAAAAACGAATGATCATCGACATTGGAAAAAAAATAATTCTTGTAACATTTATTTAAATATTTAATTTGCCGCCTAGGTAATTTGTTAATAACAAATCGAAAATTAACAATTTTTTAATTTACTCAACGGAAATCCTTTCTTTAATATTTGAAGAATAGCTCCACGAGAGAAAAAAAAAATTGAGATTTCTGGTTTAACAATTATGCAACTTGCAATGTTTATAGCCCAGTCGGAAGAAATTGTTAATTAATTTATGGATAACATTTTATAAAATCGCGATAAAAATATTTTTTCTACGGCATTTCATTCCTTAATTTGTCCTGTACATGTCTGAATTTTTTCTAATATCAACATTTAATATGTTTAAATAATATTTTTCATTAAAGCGCTCGAAGGGGGCGTGGCTTGCGAAAACCCGAGTACCCGTTTTCAGGCGTATTTTCAGCTCCCTGTATAATTTTTAATATTGGTCCTACAATTTCGCGAGTAGGGAGTTTTTTTTAGGAAATTTTCTCCTCTTTTTGAATCTTTTTTCAAAATCAAAATATATCAAATAGTTTTTGAGATATACCAAAAAAACTAAACACCTTTTTTTTGTTTACTAATTTGTTAATAACTTTTGCAATTTTTTCGAGCGGGTCTTGAATTTTTTCAAAAACTTTCTAGATTTGATCCCGAATCGAATGAGCCCTCAACCATATTTTTCCGAGACTTTTAAAAAGTTTTGACAAAAAAAGCACTTGTTGACTAGACTATTACTGTTATTCTTGTAATTTAAATGGTGTACATAATAAAGAATATTCTATCTATCTATTAATATTGATTATTTTAATTGAGAGGAAGCTTGTTACATTGTTGTTATAAAAATATGAATTTACACAAGAGAAAATTCACTAGGCACATTTTCTATTAAAAGTCGTCATAAAGGACATTGCCCATTTCAGACAAGACATAATTGCGAGAATTCTGTCCATGCCTTTGTTGCCGTTAAACTACAAAGGGCCTCGGAAACATTGCAGACATAATAATAATATATAATAACGAAGGCTTTGTCGCCCTACAATGAAACCTAATTTAATTTTACAGGACTGTAAAATGGCGCAGACATGGTTAACAACGAATTTTATTAAGATTCGTTGTCGTATTATACACTGAAAGGCCGAATTAATTGGTGACTAATATGATAATAAGCTATTTGTACTTAACTGTCATGTGTAAATCATGAACAAGGTGACGTAATTACCTTCCTATTTTTTTTTAAATTATTGTAACTATTTAACTTTTCAACCTTTTGGGAGTTGTGAATCGGTATTTTTTACAAACAGATTGAAAAGAATTATAAATTACGATAGGTAATTTATGTAAAAATGTGCATTTCAATTCTATTAGTCACTGAAAATCGTTTTTCAGTGCTGTTTGTCACAATTAAATATAGGACCATTATGAGTTCTTGGCAATAGATTATTCGTAATTCATCACACTAATTTTATCAGCCTCATAGATGCCCACAATTGGACATAAACCTCCCCTAAGCGACGCTATCACCATTAATTGGGTCAATGCCAAACCAAAACAGTGAAGGTATGTTTTATAAATGCATGCAGTTAACTACTTACTTAAAATACTGCACACAACTGGTTCGATTGGAAAAGTTCGTTAATAGATTGTTTATTTTTAATTGCAGCTGTGAAAGGTTATTCCGAATACATCGATCGCTTTCAGGGGAAATGTCTATGAATAAACTATGGCCAGTGAATTCAGTGCCTATTGTTTTCTTGAAGCCTAGTCTAGACTGAACCCAATTCCGTTTAAAACCCGATTAGTGTACCTGCCCTTTCTTCTATTTGCTTGAAAATCATTTTCTCGTTTACATACATAAGATTTTGTTTTAAATTTTAGAAATACATTCATAGTAATCGACCAGCTCTGATCGTAGACAATATGATATCTTGCCAAGACTTTTTTGATTTATTAGAGCAAGTCCCTGAAAAATGATGGCAGCTGAAGTTTCTCTCGATTTAATTGACAGGCCAGGGCCACAGAACGTAAAACAGAACAGAAAACCGGCTACATTATAAATATCTCAGTACTATTATTTTGATACCAGTTTTCGTCATAGAATGTGACTCTACTGTATTCCTTTGATATGACCATGCAAAATATGCCAAACAGTAACCATAGATTTCTTGTTTAGCATAATTTTTGTGATTTATACTTATTTAGTACTAACGAATCGAAAACGTTTTACTGAAATCAAGGCTTCGTCGTGCGTCAAATTAACATTTAATTTTTTATTGTAAAATTGATAGAAAATTATTGTCATTATCTTCATTTTAATAACTTACGTATTGTCATGTTTTGTGTGGAAGATACGTTGTTATGGTAATACCAACATATGTCTCTGCATAACGAGGGGAGTTTAATGAGACACCGCTTTATGTACGACATGAAGGTTTAATAAAATCTTAGACTCGCTAATTTTATGCTACATCAATGAACCACTTTCAATGCACTGTCAAAGCGAGCAGAGGCCTTTACAATAAACTTAAAGGGCTTTGAACTATTTGGCCTGCCTAACCGCCATTAATCCACAATTTTATTTTATTTTAAATGAAGAAAATTGTTCCAACCTCTTTAATAAAAGCACACAAACCATGCTGGAAATTCAATCGAGGAAAAAATATAAACTTGGCACCTCCAAGATAGTTTGGTGCCAGTAAAAGAAACAATACTATTTATCGCTAAAATAAATATCTTGGGACCACTCACACACGGCTATCTGATCCCAAGCTAAGCAGAGCTTGTGTTATGGTAACCAGACAACTGATATACATACTTATATAATTTATAAATACATACATATACATATTATAGATAAATCACACCCAGACACAGAACAAACAATCATGCTCATCACACAAAGTTTGTCCTGGGTGGGAATCGAACCCACGACCTCCGGCTTAGCAGTCAGGGCCACTAACCACTAGACCAACAGGCCCGTCGAAAAGTTACAGATTCAATTTGATGATTATGATGTTTTTCCTTTTTAACCTCTCAAGGACCGCCATCATTTACGTCAACTATCCGTCAAGCACCGCCGGGCGGGCTCTTATCGTAAGCGTAATCTGATTTTAAGACTTATCTTTACTACAAATACAGTTTTAAATCACTCGGGGTTTGGTGGCACAAATTTGTGCCAGCGGGGCTCAACGGTAATACTTGTTTACTGGCACGTTTTTGTGCCGCTGGGACTCTAGAGGATAAAATCTACTCGGAAAAGTTGGTGATATTATACGACGTAAACAGTAAATTAATTAAATACTAATGTACTTCACAATCAAGTGTACCCAAAAGTGTTTTCTTCCCCGAAGAACATTAAGGTACAACATAAAAAGTACATTTGGAACAAAAATTTTATAATGATGCCGGTTCGTCTGGAAAAAACCAGGGAGGCATAAATGATGAAGTACTTATTGTGATTGAGAGGCAATGACTTCCCATAATCGTGATGGCGTTAACGTTGATTAGATTGTTTTTGTCGAAACATGCCGAAAATAAAACATTTCTTGCGATCATTACATTTAAAAATAGATCAAGGACTCGAGTTGTATTACTAACTTTTTCCACAAACAACTTCATTCATGTTTACTTCCTCAATCGACTGGCACTGTTAATGAATAAAGTAGTGAAAACAGTCTTTCTGTTTACAAAGTTAACTTTTACTTTACTTGACGGTTAGGCATTTCGCTCGCTTGAAACACAACCTTCTTTTTTCAATTTATTTTTTACCATTAAGTCAGGTCAGTAATGAAGAAAGCGAGTTTGCCTGACCTGTTCTGCTTTTGACTTCGATCTCGCCTGATAGAAAGAAATTGACAACTTCATAAATAGAAGCATCACCCAGAAGATTACTTTTAAATTGAAAGCGGAATATTATAGTTTAAAATCACGTTTTGTCGTATTCTGCCGTCATAAGGAGAAAAGACGCATCTAACATTTATTTTTTCGGTTGAGATAAATACATATTGGGAATAAAAAAAAACCTGATTCCGATTTTGTATTTTTCTGTTATTACTTCATGCTCAAACGGCTTCATGGTTTTGGATGAAATCAAGTATATATAAAGATTATACCCTGGAATAACTAATAGGCTTTTTATCCTGCTCTACGCGGGCGGAACCGCGGAGTTAAAATAAAAATATGAATAACTAATTAAGATCAAACCAATAAATCACACTACAACCCGAAAAAATTATTAAAACTAGCGTCAATCCACTAATTAATAAAATCTAAAGTCAATATGTCAGAATGTATTTGACATATTGACGTATTAAGTTCGATAGCACCTAATTCCCTTGTATGCTTATCGTCAAATAATACATATAATTACAATATAATTAATTGTACACAGTGATTAGTATTGGCTAATGAACTGTCTCTATGATTGATAGTTTTGTCGATGACAGTTGGGGTCATCGTATTTGGATAAGATAAATAGATAACAATTACGTATTACTATATTAATATAGAGCAAATTAGTCTTTTAGTTTTGATGGGCCTGTTGGTCTAGTGGTTAGTGGCCCTGACTGCTGAGCCGCAGGTCGTGGGTTCGATTCCCACCCAGGACAAACTTTGTGTGATGAGCATGATTGTTTGTTCTGTGTCTGGGTGTGATTTATCTATAATATGTATATGTATGTATTTATAAATTATATAAGTATGTATATCAGTTGTCTGGTTACCATAACACAAGCTCTGCTTAGCTTGGGATCAGATAGCCGTGTGTGAGTTGTCCCAAGATATTTATTAATTTTTTTTATTAGTTTGGATATCGCGGTCGGAGGTATTTTATGTGTGCATCGTAGCTCCGGAACGGGTGAACCGATTTTGATTAAGTTATTTTTTTTCTAAAGTGTCTTATTACTTCTGATTCGAGGCGATGCTGATACTATATTTTAGCCGACTTCAAAAATAGGAGGTTCTCATATCGTAGGTTTTTTTATTAGCCGGATTTTGTTTCTTGTTTTGTCGCCTACGATTTTTTTGTTTGAAATGGATTAAAAAAACCATTCTTACACTTCCCAGCTCCCATGGTGAATAGCTTCGGTAAGGACCTGAATATGGAATTCTGGATAAAACGGGAAAACTCTTCAAATTTGATGACACGGTTTGCGCAGTGGCTGAGCGATCGACTGCTGCGCTGCGTGTCGCGGGTTCGATCCCCGCACGGAACAAATATTTGTATGACCTACAGATAGTTGTTCCGGGTCTGGGTGTTTGTGTATGTGAGTTTAAATGTTTGTAAACGCACCCACGATACAGGAGAAAATCCTAGTGAGGGGCAACGTTTTTATAAAAAAAAAAAACACCGATATAAAAATGTTTTTTAAGTCAGTTTATTTTTTTGCAAAATAGATTATTTAAGTGGGTGTTGTTATAATATGGGATTTCATTTATTCTATGAAATCCCATATTGTAACAACACGTTGGCAAGCATAGTTTGGTGAAAACCGAAACTGACGTATAAAAATCCGATCACTTCATTGGTGATTGTTGTTCCAGTACTGAATATTTAAATGTGCCTATAACCAGAAGTTTGGAATGCGGAATTAATTTGTTATTTTTGTTTACATTGAGTTGACAAACAACTTGTTTTTGAAACCTTCCTACAAAATATTTTGTTGGATAATTGAATAGAACTCTGCATACGCGGGGGAAGTTTATGTGAGTATGACAACCCACTTTCAAATGTTCTAGTAAAGTAACTAGAAGTTAGCTTAAAATAACTATATTATTTTATTTTATCGTTTTTAGATATTGAAAACCAATGTCGGGTACTAGGTGAGCGGCAGTTTTCTGAACTAGGCCAATTTGCGCAGCCGTAAGACATTTTTTTTTGTTTTCTTTAGTTTTTTTTTTAACCCGTTGCACGATTGTTTACAAAAATGTAGGGTAACAATGTATGTAAACTTTGCACCCGTCTGCACACTTTGTCGCGCAAAGGTTTAATTCTTATAACATAACATATTTTATTTCTTTATCGAAACCCACCACTTTTACACAGTTCACACAGTCAAGTAATTTTATTCTACTACACTTATGTAATTTATATTTTTTGTATTAAGTAAACAAACTGAGGTCCAGGTTGCTCTTTGTACTAGCTCTAACGAAAGTAATATTGATTGATGTTCCCATCCCTTTCTGATTTGGCAAGTCTTCAAATCTTTGCTGGTTGATTTCATGTATTTATAAACTAGTCTAGTCTAGAATTATGTAGGTAAGCAATTCTATTGATCGAATGAGCTATTGAGCCTTTACGAATAATAAGAAATTTGCAAAACCATCAGATAATTAACCGATAATTCCAGTAATTATCTTTATAAGGAAATAACAAAAAATGAATTGCTTATAATTCCTACTTCCTACTAATATTATAAATGCGAATGTTTGTGAGGTCAAAACGGCTGAATGTATCTTGATGAAATTTGGCACAGAGGTAGATTATAGTCCGGAATAACACATAGGGTTATCACATTTTTTCGATCATCACGCGGGCGAAGCCGCAGGCGCCAGGTAGTGGGAAATAAAACTATAGTTTATTTAAAGCTCAATACTGGAAATAATTAAGGTATTCGTTTTGCGTCTAATTTTAGAAAAGCAATCGTTCACTACGAACGTTTAAAAAAATACGCTTTGTTTGCGTGACCGCTGTGTCAGAATTATTTTAGTTTAAGTTGCTAGGTATTCATCGATTGTAGGCACTTTATTACTACTTTTAAAATACTAAGCACTAAACTAAAATAAACTAGAGAAAAAGGAAGTGTCAAATGAGGTCATCTAAAATTCTAAACAATTACCGGCCATTCACAAAAATAAAGAACGAAACTTGCAAGTACCAATTTCGAATGAGTTCTAATCTTTTTGTCGTCGTCTAATTCGCACGATCATTCGCATTTGGCGAAAAAAGTGCAACTGTGTAAAACGAACGAGAGTTGTGAGACTTTCACATTTGTATTCAGAAACTTGTAATGTCCGTTAATTTTTTTAATCCAATTCATGCATGACTTGCGTTGGCTAACCTGGAAATCATTACATAGACAGTAGGTAGACCCAGGGTGATCGATGTAAGGACAACCTGCTATGCGGGCCTGTGGACGGTGAACAACGGGTAGCTCACCGTCCGTCCGTCTATTGACGACAGGCCGTGTCGACGGCACGTTAGTTGCGGGTTGTTCGAAAGAGATACCGCGGCCCCGGAACGTAAAGGGCAATAGAAGGAACATGGGTGGGTTCCGCAAAAAAAAAAAGACAACCTGTTCAGCTGGATATTTACCGATTACACTGTGTTGAAGCGTAAATGTGGTGCTGTTCCACAACGATGGAGCCTTTGTTTGTTCATTACAGGAGCTGTTGGACGCATTTGAAGGCGTCAATCTCGGATCCCGGCTAAGCCTACTCAATCAAGATTACTATCGACACGTTAAGAAGAAGTTTACAACTAGAGAAAATGGAAGGTTTTGAAGTAGTGCATTCGGTTGGCAAGCATAGCTTGGATGCTATTAATCTAGCTAGACGCTCCTAAATTTGTAACAGCTCGACCTTGTAAAACACCGCATGTACGAGTACAAACAAATATATTCTTAATCTGGATATTTAAATATGGCCTGAAATTGTCAACTGACAAACTGTCCGTGCTCTTTACCTTCAAACATCGTCGCCGTTTCAGCCATGAACTTTTGCAGTTAAAAATAAAAGAATTTGTAGCCAAGCAGTCTGTAAGTGATCATTAAATACTGGCAAGCACACAACGTTGCATTTTTTGTTATTTTTTTTCATGACTATTTTTTGTTGTTTTTCAATTAATCTTACTAGAACTGGTTATTACAATGACAAAGTAAGCATCTATTATTCTTTTAAAGACTACAATTTATTGGACTTTCAATATTCTTTTGTTAAGTATACGTGAGGCAAAAGGTCAGCAAGTTATTGTACTTGAACTTGCTAGTATTATAATTGTAATCAGTTGCAAAACATCGTGTCAAGAACGTTTAAGATGATAACATTTCCCTATTGATAACTACTGAACGATGACACATAAATAATACGACAGCTAGTATGATGAATCGATGTTGTATGTGCAAATCTTTTTGGAAACTAAAGAAAAAAAACCGGCCAAGAGCGAGTGAGAGTCGCGCACCGAAGGATCCGTACAATTGCCTGTGGACGGTGAGCAATGGGTAGCTCACCGTCCGTCTGTCGATTGACGACAGGCCGTGTCGACGGCGCGTTCGTTTTTTACGCGCGCCTCAAAGAGATGTCAGCAAAGCAGAGGGGCTTGCCAGAGCTTCCGCCTGTCATTTGATGATTTCCCACCCGAAAAAAAAAAAAAGTTTCCGTACAAGCTTGCGACATAAACGGCCATATCTTTTGACTGCGTAGACTTAGAAGGTTGATTTTCACAAGACAAAGGGACCACAAATTTGAGCTTACGGTTTTAATTTCAACTTGATACCTTCACGCGTTCCCGCGATAATGGTTTATGACAGACAGACAGATTGACGGTACTCGAAAAGTAATCGAATGAGGGTACCGTTTTTTTCCTTTTGAAGTACGGTACCCTACAAAGTCCATATTTTACAACATTTCTCTAATAATGCTCAAAGCCACTTTCGACTCCTAGACTGCCAACAGTATAATATACCACAAAGATAAAATTTTGGAGAGAAGATGATTTCTATATATGTGTCTCAAGCTCTTGCAAAACGTAGATGTTCAGGATACTTTTTCCCAAGTCAATGATTGATGAGATACCCTCTTCTACAGACGCCAAAAATTTGTGTCCCGGAAAGGTGTTGGTTTTTAGAAAGTTTGAATTAGATAACATATTTAGTTTTTGATTTATGTAACTTTTTCGTAAAACTGCAGCAGTAACTTCACAAACATACTATGGAAAAGGCTTGTAAAAACAAATTTAGTTTTAGCTTAGGAGACGATCCTATAGATTTATCTCATGGAATAGGAAATCTGCAGTAAAACATAGACAAGCAAGACAAGACATAATAAATTTATTCTGACGAAAATACAACAAGAAGCGGTTGCGTCAAAAATATCATCGACATGAAACAAGTTTTTAATTCGACAGCACAAACTTCCAAGGATGATATTTTAACAACTCGGCTCATAACATGTGCCTCTACCCTACTTCCTGATCTCCTTGTGACAAGGTTTTCTCGTAGTTGGAAAACTTACAGCGTCCAATCAAGCTATAAAAACCTGTTTACGGATCTCTTATTGTACGGGAAATTGATTAAAAGCAAGGTCATGTTATACTGGAAATCGTTTAACTTGATGTGTTCCCGTGTGTACATTAATATTTTATGAAATACTAGCTACCCTGCGCGGTTTCACCCGTGTCTTATTTTCTGCCCCGCTCCCGAGGATAATTTAGCTTCCTGTTAGTGAAAAAATGGTTAAAATCGGTCCACTAGTTTGGAGCCTATTCGAAACAAACAAATCTTTCCTCTTAATAATATACTACTATTTTCATTTCTTAAATTCCATACAGCAAGTCACGCATATTTATAATTTTAAATAAAATACATTGTGTATTCGCAGGTCTACATAGGTGTGATGTATTTACATAATGAGTTGATTATACAGTTCCCTTTCAAATATTTTCAGAAGGTTTCGGACACTCTTACTTTCTAAATGAAAAATTCTCATAGGAATTAAAATATTTCAGAGTTGTTTACGATTAGCGGTGGGGCAGCGTATGTTCTGATTATCTGGCTAGTACTGGCTAGATATTTCTAGATTGTGAATGTGTTTTAATTATGTATTAAGAGGAAACACAAGGGCCGTTTTTCCATACAAACTTAGTCCCCTGTTTCCTCCCTGGATAGTGCAAGTAGATCAATATTTTTTTTTTAAAATATCCATGTCTACTATTGGCATGTCCCTATGTTTTCCTTTTTCTCATAAATGTATTATTAAAAGAGATATGAATATTCAAAAACCTAAAAAATTGGCATGATTTTCCGCTGTGTTCAAACATTCAGAAAACAAATTTGACTAGATTATATAAAAAATTGAAAACATAGGAACACGGCAAAAGCCTTTTTTTATTTTTTAATGAAAAAAGCAGTTAAATCGGTTAAGTTTTGAAGAAGAAATCAGGGGACTACGAATCATTGATTTTGTGTACTTTTAATTGGCATTTTCGGTCAAAGCTGCAGTTGTCTCTCTCGCGCTCTGCGGGGGGAGGCTTGAGGCTTTCGGGCATTGCGCGACAGCAATAGATTTTACAAATACCTAATTTTCAATTCTCTAGCCCGTGGTATTTCCTCTTAAGCATTAAATTACAGTAATACCAGTATTAGGATAGCGTTATCATAATGATAAATCAAATCAAATCAAATCAAAAGTATTTATTTGCTAGAATATGGTACATAAGGTGTTACAGTTAATTGTTTTCAGCATATCCTGCCATACTATGGCGTGCAAATATATTTACAGTTCGTATGTCAATTTAATCAGTCTATATTGCAAATTACATCTTGTATTGACTTATCTTCTAAATAGTCCTTAACGGTATAATATCTCTTTATTAGTAACAGATTGAAGAGTATTTTTTTAAAAATCCTCAGTGGTAGCTCTTGTAAATTATTTGGTAAATGGTTGTAAATAATTATTGACTGTATGTCAATAATTATACATTTTTAGTATACATTTTTCTTAAATAGTTGCAATTTTATTGGTGGCAGCCGAAGTCTGTCTTTGTGCCGTGTTCGGCTATTAGGCCTGTCTATATTAGGTTCAAATAAACTGTAGTTTTTCTTAACAAAAATACATATTTCGAAAATATATAAACATGGCAAAGGTATAACTTTAAGTTTTTGAAATAATGGCTTACAGCTGTCTAAGAAGTGAGCTCCACAAATAGCTCGAATACATTTTTTTTGGGCTTTAAAAGCTCTGTCAAAATCTACTGAGTTACCCCATATTATAATACCGTATCTAAGTATGGATGATACATAACCATGGTAAGCCAGTTTTGCAGTGTCATAGTTTACCGTTTGCCTGATTCTTTTTAAGACATATATAAAACGATCTATTTTTGTAACAATTTTATCTATATGTGCTTTCCAGTTGCAATTTTTGTCTATCGTTATACCTAAAAATACACAATTGTCGACAGTTGTCAAGTGAGAGTCTTTATAATGAATATCGAGTTTATCTATGTTTGAATTGAATGTCTGAAATTGTATAATATTTGTTTTAGTCATATTTACTTTCAAATTATTTTTTTCGAGCCAATTGATAGCATTGTCCAACGCCTGGGTGATTTCATTTTCTAAATTTTTGTTTGTGTCACTTTTAAGCATTATTGTTGTGTCATCCGCAAATAGTATGCAATCTTTACCTATCGCCTCTAGAATATCGTTGATATAAATTAGGAAAAGTGGTGGGGATAAGATTCCTCCCTGTGGGGTGCCATAATTATTTTGTTTATATTCCGACCTATATGTATTTTTTTCATTTTTAAAGGTTTTTGTTACTTCAACGCATTGTACTCTTTCTGATAAGTAACTTTTGATCCAATCGTTGGCTTTACCCCGTATTCCATAATGTTCAAGCTTTGAGAGTAGTGTTTTATGGCAAACAAAGTCAAAGGCTTTTGTCATGTCGAGGAACACGCAACTTATCTTAGATTTTTTATTCAGACTTTCAGTTATGTATTTTACTAGCGTGAAACATGCTAAAGCGGTGGAACTGCCCTTCCTAAAACCAAATTGTTCTTTTTTAAGAATATTATATGCTGTTAAAAAGTTCTCTATTTTCACACACATGACTTTCTCAAATATTTTAGCTAGAATTGGAATTAAAGTTATTGGGCGATAGTTGCTCATGTCAGTTTTTACACCTTTCTTATAAAGAGGTTTGACAATTGACCTTTTTAGGCGTGTTGGGAATACTCCCTCCGTTAAAGACAAGTTTATAACGTATGTTAAGGGAGACACTAGACTTCTTGCACATATTTTTAGCACTTTAGTGCTCAGGTCATCATATCCAGTCGAGCTAGTGTTTTTTAGACTGTGAATTATTTTATAAACATCTGATTCATCCACTGGTGTGAGGAAAATGCTTTTAGGATTTTGAGAGGTCGTTATTTTTATATCATTTTTCCTGTTATTTTGAGCGGAGTTGGTTGTATTTGTTTGGGATATATAAAAGTCATTAAATAAGTCACATATTTCGTTTGCATTGTCATAAATTTTACCGTTAGTTTTAACTGCGTCAACTTCAGAGTTATTCGTCATATTAATTGTGTTTGTTTTAATCATGTTCCAGGCCGCTTTACTTTTGTTTTTGGCTTTATTACTTGATAAATGGGTGACTCGACCAATCGATTTGAAAAAAGCCGCCTAGTCAAATTCCGTACACGGCATGCGTAGTTTGAAGGTTTCGCTCTTTGAAGCCCAAACCACCTGTAGACCTTGATCGAAACTCCGAAGGGCCATCTATTTTTATATCTTCTTAATATATATAAATCACGTGTCACGTTGTTTGTCCGCGATGGACTCCCTAAACTGCTTGACAGATTTTAAATAAAATTTGCACCCAGTGTGCAGTTTGATCCAACTTGAAAGATAGGATAGGTAGGGTGGGTAGGGTAGGTAGGGTAGGTAGAAAGGTAGAAAATTGCATTGCAAGGCACAGCAAGTAATAATCCTTACTAATATTATAAGAGCGAAAGTGAGTTTGTTTGTTACCGTGAAGAGGTAACAAACAAACAAACAAACTCACTTTAATGGCTAAACCGATTTTGATGAATTTTGGTACAGATATAGTTGGGAACCAGGAGACGGACATAGGCTATTTTTTTCAAAAAGAGTGGGATATGAGGGAGAAAGAGGGGAGAAACGGGAAAACTTAGCGTTGCTATTAAATTCAATAAGTCGCTACCGAATTTAACGCGAGCGAAGCCGCGGGCAAAAGCTAGTAATATATAATTTTAATATTTAAAAGGACAAATAGCCGTTATTTATACATAAAAAATCTCTCATTTTATTTATCTATCTTTGATAAGATTTTATCATCAACATCTATAGAATTATGCGTCATGTAGAAACCAAATGACACGTGTTTATCTGATATGAATCATAAAAAAAATAATGTATGCTAATAAATAATGGCAGCCACATTTAAAAATAATATTTTAACAACTGCATATTTAGGATTCTGCATCAATATCATTCATTATTTATTTCAATGAGGCTATTATTATTATTGTTTTGGATATCGGGAATTTCAAACTAAACATTGCTGTGAAAAAGAATGGACCAGGTTGATAGAAACTCCATGATTATTATTTTTTGCGTAGCTGCATTTTGACCTTAAAACTCATGGATCTTGTAGGCATTCTCTTCATTTGAGTGGGCAATGTAGTGTAGGAGACAGTCAGGCTAGGTGATCTTCGCGATGTGGCTGGTAAAGACTAGGAATTGGAAGTGTTCGAGGACTGTGGGAGAGTGAGAGAGACCACCAGCAATAAACTTAGTACCAATATCTTGGTTAGTCATCAAAGAGCTTGGATACTGTCTGTAGTCAATACGCTTGAGACTTCTTTTGTGTCAGCTCGTTCTATCTTCGACAATATTCAGGTCAAGAGTAGACCAATTTAATTTCAAAAAAATAAACTCAGTCCCTGGAGAAGAGTAGCAGTAATGAATCAGCATAGTGACTACATCACTTACGTGAAAATCCGACCTCCGTTATCACAAAGATAGGTATTATCAACGCATGATGCCAAGTGGTACGATACTGATTATGGCAATGTGCCATTACATAGTGTTGGACGTGGATGCAATAAACGGTTATTATGTATTTACTTATAATTTATCTATTTTGCATTATTTAATGTTGGCTTAGCTGATTGTTCCGGTTTCGGTTGGATAGTGTGTTGATGAGTTCTATCGTAAAAAATGTCGTCAATGAATGCAATAAAGTATGTATTTATACTGGTTTTAAAGTAAGTAACTTGGCGATTGATCTCTGCTCGGATAAAAATAGATAAAACAATTTTTCCCATATCTGAGACATAGCTAGATCGATTTTAAATCGTTATAGCCGTTTTCGAGAATGTGATTGCTAAGTTTGCTCATTTAATAGTAAAGGATATTTTTGTGGCCTGTTAGAAGCCAGTGATATAGCCATTAAAGTGGCAGAGTTCTAGTTCATCTAAAAGAGCTTCTCCACACGACGAAGAAATAATATTTGTATGAATAGCGTTTTTGTTACAAATTTCTTTTGTTCTCTATTACAACTTTGGAAGAAATACTGTTTATCCTGACCAGCACACATTAAAATATTTTGTTTGCAGTTATTCTCTTAATCTTTAGTAGGTATCTATTTTTAGACTAGTTTAATTTTCACCCCTAAAAGCCATCTCTGAAAAATACAAAATTTTTCAGAGATGGCTTTGAGGGGTGAAAAGTTTTCCTACAAAAAGTACAAAAAGGCGTGAAAGATCTTGGTTCAGTTTTTATTAAACCTATTTTTTTCTTTCGGTAGAAATGGCTTTCATGAAAAACTTTTTACCGACGCTTTTTAGTTTCCTGCAAGGAGTCGCTGTTGGTAAAAATTAAGTAGAAAAAGATTTTCCTCGGGGTTTTCCTATTTTCACTAGCACTTGAGTGTAAAAAAGGACATTCCAATATAGATAACTAGTTTTGCCCGCGGCTTCGCTCGCGTTAAATTCGGGGTAACACAGTTCCCCTTTCCTGATTTGCAGGTACCTGCTACCTATACTTTTTGCCCTTGCGCCTTATTTATTGTAAGAGCAATGCTAAGTTTTCCCTTTTCTTCTCTCTTTCTCCCTCATATCTCAATCTTTTAAAAAAATAGCCTATGTCCGTCTCCAGGGTTCCAACCATCTTTGTACCAAAATTCATCAAAATCGGTTTAGCCATTTAGGCGTGAAGACGTAACAAACAAACAAACTCACTTTCGCTTTTATAATATTAGTAAGGATAAGACTGCTGCCTACAATTATCAATGTAACACAAGCATTAACCTTTTAACGACAGTTTTACATTTTTTAAATGTTGTAAAGATAGCAGTATTATCTTTTGCTATCTTATCGCTTACCTTTTGATAAATAAACATGGAGTTTAGATACAAGATATTTTTATGAAGTTTTGCGGAAGGAAAGCGACACTGTGTTGAAAATTGTGCCGTCTGATATCTGAACTAATAAAATTTTAAGTTTAAAAAACTAAAAAAACACGCTTTTAGCACGCACTAAAAATTACAAATAGAGCGTAAAATTGAGCCAATCCCCATCTTGGATGTTCGCCATGTTGGATTTAAGTCACGTGACTATTTTTTTTGGTATTTCTGACAGCAAACCCCTTCATTTGATAACCATAATAATATCATGGGGGTGCATTTCAAATAGGATGTCCGCCATCTTGGACGTCCGCCATATTGGATTTGTAATGACGTGCAAAATTTCATCCTATTCAAAGACCGGGAAGTGGGTCAAATTAAGATTCCTAGATTTTCTTACATTTATAGTTACAAGTGAAGCTAATATTAACGTGTTAAAAATGATTTCATAAGGATGTTGTGTCAGTTATTAACAAATATTATTTTCTTTATTTCTCATCGATAACGGTAAATTCTACCTGTACAAATATTATTAAACTACCGCAATATTCGAGATACCGTTGCACTCGAGAATGAATATCACACCTTCCTAAAATCAAGTCCTATTTATTTAAGCCAGGGCTGTCCAAACCATGGCCCGCGGGCCGCATGCGGCCCGCGGTTTGGATTATTGCGGCCCGTAGAACCTTTTTTAACCGACTTCAAAAAAATCGAAGTCGAATTTGAGCGGCGTTTTGCAGACATAAAAAAAAATGAGAGTGATATAGCACTCTTCACTCATCCATTAACGATCGCAGCTGAGAGTGTGAAGATTGATTATCAACTGGAACTGTGTGATCTGCAATAAGACCCCTTTTACAAGGGCAGAACAGAAACAGGAATTGATTTTTTTAAACTCCTCGCTGAACGTTTCCCGAAACTGAAGAATTTCGGGCAAAAAATGGGCTCGATGATGGGCAATACCTTTGTGAAAGTGCATATTCAACAATGAAGTTTATTAAATCGAAATACAGGTCTTCATTGACAGATACTTCACTTAAACATGCACTGCGCCTATAGCTACCACTAATATTGAGATTGATGTTGACAGAATTGTCAAAGACAAATTAATGAAAAAGTAGATAATAAAATAACGATATTATTATTACCAGTATTTTATTTTTATAAATATTTTGCGGCCCACCAATGTATTTAGTCATTTTTATTGGCCTTGGGTCCCATCAAGTTTGGACACCCCTGATTTAAGCGATGTACGAGTGGGAAACAGACTCTTTTTTGT
Organism: Ochropleura plecta; assembly: GCA_905475445.1. Classification (NCBI taxonomy): domain Eukaryota; kingdom Metazoa; phylum Arthropoda; class Insecta; order Lepidoptera; family Noctuidae; genus Ochropleura; species Ochropleura plecta. The sequence continues at coordinate 18,848,914 of FR997726.1, read as the reverse complement.
AGCAACCATTAGGTATTATAACATGATAAAAAAAGCAGTTAAAAAATTCTTTTAAAATCCAATCAGCCTGTATAATGTCATATTCATTAAAAATCTTCACGATCCATGAGAAGAGATTGAATTGTTCAGATATAGGTCATCCGTGATAATGGTGCTTTATTTTTTTTTCGTATAGGAAATCACCAAATAACTTCTTCCGCTCTGGGCGGAGCGGAAAGGAGTGTCAGACTTGTACTGAATAAAAGCCATCCATGTTCCTTCTTCTGCCCTTTGCATTCCGGGGCCTCGGTATCTCTTTCGAACAACCCGCAACCCCGGCAGGCAGGGGCCCTAGCAGGCCTCTCTGCTGATCATGGTGCCTACAACAGTGCCGAAATATCGAAAACTCAAAAAAAAAATAGAAAAAAAAACTTGGTAAATACTCCACATTTAACGCGCTTTTATTAGTTTCACTTCACTTCATTGTTCACATCTTAGAAGTTAAATTTAACCCACTTTCCGGCTTCCGACAAAATTGAAACAGTTGATCCATGAGGGTCGACAAAATTGAAACAGTTGTTCCATGAAGGTCAACCAAATGCCGAAAACCGTGCAATGAAATATTCTCTATTCTGTTACAATTGAGAAGTAATTTTGCATAAATGTTCAGTTTGGATGACATGCATGATTACGATTAGCTAGGTCACGTGATTCAAATCTTCCAATTATAAAAAATAGGTATTAGATGTCTTGGCGTATCATTCAGATCCAGTCTGTCCCTTTGCTGTCCTTCCCTAGCGACGCCCTAAACCGATGCTCGTACTCCCCTTAGCGTGTAGTCGCTTTTTAAGTTTTTGTCCCGGCTGAAGGCCTTACTCTCGAGGCATCCACAGGATTTGGTTAAGCAGACGACAACCACATAAAAAGTGTCTTGTCATTCACATAAAGTCTGGCACAAAACGAAAGATTGAAATGATAACATTTCCAACTCATATTTATTTAGTAGTGTTAACGATAAAGTCATTTTATATCTCAAAAGTTTGCTGATATCTGCATGATTGAAACATTCATTTTAATGTATCCGCTCCTACAAAAACGGTAAGTTTTAAAGAGTCTAGATAACTTGAAACTCTTTCCTTTCACTTCCCCGTATCGGTCAACAGTGTGATGTAATATGGAGTTTATCGCTACAATGTTAGGGTTCACATTTGTTTACAAGCAAAAGCTTCGCGTTATGTGGCATGTTCACCCATATCAGTCATCAGGCATGCGGCACATGGGTAAACAGTGACTTAAGATAAATAATTACTTGAAGTATTTATCTCGGCATTTTTTTTTCGGGTAAACTTAATGCATCAATAAGAAATATTTTTCTTTCAAGATTCAAGAGGTTTCGAGTCGAATAAAAACCGAAGTGGAGCCACAAGCATCACTAATTAGATTTACAAGTATTTTGCTCGAGTCCCGTTTTTCAAGTGCTTTTTTCTATTGCTCATAGTTTTGTGAGCCTTGGGCTTTTGGTCATGAACATAGTAAATAAGTTAAACAGCAGCAACATTTTTCCAAACCAAGATGAGACGGAACTCTAATCGTTGGAAATCTTCCAGGTTTTTCTTCTAAATCAATAACAGGCCATCTTCTTAGCGTATCTGGCAAACTACATCAACTTAGTCGACCTAGAAATCAGGTGAAAGTTTTGAACGCTATTACTAGTGAGCATCAATTCATGAAACATTCAGGCATCATGGCAGAACTCGCGTCCCGTTTAACAGCCGTAACTTTAAAAACTCTTGAAATATTCAGTGTTACATTTACTATAATTATTTTTTAAGTATCGACCAATGCATGAACTTTAGCAACATGACGTTCGTCACGTAACGCAGACAGTATCACTGACTTTCGCAGGTCAAAGTCCAGCTCAGTGGACTTTGGTCCGTGAAATCTTGAAAGTCAGTGACGGTTACACTTTGGTTGTTGGTCAATTCGTTTTACATGTAAAATAATCTTATCTACCAGATTACCAGACTAGCTATATTAGACATACATACATAAAATCATGCCTTTCTGGCATGGGGGTCGACAAAAACTCCAGAACACTTGCGTATCAATTATCCATTAACATTATCCACGTTATCGTGAGGAACTCGTGGCTTACTAATAGCAGCCGTATCTTTAGGTTAAGCCACGCGCGCCTAATTTGGTCTTTGGATGGGTGACCACCCGTTCATACGGAGTTTCCTCCGTGCCTCGGAAAGCACGTTAAGCTGTTGGTACCGGCTGTCATTTGCACAGGTAGTCAGTGTCTCGAAGGTCTGACAACCAGTCTAACCAGGTCTAATCATCGTATATCGTATTACCCAGTACTAACTGGGTTGTGGAGGTCAGATAAGCAGTCGCTTCATGTAAAATAGAAAAAAGCCGACCGAAGATATCTTGTTCACGTTTATACATAAACAATATCACATCCATTTATGAAAAAAATAAACTATATCAATAGAAAATCACAGTATGCTAAGCGCACTGTCATTCACTTTATGCAAGAAACTACATAGGTACTTAGCCAACCAATTGGCCTCGTCGCAACTATTTATTTTCGATGACTATACCATTTAGTCTATGTATTTGCATTTTAAAAACGATAGAGTTTTATTATTAGCAGTCTATGGGTAATCCCCGGACTTGTCACATCGTTCAATTTAAAACATAAAATAGAGAAATCGAAGCAACCGAAAAAAGAGACTTCATCGTCATTGAAAGCTGCCGTGAAGATTTTATGGGAATTATCTTTTTAGTATTTCTCTTTTTGCAAAACTATAAACTTTGACAGTTAGTCGCTGAGCTCCGCCATTACACCCGCGTAGAAACTGGAGGAAAAGCCTATGTATTAATCTAGGGTATAAGCTATCTACATACCAAATTGAATCCAAATCTGTCCAACCATTTGAGTGTGAAGGAGTAACACACAGACACATACAATCTTTCGCCTTTATAATTAGTTTGATGACTGAATGTGCAAACTGTTATCTCGAGTTGTATATTATTATTACAACGGCATTAAATACTAACGACCCATATAACGTCATTTTTATACATCCTGGATTACACGAAATATTGTAAAGTAATTATGTCGCAAAGGAATTATGTCCAAGCCGTTTGGATTTTTATGTACACGTTTTAGCAACTGTCCAAATAATAATATCTAAGTAAATACATTGTGAAATATATACTAATATTAAAAGCTGAAGAGTTCGTTTGGTAGCCACTGTTTTGTATTAAATTTATAATTATAATTTATTAAATTGTAAAAACATTATTTTAATGTGACATAGCCCATTTAAAAACCGCTGAGCACAGCTAGTACATAATACAGGAAATGACAGAAAACATGATCGTATTCACATGTCATAAGAGAAGACAGCGTATAAAGGTAATATATATATCACTCACTGTACCGTGTTATCCCAAGAGACATAAAACCCTTACCTGGCTCAAATATTTCATCCCTATCAAATATAAGCGATTACATAAAAAAAATGGAGTCGGACTCACACTGAGGGTGAACTTGCGACATAAGTTGCTATATCTTTTTACTGCATAGACTTAGAGATATGATATTTCCACATCTCCAAGGGACCACAGACTTGAGTATATGGATTTAATTTCAACTCGATATCTCCACGCGTTCCCGAAATTAAAAGTCTTGACAGACTGAAGAAAACAAAGATGATGATCCAATAAAGGTTACTTTCTTTTCTTTTGAGGTACGAAAAATCAGGGGAAGCAGAAATAAAATATTGCGGCGAAATTCGCTCTACAAATTATTATCACTGTCATCGGTAAACTTCGATCAGTTTCGATTCGGCAAAGGTCTGCAAATTGCAGCAAAGTGAAAATATTGTGAAATACGCCCGTGGCATTTCTCTTTAGGTACGCAAATAACAAAGTTAACCCGCCTTGATTTAACGGTTCTTGCCTCCGGGGTCGATGACCGACAATTAAGTGTAAGTAGTGGAAAAAATCCATCAACACATACAGTACCTAGTATTTAACGCCACGTTCAAGGTTTGGAAAGAATAACCTTGAATAAAGAAGGATTTTATATTATTTTATCTAATCTAACACGCTATGGTTGGTCGTGACTTTGGTTGCTTTTTACACGGAAACCATTGTTTGATACGACTATACTACCATTATCTATAACACAGTGCAGGCTATATATATAAATATCTTCCCATAAAACAGCTTCACCAAAATTTAGGGACAAAAAGGGGAAAAGAGGATCCCATGCCCCAAACCTCCGATAGCGCTGTTTTGCTGACCGACTGACCTACCTACATTACATCGTAATTTAAAAATAAAATAACAACAGAAACGACAAAAGATATAGATTCTCAACATAGGATCCCAAACCGGCCAGCATTAAATACAAAAACAGTATAAACTCGCAAAAATCAATAACAAAAACCACAACATCTAAATACTTTAGGAGAGTCTGCATGATTCGCAATTTTCAACTGAACAATAAACTTTTGGATACTGTTCAAACGATTCTACATTCATCAAATTTTCGCAAAAGCGGGTTGCCAGAAAATGGCTGCGGTGCCCCACCCCCGACCTTGACGGTGTTTAACTCGATGTTCTCAGCATCTGGAGTTTATTTCGATACAACGAACATCCAAATAGAAAGAAGGTTTTTAGATTTCCGAAGAAAACCGTCCCGAAACCGGATTTGGGATAAGAATCTGATAAAGAAAGATTTTTCAAAGAGAATAATATTATACACTTCATAAATTTGAAATGTAAGACAGTAATATTACGTAAGGATTTTAGCAAAAAGCATTCAAAAGGCTTATGTAACTATGTCGAGCGAGATAAAAATACTTTATCTTAAAGAATAATAAAATACAGATATGTTCCAATTTCATATTCAAATTATTCTCTCGCACAACGAATGGACCTGACTGCACGTGACATCGTTAACTTCTCTTTTTATTGATAAAGCCAATAAAAACTGGAAACCTTAGTAATTTCTAGAACTAGTAGGCAAATAATAAACATAAATCAAATATTGACTACGTTCATTACCTCATTACAATGTTGATTCATGAGATCTTGTCCCTGAGATTAAATGAAGAACAAATATGGGTCAAGAATCAAGATTCATTTACATGCTATCTCTTTCATTCTCGTCGGGAGGAAGCAAGACACAAAGCTTAATATAGCTTAGATATAGTTAATTGATGTAATAGTCGTTAACGGAAAGGTAGTAAATGTCAATATCGTTAGACATAGTGGCCCTGGGTTGGGGTTACTGACCTTATTGATTCAGTAATCCGCGCTGGAGGTTCTAAGCCGATTAAATATCAAGTGTTTAGCGACACTGAGGGGTAAAAGTCAATTTTCAATATTATCTAGATAATAGTTATTATGAAGCAAGCAGAGACGCAGGCTTTAATACTGTTAATTGTCATGTACAGACGCCTGCACATCAAGCTACTACAATCTGTCAGATTTCTTTGATAGATTTAAAAAAAAGACAAGAAAAAAAACGCGGCATTAAATAATTATTATTTATAGACGCGAATCGTCGAGTTCAAAGATCACTCATTTACGTAATGGCGATGATTTGCTAGTTCATTATATTCGCAATTTTTTTTATTATTTAATTTCAAATAAAATAATTTGAATTTCTGAAAAATAATTTAAATTTCTGAAAGATATAAGCTTTGCATTTTCAATTCAGTTTCAGTTTGTCAAAAAAGATAGCAAAATATACTTTTAATAAAAAAAATACAAATTCTTCCATAAAAATGGTTAAGTAAAAAGCTTAAATGATGTAAACAATTTACGTAAATTAACTATACGGCAAAAAATCTTTGCTTACTACAATAATGGGCAGTTCTCCAAAAACTGTTAACGGTTAACGACATGAATAACACATTTTAGGTTGTTAAAAACGTATCAGTTAATGTCGCTGCCATTACTACGGAAATCGGAAGAATTATTTAAACGTTAAAGTATCTGAAATATTATTAGTTAAAATATTTAAACGTGACCCTAACCAAAACATTTTTAGATCGTTATCAGACTCACGACAAAATGTTTTCTATTCATAAAAAAATTACCTACGCTTCTTCAAGCTTAAAGCGTAAGCAAAAAAAGCATACAACCAAAAATAACTATAATCGATATTCAAACTAATTTCATCCACGAGCATAGAGTAAACAAACTTCACCGAATCCTAATGAACAGGATATTAAATTGTAAGAGTGAATGTACGGATTCAATGAAAACCCGTCTACAATGCATGCGAATCAACTCCTACTGTGAATGACGCAACAACTAAATGGACTATGCTGCATTCATCTTCAGCAAGAATAACTGACAATTAAGAAAAACGCTGAAATGAACGTTACGTATAATATAAAGCATGGAACCTTACTAGATATTATACTGCGTGCTTCGTTCTCGATATATGTATTTACCATGCAGCTTTCTCGATTCACTCGGCAACTGACGCAATTTTTCAGAGCTAAAATTATCTGTCAGTGTAAGTATGCATTATCTGTGTCCTTACGTGAACTGTCATTCCTTTCGTTTGCGCGGCAACTGATACTGTGTTCTACGAAATAATAAAGTAAATTTAAGTTTTAGAAAGTGAAAATTGTGCATAATATACCACAACTATGCCTAAAAGGCGGCATGAAGAAAAAGAATTACAATACTACAAAAAGAAAATAAGAAAAATCGAACGAAAAATGAAACGCCGCCGCCGTGGTCGTAGTCGGGATGACTATAAAAGTGGAAGCGATACTTCAATTTCTAGTATTCCAGGTAATAAAAAGTTGTCTTGTGATTGCTATTATACGGTACGGCTACTGGCTTTCATAGCAGTTAAAGCCACAAGGTTTTTTCATAACCTTAGTACCGTATGAGACGGGTGGTGTACGAGATACATCGACGTGCTCACTGGACTCGGGTCGTATACGAGATATACGGACGAGATCCTTAGATGCGGGTCGTATACGAGATATACGGACGAGATCTGTAAACCTTATGTGAAGCCCGTGAGGCTTCAATAAGCAGTTTGTTAGCGATCACTTGTACACTTTCCAGTGGTATGATTTTTGTCTTTCAGATTACAATACTGATAACACTTCGAACGAGGTCGAAATCATAGAAACATTACCACGTGATATGTCACCAGCAGGACCTATGACAGACCCGGTTCCAGAAGAATCTGAACCACCGATTGCAGAAAATTCTACCTCAACTACAGTGGTGGATCCGGAGCCTACGTCAGAAATGCCAACAATAAGTTCCGAGGTACTTTTAGCACTGGGCGATCTCATGCCAGATAAACCTGTATATGGTCCCACTATAAACAGTGACTTGGCTCGTATTTGGAGCAATATTTTGAAAAATGGTCTTCTTAAAGAGACAAAACAAAAATTAATGGAACAATTGATCCCAGAAAATGTACCTTTATTAAAAGCACCAAAGCTTAATCCAGAAATTTCTGCTTCAGTAAGTGATAATATTGTCAGCAGAGACAAAAAGATAGAGTTGGAACAAAACCAGCTAGGCATTGGACTGTCTATAATCAGTAATGCAATATCATTGTTGATAAATAATGATACAGTGGACAGATTAAAATTGATCTCACTACTTAGTGATGCTGGAAGGATCTTGACAGATCTACATTTGGTACAGACGAAATCAAGAAGAAACTTAATTTTCCCAGTTATAGACAAAAAGTTTTATGATGCTATCAAAGATGTGGAAAGAGATGAGTATATATATGGAGTTAATCTTAGTGACAAGATCAAAATTTTGAAAACATGCCAACAAAGTGGACAGTCTATCAAGAAACCTACATTCAATCAATACAACAATAAAGCAAATCATAAGGGAAACTCACAAGGTCCTCCTCGCTACAATCAGAGGACATCAGCGAGGTACGGACCCAAAAAGAGCCAGTCCTCAATACAGGCCCGGAGACATCACGGCCGCTATTATCAGTCCACTACCAAGAAAACCAAAGCCTCACAGGAGAAGCCTCCTGCTCGCACATAGAGGTAAGTCATGCTGGAAGGCTGACACATTTTTTATCTTGCTGGAACCGAATTTGCAAAGATAAATCTATACTTAATTATATCAAAGGATACTCGATTACCTTTGTACAGAAACCTTATCAGAATTCAGCGACTCTCACCCGTTCAGTAATATCATCTGAAGAAAATACTGATATGCATACTGCTATCAGCAATTTATTAAAATTGGGAGCTATATCCCCTTGCATGCCATGTAAAGACCAGTTTATCTCCCCTATATTTTTGATTCCAAAACCTAATGGTACAAAAAGATTCATACTAAACTTAAAGTCATTGAATAAATATGTAGAAACATCCCATTTTAAAATGGAGGACTATAGGACAGCAATAGCTTTACTCTCTCCAGGTGATTACATGGCAAAAATTGATTTAAAAGAATCATATTTATTAGTAAATATAAATCCACAGTATAGAAAATACCTACGTTTCCAATATGATAAATTATACGAATTTAAGGCCCTCCCTTATGGCCTATGCTCTGCACCTAATATTTTCACAAAAATTATGAAGGTTGTAGTGACACATCTAAGAGGAAAAGGTTACAAGTCAGTTCAATACCTAGATGACCTACTATGTATAGGATCTTGTTATCAGTCATGTTTACAAAATGTTCAAGAAACAATAGCTCTCTTAAAGTGCCTGGGATTCGTTATAAATTTTGATAAAAGTATATTAATACCATCACAGTCTTGCAAATTTCTAGGTTTTGTGTTTGATACAAAAAATATGACATTACAATTGCCCATAGACAAAGTATCAAATATTAAAAAATCTGTTCAGAAGTACTTAGATCTTGATAGCTGTTTTATAAGAGATCTGGCAAAATTAATTGGAATACTAATTGCAGCCTGTCCAGCTACCACATATGGTTGGCTTTACACAAAATATTTAGAACATCACAAGTACCAATATTTAGTTAAAAACAATGAGAATTATGATGTAAAAGTAAATTTACATTCTGATATAAAATTAGATTTGCAATGGTGGAATGATAATATTAGTACAGTATGTAAAAGTATTGCTCATCATAAACATGATATTGAACTGTTCACTGACGCATCCATGACTGGATGGGGTGCTGTTTACAAAAATAAAAGAGCACATGGCTTCTGGAGTGAATTTGAAAATACATACCATATAAACTATTTGGAACTACTGGCAATATTTATGGCACTAAAAGTTTTTGTAAAGGATAAGCAATACCTTAACATCCTGTTGCGTGTGGATAATAAGACTGCAATATCTTATGTGAACAGAATGGGTGGTACTCAGTTTCCACATTTAAATAACCTGGCCAGATCCATATGGCAGTGGTGCGAAGAAAGACATATTTGGCTAGTTGCCTCCTACATTAAGTCTAGTGAAAATAAAGAGGCTGATGAAGAGTCGCGAAAAATAAATCCAGATACTGAATGGGAGTTAAATACTGTGGCGTTTCAACAAATTGTATCTGTGCTGGGTGAACCTGAAATAGATTTATTTGCATCCCGCACTAATGCTAAATGTATTTCTTATGTTTCTTGGAAACCAGATCCAGAGGCAATGAATATTGATGCTTTTACTTTGTCTTGGACAGAATATTTCTTTTATGCCTTTCCTCCATTCAGTTTAATATTAAAATGTTTACAAAAAATTAAAAATGAGAAGGCAACAGGTATTATGGTCATGCCTCACTGGCCATCACAACCTTGGTACCCTTTAATGCAGACTATGCTTATCTCAAAACTTATATATTTTAAACCTCAAAAATATCTTTTATATTCTCCTTTCAGAGAGCATCATCCTCTTCATCATCAACTCACCTTGATTGCAGGAATATTATCAGGCAAGCTTGGCTAAAAAGAGCTATTCCCCCAACATCAATAGATGTCATGTTTGCATCCCTTTCACATAATACACTAAAACAATATAATGTTACATATAAAATTTGGTGGACCTTCTGTCAGGAACATGGTATAAACCCATTCACTCCATCTATACCATTTGTTATGTATTTTCTAACAAAATTATTTGACTCTGGGGCTGCCTATGGTACTCTTAACTCACATAAGTCAGCTCTATCCTTGATAATAGGCTCTAAAATTGGGGAGGATGATCGTATTAAGAGGCTCTTTAAAGGTTTCTATAAGTCAAGACCACCATTAGCAAAATACCAAAGAATGTGGGATCCAAATAATGTTTTAAGTGTATTAACCAACTGGACCCCCAATATGACATTAAGTTTTGAATGTATATCAAAGAAACTGGTGGTTTTGCTTGCATTAAGCACAGCTCAACGGGCACAAACCTTGTCATTAATAAAAATATCTAATATAATACAGAGTGAAAGTTGTGTCAATATTGCCATTACTGATACGACAAAAACTTCGGCTGCGGGAAGAACTCAGCCTAATCTTTTCCTACCCTTTTTTGAAAAACCTGAGATTTGTCCAGCCAGAACATTGTGTGATTACATGAGATTTACTAGAGAGATAAGAGGTCATAATGACTACTTGTTTTTATCACTTAAAAAACCCCATAAACCGGTTTCGGCTTCTACTATTGGTAGATGGATTAAGAATACTCTTTCAGACTGCGGTATTGATACGCGTGTCTTCTCAGGTCATAGTACACGACACGCCTCTACATCCAAGGCAAAATCAAAAGGAATTTCATTAGATGTAATAAGACAGACTGCTGGTTGGACAAATAACTCATTAACATTTGCAAAATTTTATAACCGGCCAATTTTAAATTCAGGTGAATTTGCCCATGCTGTGCTTAATGTATAATAATATAATTATTAATTAGTTGGTAGAAAACAGATTGTTATGCACCAAAAAAGGCTGATTAATAACATAATGACTGATTGTTAATTAAGTTTAATTATTGAAAAGAATTTAAGATGTTTATGAATAAAACGCTGTTGATTTAAAAAAAAATAAAAACATTTATTTTAAAGGACAAGGAGTCAGGGTCATCTCAACTTTACCATCTCTCTAAACATCTGCATGGTAAATACATATATCGAGAACGAAGCACGCAGTATAATAGATGATCAAACGAACTTACCTGAGTGAAGTTCGATCATTATTATACGAAGTGCTTCGTTCGAAGATATATGTTCCCTACCCACCTCACCCCAGGTAAAATTGAGATAACCTTGCAAGAATCTAAAAAGAATGACAGTTCACGTAAGGAGAAGGACACAGATAATGCATACTTACACTGACAGATAATTTTAGCTCTGAAAAATTGCGTCAGTTGCCGAGTGAATCGAGAAAGCTGCATGGTAAATACATATATCTTCGAACGAAGCACTTCGTATAATAATGATCGAACTTCACTCAGGTAAGTTCGTTTGATCATCTATAATATCGCAGTAAAAAAGACCTTACAAATCATGACGTATTTGACGAGAGGAAAGCGCCTGTTCTGCACGATCACATTATAGCAGACCCTCTTGACTCAATCGCGCTCTTGAGTATAACAATCTGTGGGCATTGTTTACTTCGGAAATCCATTTACAAACCACACACAAAAGAACGTTAGAAAAGTACTCTAAAAAGTATTCAAAGCATTTTTTGAATAGGAGTTAACGTGGAACAGTACTGACCCAGTGAGGCAGTAAAATGAAAAGATTCAATTTTCAAGGTCTGGAAGATGTATGCTATTTTGAAGTAGGTATTACAAGTAAACCAAATTATCCAATTACAGCTCAATGAGGCTTACTTTCATAAGATTACGCCACATGTACGGTGTACCATTAAAATGGAGTATCTCGTAAAGTTAGCATAATCTGCGTAATTGAACGTACCGAGACATGCCAACGAAGCCTCGGGATTACACTGAAATAGACGACTTACACCTTGACCTACATGTTACCTTGATTTATAGTAATAACATCGGTAATCGATGTGCAGTATAAACAGTTTCAACTGACACTGTCATAACGCTCTATGGTCGAACCTTTGTATTGATTTCGAGGTCAATTAAAAGATAAAATGTCAAATACTTTCTTCAACAAAATGTTATTCAATATTCTCGCCGCCATTGTGACAGACCACATGTCATACATACAGTGTAAGTGAGACCAGTATTCAATTCGCTGAGTTAAACTTTCACTTAATTGCTGACGAAGTAACACAAACGAAAGCGATCCTTCTTTTTAAAGTATCGCTATGGAAACGAACTGAATGGACCGAAAATGAATACGATGCTGTATAAAATCATGAAAATGGGCAATATGAATGAGTGGAAAATGCAATGTAGCTGTGAAAACGGTTTTATTCATGAAAGCGCGCCAAACTGAGTTACGTAACGTTGCAGATCAGATGCGGAGTTTCATTCATGAGATTCACCCCCTCGGGTCTGCCCACCCATCCCACCGGAGCCATCGAACCGGCACATCCCGGTCACCCACGCTCAGCAAAATATAGCGTTCGTAAACATAATATGGAATTAGATAATCAAATTTACTTATTACGAAAACGAATATTTTGTTTTTACGTAATCCCCACGCTTCCAATCTAGACGTTAAGAAAGAATGCTCAAAGAGAACGTTTAGGTATTTTTTTTGGGTCTTTAATCAAAACCAGGTCTTTAAAATGCAACAGCAAAAATGAATGTAGTATGAAGTTAGTATTTTTAATTTTTATTTTAAAACCAGCCACATCTACTGCAAAATTTTATGAAACTATACGTAACAGCCAGCTGTAGATTTCCACGGCTAAAAATGGATTTCCCCATAATTACAAGACTTGATGGCCCAGTTGACGATCGCTCTATTATGAATATACAGCTAGATCCTCATTTACCTGATCCATTAATCGTCTCTTCCTAACTAAACCATGTTACAGCACGTTTGGACTTAGTTTTTGCAGATGACCACGACGAAAATTCATATGCATGCATAATTGAGTATGTGCACGTAACGTGGTCGCGAGAAAGTTGTAAAAAGATAAGTACCTACGCTTGTGTCGGAATTGTATGTCAATCAATTTATCAATTAATAATGACATCGCTAAGAGTAGTTTAGTAAGCTAATGTTTGTTTCAAACAATCTTTATCTCAATTTTATTCAATTCCGTATTGACAGTGTTGGATATGCATCTTGTATTAAGTATGTCTAATAAAATATAATGTGCAAATAATTGATATTTGCATTTTTAATGCTAAAAAGTAATATTTATAGATCGTAATTAATTCGTGTTTACATACAGTATTAGTTAATCCCCTGACTTTGTCTCATTATCATAATGTGCCAATTATCTCGTTGATGCTCTTAAGTTTCCGAGACATGAAGGTCAGGTCCCTTATTGCAAAATTATAATGCAAGTCTAAGAAAAGACCTACAAAGTATCTATGTACGATGTTGTTCAAACAATCGAGATTACCATGTCATGTTGAACTTGTCTAATGCTTTTGACACAGTTTCAGTCCCACAACTGTTAAAAAATCTACAAATAATGTTGTGAGGCATGCTTAGTTTAAAATAATACTCTTATTACTTCAGAAACAGTTTGCTGATTCAAGGTAAATTAATAGACCATTGTGAACCACTCATTGCATTAGGAGTACCACAGGGTGGTATACTACATTCGCTGCTATTTATATCTAACATTGATTACTTTTATTATGAAAAAGAAAACAGAGATCATAATTGACAGACCATTTCAAAAGACCAATCACACTGATATTGTAGTTTAAATTCTCACAGAGAAAGGTTAGGTACTGATATTGATATGACAATTTAACATTTAACCTTCCTGAGTTTTTATATATCACACACAATGTCAATGGGTCATTTATAGATAAGGCGTGATGATTTGTCGCATATTATCCATGTGCTGCAATTAACAGATTAAAGGTTACATCAACCTTTATATCACTAATTAGTTGTTATGCCAGTGCATTTACCTGATAACTGTATTCACGTGATTGAAACATACTAGGTAGTTTACATACAGCTTTACTGTTCTAGAATATTTACTGTTTCGAAATAGATATTCATATAGAAGCCAGGATATTAGCAAGAAAAACCAAAGAATGAAATCGTTAGATTCGCCTTACACTCCTCAATGGTAAGGTCACATAGTTATGATAAACAAATGCGGTTAACAATTATATAATCATGTTGTCGAAATGCGTGATATGATTGGTTATGTGTTCTTCTAGTCGTTCACTTTTGACAGAGTGGTCGTGATCACGGGGGGACGCCTTCGCGATCTTTTTCCACCGGCCTCTATTGGCTGCATGGCGAGCACATTCTACCACGGGGAACTTGGTGGCAATTTAATAGATTCCATTGGGTTGGTGATCGACCACGTGGTCTCGAGCCTACAACTCGACCCTGAATCACCAAACGCTCTGAGGCTTCATAATTACCCTGTTTGGCGGACAATGACTCCCTGGTTTTGATCGTCGAATCACTACTTCGGTATTTTTAGTGATTTCTCCGTTTCTCCATATTTTGTCTAACTTTTGTGCAGCTAGTCTAGATGGTGCATCGTGGTCTAATTTCGGTTTTACATTCCCCGCAATTGGTGATAGTGGATCCTAGATAGATGTAGCTTTTAACGACTTCACAGTTAGCCAACGATGCGACTTCTGGGTTGTTTTCATGAGCTCTATTCACTATCATCATCTAGGTTCTGTTGAGTATGAGTATTAGGTATTTTGGTTTATTTCACTAACAAAATACGATTATGACAAATCATTACCATGGCATAGTCAACAGAACTGATCAAGTTAAGATATTTTTTTTTTATATTTGTCTCTCCATGTCCCCTCACAGAACACAGTTTAGTATCACGAAAAACGTGATCGTCGAGATATGTTTCTTTCGTGATTGTGATAATTTATTGTCCTAAAGACAGGTGTACAGATAAAGGGTGACCATTTCTTTTTAATATACAGGCCAATTGGTGATTAGTATTATCAATTAAGATAATTTTCAAGACGCTTCACTTTAAAAGCCACCTGTTTAAGTCTAGTCCAGATAGTTTTATCTAATTATATTTTCTGCACCTGTATAATCAGTTATTTTGATTTCCTGTTGAGATTTCAATATCATGGTTACAACAGGATTGCTTGAATTTCTTCATTACTCATGCTTTTTGTTATTAAGACAAATGATGAATTGATTGCATAATCACTAGTACTAACTACATTGTATTGTATTCTAGTAGAGTAAGTCAATTCTTTTGTTTTTCCTGAATGGTTTATATATGTAGATCTATGTTTGCAACTAAAGGTAGATTAAGTACTACACTACTCACTCTTTGTTGTAATAATTAATAGCAATTATATTATCTTTGTTGTACTGTTATTAGTTCTTATAGAAGGAAACAAAATACTCTAAATTATCTGATTAATCACCTAAGACTGTATTTAGAAATAAAAATAAACAGGATGTGTATTTAAAAAAACTGTTAAGAATTCAGTTCAGTTCAATTCAATTCATTTTCCAGGGTCAAAGTAAAAACATTCTATTTAGTCCGTCTTTTAGATTATTAAAAAATAAGGAACACCTATTATTTTTATTAGACCAAAAATGCAGCAATGCGTGACATCACACATTACTTTAATGGGTTATATCTTTGTCATATATTTATTCTAATTTGCAAATAAAAAAATGTGTCCCTTATTTTTGAATAATCTAAAAGACAGACTAATATTTTGTTTTTAAAATAGTTGCCAAAAATAAGCCTATTGGTAAATAGTAATTTTCCTCTGTTGATGTTTATTACACTTTTTTTTTAGGATGTGCTGTCTAGGATGAAATTTTAGGGTTTAATGACCATCACAGACTGTAACTTCTATTGATGTGGTTACATACCATAACCACTGAAATCCTATCAACTGGGAAAAGAGAAGAAGAACGTAGAAAGCCACAGTACATTGTGAGATAAATTAAATACAAAAGTGTGACTAATATTTTTGCTGTAATTTGAATTGACCAAATAGCTCATTGTATATTTATAACACTATTGGCTGCATGACATTACCTTACCTCTATGATTCATGGATGTATAGTATAGAATGCATTTAAAAGTTGTTACAGATACCGCACAGACCTTCAGCATTCGGAGGCAGAGTGCGGATTGCTTTGCACACACTTACGGTGACAGAAAGAGACCCAATAATTCTCTCCTAGTGAAAATTGAGGTTAAGGCTCATTTTCCATGCTGATTATTTTACAGGGTGGGACACAGATGTGAAAACAGTTTGGACAAATTAAAATAAACAACTTTTGTATTACATTTTACAAACAAAATTTTTTGTTTTCTTCAATGTGGGAACAAACAGTGTCTATGTATCTTATCAATCTGTCTTATTGCAAGTCTGCTGGAAGAGATTTTTTGTGCTCTTTTGTCTGTATTTTTCCATAATATGTGTTTTGTGTATACATAAAAATAAATAAAAAAACATTTTGTTGATATATTATATCTACATGAATATTTTTTATTAAGAATCTTCTAACTTTTTATAGTAATAAATACAAACGTAATTTATTTTAATTTGTCATTCTTGACAATGTTTTTTGGATTTAGTGACTCATTATTTTAAATCTTGTAGGTACTAAAAGTTTATTAAACTTAAAACAATTGTTGTGGCATATTCAAATTCACACCTAAACATGTGTTTTTTTTTCTAAATCAGTACTAGCTAAGTTGGATATTAAGAAAAAGTTCATGTATTTTACTTTTAAATGAAGATTTTTGGTTAGTTCCAGATTAACATAGTAACAATAAAGGAATATGAACCCTGACTGCCAGTAGCTTGGACCCCATTCCCAATACTGGTGGACTACTATTTTTTAAATTTTTAAATGTTTTTTTTTTTAAATAAGGAATGTGTAAAAATTAATAAAAGAAATAATAATGAATTTGAAAAGATGGAAGGAGTTCTGGTGTAACTAATATTCTGTATTTAATAAATATTTTTGTTAAGTTAAAAAAAAACAAGTTAGTTATTAATATTATATTCTTACCATATCTTCCATGTATGTTTACAAAATTGTCTACTAAAACTGGTCTGTGCTATGAAACATCACAAGGTTTTTAAAAATTAACAGGTCATATCAGATAATTAACAAACTTGATGAGCAAAACTTAAAAAAAGTTTTAAAACTATTGTTGATGTTTGGCAATAACTTGTTAATATAATTCTGAATAATATTTTAAGCCATGTGTCAGCTAGGCATGAACCATAAATTCATAACATATTTATCATTGAGTTCAAAATAAAGTATTTTGTGTAGGGAAAAATTACTTGGTTATCAAATAATTGAAATAATAACAATTAAACATTTATGTTACTCTTTATGGGCTACATGGGCATTACTGCACTATATCAGGCCATTCGCAACATTACGAAAATTACTGAATTCCTATAAGAAAATGAGAAAATAGTTTTAAAAACAACAGATTTTTAGCTGTTACACAATTCAGTCATGCTCTCTTGTAAGGGATTACGTTAGTTCCTGTATGACATGAATTAATTTACATTAGTGGGCCACTAGACCATTGAACTTGGGGCAGAGGAAGCATCTCGTTACTCACCTGGGTCTGTTCTGCATGTAGTATTGACCGCCAAAAATGAACGCCATGTACACCCCAACATAATAAAACGCCACAGTCCAATTTTCGGTCATCCATTTCCGATAATCAGAATGGATAAATTCGTTCTCGAATTCGAAAATGTACGAGTAATTCGGCGTTACATCGAACGTGTATGCCATTACCGGGGACTCCATTTTTCTAATAGTTCAGTCCGTTTACCGGTCACGAGACGCGGGCGCGCACAGTCCTCAAACTTTTATAATGTTGCACTGATCATCACACGAGACTTTTAACCTAAAATTGAATAACAGGATACCACTGTATCGTTATATCACAGATGACTAAAAATATTCGAAGGGGCGGCAAGGCGTGCTGCCTATATGACACTAATTTCGATAATGGTCACGAAATGTCTTCGGTTTTACTATTTATTCGCAGTGACGAGGCGTCGGCTCCAACCCGAACTTCTTTGACTCGTCACAGCGGCAAGAGGAAAAGATGAATGAACTCGTTTCACGCCACGCCGTTTGTCGCTGTCGCCTTCATTTTCTATTTGACAGACGAACCCGCCCGCCGCGCCGCGCAATGTTACCACGTTATAATAAAAATAACATACCAACATAATTCTGTAGGTAAAATAAAAAAATACATAATTATGCTGAAACCTAAACAATTTCGAGATTTTAGGTATCTAACCCAAATTTTAATATTTAAAACTCCTTAAATTATAAGTTTTTGTTTTTTTTTGTTTGTTTTAGTGTCAGACTTTTACTGACTAAAACCCACCCATGTTCCTTCTATTGCCCTTTACGTTCTGGGGCCGCGGTATCTCTTTCGAACAACCCGATACCCCGGCAGGCGGAGGCCTTGGCAAGCCCCTCTGCTTTGCTGACATCTCTTTGAGGCGCGCGTGAAACACGAACGCGCCGTCGATACGGCCTGTCGTCAATAGACGGACGGACGGTGAGCTACCCATTGCTCACCGTCCACAGGCCCACATCTACGGTGGCCGGGAGTCGTCTCACGGCGCCCGGCGCCCGGGGCGTCTCCCGCGGCGGCTGGGTTGGTTTCAAGTTCTCTTCCTCAAACGCCCGGCCTCCTCCTTCACTAGCATGACTGCTTCGCAGAAGGAGGTGACCGCTTCCCATTCCCTCTACGTCATAGGCTTAAACGGAAAAAAAAGCCTTGTTTAGGGTTACTTTCGCAAACGACTTTATTAAGGTGCTTTCACTTAAGTTATAAACGTCTGAAAATTCCATGGGTTCAATCAATTCTCATTCGTATTTGAAGTTATTGCGGATAGACGGACGTGGTTAGCTATATTATATAGCTGCTGCTGGAAGACACCACACCTGACGAATGGTGTAATAGTTTACTGATTAAAAAGAACACAAAGGTGATGTGCAGGAGTGTAACAATCATAGAAGAAATAAACTAATATCTCACAGTACGAAAGTTTGGGAGAAAGTTATTGAAAGGCGAGAGAAAAGAGCGAAATTTCACAGAGCCAATTAGGTTTGATGGTCGGGGAACGACGGATGCTATTTTTACTACCTGACAGCTGTGTGAAAAATACAGAAGTCCACATTAAAAGTTGCACATGGTGTTCGTCGACCTCGAAAAGATATACGAGCGAGTACCCCGTGAGATTTCGTGGTAGGCTTTTAAGGAGAAAGTAACCAAGTCTTGTCCACAGTGGGCATTATCGGTACCATCAATGTGGCTGTCGGCCTGCACCAAGGGTCGGCTCTTCCTGGTGATAATGGACACTATCACGTAGAACATCCAGAAAGAGGCTTCCTGGTGCATACTGTTTGTCGATGGCGTTGTGCTGGTTGTCGAGAGCGGCCAAGAAGTGCAGTGCAGATCGAAGGTGTGATGGCAAAGAAGAGAGAAAGTTGGCTTGAAAGTGAGTAGAACCAAAGCAGAATACTTGTTCTGTGATTTAAGCGGTCTCTCCAGTCCAACGCAGGATGGATGAAATGGCGACAGGTCACTGGGACAACTTGTGACCCACAGATGCCCCTCAAGTTAAAAGGGAAAATATACAAGTCCGTGATTAGACCTGTCGTACTGTATGGGTCAGAATCAGAGCGCCGCAACCAAATAGTATGGGACAAGGGTAGGAAAATGATGATGACCTACGTATTCTTACGTAGACTAAATCACAGTCACAACTGGCAATTTCAGTCGTGTTTCTGCTGTATTGTGTCAGTGTTTCGTGCACTCGCTTTTATAATCTCCTATTAGATCTCAACTATTACTGTGCGGCTTACATCGAACACACTGATAAGTTTTAATTTACTGACTGTTACGCAGTTTTGATTTAACTAGCCGTATTACTTAAATGCATACTGATTTCTCAATAACAAATTGAAAGGACTTTAGTCGCAGATTCTTGAACTTATTGATTTTTTTTTATATAAATCTGCTCTAGTCCAAGCTGATACAGTCGCCTAACGAGATCCAGCCAGATCCAGTTGCCTAACAAGAGCCTCAGAAGGTATTGGTCGAGGCTTTGGCAATTAAGCGATTGGCAGCTACGTCTATCGGCATAATAATCGCTGAGCTTATGTTGTATTAAAACTGCAATAAAATTACAACAAAAAAATCTTGCACATAACGTTTTTCACATTTTTATTAATTTCGTACAATTTCCATTTTACAATAAAATCCATGTATTTTTTGAAAACCTGGTAACATTTTTTTACGAAGCGTTCACAAAATAAAGCAGCAGCTAGATAGGTACGTTCACAAATTAAAATAGCAACTGTTTAGTAAAATGTTCAACATTTGTTCCTGTGTTTATTTAAAATATTCTGAGATTGTATACATATAACGGAGATCTTCTCGGAATGAACATATCAATTATAGTATCTCAAGGAAAGACAATACACAAACTGAATACTGAAACTGGCAATACAGTTTGTCCCGCGTGTGTTTAAAATTTTGGAATAACAATAACTAGCTTTAATTAAAAAGTTTAAAAATAAAGTGACTATTGCACAGACTAATCAAATTTTACGAACTACATTGTGTAAATTTAAACATTTGAAATATATTGCTGACCACCAGCTCAGCAAATAAGATCATATTAATAAATCTTCCGAACAGTTCTTTGAATACAGGCAGTTTAAGGTTAGGTAAGTTATCTTTTTCCAAATTAACCACTGTCCTATTAAAAAAAGTATACATATAAAAGGCAGGGTCTTGTCCGATGTTAAGGACTTTGTGAAACATTCCTGAGATGACCTGGATACGGTTTCCTTTAGTCAATTTGAAGGACTGTCCAATTCGTTGCTTGGTGACCTCTGGCTCGAAGACAACCATTCCCTCGAGGATAGTTAGAGTTACATTTTGCAGCTCTACTGGGATGTACTTTTCTTGGTCGTATCCTGCGAACATAGAAGCCGTTAGTTGAAATGAATAGAATGGGCCAATTGATATTTATAGGCGAGAATGAGTCAGACGTGACATATAAAGACTAGTTGAGCAGCGTACTGCACAAGATTATTCTTGATCTAAAATTGTATGACGATATTTTGTCAGTATTTAATTGATAGGCAAGGCAACGTAGTCTCATACCTAATGAATCATATTTCAATTTTGGTTGATGATATGAAGTAGACATCGTGAATAGAGTTTTTGTAAGTACACTATGGATGTATGATGACAGGAATGGAAACGAAGAAGATGATAACACTACAGGTACTCTAACTCAAAATAAATTGGGAATAGGGTAAGAGAACTATGCTAGAGTAAAGCAATGGCAACATAGGTGGCAGGTCACGGGACCAATCTGCGCCTCCGGCATTCCCTTTAAACTTAAGGGGAAGATTTATAAAACAATGGTTAGACATGCTGTCTTGTGTGAATGTTGGGCCACAAAAGAGATGAATGAAAGGGATTTGCATTCGGCTGAGATGAGAATGCTATAAGAAACGTGCGTTTTTATGCGATTGGATAAAATAAGAAACAAGGAAAGATACGAGGTAGTCTAGGCGCCGGTGACTGAAAAGTTCTGGTTGGCTTGGTATGGGTATGTGTTGCGAAGGAATGAGGAAAATGTCGTAGGGAAAGTCTCATGATTTAACAGCCGATTGTACGTACGCATATATGACCACAACCACAAAATGTCTGATTTTACAACTACACTCTTTTTCTATTTTTTTTATCATCAAATTGCTTTCTCCGCTCTGGGCGGAGCGGGGGGGAAGTGACAGATTTGTACTGACTAAAAACCCATCCATGTTCCTTCTTTTGCTCTTTGTGTTCCGGGGCCGCGGTATCTTTTTCGAACAACCCGCAACCTCGGCAGACAGTGGCTCTGGCAGGCCTCTCTGCTTTGCTGTCATTTCTTTGAGGTGCGCGCGGAACACGAACTCTTCGTCGACACAGCCTGTTCTAACTAGATGCCCGGAGCGTCTCCCGCGGCGGCTGGGTTGGTCTGAGATTCTATCCCTGAAACGTCCGGCCACTGCCTTCGCTAGCATAACTGCTTCGCAGAAGAAGGTCACCACTTTCCATTACCTCTCGCCCCGGGCCATGGTCTGAACCAGGGTCAGACGCGATAGGTCCCTGCCACACAATTATACGGAATTATACCCCCTGCTCCAAAACTAATTGTTCGACTTTCGAGATTCCAACTACCGGGTCACATAAAGGGTAAAGAAATAAGCCGAAGGGTTAGTAACTAAATTAGTTCAAATTGTTGTAATCAAATTTTAAAGTTTTTTTTGGAACGAAACAGGTCTAGTTATTCTGTGCTTCAACATCTAAGCAACTTCTATCCTGATTTGGGCTCGAATGGGGCTCCAGGTTACAATTTGATTCACACTTGTTCTCCCAGTCATTACGATCATTTTATTCTAGTTCGTACCTCCTTCGGGTTCCTTCTCCGGCTTCGTGAAGGATCTGTTAACATCTACAAACGATCAGGTGGGCCTAGACAGATGGCTATTTTACGATGTTTGTGTTACGAGCTTTGGTTATGTAATGGATGGTCACCCACCAGCGATTGACTTGGCAAAAGCAGCTTTAAATTCGATGGACCCATGCGGATCATGCGGATGTAATTAGTTAGTTGCGAGCCGTTTATTATACTGATATCTACCTCAATAAATACTTCATTTACTATAAAAATAATATCAAAGCGGCGGCATGGAGACACCTACTTTCTTGATTTCAAAAACAATGTTTGCATCTGCATAATTTTCTGCGTATTGTTTTCAAGCCAGACATTACTACAAATTATTTACAATATTCATGAATTCATTTGTCATGTAGGTTACGAATTGAAAATTATTTTCATGTTGATTGTACAAAATAGGTAAGTAATTGTTGATTTGTTGGCGTAGGTAAATGTAAATTGTATTCGGTGATTTTCTAGTATAGCTATCGTAACGTAAAACAACATTTAAACGAGAGGATCTCTTATTGCTTATTAGTTTAGGATTAGGTTGTGAAGAATTCGCAATTGGATAAATTACCCATTTGGGCTGAATGAGATAAAAAAGGATCCTTTGCTCATACCTTCACTTATGTCAAAATACCTACCTGGAAAATCAGCATAGAAAACAACATCGCTATGCTCACTCCAAGAATGCACTTCACTCCTTATTTCATCTAGATCCTTCCTCCAATGAACAGCCTCATCTAACAGCGGCATCAGGTAGGGGATCTTAGAAAATGGAGACCATGACGCCTTGAGCATGTCCACTTTCGGATCAAACATTCTCTGTACAAATCTTCCATTCATTGAGCACCAGATATCGACGTAAACAGAGATGTTGCTGGAGATCACCTTCGATGGATTATTCCACATTGCTTCCATTGTTTTGTCTAGATTGTTCTTTAAACATTTTGCGTATTGTACCACCATGTCTCCATGCCTTGACCATCGATCGTTGAGCGTGTACTTTTCTGGATCAATGTACATTTCTTCATTTCTCTCGTTGTCCACTACTTTGACGATCACGGAACTGATGTCCCATGTGTGGACCATCATGTCCCAGGAGTACCCGTAGAGGCCGTTTGTCCAGTTGTTGTATCCCTAAAAGAGAATTTAAAAAATGAGATTAACTAGTCTACTAGACAGCTGATTGAATGGTATTACTGTTTGTGGTAGAAAACAAGTGCGAAACGGACTCGCGCACCGGGGGTTTCGTACAAACTTACGACATAAACAGCCATATTTTTTGATTACGTAGACTTAAAGGGTTGATTTTTTTGAGCTGATGGACGCTCCTAAAAGTGTAAGCCTTTTTTTTTGCAGATGGGAAATCATCAAAGCATCCCCCGCTTTGGGTGGAGCGGGGGGAGTGTTAGACTTGTACAGTCTAAAACCCAACCATGTTCTTTCTGTTGCCCTTTACGTTCCGGGGTCACAGTATCTCTTTCGAACAACCCGCAACCCCGGCAGGCGGTGGCCCTAGCAGGCTTCACTGCTTTGCTGACATAATATCTCTTTGACTAACGCGCCGTTCGACACGGCCTGTCGTCAATAGACGGACGGACGGTGAGCTACCCATTGCTCACTGTCCGCAGGCCCGCATCTACGCATCTACGGTGACCGGGAATTGTCTCGCGGCGCCCGACGCCCGGTGCGTCTCCCGCGGCGGCTGTGTTAGTTTGAGGAAAGCGTAAGCCTAAGCGCCTGAATTAAGATAGATTGTCGTAGGCACGCTAAGAACAAGAAGAAGTAATAGGGTGACAAATTGGAAAATCAACCAAATCCCCCACTGTTCACAAGTTCACATAATCTCTCATATAAAACCAACGCTCAAATAGTTTCAACATTTCAGAACAAAGTTTAATAATAAACGAACGAGTGGCGATTCTGGGTCAAATATGAAAAGGCTCTTTAATATTTCAAGAGCACGCCCACGCTCGCTGCTCACGTAACTCTATGCAACTGAAATGCCTCTTTTTAGTTCCGTTTTTACCTTTTATGCCTTCATAGTTAAAACGAGTTTAATTTAAATTTCTGACTTTGGCGCTTCCATTAGAGGTGGTTTGATCACAACTTCACAAGGTATTTAATTATGTAGGTACATTATACTGTATGTTTTTTTTTGACGGGATTTCATCACTTGACTAACCCGCTCTGGGCGGAGCGGAAGAGTATACGTCAGACTTGTATTGACTAAAAGCCATCGATGTTCCTTATTTCTCTTTGTGTTTCGGGGCCGCGGTATTTCTTTTAGAACAACCCGTATAACGCCGGGTCTGCCTAGCCTTGTGATTTTATTAATTTAAAATAGTTTCGCCAAGAGCAGAGATACCGGGGTTGCGGGCCCGGTAGGGTACCGAATTATTTGTGTCTCAGATAAACAGTTTAAAGTATTATTTCTAACTAGATCAAGCCCGCCGTGTCAAGCCCCACGGGGTCGCTCTACCGGGAATGAAACCCGTTTAGTATTTTTTACGTGAAAGAGTAATAAATACAAATTTTCGCATTAACTTATCGTATTATTTGGACGAAACACTATCTACATTCTTACTAAATATTTCAATTCTTGCACAAGGTTCAAAACTTCAAACCACTCGTAATCAATTCTTAGAAATGGAAGTAGGTATATTCGAGGATCTTTTGAAGCATTGTTATTAAATTTACCTTTGTTATAAAATGTGAATACGGCAGAAACGCTTGAATGAAAACGTAAAGCATTATCAGGTAAATTGTAAGTTTATTTCTATTGTCATCATCAATTGAATCGTTAGTCGTCGTTACAAGGCTATCTGGTTCCGTTTTAGAAGGTTGTTCATCGTTTTCACAATTGTCTTCCCTGTCTGTATCAAGTGCATCATCTAACTTTGCCATGTTATTGCTGACATCGGTTTTATCATCAATCTTGGTATTTTCTTCTGGCTTTTTAACGGTTCCTTCGTTGCTTATGGTTTGTTCATCAAAAACATTTTCCTCAGATTGGTCTTTATCCTTAGAACAACCGCCAAGAGATTGATTTATGTAGTCTTTAATTTTATTGCATAAACGTTGCTTCAGTTTAACAGAATATTCTTTAGTGAACAATGCTAGAGTTTTGGGCCAGTCAAAGGGGTAGAATAGAGGCATGGTTGCCAAACACACCCATGGAAACATGCCTGAAAGGAATAAAAAAGATTTTTTATACTCAGACAACAAAGTACCTGGCTGATGCTTTTTTATTACTAAGTAACTAATATTGGCTTTAATCGGTTTACTCATAAGACTACGTAAATATTAATTTGTTTGTTGAGAATTAGATTTGATTAGTCATTAGGTGACCGCATTTCAAGAACGATAGAATGATTTGTATTAAAATCTTTAAAAAGAAATAAAATCTTGATGTAACATATGGGTCTACGTAGCTAATTGAACAATACATGATATACAATCTAACGCCTGTACTCGCTGATCAGCTTGGCACAGGTGCACCTAAACTAGAGTGTCAAACAACATACAGTATGACGATGATTTCACTTTCAAACATGTATATTTCTGGTCCAATATCAAGTTTAACAAACCTATCCGGAACAGCCTGCTGTTCATGAGATGGAACATGGCGCAGAACAGCATGGCGACATGCCTGGTGGTGGCCCACATCATCCACATCGCCACTGTCAAGTCGAACACAAACACGAACCAGTGCACCACCAGGTAGTCTGTTTGAGGGACTGTCAGGAAATATCTGTGGATAGAACTCATCGTTAATCATGTGATAGTGAAACATGGGACCTATTTTTTAAATTGTACTTCTTAACTGTTGGGAGGGAGTCTGAATGGAAGAAAAAGGAAAAGTGTTCCGCAGACCCCAAATAGAATGGGATAAGGGCAGAAAGATGACGATGACTTATCTGCTCGTGGTTGCTTCTAACACATTGCTCTTCTAAAATACGGCATGAACAACCTCGACGAATTACCCTGTCGTGCCGGTCTATTTCCTAAGCGTGATCGTAAGCGTGTCTTACAATTTATTTCGGTTTTTACAAAGATCAGCCCTGTATTACCTTAAGGAATTGGTAGAAGAGTCTCTACCTATAAGAGTAGATCCAGATTTCGCGAGTTATGTTTAGCAACAGTTGTATTGACTATGGTCACTTGTAAGAAACACATTCCATATAATAGCGCCGACCATCGTGTCTTGCTGTTAATACTAGAAACTGCCGATCTGACGTATACAAAGCAGTATGCCAATATGATGACAGCAATCGTGGCTGAAGGTCCGGTAAATGTATTGACGCCGAAAGTTTTATGGGACGCCCTAATGTAAACAAGGCAAAAATACATATGGCCAATGGATCCGATACCGTTTTCATTCCAATAAAACTATCGGTCTGACTCCTTTTTGAACTCTCACTGAGGTGTCACTTACTTAAAAGGTTCAAACACCCAATGCTCGCTCAGATTCTGCACGGAGTACCCGGTCAGCCACTCTGCAGTGCCCTTCTTCATGCCAGCCATGAAGTACAGAATAAAGAACTGGTACTTCAGTATGAAGTAGTTCCAGTATGGAACTGTTGACTTCTTCTTGCTTGGATCGAGGTAAGTGTCCAGTGACCTGTGGGTACAGACAGTTTGGATAAAAAAAGATTGACTTTCAAGGTAAGAGATACTTAGGTCAACAAAAGAAGTTGTAACGATTTCAGTTCGTTCAAATATTACAATTATAGTACATTATTGATCGAAGATTACAACTAAGTTACAAATGAGGCATTATTTGCCAGTAAGCACTGAACTAGACTGGGTCAGTTAACACCGAGCGGAAAAATTCTTGCGCAATTCTTTGATGACATCGAATAAAATACTAGGTTTGCCTGCAATTATGGGCTAGCATTTATCCTAGAACGCACGAGGAGACTGCTTCAATTTTTATAGTTAAATATAAATAACTGTCCCTGACATCCTGGGGCTCCTGGCTCAGGGTTCCAATACAGAGTGAAGACCGTTATGTTGAAATTCGCGTGAGATACGGTATGAGGACGTCTGATCGAAGCGAGCGTGTAAGTAGCGAGTATGTACATTTATGTGAAATCTAGAATTGGGTAATATTGACTAAGAGACACGTCGGACAAAAGAACACTTTTGTTTATTCTCGACTAGCTGGCGCCCGCGGGTTCGCCCGGGTGATATCGAAAAAAAAGTATCCCATGTGTTATTCCAGACTATAATCTACCTCTGTGCCAAATTTCATCAAGATCCGTTCAGCCGTTTTGACGTAAAAGAGTAACAAACATACAAACATCCATCTATCCTTACAAACATTTGCATTTATAATATTAGTAGGATAACTTTGCTTTTGTTAGGTATTGTTTGTTACGATGTTCCTAATTCTAACCTACCCGGTTAGAATAGGGTAGATGACACCACCAATCAATTGAAATACTTTTTATGAGCTGTCAAAACGCGATTCCCCCATAGATTTTGTATGGGACTCGCAAACGATGACGTCACTATTTTGTCAAGTCAATGACGCAACTATTTATTGATTTAAAAGCAACTAAAAATCGAATTTTAAAGTTATTTTGAAATGAATGGAGTTCTCAGGTCTAGAATAACGTGTTCTTTCAGAAAAATTGTGTCTTTAAATTATTGGTTAATGGTGTCATCTACCCTATTAGGAACATCGCCTTACCAATAACAGTCAGCCTGCGTACAGCTGAGCAGCAACGCGACAAGTCCAAACAGATAGCTGTGGTTGTTCCAGAAACTCTTCTCTATGAGGAACAAGTACCAGTAGCAGGCTGTGAACACCGGTGCTGCGATGCGGTACTTGCAGCCCAGCATTATGCATACAGCTCCTGGAAGACAATGCATTATTTACCTTTTTTTTGTAATGACCTCTGTAAATTATATTCAGATTGTCACTACTATTTTTCTAGTCACCTTGGACGCAATATGTACCTAATTAATTCTCAATATTGGGATGCTAATTCATGCAGTGTGTACATCTGCCATTGTTTTTGTCTTTAGACAGACTCCTTTGAAAAAGACAAAGAACATCTGTCATCACTTGACTGAAGGATCTTTAATGCTCCTTGCACACTACAGCTTGCACTTTGGAAACAAGTCAGAGGACATTTTTTTTGTGAAATCTTGTTGTTCGGCTTACCTAGCCATAGTGCAGCATACACGAGCGCCATGTAAGGCATGCCAACAGACGTCAGTATTGGAAGCAACGGAAAGTGACAGGTCTTGGGATCTCCCCAGCGTTTGACCATTGAAGCTCCGCCGCGCTCGTCCGGGATATCGAACAACATAGCCAGACCTGTTGGTTGGTGAGATGATATTATGATGTTTATATTTTCTCATAACTGTAAAACAAGCGCTCTCTCTGTGGGAATGACCGAAGGAGTGGGCATTGTATACGGTGTCGGTTTTCTCACTATATTTCTGTTCAAGGATTTTAGAGCAGAAGTGATAAAATAAATATTAACGTGTAAGTGGTGCTCATCGGTTTCATCCGCTGCTCAGCTTCTTAGTGTTGTTACGTGGTGTTATGTAGTCTACTTATTTCGTGAAAGAATGCTAATGCAAAATTTCAAGTTAATCTAGCCTGTCTCATATACAAACTATGCCACCCTGTTTCACCCCTATGGGAGTTGTTTTTTTTTTTTAGAAAACTTTGCCTCTCTTTAGGAATTTCTCCTGTGTCGTGCGTTTACAAACATTTAAATTCACATACACAAACAGCCAGACCCGAAACAACTATCTGCAGGCCATACAAATATTTGTTTCGTGCGGGAATCGAACCCGCGGCACGTAGCGCAGCAGTCGATCGCACAGCCACTGCGCCAACCGTGCCGTCGAATTTTAATGACTTACCGAACAAAATCCTCGTGACAGCCAAGCTTGACGAATCCTTCGGTGCGTACATGTAGTCAACTACTTTATTGAAAGTTGCATCTTTGATTTTGAACCCAAACTGCTCGCTAAACTTGTCATCAAGCTTTTGGTACACCGTTTGGAGTGTCTCCCTTGGTTTCATTTTGTACGACTTGTATCTGTAACGCTCGCCATAAATTATGGAAACTCAGTTTGTCGAAATATTATTTCTTCGAGTCATCGTCATCTGCCTAGCCTTTTTTTATAGTAAGTATGGTAAATCATGAAATAACTTTTCCCGCTCTGGCTGGAGCGCGGGGTAGTGTGACTTTAATTATCTAACTCTGTTTCGGGGCCGCGGTATCCCTTTTAGAACACGTAACCCCGGGTTTGCCTAGCCTTATGATTTTATTCATTTAAAATAGCTTAGTCAAGAGTACCTACCTACGTACCTACATGCAACTGATACTGCAACAATAAAATGATTGTTATTCAATGTCGATGGTCGGAGTCTAGTGTTAGTAGATACTTATAAATCAAACACTTCAGCTATCCTGCTCATTCTTAAGCAAGTCAACCATACATAAGTTAAGCAGGGTACAGGGTACTTATCTGCGTCATGAGTTAATGACTACACTTTTCGTCAATAATATTGACATGGCTTGTGGGCTTGACAATGACGACATGACGCATTAGCTGCGCACATAGCAAGAATGTTTAATTTTGCACTTAAACGCTAAATCGTTGAATTGTTTTGGTCATAAGGTATTGAATGCAAATGAGTGTATTTTTTTTATTTACATAGGTACTAGCTTTTGCCCGCGGCTTCGCTCGCGTTAAATTCGGGGTAACACCCTTTCCTGATTTACAGGTACCTGCTACCTGCTGTTTTTGCCCCAGCGCCTTATTTATTGTAATAGCAATGCTAAGTTTTCCCTTTCCTTCCCTCTTTCTCCCTCATATCTCAATATTAAAAACAAAAATAGCCTATGTCCGTCTCCAAGGTCCCAACTATCTCTGTAACAAAATTCATCTAAATCATAATACCATTTAGGCGTGAAGACGTAACAAACAAACTCACTTTCGCTTTTATAATATTACTAGCTTTCGCCCGCGGCTTCGCTCGCGTTAAATTCGGTATAACACACCAAGCAGACCTGCAGTTTTTGCTCTTGTGCCTGATTGATTTGTAATAGCAACGCTAAGTTTTCCCTTTTCTTCCCTCGTTCTCCCTCATATCCCACTTTTTTAAAATAAAAATTAGCCTATGTCCGTCTCCTGGTTCCCAACTATCTCTGTACCAAAAATCATCAAAATCGGTTTAGCCATTAAAGCGTGAAGAGGTAACAAACAAACAAACAAACAAATAAACAAACAAACAAACTCACTTTCGCTTTTATAATATTAGTAAGGATTATTAGTAAGGAGTAATTATGATGAAGATGTTACTGACAGTCATTGTAATCATCTGCTTAACCTTTTCCAGAGAAAATACTCATGTCTAACACGTGGGACGACTGCGACGATTAAGGTAGGGGTACCTTACCATCTCAACAGTTCCCGTGGAAATAACCGTAATGGGCTTTTGTAAAATTGGATTATTAGATTTTCAGGCTTCTGGCTGAGAATTACCTACTGCCTGTTACGACTGTCAAGTCAAAGATATAAAAGACAAGGTAGCTCAAGATCGAAATCGATGACTCGACAAGGTTTTCAGCTGAAATAGGTACTAAAGAATCATAAAATAATATAGTTAACACTGATAATTTGAAATTGGCACTTACCAGTTTCTTTAAAATTATTACAAACACTGCAGAGAAAGCTTTCTCCACGAAGTCATATTCCCGACTGACGACAAACATTGGAACACAAATGAAGAAGTTTACTGAACAGCTTATCCTGAACACATGCTCCATTTATTTAATGAATAATGTCAAATTAATTATTATATGAGCAGATACGCGTTAAATGACGTGTTAACGTGTGTGGGTTTGATTATGGAAATTAGTTTGGGAATAAGACTTAAGAGGTAAACAGAATTCAGGGGCGGTGTTTCGGCGAGCTGTTAGGAGAGGTTTCTCATTTAAAGTTTGCATCTCGAAAGAGTAGGTAAGTAGGTACCTACATACAGCATAGTAAGCACATCATACTGATCTCAGATATTTTTTTTAAATGTTAATTAAAAAACTGTTGTTATGTTCTGTGAGAACTCGAAAGATGAGACTTGTATGGACAAAAGATGTATTTTTGTTGCTGTTAGGTATAAAGTCCCTTAATTAATGTAGGACACACAAAAGTAGGATTTCTTCTCCTCCTCCCTTCGGTTCCACTCCGGAGATTTGATGGTTTCCCATCCGAAAAAAGAGATGATGAAATAAGATGGTATTAACACTGGGCAACCCGCCACAGCTCTCGAATTCATGGGAAGAGAACTTTAAATGAAACAACAATTATTTGCTGAAATATTTATTTCTCCATTACAATATTCGTTACAGGCTTCGGTTCCTAATAGACATTTATTATTGTCAATCATAATATTCATAATCATTACATTTTCGTTCATAATTTTCAACAAACAACTAACTTCTAAAACTATTTTTTAAACATTTATTTTAATGAGACATTTAGTTTTGGGTAGTTATCAAAAGGGCGAACGAAGCGAGATTTCGAGTATCTTCGACCGAAGTTGAGTAATTGACGCAGATGCATAGGCTGTTTTGTTTAAAATAAAATACTTATGTAATAAAGTTATCAACATACTAGCAGATATTCGAGAAAATACTCTGATTGACGTCAATGCCACTTCCCTAAATACTCTATATCCAATTAAGTAGCTGTATTATTATTTTATCATTAGGTACCTACGCAAGCATGAAACGGACGCTGTTTCCTTCTGAGGACCTAGCGCAAGTGTTCGGTGTACGTGTTAAGTAAATACGTCGATTTTGATAAAAAAAAAACAATATACAATATTTATATGTAGTTATAGTATATATTAATTAATCATTATTTGCAGAATTTCAGTTAAATGAAATAAAAAATATTGTAAATATTGAAAAAATGAAAATATTGTATGAGAAGCGGATATCTTTTTCTTCATTTTAAAAATCGATACATTTACACACCGCGCACTCGTGCTCTCTAGCACGATCGTGTGCGTTATTAGAGGAGAGGTCCATAGGCGGAATTAAAACTCTCGACACCACGTTAGGTACTAACTTCACAAAAAAAAAAAAAAATGTCATGTCTCTGTTTACCGAAACAAAACCACTTCTAAATACGCCTTTTTATTGAAGTGTTGGATTTAATCTCTTAGCGCTAAACCTGACATTAAAAATCAAACTGTAAACAACTGTTAATAAGCATTTAAAGTGTCGACGCTAAGTGATAGTGAAAATGTAAGTACCTATGTATTAGTTAGTCTGTCACAAACGCAGAAGACCCAGACTAATATTTTGAGAGAGCTACAAAGAGCTAAATATATTCGTCGAAACCTACCTATATTCCGGGGTTGCGGGTCGTTCGAAAGAGATACCGCGGCCCCGGAACGTAAAGGGCAATAGAAGGAACATGGGTGAAAAAATGGGGAAAGTTATTTGATGATTTCCCACCACAAAAAAAAAGAAAAAAAAACCTACCTATATGCAGATATTTGAGCTTCTAAACTTATATTTTTTAGAGATAAGCGATCGCCCAAAATTGAAAAAAAACGCGTAGAAACTTGAGACAAAATAAAAACAGGCTAAGACCTTCAAGTTTAAAAATATCATGATTCCATAAATAGAGAATAAAAAAAGGATAAAACAAAATAATTAAAATAAAATATTTATTCCAAATCAAATTAACAAAGGAACATTAAATAATAATATTTTTACACAATGCTGTGAAACTTAAATGACTTGATGAGAATTGTAGATTTATACAATTTTTACATAAGATTGGTTACACTGAAACACATGCATTACTGAAACAATGATATGTTCCTAAACTATGCATGAATGTCTCTTCAGATGGACAGAATTGTGATATTAAGGTACTTGTTATGTGCAACGGACGCTATTAAAAATATTAATTACAATAAATTTAAGCATATATCAGACGCTCTCACTCGAGTATACGGCCGTTCAAAAACAAAAAAAAATGTCATTCGAACGAGCCAATTCAGGTGACTAAATTATTGTTTCGTTCTAAATTACACAATCAAACAATAAAATAACATAGGAATTAACGTTTATATGTTCCTATAACATTTCGATGTTTCGAAAGGCAAGAATGCTGAATGAAAAGCAAAAAAAATAACAACAAGTGGAGCGTCTGATATCGACTTTAGAGTGATGAACAAAAATCTATTGAGACAAAAAAATGTGTTTATTATTAATCTGCATATACTTAATGTATAAATAAATTACATTAATAATGTTAAGTTTACCAGTAAACTAGGAACTAAATTTAATAATCTGAAGAGACTAAACTTATATCATTACATAGGAACTTCTACACATACCAAGATACATCTCGTTTGTAATTTCGTTTATAAAATAATCTCATCACTGTAACATAATCACAGTTTGAACTAAAGTATATATTTATACAATAACACACATATATTATGTATAGGGTATTTTATCTATACATTTAACTGTATATTATTTGTATGTGTTAAATAAAGATTTTAATGTAAGAAGCATGTGTGTAAGTTTAATAAATTAATGCTCTAGATTTTAACCAGTGCAATATAATTTAAAGTTCAGGAGAATAGCGTTATAAGCGTTTTGTATTAAATATATTACAATAATTCTCACAGGTATTAACAATTTATTGAGGCTACTCAGGTTCTGATTCTGTTATTTAGACCGTTGGTAATAGGCCCGGTGCCTGAGGTACAGGAACTAGTGGAGTGTCTAGGAGTCCACTATTACGGTAAGGTATGACAAGCCCACGAGGCAAGCTGTTCTGAAACATGAAAAACCTCGCGCACTTCGTGACCACAACTACGAATATTGGCCACAGAAGCTCCTATCAAGAACGTCGCACGTCCGACCGATTTTCAAGATGGCGGTCACGTGTCCACGTGTTCGTTTGTTTGAAATTACCGCCACTAGGGAAGGGTGTTGACGCCCGTATGCGGAAGAACGACAGCGCTCTCGTAACGCGTGACCACAACCTTCCCGCGCTGCTACCTCAGCCACCATCTTGGTTAAGATTCGGACAAAGTGACTCCGGAAACCGGACACTGAAGTATCTTTTCAAGTCCGGTTGTCTGCAGGCCGTAATATTTCGACAGAACCCTTTGGCAGTAGCCCCGCAGTTACTCTTAAAAGCTTCACACAAAAATAATAATATTTGACATAGAATACTGACTACACGTCGCACACAATCTAAAACAATAACATTAAAAACAGATATAATTTAACGAACAATGCATCGAAATTCTTATGACACGAGAGATCACTATCCGTTCACATTGGTAATTAGATTAATTATATAATTTTATAACGACATCACATCTGTCGCAATATGACGACGAATACATGACAAATACTTTTTATTCGTGCCAAATACACTCAAATATTTTGATTCTCTTGCTGTTAAAATAGTTAAACAAAGATGGAAGATATTTGATTTTAGATAAAAACAAAAGACATAATACAAGAACCAACACAAAAAATATCATGCTGAGAAAAAAGGCAACGATAAAAAAAGATAGAAGTTAGATTGACTGGATATAGGCAATGTGACACATCACAAACATTTGTAACTGTCGCCCACTACTGAGCGGTGAGTTTCTCAAGGTTGGGCCAAATGGGAGTCCAGCTCAGCATATGGCAGGTTTTCTGCTGAATCCCGCTAGTGACACACTTTTAAGCAGTATTTTTTTTATTCCTACTTTCTTCCTTGTTTTACTAAATCATACATTAACAAGTACCAGATAGTATCGTGTTTGGGTTTAACGTCACGTTTTTATATATATTCGCACGTCATATTGCAAGTTAATGATACATTTAATGAAAACCTATGCGTTACCAAATAATATTTGGCATGAGATATGTATAATTAATGAAAATCCTCTATAAAACGTAATAACGACCAAAAAGTCTAAAAAACGGAATGTGATTACACATAAAACGATTATATCAAACAGTATAATGTTATCTTAAAGTAAAATTAAGATCTATAATAGTATTCGACATTCTATGTACGTCAGATATACGTAGGTTAGGTTCCAAGTAACAATTATTTTGTTCACTCAGTTTAAATGATAATGTTAATATAAAAACAAAACTTAAACATTTTTATATGCTTTTTAAAACAATTTGTTAATAGCCAACTACAATGCAGCTTAAATATTATTGTCGCTCCTCTCATAACAGAAATAAATAATTCATTTTAAATAGTTGTCACAATATGACAATACATTGATGTAACTTGATGATATAACATTGATATTGTTATTTAAATTTTACTTCATTATAAATAAGATCTATTTTTGTTAACGTTGGTAAGGAGGCGTCTATACAGCGGCCGTAGTCTCGCCCTAATATTCTACAAACGCTATTCATTTATGTTTCGATTCTTTGGCGACTGCGATCAAAATTACGTAGTCAGAAAGATATTTCAAATTTTTGAAAATATAAAAAAATCAATCACATTTATTTCTTTAAAGTTTTTTTTTGTCACAGTCGCCGAATCATCACAAAATCGGACGCGAATACATAGTGACATATCATTGTCACAAATAGTTGTGCTAATCTAATAATAACTGGTATACACAATAATCCACAGCTAAACACATCATGATAATTTTTCTCCAGACTCCCATATCCAGTGTGGGGCCATGGGTTGCAGCACTGTCGGCAGGATGTTTAACGCCTTATTTTGCCAGCGAGTTTACAGCGGCCTACTCGGGTGCACATCGGTACAGTGCGTTCCATACAGGCCGCTGCAGACCATGTCCGGGAAACAATGTTCCTAAGGTTTCGTGTAGCCGGTGGTGGTTGCTTCTCTTCCCACTGTTTGCTGGTGGATGGTCTAGCATGGTCCATTGTGTATAGTAGCAGTAATACATGTTCGCCACAGTGTGTGGCGTGGTGCTCAGTGGTCGTAGATGACGCCGCCAGCTCCGGGCAGCGTGGACTTGCCCGACAGGTAGATGTCTACTGCTCTGGCTGCCTGTCGCCCTTCTGATATCGCCCACACTACTAGAGACTGGCCTCGGCGACAATCTGTAAATGGTATGTTTCATTATACATACATACGTTCATGCATATTTCCTAAGGGGTAGGTGGAAACTTTAGGAAGCCACGAGGATATATCTATACACTATTTATAACTCAAGAATTGAGCCAATTTTGCTTAAAATTTATGGGGAGGTAGCTTAGAACCAGAAGCAGATATTGATTGGATTATTTATCCCGTTAGGTAGTTAAAGGTGCATTGCAGCGCATGCCGGCCAGGCACAGCTAGTAATAAATATATATTATTGAATTGGATAGTTAAATCTATTATTTATATTGTACATACCGCCAGCAGCGAAGACATTGCTAACGGGCGTCTTGTAAATGTCCTTCTTTTCGGTTTCCACGTTGCTTCGGGCATCCAAGGGGAGGTCTGAAAACAAAACCGCTATGTTAATAAAATTAAAGCTGGAGTAAGACCTCGACTAATAAAAAAGGTCCGTATTCCACAAATCTTTCTTCTATCTACTGGCCAGCCTATTGTCAATAACCGGGGAACAGCTAGATTCCGCGCTAATACTGAGGATTTCCTAATAGATAAATCCTATTTTGCTTTTCCCGAACCAGGACTTCGCTCAGCAAAGAGGGGTGTAATATATTTTATAGGTTTCCAAACTGCAAAAAGAACAAACAGATCCCTAATAACATCACTTTGTAGTCCGTCTGTCTATCTTTCAAGACATTTTATCCAGGTAACGCGTGGAGGTATTAAGTTGAAATGAAAACCATATACTCAAGTCTGTCTTCCCTTAGAGCTGTGAAAAATCAAAAGAAATATTTGGCGCAGCCGTGAGACACACAATAATTATCTCCTGTTTGTGTTTAGTTTTAAGTTTTTTTTTTCTATGATTAATGTTGTGTGCATTTGTGGCATGTGCCAAATAAACTTATTTTCTTTGTTTGTTTCTACTCACCCAGCTGGTTGGCCACGTATCGCTCGGGTCCCAAGAAGCCCATCGCGAGCAGCACGAGGTCTGCCTTGTACACCTTGTTGGTCCCGGGCAGCTCCTTCATCTCCCAGCGTCCTCCCGCGCCGCGCGTCCACTCTACCTCCACGGCAGACACGCCACATACGTTTCCTTCACCTGTGTGATGACGGGATTATTAGTATTATACTAGTATACTAGATCGTAGTTGTGAATTTCGAATTTTTGTCTTTTTTGCCCGTGTATTTTATTTTTGATTTTTGTAGTATTACAAATTATGAACTAATTATGTTGATAGTAACTCTTTTGAAATATAATAATGTTAACGATATAATTATAATGTCATTGTAGTAGCCTGTTGGTCTAGTGGTTAGTGGCCCTGACTGCTAAGCCGGAGGTCGTGGGTTCGATTCCCACCCAGGACAAACTTTGTGTGATGAGCATGATTGTTTGTTCTGTGTCTGGGTGTGATTTATCTATAATATGTATGTATTTATAAATTATATAAGTATGTATATCAGTTGTCTGGTTACCATAACACAAGCTCTGCTTAGCTTGGGATCAGATGACCGTGTGTGAGTTGTCCCAAGATATTTTTTTTATTTTTAATAAACTGAAACGTATGTAGAAATGTTGATGCAAGTGTTTTGTGTACTTGTAACTCAGTAATTAAGGCTATTTTATTTATTTAAGTATGAACTAAAAAATATATCCAGATTTGATACTAACACTACGGTCACTGCATAAGGTTGACTGGTAGAAAACGCCTATGGCACTAAGCCTCTCTCAGCCTCTGTCATTGAGCTTGAAGTTTTAATAATATATTAATACCAGCTTATAGCTGTCCCACTGTTGGGTAAAGACTTCTTCTCATACAGAGATGGCGCGAGCATTGATCACCACGCTTGCTCAAAACGGGTTCGCGATTTCAGACCTATATTAATTTATAAGTCCAGGTTTCCTCACGATGTTTTCCTTCACCGTTGTCTATGTCATAAATAAACTTTAGAAATTACATATGAATTAAACTCTTTGAATACCATGAAGGGTTAAATTAATAATTTAGATAACGACTTACCATCGTCCAAGAACTCTTTGGTAAGTGTGGAAAACTTTCTTGGGTCGTTTCCGAATTTAACTTTCACTTCCTCGTGTCCATAATCCACCCTACGAAATATAACAACAATTAATAAAATTTGGCGCAATACGTTTTTTTTCCATTCTCCCCTGTCAGACGTCACGGCATCATTCAGTATTAGTACATTTTTTAGAATATAAAATAACTGTTTAAAATTGCACAGATACTTCTTTGTTGTCCTAGTTTCTCAAAATGTAATTATTTAACTCATATCTACTGACCTGAACACTCTAGGCCACTGCGGCCAAGGGTTGTCTTGTCCCCTGGTCGGTTTGGGTTCGGGCAGGATCTCGAATGTCGTGATCGTCTTGGCGCCTTGTCGCAGCGATGTGGCTATGCAGTCGCATCTGGGGACAAAAGGTATGTTTATTTATGCTTATATTAAATTGGGTACGGCAACAGAATGAGAATGATGATACACAAAATAAGTTACGTTAAAAAGTATAAATGAGAAAAATTAAAGGATATCGCTTTGCTACAGAAGCTTCGTGCTAAAGTGCTAAATAGTGATTGTATGGAGGTATGGAATGGTATAAATATGCACAATACCCAAGCATAACTAAGGCTGACCATGTATTAGCGCGGTGCGGTACACTAGCACCTCGAACATCAGATTTAACTTAGTTTTTCTTTTAAACGTAGGACACACTAGGAATTTCTCGTCATCGTGAGTGCTTTACAAACATTTAAACTCACATACACAAACAGCCAGACCCGAAACAATTAACTTGTAGGCTATACAATTAATATTTGTCCCATCGAACCCGTTTGGCCACGACACGCAGCGCAGAAGGCAATAATCACCATTTTTATTTTTCTTTAACCTGCGCCCTAATTCCATAAAGAAAAACTTAAAAGATACATACCCAGTATCACCTCCGCCGATAACCAGTACATTCTTGTCCTTAGCCATGAGCTCGGGGTTGTCCTTCGCCTGGTGATGATGTGTGGCTCCCATCTGCTTCTTCTGCCAGTTCTCCAGGAACTCCATGGCGTAGTGGATGCCGTTCAGCTGACGCCCCTTGAGGGGTAGGTCGCGAGGCCAGGTCGCGCCCATGCACAGGACTAGGGCGTTGTATCTGAGGGACAAAAATGAAGTATTTTGTTTTTAAATCTGATTGGTATTTATTACTATCACCATGCTCATCAGGAAAACGCTATTAGCTCTGGAAAGCAACTACGTGCTCTCAACACCTATACACAATCTAACAACCCCTTGTAGTATGATTGGGATTCGCTTTAGATTGGTCAGACCTTAGATTGCTTGACACTAGAAAATCGAAAGAAAAGTCTTTGAACAAGTTCTGTTGTTACAGTCACTAAATAAAATGATGTTGGGTACATTACCCACTGTTCTAAAAGTTCTAGTTTTATTTCATTGATTTCTAGTTTTGCCATTTCAATTTAAATGCATATACAAAGTAGTTAAGATAATACGACAATAAATTAAACTACGCATAGCTCAAGACGTTCTCAGTCTACCTATAAAAAATCATTGGAATATATCCAGTAGTTTAGTCACAGGAAATATTTATATAAATTTTACTACATTAAAATATGCTACACGATGTATGTAATAATAGGGAAGTGCTGACAGGTTAACGACCGGCGGCGCACGATTCTTCAGCGCTGACCTTTACCTGCGCAAAAGTGAGTTATTGGGTCCCTTTGTTTGTATGAAGTGAGGCGCGGGGGCGGGGAAAGTGCAGTGATTGGTCCGTAACGCATCGCGTCAAGGACGTCACTCGGGACTTGTTCTTTACTCCTGCTGCACGTTCCGCACAAGTAAATAAAGGGTGTTCTATTTTGCTTTAATTTTTATGCCATTTTTATTTTTTTATTTTGGGTGTTAGGGTTTTTTATAGTTTAGAATTATTCTTATGAACTAGTATTGTCAATATTTTCATTTATTGTCGTATTGTCATAACCACTTGGTATATTTTATTTGGAAAGTAGCCACATGGTAGAATATTTGGGATGAAAAACTCACTCGTTAGCCAGATCACTGGCGGATATGTCCTTCCCGACGTCCACGTTACACTTGAAGGCGATGCCCTCGGCCGCCATGAGCCTCACGCGCCTGGCGACCACTTCCTTGCTGAGCTTCATGGTGGGGATGCCGTACTGCAGCAGGCCTCCCGGCCGGTCGTTGCGCTCGAATACTGTTACTGTGTAGCCGGCCTGGACGGAGGAAACTGTTATTGAAATCTTTCTTACTTTTATGTGGCTAGAGCCACTTACGAAGGGAGTTCTGTTTTGGGAGACTGTCTTGTGTGATTACTTTTGATTTTTATCTTAGTGTCAGTTTTTTTATGCCACTCGTAGGTTTCTGACGTGGCTTTACATACCGTCGAGAAATATCTTTCAGGCAGGTTAGTTTCCTTTACTTTGTTGTTTACCTTCACCGAAACAAGTAATACCGAAGCAAGGCCTTGTAGATTCTTAGACGCTTCTTAACTTTTGTTTACGTATTATTTTATGTAACTTTTTGTAAAGTAAGCAATGACTTATTGTCGAGCCTACGCTGTCCTCTCATACTTAAATACTAATGCTGTAACAACAACATTGTAAAACCAAATGATTTTAAAAGAGTAACCATGGAGTTTCTTGCCGGTTCTTCTCCATAGGAAACAACCAACCCGAACCGTGCATCTTTTCTCGACGTTTTATAAGTGACCATGTAGGCCTATGTGAAATAAAAATATTTCGATTTTTATTTTTGAATAACTTTGTAATACGCTCATTAAACTAAAAAATCCGAGTTTAGTGAGCCTTGGGTTCGAACTTGAAACCTACTTGGTAGTCCGATATGGTCACATAATCTAGGCTATCGGAGGTGTGAAGTGGTGGATGAAGAAGTGAGATTATGTGAGTGTGTGATTCAGTGCGAACACTCAGTTAGTAATTCAATAGTTGCTGCAACTGTTTCTTCGTAATGTTAATATAACAGTGTAAGGTTATGTGAAGTACCTTATTCAACTGATGCGCGCACGCTAATCCCGCTGGTCCAGAGCCGACAACAGCGACGGTCTTTCCATTCCTGTGTGAAGGTATCTGTAAACAAATTAGTTTTATAAATACAAACCAAAGAATAGGGAACTGTTGCCGCGTCACAGCTGTGGGGAGGGGCCCGGGCTGCGCGAACGCCCTTCTAATCATACACCTCACAGGTATGCACAACTCCGTGCCACTACTTTTATAATAAACTGCCTGCATCGTGCGGTTCCACTCGCGTATACCGGCCTATGTGTTAATCCAGGGTATATCCAAGCTTTTTATATACCAAATTGTATCCAAATCCGTAAACCCATTTGAGCGTTAAGGAGTAAAAAACATACAAACACCATGTGATTCTTAACTAAGCCTATTCAGGTTCCTTATATTTTTATACAAATAATTAATTATGCCGGCTTTCTTGCAGGTAATTTACGACTTAATAATGCTATCTACATCTTGCAAGATGTGAATACGTACGTCTGGTTGTATCCAGCCGCTCTCGAAGGCGTGGTCGATGATGGCACACTCGATGTTCTTGATGGTGACGGGCGGCTCGGAGATGCCCAGCACGCACGCGCCCTCGCACGGAGCCGGACACACGCGACCCGTGAACTCTGGGACAACATACAACCATAGTATAAAAAGGGGAAGTACGATAACTTCATACAAACGCGTAGCGCGCGGCTTGTATGTGTGCGCCGTAGTATCTATGCGTCGCCGCACGCACACTAAACAAAATCTCGGCTCCTTTCGCGCTGCGCCAGTCGGGGCTAACACTGCACAAGGTTCGCGCGTCACGGCTTTTCGGCACCGCTAAACGAATAAAAAATGTCTGATAATCGCGGGAGAAAGTATTCCTGTGTGTTTGGGTGTCTTAATAATTCATCAATTCCAGAATTGTCTGTTCAGATTACCTATTGAACTTCGCTCG
Source organism: Ochropleura plecta (assembly GCA_905475445.1). Classification (NCBI taxonomy): domain Eukaryota; kingdom Metazoa; phylum Arthropoda; class Insecta; order Lepidoptera; family Noctuidae; genus Ochropleura; species Ochropleura plecta. The sequence continues at coordinate 18,806,246 of FR997726.1, read as the reverse complement.
GTTTATTTTATCTTTTTTTTATCACTAGGTACATAGTATAAAACTAAGTCGCTATCCGCCGTCTGTCTGTCCCTATGTATGATTAGATCTTTAAAACTACGCAACGGATTTTGATGCGGTTTTTTTTAATAGATAGAGTAATTCTTAAGGAAGGTTTTAGTATATAATTTGTTAAGTTTTTGTATTTATTTCTGTGTACATTAACGATATTTGTTGAAGATGTCGGCAAAAAGTATGCTGTCTGGGAGCTTTCAACGAAAACGCTGCCTAAACCCTTTAAGATATAACTAAATAATGTATGGTGTAATTATGTATCTTATATAGGTCTACATAAAAGTCAGCGGTGACATATGTCTATATCTTAAGGATAACATACTATATCCATTTTAATACTTTAACAAATGGTCAATTATAAAGCGCTAACTTAGAAAGCTATTTACACAAATACAGTATTAATCCTTATCATTTTAAATAGGTTGGTTGGCATGAACATTTCATGAAGATTATTTTTTCCCTTTACATCATGCAGATTAAATAAATACTTTAGGAGATACAGCAAAATCAAAATAACGCGCCACAAAATTAATTTCGTGTCGCCGTGACTAGGCTGGCCCGCGCGGGCGGGGTGAGGGAACAAGTCGCTCATCGCTCGAGTGCGCGACCCGAACACGGGCAGACGCGTGAGCACAGAGTAGGTACGTTGAGTTGACAGGTTCCTTACAAACTAAATTCAAATCCTTTATTTGTGAACATAGGTACAATAAGATTTAATTACATCAAATATAATAAAACATAGGTTTTATGAAGTTTTATAATACATACCTATTAGTTAGATCCGTACCATTACCTATGGACGGACGGACAGCGAAGACTTAGTAATAGGGTTTTTACCCATTGGGGACGTAACCTTAAAAATGAAACGTAGTTACCTAATTTTATTTATACTTCGATTTTGTTATTTTTGCTATAGGCTGCTTTTTATCAACACACCACGCGGGCGAAGCCGCGGGTGGAAGTTAGTTATAAATAATGCTGCTCTGTATCTTGAATACATTTCTATATTTGATAGGAAAACCATTGTTGAATTTTATTGACTATTATGAGATCTTTGACAGGGCTGGGCTTTAAACTAATGAATTTGTGATAGTACAAATTAGAGAGGCCTGACAAACCCTGTACCCAGAAAATAAAAGTAAAAAATACAACTTCTCGACCCTTGCCAATTTATAGGTACTGAATTAAAATTTAGTTAAAAGTGACAACCCTATGACAGTAGGCAATTATATCGCGAATTGGGCCGGAGATAACCTACTTCCCCTCTATTTACTTTGATACAACCGAGTTACAATATATATCAGGAATGGGGAATGAATCTTTAGCGACTATTAGTCCAGTCGATCGCGACAAACAAAATAAATACGTCTAACAGATGCGCAACGTAATCACCAAAATGCATGCGTTTTATATTGTGTGACCTTTTATAAAATACTATTTTTAAATAAAATATAGATACTGAACTATACAGTTCCATTTAAAAATTTAAAAAGTTTGTCATTGGTAGCTTGCATAAGGTTCTTAAAAAGTAGATCTTGGGTCTATCGAAGTTGGCCACCCCTGCTATATAATTAACGAAAAGGCTTCTAAACTATAATTTAAGTCCTAATGGATGCAGTTGTGTTATAGCAGGGCATATACAGTATGTTAGTTTAAACGAGGGACGTATTCAAACCCACAATAGTGCATACTTACATGATACTAATAAAAATATGAACAAAAAAAAAACACTAATAAATAAAAGACAGAACCATACCAAAAATTTCGCATAAGTCTCGCAACGTGTATATACCCTTGCGCTAGCGATTTAATACTATCGCAGAACATGTGTGCATGTCAATGACCTTTAGGTATAATCCATTTTCCCTTCATACTTTAAACCTGGCTTAGGACGCCTTTTCGGTAGAATCGGCGCGTAGGTATTTTGCCGCGTGATTTACTTCACTGTTTACAAGTTTACTTCTCTCGCGCTCAGTGTTCATGAATAATGTATTTTATTGGACAATTACGTCAGAAATTAAGGTTATAGGTTTTTTACATATTTGGGACGAGAATCGAATACTGAATACCCTCCCTCAATAAGTCCCTCGTTTAACCTAACACACTGTATTGAGTGCTATTGTGCTACTTAAACTAAAATGAAATGTGTTAATAACGGAGACGAAAGGCATTTGTTCTCCTCATCATTTTCTTGTTCTTTGTCATAACTGAGATACCTTGTACTATTAATCGTAATCATTAGTACAATGTTTTAAGCGCGTTACATTGAACATTGAGTTTATCAGCAAAATGTGGCTTTTCATCCCACAAAAAACGCCGTTTCGTAGTACATTTTTTGCTGTCACTTAGTTTGATGCATATAATGCATGGTTAATAGCTTTGTGGTAAGTTGGTTTACATCGTGTTTACGTTTTTTTACTGTCAATATTTGCAATAATACCTTCACGAGCCTGGCGTAGCAGGTGTCTTTAATTGGTTTTATGTTTACTTAAGTATTGAGTTTAAGTGAGTAGTTTTGGAGGCAGACACCTGGGAAGTTGTTGGTCTGCAGCAGCTGGTTGAGTGCCTGGTGCCAGTCGCCTTTGAAGATGAGATCGTTCCACTTGGGTATGATGTTCCCGAGCGGACAGCCGTGCGCGCTCTGACAGAAGGGCACGCCGCACTCCATGCAGCGCGCCGCCTGCACGCGCAGCCCGCGCCGCACGTGGCCGCTGTTGTAGATCTCGTCCCAGTCGCGCAGCCGCTTCTCGGCCGGACGGTACATCGTGGTCTCGCGAGGGTATTTTATGAAGCCCCTGTAAGTACGTGAACGGAAATGGTTTGTTTATAACGACTACTAAATTGTGCATTAGTAGGACAGCATGTCAGGCTCGGGTTCATTGGACGAATGTATTAAAAAAGTTACTACCTATGTAAACAAAAGAATTCAACAAGACCAGAAAAATAAAAAAAAAAACGGTCAAACGACAATCAATAACTGGTGCACGGTTGGCGCAGTGGCTTAGCGATCGGCTGCTGCGCTGCGTGTCGCTGGTTCGATTCCCGCAAGGAACATACATTTGTCTGCAGATAGTTGGAGTGAAAGCTCCAACCTACCCGCGAAATTCAAATTTTCTTACGTTTTTTGCAATTTTCAGGCCAGTGCTAGGTTGTATGTTCATTAAAATATTATTCGCGGCTGTAAGACGTATGTAGTTATAGAATTATAATCATCAAAATCATCAATACAACGCTCTAAGTTCATAAAGCTGTAGGAAAGACTTTTTCTGTTTTTTTTTGTTCCTACGCCTTTATGAACTTGGAGGGTTGTATTGGTGATTTTGATGATTATAATTCTATAACTACATACGTCTTACAGCCGCGAATAATATTTTAATGAACATACAACCTAACACTGGCCTGAAAATTGCAAAAAACGTAAGAAAATTTGAATTTCGCGGGTAGGTTGGAGCTTTCACCTTAAGAATCGATTTTCATATATAAGGCACCCGGTATGAGAAAAATGTGAGGTGTAAAATCTACTGATGAATGACCTTGAATGACCTCGTTACGTTTTTGGTGCACATGCACCTATGGTGTTTTTGAATATTACTAGATGGCGCTTTATGAAATTTGTCGTCCGTCAGTGATATTTTTGTGCTTAAGGAGTAAACTCCAGTCCTGCGTCGTCGGAGCTGACACACACACTTTTTTTTTTAACAAAATAAAAGTAATGTAAGGTACGGTAATAAGACGAAAAAACTCCAATAAAATTGAAAAACAACGAAATCGATATTATTTTTTTGAAAACGCAATCTGAGATCGACTTTACAATAGGTAGTATCTACAAAATAGATCTCGAGCTACATTTATGTACTAACCGAGTTTTATCCAGAATCTTCTCCAAATTCTTAGTTTCCAACTCCACATCGCGTACAGTCTCCTCAATGTCCAGTACTCCGTTCTCGGCCTTTCCATTGGTCTCCAACTTGGGCTGGCTGGGCTGTTTGACTGCCATGGACTTGAGAGCGCGTTGGTATTCGAATGGGAATACTTTGATGAACTTCTTAGCAGGTTCTGGCCAGGTCTTCAGGAATTCCTCGGCGATTAATGATCTGGAAGACAGAGTATTCTTGTTTTTATTGAAAAGGGGAAAGAACATACATAATTAGGAAGATTTGAATAAAAATAAACGGAATATTCTTTATCATGTATACCATACAAAAACATATACACGCACCCAGTGGCAGTGGCAGAACCTATGTTCATAAACATAGGTTCTGCCACTGGTTTAAGACTATTAAAAATAACCATATTCAGACAATTAAATGAGTTTGAAAATCTGAACATTTTACAATCAGTTGACAATTGACGGTCTTATTTCTAAAAGCGATTTTTTCAAGACAATCTTTGGATGGATTACAGGTAGACGCAGAGACAATACTGCAGCTAGTCTATGGTGTACCAACTACATTTCAATACACATACATACATGCATACACAAAGCAAATACAAATATCTTATAATCATGTAACAAAAGCAGAGAACCCATGTCTAGTGATGTAATAAATAAACAGCTTTTTTTATTGGTGTCAGTGGCGAAAATAGCTTTTGATTTTTGCATAAGTGTAAAGTATTATTGCACTGTAACAGAGTGGGTATTTAACCCTCTCTGTTGCCTCAACCTCTTTCCTTTTAGATCAACATTGATTTTTAAATATTCATTTTTCGAATTTCATTCCGTCATTTCATTTTCAACAGTCACTTTTTCATTCATAACGTCTTTGGATCTCAGCTAGCAACCACTTGTTCTAGTTATTGTTTTTTTAAACTAAATTGTACCTATTTGTGAATATCAGTTTGTGAAGTTTTTGTGCAGTTTTAGTTTTGTTCAGTTTGTGATAAAAACTATATGATATTTTACTTAACCAATAATACACAAAGTGTATTTTCTCCCTTGATAAAAGGGTCCTCCCTCGGGAATAAAGTTATTTTAAAACCTGTAGTGGCTAACATTGGGACACCTCTAATTACGACCTCGCTTGAAGAGCAACGAGCGAGTGCTACAGCACATTCCATTACACTGTAGATTTAAATAATGGAGTGTTTCAGAACTCACCCAGTGTACTGGTGGAACTCTTCCAACAACTGTTGCACATAGTCTAGGTCTTCTTGTAGCTCCAGAGGCAACAGTTCTACCATCTCGTGGTTGCACTTGCCCGAGAATGAGCCGTCGATGTCGTACACGTAGGCAATACCACCTGTGAATATTACATGATTAAGATTAAGTGTAACTTAGAACATTTACTGTGTGTTATGATATAGGTTGCAGGTTGTTTGAAAGATCCCGCGGTATCCCTTTTACCCCAGTACACAAAGGACAAAAGAAGGAATATGGATGGGTTTTTGTCAGTAAAAGACTGAAACTCCCTTTAGAGCGGGAGAAGTCATTTAATTATTGATGATTCAATGACAATATTACTAACTCATTAGTAATATTCGCTACTAGAGTATCAAGAGAAAGAGCTACTTCCGAATCTTAATTTTTATATTTTCAACACAATTTTATTGTTATGAAATTACCTATGACTTATTTACTTATGACTTAATCAAGTTTATTATTGTTCTGAAATTGCTATATTTTTTTTGTGTGAATGAGAAGAGTGCCACTTCTAAAATGGTGGGAGAAATAAATCTGAGTAACAATGAGAATATTATATGAATACCGCTCATGCCAGCCGCAAAGTTCCTCCCAGTGAGGCCGAGTATGAGCGCGGTCCCGGCCGTCATGTACTCGCAGCCGTGGTCCCCGACTCCCTCTACGACGGCCACACAGCCGCTGTTGCGCACACAGAAACGTTCCGATGCTATGCCTCTGTGGACAAATATCGTTAAAGATGTTATAGGTGTTACTAGAGCGTCATTGTAATCATCTCTGCCTCTATCCTTATTTGTTTAAAATCGGAGCAGTGTGTGCAAAAATTTTTTTGGGGACAATTATTATTTATCACTAGCTGTTCCCAGTGGTTTCACCCGCTGCTCAGGCCACCCTTATTATTTAGGGGCAAGAAAAAGTGATATTGGCCGATTCTCAGACATATCCGATATGCACACGAAATTTCGTTCAAATCGGTCCAGCCGTTTCGGAGGAGTATGAGAACGCACATTGTGACACGAGAATTATATATGTTAGAATTTATATCAGGAAATTATTCTCATAATAAGAATTACAAATTACGCAATACATTATACAAAACATACATGATAATACATTATTATACATAGAAAATCAGATATTTTTTACCTGAAATAGGCGCGTCCAGAGGTAGCTCCATACAAACAGACGTTTCCTACAATGACATTGAGGTGAGACTCGAAAGGTGACGCCTTTGGTGGGTAGATGATGACCTTGCCACCTGACAAGCCCTTACCTGAAACAATGAAAAAAAAAACATAGCTTAGCATCTTGCTGTGCACACCAATTATATATTATATTGTATTGTAAATGAATGATTCACTTCTGTATAGAAGATTCCTCGAGGTTATTTCTTCTCGCCAATTAATGAGGAAGGCATCGTCATTTTTAATAAACATAATATGACGCCTGTTATCTATCCGAAGGGTCGGGCAGGAGTGTACGTAATTGTAAACCTACATTTCGCCAGTTATATTGAAGTTCCATGTAATAGAGAGCGAGAATATAGTCATCAGCCACGGCTTATTTTAATTATATTTACTGTAATTTTTGCTTTTACTCTGGACGCGCTCACATATTTGTATTATCTCGACATGAATAATTTACAATTTTACATCATTATGCTCTTGATCTTGTAAAATTATTATGATTTTTATTTTATTTATTTATTAAAAAAAAACGTTGCCCCACACTAGGAATTTCTCCTGTGTCGTGGGTGCGTTTACAAACATTTAAACACACATACACAAACAACCAGACCCCGAAACAACTATCTGTAGGCCTTACAAATATTTGTTCCGTGCGGGGATCGAACCCGCGACACGCAGCGCAGCAGTCGATCGCTCACCCACTGCGCCAATCGTGTCGCCATGAACAGTGCCAGAGTGTCCATGGAGTTTCTTGCCCATTCTTCTCCATAGAGATCAATGCTTTGGAATGGGCAACTACAGTACTTTCACAAGTTATTTTGCACTGTGTCTGGGACTGTAGCTTATTTTTTTTGTTTCTTGACATTCACAAGAAACAAAAATTCCTGTAATGGTTTAATTGAAGTAAATGCTTTGAGTATTTTAAATTTTATCAATGGGGCACAGATCTAGACTCCGCAGCTCCTAATGAAAATTCCAGATGGAAAAACTCACTAACTTGGCCCAAGTAGACCAATAACGTTGAACAGTTGACTTACCGACATAATCGTTAGCATCGCCTTCTAGTGTGACAGTGATGCCCTTAGACAAGAACGCACAGAAGCTCTGTCCGGCCGAGCCTGTCAAGGAAATGTTTACAGTCTTGCCATCCGGCAGGCCGTCGTCGCCATATTTCCTGTTTATCAAATCAAGTTACATTTATTTTTTGATGTCTTCTTAAGTAAACATAAACAACGAAGCATGATCTTTTTAAGTTGTAGTAGCTTAATTTGTTAGCGTTGTGTAATTAATCTACCTGATAAAGTGGACCGACAACTTAGCGAATGCGCCCACTGTGCTATACTTAGGCTCAATTTCCGAAATGGCAGCTTAGCGGCCGGCAATAATAATTTCAAACGATTTTAAGGTTTATCTCCATCAGAAAATACATAGTATTGCTTGAAAGAGTTGTGTCGCTTGACTGGTCGCGGCGCGTCGTGTAGGCTTCCGTTTAACATTGTAATAGCCGGCCGCGACGCTGCCTCTTCGGTCTGAGCCGACCCTTATCACACTGACGGCCTTTCGATGAAGATGATGCTTTTTTGAAATTCATATTTCTCATAACTTTATCGCACCTCGATCACACACACCTGACACGTATTCTTTCAGTTTTACTTAGTAAGTGAAGTGTTATATCAACTCACATGGCGATGTGATAAGACAACGTAGATGTGAAGGCGCGGTCTTCGTTGGTGATCCTCATGTTGATGTCCACATGTTGCTCAGTTCCGTCCCAGATGCTGCTGCACTGTGCGATCAGTTGGTTGTCTAGACGCTTCTCCAGTTGGAAGTCCTGGGAAACGAGGATTGAACCATCTGATTACGTCGATGTTATCTAGGTAGACAGTTCGGGACTGGTGTTTTAGTGTTAGTGATTTATGCTGAGCATAGCATAAATTATAGCCAATTTGGCATACTGTTATGTTACCTCTGATTTTACGGTATCATGTGCGTATTGAATAACTATCACTTGTTTTGGTTAGGGAAACATCGTGAAAAAAATCAGTGTGTCTCGAGAGATATTTCTCGATGGCATGTTAGCCAAGTCAGAGGCCGAGGTCATAGAAACTCAACGACACTAGGACCTAGGTGAGGCACTAACCACACGATAAAGAAGAAAGATTTTATTTTGTTTAATTATAAAGTGTTTGTTTTTTATAATCTTACTAATATTATAAATGCGAATGTTCGTAAGGATGGATACTCTTTCACGTCTAAACCGCTGAACGGATCTTGTTGAAATTTGGCACAGAGGTAGATCATAGTCTGAAATAACACATAGGATTTTGTTTTCGATCATCACGCGGGCGAAGCCGCTGGCGCCAGCTTATGTCCAAAAAACGCAATTTTCTTTCTTTATTTGTAACATTAATGTTAAAGAGTTGATTACACTAACAGGAGAGGCTTGTAGCCAATAATAACAACCACTCAAGTTTATATTCAAGTTAAGTCGCGTTTGACTATGATTGACTGTGATGGGTGACCATCTATTATGTGTCAAGTTTCTTGCGTGACTCGGAAAGCATGTTTAGTAGTTTGTCCTGGCTGTCGTTTGTAGATTTTTATTAGTTGTTAGTGGCTCGAAAGTCTGACAACCAGTCTTCTATTCAAGGGGTATCACAATACCCAGGATTAACTGGGTTGTGGATTATGTACTACGTTTTCGGGGGTGTAGAAAGTGTTACCTGTGACTTAGATCCTCCAATGATATTAACACCAGGCCTCATATGCAGCGCGTTCTTGAGTATCAGGCTAAGGTTCAACATCCTCGCCTTAGGGTTCTCATTGTTCTCGCGTACTTTCAGCAAGTCTGTGCGACCAATCAAGTCTTGGAAGCGACGGACTCCGACCTCAGCCATATGTTGGCGGACCTGCAGCGGAAAATATTATTTAATAAACATGAAACTGGCTTGATTTTCTACTTTTGATAACAGTGCAGTTCGTCTTGCTATCTCTTTAACTTGTCGCGCTCACGGATAGTACCTATGTATAGTGCGTTGACAATGAGATAGTTGCTGATCTCGCGCCATGTTGATGACGTCATAGCTGTTAAATCGATGAAGTTGGATGTTTGATAATGTTTTGTTTGCCAAAAAAAATACATTTAAGGTATTAGCTTGGCCCCAAGACAGGCAAAGACTGCACACCAATATTTATCGAGAATTTGCCAAGTGATCGTTGTTAGATAACGCACACACATACACTCAACATTCATCAAAATATCATTTTTCCTGTTTCTTTTTAATTTTTAGAATTCTGTATTGCAAATTTCTTTGTACCGAATGGAAGAGACTGGCTTCCACGACACATTGTGGACTTACAGACTAACTTTGGAAATGTACTTTCTGGAATAATGTTTTTTGTATTTGTATAAAGTCTCAATATGGCGCGAGTTCAGTGACTTCTTTATTGTAAACGTATTGTAGTTCATTAGCGAAGTTCATACACCAAGTATTTTCGTTTTATAGTTTAAAGAAAACACTTACCTCTTCAGCTAACATGAATAGGTAGTTAATGACATGTTCTGGCTTGCCCGCGAATTTCTTACGCAGCACGGGGTCCTGAGTAGCGATGCCGACAGGGCATGTGTTCAGGTGGCATTTTCTCATCATTGTGCAACCTGAAGGAAAAATAACAAAGGGTAAAAGACTGCTAAAATAAAAACGCTAATTATCATGTTACAAAAACCAAGGTGAGTGTTAACGAGCGGAATGGAAAAGCACACCCGTCTTTTAACTGACAATGTTTGACCGTACGGTTAGCGCAGTGGCTTAGCGATCGACTGCAGCGCTGCGCGTCGAGGGTTCGATCATCGCACGGAACAAATATTTGTATGACCTCACAGGTAGTTATTTCGGGTGGTTATGTGAGTTTAAATGTTTGTAAACGTACCCACGATACAGGAGAAATTTCTAGCGTGGGTCAACGTTAAAAAAAAAATGTATTGCAATATGTGTAAGTCCGCTGTCTTAACCAGTCCGCATTTACCAAACCCAGGTTGCGATTTCTCCTTCGAGAACTTACCAAGAGCAATAAGAGGTGCAGTACTGAATCCGAACTCATCAGCACCGAGTAAGGCAGCAACCATTACGTCGAAACCTGTCCTGATCTGACCGTCAGCCTGTACTACCACTCTGAAAGTAATATAACAGTTCAAATTAATAACAAGAAATGAAATGATTGGCAGGGGCAGAGTGTTGCATAGTACAAAAATATTTGTATGGTTATTGATCACAGTATTTTATTTTATAAGTTAACCGGCTTCCGTTTAACAATGTTATAATAAGGTAATCAACGAAAAGCCATTTTACAAGCTTCCACAATTAACAATAAAGTAAAGTATTGTTGTACAAATCATTACACATAGTATTGTTTGACAGACTTAACGGAACATCATATTTTGTTATAATAATATAAACAAATTGTCTTATTTTTAATTACCTAAGCTGGTTGTCTAAAGTTATTGTATAGCTGTAGTTCTGTAAACTTTGTCAAACTGAAAATTTTAAATATTTTAGCTTTTTCTAAATAAGGAGGATGTTATGAGAACGTCACTAGTGCTGTGGTACATCACTAGATGGTAAAATGACCGTCGGTACAAGCATTATAAAAATGGCGTCTGTTCGGCAAGTCTGTACTCATTATTGTCTGTATATAATTGCGTCTATTATACTAAGCCAGTCTAATAGAAGTCTTATTATTATAACTACCCGGATCACTACATACAACGTATAGTAGACTGATCTGCCAAGCAGTACCTACCTGGAGCGCAGATCGTTCAAGACGAGCACCTGATGCGTCTCGGCGACCCCGAGCTCCCACGGCAGGCCGGCGCTCTTGATGCCCGTCCACGAGCTGGCGCCCGTGCCGCCGTCGTGCCCTGAGATCACGATGTGTTCCGCTTTGCCCTGCAAATGGATCAAGCATTCAATACAGATCAAGACACATTACTTATTTATTCAAGTGATACGATACATCAAAGATTTTGAGGTATTATCAGTACATGTTTATAACGTCTGGATATAATATAGTTACATAAAGATCGCGTATAAGATTCGATACATACATTAACATACATTTTATGCACTATTCACTTCACCACTTAAGTCATCATGCTCCACAAATTCTTTCAAAGTAAATGAAAAAGAAATTTCCCGCAGTCACTATCGAATAATGCGTGCCACATGAGTGTGTCGTTCGTGCCCAACATTGGATATTAATATTATAACAATTTGTAGCGAAAGTTTGGAAGAAGAAAGGGGACCCCTTGTCCAGCAGTTTAAAATAAATAAAAAATCGTACCTTGGCCACACCGGAAGCCACTACTCCCACACCGACTTCAGACACAAGTTTGACTGAGATCCTGGCCTTTGGATTAGCAGCCTTCAAGTCATAGATGAGCTCAGCTAAGTCTTCAATGGAGTAGATGTCGTGGTGAGGAGGCGGGGAGATCAGACCCACGCCCGCCACGGAACAACGCGTCTTGGCAATGTCTTCTGTTACTTTGTAACCTAAAAACAAATTATTGTATAGATTAGTAGGTATTGAGGAAGCAAGTTTTTCAGTAAAAAAAGGTTTAACTGTGTATTTTTTCTGGTCCACATGTTTATTCGGAACTATTTGCTGATTGACAAGTCGAGCCTAAGTGATCAACATACATATCCGGCTTGCATCCATTGCTGAATCGTGTTTGTTTCGGCACAATTAAAGCTACACTGAGCGGTTTTTACAGATTCGACTTAGCTATGTTTATAAGCTAAATTACCAGGTAGCTCCCCGCCCTCTCCGGGCTTGGCTCCCTGCGCCATCTTGATCTGCAGATCGTCTGCGTGCGCCAGGTAGGACGCCGTCACACCGAAGCGACCCGACGCCACCTGCTTGATGGCCGAGCGACGGTTGAACTCGGGGTCCTGCGAGTAACGACACACTTTACTATTTGAAGTAACTTAACCTATTGGCGTTTTGAGTACTCATACTTATTTGAAGATACAGGTGGAGTTATTTGTATTGTTTCACATATCTTGTTATTTGCTTGTTAAAAGATGGATGGATTGTGTAAGGAATGATATGAAGGAGAAAAAAGTAAATGATGCCATGACGTCTGATAGGGGAGAATGGAAGAAGAAAAAGGTGTTACGCCGACCCCAAATAGAATGGGACAAGGGCAAGAAAATGATGATGATCTTGTTTTTTGCTTGTGATTTTATAGGTCCTCATTCTGTGGTATAACTACCTGGTTTAGATATCTGTCAGCATTTTCTCCGCCCTCTCCAGTGTTGGATTTTCCACCGATACGATTCATAGCGATGGCTAGCGTTGTGTGCGCCTCAAGTGATATAGAACCGAATGACATTGCACCTGAAACATTAACAAATTATTAGTTACAATAATGGTCGCTCAGCAAAAGAAAACCACTAATTGATTGTTGGGGTGTATACAAGTTGTAAAATAATAAGCGCATGGTCCGAGAGATCACATGTGAGGTCTTTATTTTTGCGGATGGGAAATAATAATAATAATAAATATCTTGGGACAACTCACACACGGCTATCTGATCCCAAGCTAAGCAGAGCTTGTGTTATGGTTACCAGACAACTGATATACATACTTATATAATTTATAAATACATACATATTATAGATAAATCACACCCAGACACAGAACAAACAATCATGCTCATCACACAAAGTTTGTCCTGGGTGGGAATCGAACCCACGACCTCCGGCTCAGCAGTCAGGGCCACTAACCACTAGACCAACAGGCCCGTCAAACCTCAAATAACTTCCTCCAATAAATCCTCATATAACTTCCCCCACTTTGAGCGGAGCGGGGTTAAGTGTCAATCTTTTACTGACTAAAGGCGCGAACCCACCGCGGTGCACGGAGAGGCTACGCACGTGTTTATTACACGTGCGTAGCCTCTCCGTGCTTCGCTTTGTAAGGAAATGAATGTGGTTGTGTCCGCTGCAACCCACGGAAAGGCTACGCATGAATTGACGTCATTAATACATGCGTGGCTTGCTCGAATAGGCGGTAACATAGCTTAACGCTGTCAACGTGGGTCTACGTTTCCACTGGAGTACACGAATATGACCCAGGACTTGTGGATTGCAGTGACAAGTGTGTAGCCTCTCCGTGCGTCGTGCCACGCTATACATAGTCGTGGGTTTTCATGTAGGTACTCCAGTGGAAACGTAGACCCACGTTGTTAAACAAATTAATACACGCAGCTAAAATGTTCAGCATGCGCCGCGGTGGGCCCGCGCCTTAAAACCTAGCTATGTTCCTTTTTTTTGGCAACCCCGGTCACGGGAGGACTTGCGTTTATGAGGTGTGGACTGGAATATTCATTTTCCATATTTCCAGAATATTATATAAGTTTGATTACCTGTAGCAAATCTCTTGACAATTTCAGCGGCTGTCTCCACTTCAGTCAGAGGAATGGGCTCGTCTAGTTTGACGAGCTCCAACTGACCACGTAGGGTGCAGGCTCTGATTGACTCCAAAGCGCTCTCTCTGTTGAATTAGATAATTAGTATTATATTTTAGAAGAAAACGGAACTAAATTATAACTAGCTTTTGCCCACGTCTTCGCTCGCATTAAATTCTGGGTAACAAGGGGTTCCCTTTTCCTGATTCGCAGGTATTTTTCGTTGGTAACAAAGAGTGTGTGTACTGATTTTTAGCTTCCTACCTTGAAAACGAAGAGTCCCATTTAAAGTATCTCCCCCTGTCTCTTTTTTTTAATTAGCCATGTCCGTTTCCAGGGACTCAAGTTGAGACCCTATCCCTGTACCAAAATTCATCAAAATCGGTTTTGCCATTTACTGCCATTTAGGCGAAAAGACGTAACCAACAAACAAACTCACTTTCGCTTTTATAATATTAGTAAGGATAGCCGTGTTAAGCGTGAGCAAGGTAAATATTTCTATGGTCAACTGTAATTACATATTTGCAAGCCAAGATAACTTAAAAAAATAATGTTTAGTTACCTGTATTTATCGTAAGCAGATGAGCTCTTGTTGAGCGCGGCTTCCTGCAGGTTCGCGATGGACATCGGATCGTTGATGTGTTTCTCACCTCCCGCGCGCCAGTGGTAATTACCGGGGTTCCTGAAAACGTGATGAATCATGGTTAGTGACTTTGTTTATTTAAAGTAATCTTTGCCATAGATGTTACTTTATTGTTGGTGATATTTACCTCAAAACCAAAGCGTCCTTGACGTCACCATAAGTTAACGCATGCCTGTCAAATATTTCCTTTGACAAAATCTCAAAGTTAACACCACCTGTAAATAAAACCAAATATCAGAAAAACAGTATTAAAAAACAAACTAAGAAACGTTCTCTTCAAAATGTTATTAAAAACACATAATTCGATTGCAATTGTATTTTTTTTAACACTTAATAAGCCATTATTGTTTTGCAAAGACAAAAAAATAATTAAATTTATACATTAATAAGTACAGCATCCGAGTCTCGACGGCTTACTAGTAATACTAGTATTTGCATTTAGATATTACTAGCTTTTGCCCGCGGCTTCGTTCGCGTTAAATTCGGGGTAACAGTTCCCCTTTCCTGATTTGCAGGCACCTGCTACCTGTAGTTTTTGCCCTTGCGCCTTATTTATTGTAATAGCAAAGCTAAGATTTCTCTTTTCTTCCCTCTTTCTCTCATTTCTATCTATCTCTGTACTAAAATTCATCAAAATCGGTTTAGCCATTTAGGCGTGAAGACGTAACAAACAAACAAACTCACTTTCGCTTTTAATAATATTAGTAAGGATTTTCAACAAAATAAGTAAAATGATCTCACCAATCCTAGACTGTGTGCCTCTAAAGCACTTATCAATAACTTCTTCACACAAGCCAACCGCTTCGAAGATCTGTGCACTCTTATACGACTGTAGGGTACTGATGCCCATCTTCGCCATGACCTTAGCTAGCCCAGTCTCTATGGCTCCCTGGTAGGCCTTGTAGATGTCGTCGTCAGTCAGGTTGGGGTCCAGAATGTTGTCAGAGCGGAGAGAGAAGGCCAGTTCGAAGGCTAGGTAGGGGCAGATTGCGTCGGCGCCATAACCTGGGGATAGGTATAGAAATGATTTAGTTGGAAATGATAACCAAATAAATGGAAATAAGTCTTAATTTGGTACAATTAGTATATTCATTGTACAGTGTTCATTTCACAGACAGATTTTTGCAATTAGTATAATTTTGCATAGTTTCTGCTATGTGTTGTATCAGATACATTTTCGAACTAGTGTTGTCATAAGTGCACGATAAAAAATTAGAATGACCTGTGTTTTGCATGAATGTTTCATACCTGGAATATAATTTTTTAAATAGTTAAATTCTTTCTTTTTCTCTGTATTTTTATTTTAATGCGGAATGCCACAATATTGCTTAAATAGAATAACAATCTATCATACCTAACAGAACGCACATGTGATGGACCTCTCTCGCTTCAGCAGTTTCAAGAATGATGCCGACCTTCATGCGCTGACGAGTTTCAATCAAGTGGTGATGCACAGCTCCTGTAAGTCAAGTTTTTTATACTTGAATAAGATGTAATGAAATTGTTAAAAAAAGAATGATAAAAGATGTGGGAAGTGAATAAACGGGTGATATGTTGCAGCTTATCCATCCATAGGTTGTCTTGAAAAGATCGCTTTTAGCGATAAGATGGCCCATTGTGTCACCCTATTTATAGGTTGTTTACTGTTATTCTTGTCATTTGTATGGTGTACATAATAAAAAAAATTCTATCTATCTATCTTGACAAATTTTATTCTGCTGGAGTGTTCGTTCGCTACATTTTCGCTATTGACGGTGTCGTACAACAGTGATAAGTTACTACGTCCAGCAGTAGATTACGACAGGTTGATCTGAAAGGATTTGTTCATAGCATTGTGAGTAAAGATATATAAATATTGACCGAGTGCCAGCAGCATGCTGACAGGCACGCGCGCGGGCCCCGCGGCGCGGTCGCTGAGCACGAGCAGCTGGCAGCCCGCCGCCGCCGCGCCGTGCGCCGCGCGCGCCACGCGGCCCAGCGCGGCCTCCATGCCGCCCGGACCCTCCGCCGACAACTCACCGAGTGCCAGCAGCATGCTGACAGGCACGCGCGCGGGCCCCGCGGCGCGGTCGCTGAGCACGAGCAGCTGGCAGCCCGCCGCCGCCGCGCCGTGCGCCGCGCGCGCCACGCGGCCCAGCGCGGCCTCCATGCCGCCCGGACCCTCCGCCGACAACTCACCGAGTGCCAGCAGCATGCTGACAGGCACGCGCGCGGGCCCCGCGGCGCGGTCGCTGAGCACGAGCAGCTGGCAGCCCGCCGCCGCCGCGCCGTGCGCCGCGCGCGCCACGCGGCCCAGCGCGGCCTCCATGCCGCCCGGACCCTCCGCCGACAACTCACCGAGTGCCAGCAGCATGCTGACAGGCACGCGCGCGGGCCCCGCGGCGCGGTCGCTGAGCACGAGCAGCTGGCAGCCCGCCGCCGCCGCGCCGTGCGCCGCGCGCGCCACGCGGCCCAGCGCGGCCTCCATGCCGCCCGGACCCTCCGCCGACAACTCACCGAGTGCCAGCAGCATGCTGACAGGCACGCGCGCGGGCCCCGCGGCGCGGTCGCTGAGCACGAGCAGCTGGCAGCCCGCCGCCGCCGCGCCGTGCGCCGCGCGCGCCACGCGGCCCAGCGCGGCCTCCATGCCGCCCGGACCCTCCAGGTAGTCGA
Source organism: Ochropleura plecta (assembly GCA_905475445.1). Lineage (NCBI taxonomy): Eukaryota > Metazoa > Arthropoda > Insecta > Lepidoptera > Noctuidae > Ochropleura > Ochropleura plecta. Next base: position 18,789,105 of record FR997726.1, on the reverse strand, counting down.
ACGAGCAGTCGATCACCACGCTCTGCCGACAACATACAATATCGTGAGCTTATTGCTGCTCTAATCCTACTAATATTATAAATGCGAATGTTTGTGAGGATTGATGGATCTATGGATGTTTGTAACTCATTCACGTCAAAACGACTGAACGGATCTTGATAAAATTTGGCACAGAGGTAGATTACTCTGGAATAACACATAGGATACTTTTTTTTCGAGATCACGCGGGCGAAGCCGCGGACGCCAGCTAGTGTTACATAATGATTTTAGTTTTAGTTATAAGCAGTCATCGTTCGACTGCCTAGACTTAGAGGATTTCTTTTTTTACAGCACAAAGAGAGCACAGACTTGAGTATATGGTTTTAATTTCAACTCGATACCTCCACGCGTTCCCCAGTTACAGGGTCTTAACAGACAGACAAGAAAGTGATCCAATAAGGGTTCAGTTTTTTCCTTTTGATGTACAGAACCCTAAAAATATGTAAATCTAAATAACTAATGTGTAAATAGCTAATTTCAGCAAATCTGTTTTAATATAATAAATAAATAAATATCTTGGGACAACTCACACACGGCTTTCTGATCCCAAGCTAAGCAGAGCTTGTGTTATGGTAACCAGACAACTGATATAGATACTTATATAATTTATAAATACATACATATTATAGATAAATCACACCCAGACACAGAACAAACAATCATGCTCATCACACAAAGTTTGTCCTGGGTGGGAATCGAACCCACGACCTCCGGCTCAGCAGTCAGGGCCACTAACCACTAGACCAACAGGCCTAAATCAATCAATCTCATAACAGAGCAGAAATAAGTACCATTATTATTTCACCATGTTGATTTAATGTAAAATTAACAACGCGAAATATGTTTACCTTCCATCCCCGATGAGTAGTATGCTTCAGAGCATGTAGATCGGGCAGAGACAGAATAGGCTGCGGCAGGAACAGACGGTGAACGAACTCCGCGCTGGGCTGCAGGATGTTTGGTGCGGGACCGATTGGGCATAGCAACGACATCACAATCTTCTCCCTGCAATTGAATAATAATTGATAAGAAATACATAAACTCACATTTTTCAGGCATAAACGACAGAACGCCACTTGCTTTTGACAGTTTTCGATGTTTACAGATAATCTTGATAGACTTTTGAATGTCCATGTGTACTTACTTCACTGTAATACTAGGTTGCAAACTAAAGATGTGTAATGTTGTTATATTTAATTTTAACACTGTTGCTGTGCCCTAACAGGGTCCAAAATGTACTTTAGCTTCAAGCCTTTTGTAACACCTACTACACACATTTATAATGTATGCAATTTTTTTTTATGTTGCCCCACACTAGTAATTTCTCCTGTATCGTGGGTGCGTTTACAAACATTTAAATTCACATACACAAACAGATATGTGTTTCAATGATCTTCGTAAAACATAACATTACGCCTATAATACCAGAGGGGCTAGTCAGAGGTATATTCAAACCCAATTATTAGTACACCTACGTTTTGAACCTATTTTCGACAAATAGGCACAAATCCAGGCTCTACGGCTGTGATTGAGAAAATTCCTTATGAAAAATCCCAATAATAATACTGATACAGAAAGCGGTACTTCTGGACACGGCTCGTATCGTTAGGTTCCTTTCTCTGGAGCCCTGACTGCCAGTAACTTGGACCCTGTTCCCGATACCGGTGGGTTAATATTTTTAAATGTTTTTTGTTGTATTTATTTTTGAACAAGAAATCATTTTGTCCAACCCCAGGACATCATACACAGCTGTCGAGCTTGCGACCACTCCCTCCCTAACGAGACAGTATGAGCAAGGACCTCCATAGATTTTCAATCTTCAACTTTCTTTTGTCTTCAACATCCGTCGGTCAAACATATTAGTGAGTGAAGTTTCTTTAATGTGTAGAGACTAAGGCGACATAGCACTAATTACATGAATAGGAATCCATCTTATTCTTACCTGAATGGGTCAATAGGTGGGTTGGTGACTTGCGCGAACAGCTGCTTGAAGTATTCGTAAGGCATCGGTTGGAACTGCGACAGACAAGCCAGCGGTGCATCGTTGCCCATGCTGCCCAGAGCTTCTTTCCTGTAATCAGAGTTAAGTATTATAGAAGGAACGAGCCGTGCGCCCAGAGTGTATAAAGGGGGTGCAAACATCATTACATAAGGAACTCTTGTATATAATTAAGTATTAGAAAGGTTTCAAGGAGATGAATTTACTATATACCTAGACTGATAAGAAAAGCAATCGACATTCCCAAATATAGACACTTTAACCGGTAGGATGGCTTTCAACTGTCAAGGGCTTGGAATCCAGTGGTTCCAAGTGCCACAAAAAGTTCGGGACCGTACACAGTGAGTTTCGTGTGTAGAGAACAGAATCGAGTTGTGAGTAACAGTGGTAGTAGTACCAAACGCAAAAAAAGTATAAGAAGAGGGTAGATCGTTTTTACTACTTATAAACACCCACCCGCAATAACTTCAGTTAATCCGTAATCATGGCGTTTGCAACAGCGCCGATTTATCTTCAGCTCACAATAAATAATTAACATGGTAAATAAGACCACAACCGACGACATATGGTGTTTTTAGGCTTCTGTACCTTAAAATTAAAAAAAAACGGATCATATTGTTATCTGTCAAGACTCCTGAACTTACTTGTTCTGAATCATAGGCAGCAGCAGCATGTGGATGGACTCGATAGTGTATCCGAACAGCGGCAGGCGCCTGTCTGCCAGCCCTGTGATGATGCTGCCGTTGGTGCCGTTCGTGCCGTTGGACTGTACCACGGCTGGTGTGCCGTTCTCTGTAGCCACGGACTTGTGGATGTCTTCCATTGTTATCTGGAATTATTAGTTAAGATGTGGTAAGTAAACGTTCTGGTGTATGATGGACTTGGCTTGATGTCAACAGCTGACTATGAAAGATATTATGAGCCAGATTTATCAATGTATTTAAAAATATCTTTATGTCTATGCAATAAAGTGCATAGTCCGACGTCATCGCTACCGAAACGAGGCGATTTACGACTTTTTTGCTTTTATTGCATAGACACATGCTTTTTCTGACCGGCTCAAGCCAATCGCGTCGATAAGTACGATCTCTCCCTTGGATGGAGTAGTGGTTAGGTGTCAAGTTTGTGGGCAATTTATAAAGAAAATACATTCCATAGTCAGCTGTGGAAGGTTGCTATAACATCTAAAAACCTTTAAAAGCTTAAAAAGAAGATATCTTCATGTACGTCTAAAGCTGTAAACACGACACCCGTATTGGTCCTCTCAGTCGTGGTCAGATTAACGCTACATATTGCTTTACAAAAATACGAAAAACAGTAACTCAATGTGTTAGAAGAAGCGGCCCTTTCTGAAGTTAAGAACATGCATGTGGATATCGCGTACGTGTTTTGCTCGCACTTTAGATGGTACAATAATTGATATTATTTTGTAACAACTTGTTTAATCAAGTACATACAGCTAAAGAAACACATTAAAGTAGTACTTTGATTGAACATTTTATTAATATTAAATATACAAAACATGATACATTAATTGTATTAATTAAAACAATCTAGATCAAATTTAAAATGAGCAGTGGGGTTACCATCACGTCTAAAAGCAGTATTGTCTTAATGTCATTCCAGTGTGGAAAAGAGACAGGACTATACAGGATGTCTAGCGCCATCTCTTTCCCACGCGGGCTACTTGATCAGTTGAAACAAGCAGACGTGCGAGCAAATCACGAGGTCTTCACGCTACGACGCGCTAGTGTCTTTGACCTGGCAAGGTCTGGGCTCGCGATAGAATAAAGACAGGGCGCAGTACCCCACCCCTCTCCCTGTACAATTCTTAACAGCAATTTAGAAATTCGTCACTCCCCATGCGTCTAACCAAACTCACCATCTGATAAAATGTTTATAATGTATTCCCCACGTACGGTAATGCATAGAAAAGAGAAACAAATGTTAACAATGTGGATGTGTTTGTAGAATGTCTTTTTATATAAAGAATGTGTTTGTGGTACATACAGAAATAATGATACAATACACAATGGAATATGAAGTTGTCTTCAGGGACCGAACCACAACCTCTGATAGCAGTACATATGGCTCCATCTTTACTAAGTGAAGTAATATTTAAATAATACTGGAATAACAAAGAATGGTAGGCCCTTAGTACCCAATTTCGGGCTATGAGAAAAATTCAATAGATAGTTTATTGCAAATATCTTGTCAAGTTATTAACTTACCTTGTCTCGAAGCCACTCAGAGTGAGGGCGGCTGCGAGCGATTTCCATCTTGAGTTCAGCATCCTGAACCAATTTCTTTTCTACGGTGTCGACCAGCAACATACGACCGGGTTTAAGACGACTCTGGAACATGAAAAAGGGATAATTCGTATGAAAATTTGTGAGATTATATCATCATAAGGTCATCATTTCCTTAGCCTTTTCTCTACATGTTGGTGTCAGCTTCCAGTCTATCCGAAGGCAGCAGATTTATACAGCACGTATTTTACATGGAGCGTCTGGCTATCTGACCTCCACAACCCAGTTAGTACTGAGTAAGACGATGCGTTTTGTTAAGACTGGGTGACAGAATTTCGGGCCACTGGCTACCTGTTACGACTGTCAATGATCTAAAAATGACAGCCGATCTCATATGCGATGGAATCCTAGTCCAAAATGGCCTATGTTTCATCTTAACCAGTCAATTAAGTGTATTAGCCCAAGATATGAGACAAATGCAGTAATCTCACCTTTAGGATAACCTTATCAGGGTCAACATCATAGACACCAACTTCGGAAGCCATGACGAGTATATTCTCGCTAGTCACGTAGAATCGGGAAGGTCGTAGACCGTTCCTATCCAAAATGGCACCTGAAAACATATTTTTGTGTGTAAGACAGAAATTTCTTCATGTCATGTATCGTTCTTCCTGATATTTTTTTTACTGACAACCAAATTAAATTTTGACGACAAAATTTTGATCCAAGAGCGGGCTTTTACTTTGGCCAGAGGCTTAGCGTTGCCATACAACGTGGCAACGCGGTCAGTCTCTTGGGGACATTACCAACAAACAGCATTGAGGACGAACTTTTTGACGCTAATTTTTGGTTTATTTATAAGATAGTATTTTAATTTATTTTTGCCTGACGACAAAATAATTATTAGGAACTGTAATGCTAATTGCCTCAAACTTTTTTAGAACTAGACCTAAAAATGCTTTTTAAAAAGTGACGAAAGAACGACTTGTCTTCCTAGTTCAGCTGTCATGGACGAAGTTCAAGAAAGTGCTTGAGAACTTACCAATGTACCGCCCATCAGTAAAGGACACCAAGGCAGGTCCATCCCAGGGCTCCATGCACGATGAAGCCCACTGGTAATAATCCCTCTTCTCCTTAGGCATCGTGACGTCATTCTGCCAAGCTTCAGGCACCATGGTCATCACAGCTTCGGGCAAGGAACGTTGTCCAGCATGCAAGAGGAACTCTAGCACGCAATCGGCTGAACCAGAGTCGGAGAGATTCGGTTCCACGACTGGGTAGAGTTTCTTGAGGTCTGAGGACAAAAATGTTTGATTAGGAAGGGTTGTCACGATATCATTATATTGCTGTAAAAAATAAATTTACATTTTTATTCATGCTGAATCAGTGTTTGAATATTTCATTGTCACAACTTAAAAAAATGTGAGACTAGCTGTTGCCCGTGACCTTCGCGTGAAATTCATTTAATAAGGATTTTGTTAGCAATTACACGGGTTTTCATTTTTGTACGCGAAACCCTAACACTTTAAAAAAAATAAAAGTAATCCAAGTTACTACTTATCACTGCCCGTAAAAGTCCCGTCAAAATCATAAGTACCATATATACTTTCATTTGTATGCACTCAATGATAAATAATGTTTATTTTTCAATTAGGTTTTTACAAACACTTTCACACTTGGTTTTTTTTTAAACTAGACGCTTTTAGTACCCGACTACTCTGTGAAGAAACAGCCGAAACAAACTCAGATGTCATAGTGTCTTTTAAGGTTTAGACAAAAATTTTGGTCAACTTGGACTATGCAGACTAGTGTTTCAGATGGTATTTTATAGAAACAACCACAAAGATTTGAGTTGACCTGTCCAGTCAGTGCAATCAGTTATCGTGTAGCTCGAATCATAACTCAAAGACACGACGAAGAATATAAAAAATGATATTTGTGTAGGTCGCTTATAGTACTCAAACTGCAAGACAATCGTTGAAACCAAACTAAACAGAAAAAAGGAATGAGCAACAATGTCCTCACATTCAAAATAAATAAATAAAATGAATGATTACATATTTTTTATAAAACTATTTTTATTTGGATAGAAAATGATTATGACTAGTAACTGCTAGATAACATTCGCCCGGTTAAGCAGACGACAACCTCATACTTTGACCAGCGAGATGCCTTTCATAAAAAGATAACATTCTTACCTTCTCCGAAGAGTTCGCTCTTCATGACACCTTCACGTGCCTTCATGAGGTTCACATTACCTCGCAGCGTATTGATCTCGCCATTGTGTGCGAGGACTCTATAAAACAAAACCAAACGGTTGATTAATAAGGATGCCCCAACTTTTTTTGTGTAGTATTATTTTAGAACTAGCTTTTGCCCGCGGCTTCGCTCGCGTTAAATTCGGGGTAACACGGTTCCCCTCGCGCCTTATTGATTTGTAATAGCAACGCTAAGTTTTCCCTTTTCTTCCCTCTTTGTCCCTCACATCCCACTTTTTTTTTTTAAATAGCCTATGTCCTTCTCCTGGTTCCCAACTATCTCTGTACCAAAATTCATAAAAATCGGTTTAGCTATTAAAGCGTGAAGAGGTAACAAACAAACAAACTCACTTTCGCTTTTATAATATTAGTAAGGATAGGAGATGACATATCTTTTTTTTTTAATTAAATCCCCTGTGTCTCCTGTGGGTGCGTTTACAAACATTTAAACTCACATACACAAATAGCCAATTTCAACCAATTATTGTCCTAAGATGAGTTGACTAGTATAAAGGAGAATTGAAGAAGACATGTTGCACCAACTCCAAAGTAAGTTGGAATAAGATCAGGAGAATGATGATGACATTGTTGTCACCAAACGAATGACGAGGGATACAATGGGAGTAATTTCATTCAGACTATGTCATCAAAGCCCTTAGCGGCGTATCTTGGACAGGTTTTCTGTATTTTGGCTGATTTAACGATGACAATGATATTAGTAATCAGTTCAGTTGCAATCTGTTTGTATGTTGCAAGCCGACTTCAACATACTACATAGAAAAAGACTGGAGAGACAATTAATGCTATAATTATATGCAAACCTCAGAGGATGAGCTCTCTCCCAGCTGGGGAAGGTGTTGGTAGAGAATCTGGTGTGCACCAACGCCAAGTAAGTGGTGAAGGCTGGGTTGGTCAGATCCTTGAAGTATTCCTGTATACAAAACAATTCAGATAAGTTTATGCGCCTTCGATTATCAGGTTTCAAATTGTAAACCCTTCTCTTAAAACTTGAACATTACGGCCTAGGGAAACTTGCCCTTAGTTTAGTTAAATCGTATTTAAATGATAGACAGCAGCAAGTACAAATAAATGGTGTCAATTCAATGGGTTTAAATGTAAAAATGGGTGTACCACAAGGATCGATATTAGGTCCCTTCCTCTTTTTAGTATATATTAATGATCTACCCCATTTGTTTAAAAACCAACCACAAATGGTGTTATTTGCTGACGATACTTCTTTAATATTTAAGATAAACAGACGTGCCTCAAATCTTGACGACGTAAATAATGCCCTAATGCAGGTACATAATTGGTTTACCGCTAATAATTTAGTATTAAATGGGAAAAAAACGAAGTGCATAAGATTTGCTCTACCAAATGTCAAAAACAGTGAGTGTGACATAGTATTGAATCAAGAGAAACTAGAATTCGTCGAAAAAACTGTTTTCTTGGGAATAACACTCGATTCAAAGCTACAATGGGGTCCGCATATAACATCTCTTGCAGGACGCCTTAGTTCAGCAGCATATGCTGTAAGAAAAATCCGGCAGTTTACTGATGTAGATACCGCGAGACTAGTCTATTTTAGTTATTTTCATAGTATAATGTCATACGGTATTTTACTTTGGGGACGGGCTGCAGACATCGAGTCTATATTTATTCTGCAGAAAAGAGCCATCAGAGCCATATATAACCTACGTAGGCGAGATTCTTTAAGGGAACAGTTTAAGGATATTAACATCATGACAGTACCTTGTCAATATATTTATGAAAACATCATGTATGTCAGGAAAAACTTGCATCTTTTTAGTAAAAGAGGTGACAGACACAATTATAATACTAGAAATAGGGACCAATTAGTTCAACCAGGTTTCAGGTTAGCTAAAGTAGACTCATCTTTCATGGGGTACTGTTTGAAATGCTACAATAAAATACCTCCCCACATTCTTCAACTGAATGAAACGAAATTTAAATCTTGTATTAAACGCACACTATGTAGGCAAGCATATTATAAGTTGGGGGATTATATTGATGATAAAAATGCTTGGCTCAATGCTGGTCCTGCTCCACAAGCATAGGGGTAAACTCAGTATCCGAAGCTATAGTGGAAGCTGCAGAAGATTGTAAGATTATCTTTGCAATGTATAGAATCAATTCTCTAGTATTGTATAATTATTAAGCCCATATGTGAGTGCTATGTATTATCATTGACTTGACGAAGCCCTGGTGGTTGATAGTGTCATGCTCACTTAAATGTCTCGCTGATGGTGGCGGGTGTGTCGGGTCATTTAGCTCCCTTCAAAATGGTCGAGCTGAATGGGGCTGATCCATACGTCATGTTCGTGAACGGGCGCTGTCAGTTGGGACTGGTCATTTTTAGCTACCACGGTTCATTTTTAAACTTATTTAGATTTAAAATTAAATTTTGCTTTTTATTTACTCTGGACGCTCTTACTGTGCACGTCTTTCTATATCGTTCTCACATATTTGTATAATCTCAACATGAATGATGTAAATACGATTTTGTAAAAATATTATAATTTAAAAGAGTGTCCATGGAGTTTCTTGCCCATTCTTCTCCATAGAGATCAACGCTTTGGAATGGGCAACTACAGTACTTTCACAAGTTATTATGCCTTGTGACCGGGACTGTAGATTCATTTTGTTTCTTGACATTCAAAAGTGCCTGTAATGGTCTAATTGAAATAAATGATTTGAATTTGAATTTGAATATTTCAAGTATATTTGAAGGCCAGGTTTTAGACGCGATCCATGTCAACAGTTCTAGAGAGTTCTTTTTTCAATCACTTATTTTTTTCAAGAGTATGTGCTCTCTTAATATGCTTGTACAACTTCGGCAGTGGTAATTTGAAACGCTGTTAAACAGGGGTCTGGACTGGACGATAGTTGAAAATTCCGCAGCATCTCATACAAATGAGAATTTAAAGCAATACGTATCCACTCACCCATAGCTGCTGAGAAGTCAACAATCCCTTGTATACGACAGTCTTCAACGCAAGACTGCAGATGTAGAACCTGGCGCCAGGCACCACCAACTCATGGGACGCGCGTTTGCGCAGCACGAATATCTGAAACACGCACACAAACTCCAGATACGGAAAATACAGCACACGGAGGGATGCCTGTATCAAAAAGATGGTTCAGATTTGTACACACACAAAAATCTTTAAAGTAAATAAACGTTTGGAAAATCCAAGACAGACATCTCGTGATGTGTTGATTAACTAACAAATTGATACGTTTGAAACTATATATCAAAATTTTTGATACTGTATTTTGCACCTATGTGTACGATCTGCTCAAGAATACAAGCATCCCGTAGGGATTATGAAAGGGTATGTAAAATTTACGTTTAGCACGAAGTGGTCGCGTCCGGCAGGCCAGTGCGCACGCAACGATCTGAAAAAACACCTATAAGAGTTCCTTACGTTCTAAATCCGCACTTACTACCACTCATTTCAAGAGGATGAATTTGTAACGGGTAACATTGCAAGTTCATACTCTCCATACCCTCTCTCGCTCTTGTGCGTCGCTCCGTCTCGTTCTTACCTGTCTGGCTAGTTGTTCGTCGTCGGTATCTCCGGTAACAAACACTTGACGCATAAATGGCTCCGAATTACGAGCCACCTGACCTGAAAGCGAGCCAAAAGAGCCCATTACTAACTTCACCAAAGGAATGTGTCAACTTTATACTAGGTTTATATCCTACTTTATAAGCTTACGAGTAGTTAATAGATCATTTTAATGGCAGAGAAATCGAATGGTATCTAGAAATGTCATAAATGTTTATGCATTTGGTACTGTATGTAATTTGAACTGAACAGATGGCTACATTTATGACAAACTTGAATGACGGTAGACATGACAACATTACCATTTAAGCGTTATTTAATGACAAAGGCTGCATTTGCTTAGATTTAATTGAGATATTTTCAATCAATATACAACAAAAAGTGAATGATGCAGACTATAATTTGAACAAATAACACATAAGAATAATGTTTGTCTAATGAATCTCAAGTTAAAGTTACAAATCGTTCTATTTATTTATTTTAACAACATTCTCGTACGATCCAAGCATCAAAATATATCTGTATTCTCACAATTTTGTTACTTTCATTTGGGAATTCCGATTATTTACTGTTTTATATCCTTAGATGCTTGTGACAGTACGTACCATAACTATTTGCAATAATGTTCCAAGCGTATCCACATATTTGCAATGCAAATCATAAATATTGTATCCATGCAAAATCATAGCCTTTATAATTAATGAATCCATTCTAAAAGCGAACGTAGTGGATACGTTATGGAAAATTGTATAAGAACCAACTATGCGTAATAGAATCACTGAAACAATATAAAAAAGTACTAAAACAATGCTGTAACACAAATTGTCTGTGCCTTTTTATTAAGTAAGCAATTTGCATTACCGCTTTTAGTGATTCTAAAACGCATAGTACCGTATCTGATGTCAAATCGCACAAACCGTTTGGTCAAGCATCGCATGACCGCATTCAGCCGCGTTTTAACGACCCGACATTACTACGACCTGCAATGATAGTCGCAAACAAAAATCGCAACGTCGAAACTGGCCTTATATAGAGCTAGAAATATCGGTGGACAACGTCAGTGAGTGACAGCACAATATAAATGATAATGTCTTTTGAGTCTACGACAAATGTACTGAGAGCCTTTTTATCATTTTTTGTATTGTTCATATAACAGAACGACTTTTACTCACAAATGGACTATCATAAATCATTTATTCATATTCAGCTGAAAACCAGCACATTGTGAATGTCAAAAATGTATGTACTTATTCGCATTACTTACTATAGTTTCAAAATATCTTCCATCTATTAAACAACAGCTCATAACAAAATCAATACGACCTGTCGCTCCCCGGTCAGGCAATCGGGCCAGTATGCTTTAAATTAAAACACTGATTCAACTCAACTAGTCGAACACTCCCATTGGCTGCGATTACTCCGACGCCATGTTTATTTTCCATTCAGGGTCCTGACTTTGTGATTTATTAGAAACACGCCTTGTTATTACGTGTGAGCTCATCAAAAAAGGCTCCCAGTACTTCTATTATGTTACGGTTCCCTCTTCTGAGATCTTACATATTTGATTTCATTTTATTATGGAGATCAACTAATGCAGTTATTGATTTATCAAGTCCCATTTAGCAAATGTTCTGAAATTATGTTAACTCAATATAATTAGTATTGTTCATTTATTCAGATCTGAGAAAGGGATGCACAATCATAATTTTTCATAAAAGTTAATTCATTTAATTACAAAATTGGAACAGTTATTAAGCTAGCTGCCTTGTCTTACTTATAAAGCAAGTGAAGGCAAAGTAATTAAAAGTTGAGCTAAAAGCTACTTTGTTTCAATACTAATTAATTAAAACTTGGAATTTAAACCCCAGCACATAAATGTAGAGAAATGATTTTCCGTTTAGCGTTAACATTGGATAAATGTGAACTTGCTCATATAAAACTGTTCGGGATTCTTTAATTTAAATTGCAATACTCTGACAATCATGGTAGTAGATGACCAAAGTATTTACCTAACATAGTATTTGTTTTTTTTAAATGACAGCATCGATAGCAATATAATAATGAGCATGCATTCTATCAAAGACCCTAACACAGAATTCCTCAACCAAATATGAATATGAACCGCTGTTCCCAAATACATGCATGAATAGTCCCATTTTGATTATGAACAATGATTTCTATGAATTGTAAAACATTGAATATACTAATGTATATCAAATTAACTGCTTGAATTAAAAAATCCTAACTTAAAGAAATATGAGCCCTATAAACTTGAATCTTGTAGGTGTCTGGTGTCTTACCGATGGTGGAATTGTTGGTTGGGACCGTGCGCCAGCATAGCACAGTCAGACCGAGACTCACTGCAAGCTCCCCGAATTTCTTTTCGATGTCTTGGTGGTGGAGCTTGTCCAGGAAGAAGATACCAGTGGCATATCTTCCGAACGGAGGCAAGTCGATCTGGTGCGTATCTCTGTGGATAAAAGAAATGATAGTTAAAGTTATATATTTTTGAATCATGAGAGTGAATTAATACAGTTTAGCGGTTTTAGAAATAAACGAAAAGAAGCTGGATATTCATTAAGCCTGGATAGTCATTTAGTTAAGAATTTTGTTTGGCTTGTTTTTCAGGGTGATTAATATTTTATTTTTTTAGTTTTACTGGCAAATGTTTTAAGTTCAACGTTTAGTCTCCGTTATAACGTTGTACGGCATTTCATGCAAAACTATCAATAAACTTTGTAATACAAACGGAAAATAAAAGTGATACAGTAAATTTTCACGATTTTATTGCGTTTATTTTAAATAACCGCAATGAAAGTTAAAAAATAATGCGAATAAGTTTAAAGATTTACATTTCTAAAGAAAAGAAAATACATTCATTAGTCTCTCGAAACATACAAAGCAACACAAATATTATTATAGAGATATTTTGGTAATAGTATCATTACCATTCCGATAACTTATGGTGTGATTTAACAAAAAAAAAGTAACTCCGAGGTCAAAGTTTATAGTTTATCGTAAAACCATACAATATCGCATGATATTTTTATGTCAATATGCGTCCTTAACTTTATCATCTGGTGAAACCGATAGCAGTGCGCAATTGCGCGTTTAACAATGTATTGTACTTTTGCACGTATTATTTCTTGAGGCAAGTATCCCTGTAAAGTATAAACAGCTGAGGCCTACTAATATTATAAATGCGAATGTTTGTGAGGATGCATGTACGGATGTTTGTTATTCTCTCACGTCAAAACGGCTTAACGGATCTTGATAAAATTTGGCACAGAGTTAGATTATAGTCTGGAATAATACAGGATACTTTTTTTCGATCATCACGCGGGCGAAGCAGCGGGCGACAGCTAGTCGTTTATAAAGGGTAACTAGTAACTATGCCCTCAAATCTTGTTGGCAGTCAATTGGAAAGCTCTAGAAGATCTAGACAGCTTTATTCCTGAAGCATTGTCACGAATTTTGAAGGAGTAGAAACTTCTAAAGATCCTAAGATTATGTCTACGAGTAACAGTGTTGAAGTCACTTTAACTTTCAGCTATTTTTTCTATCGAGAAAATGTTGTAGAATCCTGTTTTCGAAACATGAAACTTAGAAGTAGTCCTCGACTTTGCTATATAATTTCACAAAATGAATGCTGCAGTAATATAAAAATAAGAGTCGTCCTATTTTTACAAATTGGGGTCTGACCCTTAGAAACTTCCAGACAGCTGTATTGCTGGGAGTTTGTTACGCCACTTCTTACCAGCTAAAACACTAGGAAGAGGCGAAGGGTTGTCGTTTTGACGTTCAAAAAGTGCTGATCATCAGCCTAGATTAAATAAATGATTTTGGTTTTAAAAACTAGACAAAACAACAAAAAAGGACCTACAATTTCTCAAATCAATAATAAATCAATTTTGATTTTATTGAAATAAATGATTTGATTTGATTAGACCATTACAGGCACTTTTGAATGTAAAAAAAAAAAACAAAATGTTAAGCTTCAGTCCCGGTCACAAGACATAATAACTTGTGAAAGTACTGTTGTTGCCCATTCCAAAGTGTTGATCTCTATGGAGCAGAATGGGCAAGAAACTCCATGGACACTCTTTTAAATTAATTAACTCTCAGCCGAAATTGTGATGAAGTTGTTTATTTTTAATAAACAACTTCATCACAATTTCGGGTCTGTAATAATGTCTAACAAGTATGTAACAACAAACCTACAAGATAAATTATGATAAGGCCATTATTACCCATGATTAGACCACCACGGAGGCTGTTACATGCGGTAATATCTGTTATCACGTAAAGGTCATAGGGACGGCTGCGCGCGCACCTACGTCACACTCAGACCGCAATATTGACTAACAAGCTGCCAACGCGATGAGAGAGAAATTGCAAATCTAGGCACCTGCGTCATGTCTGTGCACTAACGTGTATTGATAGTTTTGGGGTGTGTCACGATGGTTGAGTTTTCATTGGTGGCGTTGGATTTCATTGATTTTTGTTTAGATTGCGGCACCTTAGCTAAATCTAGACTAACTACTACTACTTCCACTGGTTTTGTTAGCTCTAAGTGGAGTAGTTCCAGTAAAAAAATAAGAGATTTCGACGAATTGAAAACCTCCTCCTTTTTTTGAAGTCGGTTAAAAAAGGATTGAGCAGCATCCTCTGGGCAAAGTAAGTTTAATAGATATAATCCTAAACCTTCGCCAAATTCCGTGAACAAACGTTTTATGAACGATATGCGAAACTCAACGAAGTAAAATAATATGGTATAAGGTATTCTTGCGAATAAAGACAACAATAGAAGAGTAGACTAAATACAACTTTAGACAGACAGTTTTATATACACTGAATAATATAAATCCAGCGCATTCCAATGCCCTTTCCATGTAAGTAGAAACAAAAAATATCCAGCTTACAGTTGAAGGATGTTTCAAAATAATGTTAGTGCTAGGAAAGCTGTCATTGTTCACGCTGTAATTTATAACAAAGTTGAAAAGTCTAGGCTAGACAGACAAAAAAAAAAATAATTGCCATAACGGGTGTAGAAAGTCTTAACGAATCCGAAAGGCTGCTCTCTGTCATTACGATATTTTTTATTCTAGGTTAGTTCAATCTAGAACCTTCTAGTTTCGGAGATATTTCGGGTCTAAGTTCCTCCTTTTTCATTTATGTTTGTAATGTTTTAACTGACTAAATACCTTCACGAACCCCGTATTATTCAATGCATCTGTTGTTTTGAGTGCGTTACATTCAGTTCAGCAGTTTCCGTTTCACCCAAAAAAAGTCGACGGCCCCGGAACATGGGCAAAAGAATGAACATGGGTGGGTGGTTTTAGTCAGTACAAGTCTGACACTCCCCTCCGCTCCGCCCGGGAGAAGCTAGCGGAAGAAGCTAAAAACAAAAACGTAGTTGGGAAAAAGCTAGGGAGATGTCCAGAATGCTTGGTTGACATCTTCGAGAAGAATCCGTTTACACCTTGTAGAAAAGAAATGGTAGCTTCTTATTATCTTGACCTTTGGAGTCATTTTGTTATCATCGCCCGGGCAGCATCATTAAGCATCACTACATTACCATAACGCCCAATTATAATTTAGTTTACCATTCGGAGAAGAGCTAATCAAAGTTACACTTTTACAATACATAAAATCAAGATTTGTTTGTTTGTAAAAGAGTCATTCTTGTCCATAGTAGTAATACTACAGTGCTTTCACAGTTGTTATGCCTTGTGACTGGGGCTGTAGCTTCATTTTATCGTTGTCATTGTTCCGACAGTTCACAAGTGCCTGTAACTGGCC
This sequence comes from Ochropleura plecta, assembly GCA_905475445.1. Classification (NCBI taxonomy): domain Eukaryota; kingdom Metazoa; phylum Arthropoda; class Insecta; order Lepidoptera; family Noctuidae; genus Ochropleura; species Ochropleura plecta. The sequence continues at coordinate 18,773,165 of FR997726.1, read as the reverse complement.
TACTCGAAATAAATGCTTTCTTTTTGATTTGCGTAAAAACCAAACCTTTACCAACACTTTATAATTAATGCGGTAAAATTTCTCTTTCACAGGTCACATCAATCAGTTCAATATAAAGTCGTTCATTGTTGATTGGAATTAATGGCACTTTAGAATAGGCTATAAATGATAATAGCTTGGAGTGTAATGGTTGCAAAAGTTGTGGTAATAAAAGAAATGTGGTTCATTCAAACGGAGGAATAATCGTATCGTTATTTGAGGGACAATAAATTTCGTGGGAGGTTTGCGGTTGTGGTGCAGCAGCCAAGCAGTAGATGGCGGTAGTGTCGGTTATTTCATTTTTATCAATCAGTCTTGTCTCTGCGATCTATCTCTGCTACCTACGTTATACAAAGTCAAGGTACCAGTCTAAACAAAAAACGACAGCCCGTTGAAATAACTGAGCGGAGGTTTTGCTGCTTTTTTACAATGTTTACACAATTGCAGCATTTTGTGTATAATAATAGATATGGTTAACAACTACGTATTTTAATACGTAGTAGTTGATACAACTCGTTGTTGTTGCGCATTTCAGGGAATCTTTATACGGACAACAACGTAGAGCCCGCACACACGATTTGTTTTTGCAGTGGTTTATTTTTAATTACGCAGTCAGTCTTCAAACCTTTAAGTAGCTTACAGTTGTCATGTTGGTTGAGCAGTTTGGACTTTAGACATATGACAAGAATTGCGCTAAAAACATTACTATTTTTCGGCAGTTGGGTAATTAAAATATAAAAGAAACAGCATCTCACAATACATTGATTTCAAAAGCGTAGTAGACAGTCTAATTTTTATGAAACCATGAAGTTGTTTACTCGTAACATCCTATTCTACTAATATTATAAATGCGAATGTTTGTGAGGATGGATGGATGTTTATTACTCTTTCACTTCAAAACGGATCTTGATGAAATTTGGCACAGAGGTAGGTAGATTAAAGTCTGGGATAACACATAGCATACTACATAATACTTTTTTTTCGATCATCACGCGGGCGAAGCCGCGGGCGCCAGCTAGTAATCCATGAGACATGCAGTGCAGTGGTATTAATATAAACGACGGCGCGGTTGGCGCAATGCGTGAGCCATTGGCTGCTTTGCTGCGTGTCACGGGTTCGATTCTCACACGGAATAAATATATGTGTGTATACAGGTAGTTGTTTGTGTTTGTGAGTTTAAATGTTTGGTATACAAACATTTAAACTCACAATCACAACTCGCAACCACTATACAGGAAAAACCCTAGTGAGTAATCATTAAGTCAAAGGAAATCTTTCTGATCAATAACTGAAGATAAAATAAAGGTAAATAGCTAAATAACGGAAAGTCCCCAAGTCCCAAGAAAGCTCGGAAAGTTCCCAAAATAAGCGTGACATTTGACGATTCCAGCTAGTATTACCTCACCACCTGTTTGTTACAGGTAAATGGTGCTATAAAACAGGCCAAGTCAATGTATGTGCATAATAAAATGGATGAGGGCAAATAAACCACAACTACCTACGGTTTGTATGAATGTAGTGTTAAAAAAGTGCAGCAAAAAGTGTGGGGTAAACTGGAAATTGATCCCACATTGAACCACGTAGCGAATGTCACTTTTACATGGGTATTTTATAAAAGACTGACGGCAAGAAACTCTGTTCATCTTTAAAAAAACAAATAACAGAAAATGTTACAGCGTTAACTTCTTCAGGGCAGCTCAGCGTAGGCCCGGCACTAAGTTGTTGTACTTAAACAAAAACGTAAAATAAACAAGCATCTAGGATATCTCTTAGGTACTATTTTATTATCAATGTATAGAAATTTGGAAAAAAAAGGTTACAGGAGTAGAAAGATAGCACATCTTAAACGTTTTCATATTTGATAGAGCAAGTCAGTGTTAACCAAACTTTTTCAAATGAAACGACTTGTTATGGCACTCCCAAAATCCGTGGCAAATTGGTTCAGCTCCACTATTTGGCTACGGAGTTGCAAATTTCATCACTCTTATCAATCAAGACAGCACCTAGAGGATCTTTATCATCCTTACTAATATTATAAAAGCGAAAGTGTTTGTTTGTTTGTTAGTTACGTCTTCACGCCTTAATGGCTAAACCGATTTTGCCCTGGAGACGGACATAGGCTAACATTTTTTTTAAAAAAAGGGAGAAATGAGGTAGATAGGGGGAAGAAAAGGGAAAACTTAGTATTGCTATTACAATAAATAAGGTGCAAGGGCAAAAACTACAGATAGCAGGTACTTGCAAGTCAGGAAAGAGGAACTGTGTTACCCCGAATTTAACGCGAGCGAAGCCGCGGGCAAAAGCTAGTACCATATAAAAAGTCATCCATTCTACCTATATCCACAATACTATTCCCAAAATACGCCAATAGAATGAAGTTGCCTGACGTTCTTGATAGGTGTTTGTGTTTTCCACAATTTTCAAGTAAGAATGCCTATATCGCGACCTACATCGTCGGCTGAACAGTCTATATTTACGGCTCGCCAGGAATTCCGGCCGGAGTTCGTTGAATTCTTTCGGGAGCTCTTGGTGACAGGAAGCGTTATTACTTAAGTCTTGCAAGTTATTCGTCTGGGAAATCTGGGACATGACCGTAACTTACGGCATTCTGACTGTACTAAGAATCGCCCCTTTTCTTAACATAAGATAAGACGAAACCAAACGACACGACACAGTTGGCGCAGTGGCTGAGCTATCGACTGCTGCCCTGCGTGTTGCGGGTTTGATTCCCGCACGGAAAAAATAGGTATTTGTATGACCTGCAGATAGTTGTTTCGGGTCTGGCTGTTTGTGTATGTGAGTTTAAATGTTTGTAAACGCACCCACGATACCGGAGAAATTCCTAGAGTGGCGCAACGTTTTTTTTTTTTTACAAAAAAACATGATACATTATATAGTACCTACTTACGCATAAATTTCAATTGTACCTAATAACAATTACATTAGTAAATGCCTATTCTCTATTACACAAGTATACAAATACTAAAGAGTTTTCAAGAATGTAAGAAAACTCTTACGATAATAGAACATTTCATTAGTAGACGAAGAAGTAATGTAAACAACGGCACTACCCATATTTTTTATTACTTGAACTATAGCAACCAATGATTGCATAAAATTATTCCTCGTCTTTGATAATCGTACCATGATTGTTTACTAAACATTACTAATAGAACTTATAGATACGCCTTGTTAAGCATTCCTGCATGCCATGCCACTATGTCATAGCTGTGCCCAGCGGTTTCATACGCTGCTTATCTCCTAAGTATCATAGACCGATGTTTTATAACCTGTAGTTTTCCTCGATAAATATCTAACACTAAAATAATCAATAGTTCCTGAGATTAGCGCGTTCAAACAAACAAACTTTTCAGCTCTATAATATTAGATATTATTTTAAAGATAGATAAATAAGAATTGTCAAAAGGAACGGCGTGGGGTAGAAAGAGAAAACAGTGTTATAGAACACTAGCTTTTGCCCGCGGCTTCGCTCGCGTTAAATTCGGGGTAACACAGTTCCCCTAGCGCCTTATTGATTTGTAATAGCAACGCTAAGTTTTCCCTTTTCTTCCCTCTTTCTCCCTCACATCCCACTTTTAAAAAAAAAATATGTCCGTCTCCTGGTTCCCAACTATCTCTGTACCAAAATTCATCAAGATCGGTTAAGCCATTAAAGCGTGAAGAGGTAACAAACAAACAAACAAACTCACTTTCGCTTTTATAATATTAGTAAGGAAGTAAGGATTATCCCAGATAGCTTTTCAAGCACGTTCCCTTAAGTACCCTGGAGAGGGTGGATAGTTTGCCCCAACGCTTTACTAAATGGGCGACTCAAATTGCAAAGTCCGATGTAGTAGTAGAGTTCTTATAGCATTTTCAGAAAACTAGGAAAATAGAAGAAAATAACCGTTAACCGTGGCTCCTTTGGCATACAAACCTCTTACCTACTTGCTTAGAAGCTTGTTTTAAAAAGTTATTTTCTAGCGCATCTACACTACTGTACAGAGTACAGCCCCACCTAACGCACCTTAAATTGGAGAGTTTCAAGTAGACCACTCTGCTGTTTAAGCTGCCTTATTTTTGTGGATTTTTCGAAAGAAATACCGCGGCCCAGGAACGTAAAGGGCAATAGAAGAAACATGGGTGAGTTTTAGGCAGTACAAGTTTGACACTCTCCTCCGCTCCGCCCAGAGCGGGGAAGTTATTTGATGATTTCCCATCCGCAATGAAATAATATAACATCACGCCTGTAATCCGGGGTGTGTCAGGCAGAGGTGTACCTAGTTGTACACTCCCATTTCGCCAGTTATGTTTAAATTCCATGAAATAGAGGGCCTATTACCATCAACCGGGCATAAATCCTGACTCCTGGTTTGCTACTGAGAAATTCCTGATAGGAATACCCAATAACATTTTGCCTGACCTGGGAATCGAGCCAAGGACCTCATGCTCAGCACTGGCAGACAGTTTATAATTTAAAAAAAACCTTGACCCACATTAGGAATTTCTCCTGTATCGTGGGTGCGTTTACAAACATTTAATCACACATTCACAAACAGCCACAGACCCGGAACAACTAATGTAGGTCATGCAAAAATTTGTTCCATGCGGGGATCGAAACCGCGACACGCAGCGCGGCAGTCGATCGTTCAGCAACTTGACCTGGGAATCGAACAAAGGACCTCAAACTCACTGGCAATCAGTTACGGAAATGTTTCTGTGTTTTCTTCCATGTAAACATATAAATGCGTTACGTTCGTATAAGCATATTTATCATTTATATATGTAAGGAGATAAATAAACATGTTTGTTAAATACAAACACTTTTGATGACATCGACTTTGAAACAACGTAAATGTTACAATAATAGTGCAGCTAGAGTGATCTAGCTGCACTATTGTAACATTTACGTTGTTTCATTTGTTTCAAGGTGATGCGTTATCATGTGTACGATTCGGAGACGAACGCCAACATCCGTTTGATAATAATGCAAGCGTGAATGAGTATAGATGACAAGACACGATAAGAGCGGAACAATGCTTTATCGATTACACTAGGGGCTTAGGATAGGGAAGAAAGAATTAAGTAGAGATAAGTTGGCAGCTATAAATGAAAAAGAAAGATTTAGCGTCGCGCCTAGTTCCGCACTAACATTTTGTGGTTTTCGAGAGACATTCCTAGGTTCGGCGACAATGCAAAATGTAGTTTCTAATTTTCTAATGTTACTTATTTAGCTAGCCCTCCAAACCCAACAATACGAATAGAACAACATTATAACAATCATTCAACACGGTGCAATATCTCAAGTGTTCAACAATACACACAAAACAGATCGCATAGCGGTCGTGAACAAATCGCATCACCTTACCACACAAACAACATCAATTCAGCATCATGATGTACGGAATCCGAGCACGTGACCGCGCACATGGCGTGATCGATGCCCGCCATAAAAGACGCCGCAGGAACGTTTGGAAAACTGCCAAGATGGCGGCCAAATCGGGATATTTACAATAATAATTAGTGTCGCCGCGGACGCTGAACTTAGTCTGTGCAGTGATTGTGTGATTAATCGCCGAAATTCGCCGGTTATACCACCAATTCACCATCATGAAAATAGGCTCTGGTTTATGGGAAATCATAGTTGCATTTTCACATGCAATGAATAAGGAAATATGCACATATAACGATTTATTGAGGAAACAATAAACATAGCCACAAATTGGTTGTAACTAAGCGGTTTTCCGATCTGTGGTTGTGTGATGTGAAAACCAATTCAAACAGTTATCATGTACTTGTTATTTTCATGGAGCAACGATGTATTGTTTATGCAAAGGAAGATCAACGTGGAAAATCATGACGTAAAATAATTCTTCTAATGATTTATGAGATGAGGCATTTATGTAGCTTGCTCAATATTAATAAAAGTCTATCAAATCAATGACAATTTATGGCTAGTACAAGAGTCTTCAATAGAGCCAGGGAAATAATAACAATCAAACAAGATGTTTTATTTGAACAACTGCATGAACTATTACTTGTATAATATGTCAGCTTCATAATTTGTTTGATAAACAATACAGCAATAACTTCAAAGCAAATGGTTTTAAATAAAACGGATGGAAAAAAAACTTTTGCGACTTGAAAAAAAAAATCAAACCGGAGGTTTAAGTACTGGTGTTGCCCGGTTACGAAAATTTTAAAACGATTATATTGTAGTTGGAACTGATCGGCCAGATTATAAGTCGATCCATTTCAAATAAGGCTATCCAAATCTGCATCCTGTCAGAGTGAAATGAGACCCCAACATACAATAATTAAAATAGCTGATGACATTGGAAACGTTAAGAATCTGATGTCATGTTTGCAACTCTGAACTATAGTTTTCATCTTGAGCTGAATCACCAATGGATCACTATTGCTTTAATTGATAAAAGCTCCAACTCCACCTGTTTATGCAGAGATAACAACTACAGTGACTTTCAGTGACGCAACTGAAGTTCATGCGAGTCAATGAAATCGATACAACATCGTGTACAGGTTATCGCAGTCCGGTGAGCGTGAACGACCGACAGCTGACCCAGATTGGACCTGTTCCATAATCAATAACATTCAATATTTTATAATAAGCGTCATTTTATTGTAGAAGAAAGGAAAAGTGAACTACATTGAAAAAAGCTGGCAAAAACTTGCAGTTTTAAAGGTCGTTGAAAACGAAATACAAAAGCAGAACCTTGATGATTTTGGTGAAAGTTCTGTGAACTCAACACAAGAAATAACAAAGATAGACAATAGAAAACACAGCAAAAGCCAAAGAATAAATAACATGCTACGAAGATAAGGTCTTTTCAATGAACAAACAAAAGCCTTTGCGAGGCCACTAAAGCTAGCATTAAAAGCAGACGCTCATTAAAACTTGTCCGAGCACAAAATTACAAGCAAACGCTGGAACCAACGAAGCAAATCCCACTTAATTGTGAAGCATTTTATTAAATGCCACGGGAGATATAATAGGATCGCGTTCCAGGGCGGCAAAGGTCAGAGTTGAATCGGAACGTGCCAAGATTGCATGTGGAAAATTTTAAGATGCGGTATTAAAATATGACGAGGGTGCCATACAGAAACACAGAGTATTTTTTTGCTGGATATTCGACGAACGAAATTAAATTATACAGGGTGGCAATTTAGTTACAAACTATTAGCCGCTTCGTGAAAAAAGAATATACTATTCAACGGTGGACAGACTGTTTTGTCGCATGTTTGAAAAGCTTCTTTTTTTCACGAATACGATATGAGTGTCTTTGGGAAAGTTGATTTCAATTCCTCGATGGATGCAGGTAGCTTAATAATCGCCAACTTAAATAGGTTGTACCTACGGTAGATAGTACTGTAGAGTATGAAATAAGGAAAAACTAGGCGGAAATAAATATGCATATTCGAGGGATTTTGTTAAAAAACATATAATGTTTGACTGAAAAATACATTGAGAATACAGCTGGAAACACACAAATATCTAAAGATAGGCAATAACGACGTTGAAACGCCACTGAAAACGTGACAACGCCTATGCAGTTAGCTGAGACAACTCTAAATTGAACATGACTTCTATTAATAGATGAAACTATCGTGTTTAACTACACAGATCTACGAGACTACCACCTACATGCAAACGGAAAATAGATTCCGCATTTGTTACCATTAACAAAAAAAAAAACACAATTCATGAACTGAAGAAAATAATGACGATAAGAATATACCGAAAATCAATGTGTGTAGCTGTTTCCCCAAGAAATTGATAGTCCTATATATAGTTAAAATTCAAATCATTTATAAGAAGTATGTGGGACGAACATCAATTTTGTTAGACGTCAAAAGAGAATTTCGCTAACAACGTTTAGGTATACAATCCGTCTGTCACGGCATTTATGATGAGTGGATATTTGTTTTAGACAAACGATGACTGAATGATGTAACATAATACAACAATTCGTTGGAAATCAGGTCAGAATTTAGATACATAATCAATTCCACCTTTTTTGTTTTGACCAAGTCATCGCCGAGATTGCTTGGATTTAACTAAAGAGTTCATTACATATAAACGTTATTCAACAAGGATTCTGTTCAATGAAAGAGCAGCATTATTATGTTTTCAATTTTATACTGGTTTAACTTTCAAATTGCTTTTATACCCGACAAGCGAGGAGAAATGTTTTAAGTCTTTTTATTTCATAGAGCGTTCAAGAATTTAATAAAAGCCACGTTTCTTAGTGCTTCAGACTAGCAAGTTGTGATAGTGCTCTCGGATCAAAGTTCTAATAAGTAATTTGCACAGTATACTGTCAGCAATCTAGTATCAATTTGTGCTAGCGTTGTTTTTCTGTAACGACTCCACATACAGTCATCACTAAACATCGGATTCCATGCATTTGCATGTTTGAATATGCAATGATAAAATAAAATATTTAGCAAGTAGGTTTTTACAAACACTTTTACACGTCGTTTTTTTAACTAGATGAGGCAGGTGTTTCGTACCCGACTACTCTGAGAAGAAACAGCTGAAACAAATACAGAGGTCATAGTCTGTTTTAAGGTCCAGATAAAAATCTTCAACTTACATGAGGACTATGCAGATTAGTGTCTGAAATGGTCTTTTTAAGAAAGCATTACACAGATTGAGTGGAAATATCGAGTCAGTGCAAGCATTTGTCAGTTCGTTCGTAGCTCGCTTATAGTACTCAAACTACCAGATAATCACAAAAACAAACAAATTATATAAAAGTAATGATCCAAAATTGCATAAGACGCGCGCATATATTAACGTTATTGCATTATGTTAGTACTTTTGCATGAATAATGCTTATGTCTATCGTTGCATGATGCTGTTCTTTATATTTTTGGGTCTTTAAGTTTAACGACACCGACCAGCTGCACAAATGGCGTCAAATTTCAAGTTCTGTTTTCTAACTGACACGAGATTTTCAGCCAACAAATTAATATTAAAAGTCACAAGTTTGCTCTTAAAAATCTACACACAAATGGATTTAAATAGTTTTATGTCTATATAATCGCAAATTCCAATAATGAATAGCATTGTAATGACGCATGGGTTCCCATTTTTTTGGTGCATATTTTAGCATTTTGATAGTGCATATAGTCCGATGTCTAGTCATCACATTTGATAAAAAAATAAACGTAGCTTATGCCAACAACTAGTCTGAAATTCATTCAGTTGACATTCAATACACCTGCTGCCGTTACAGTTACATTATAGTAGCTATGGATGTAAAAGATAATAACTTTATTAACAGTATTAAAGTCTATGCTGGCCATCTTCCAAGAACACTAGAATCATAAATATAATTGTAGTGGGTTGGAATTTACAAAATACTTTTTAATGAAGCTATTAAATAACGTGAAATAAATTGATTGTCATTTGTCAGATACTGCATTTTCAAATTACTACACATCGTGTTGTGACACTGGTATTGAGTTTTTTTAAGCGAATTTTTCGTATCGATAAATTTTCATTCTAAGATGTAATTTCATTCAAGCCTTTAATGACATTTAGTCACTAGTTTTCTTGAATGAAGACGAGAAACTGTTATTATACATATTACTAACACCAGTAACGATTGCCAACAATATCTAACATTACACCAGGTTGGTCAGCCAAAACAGTTGCATTACAGTAACATCATTCATTTTTCATTCGCTAACTTTGTTGTGTCTCACAAACAAAATCCAATTATCTCGAACTGTTTTTGAATTTTATTCTATCGATATATTTTGGACTTCTGTAGTCTCGGTTTCATCAAACTTCCAAATTGTTACTTTTACAACTATCTTCTCATTATTAATTACTTTCTTTATCTAGTATTTCGTCTACGTCTTTTATCTGTCCAGCGTCTGTGTTTTTGGTAACAGGATGATGTCAGCTTGTACAATAATAGCAACAATATAAGAAGTTATTGCGTTGTAATTTTTTATCAACGGTTCATTATTTTTAGTCGTGTTTTTCTTTTTAACATAAACAAAACTAGAATCAGTTTTATTGTTATTTTTTTTAGGTACTAACCACAATAATATGTATGGAATCGTCTTTAAATAAAATGTATAATGTTTTGGCAAGAAAATATTTTCAAGAGTAGCAGATTACCTAAGGTAACTCAGATTATTTCAACACTCCTTTTATTAGCTTTAATAAAAAAAAAACATGTTTTTTCAGCTCCGTAGTACATTTAGTTGCCAGTGACATTTCAGCGCAATATCGATTACCTACTCGATTGTTTTGATTGTCAATCAGTCGTAACATCCACAACCCACTGATCATCGAGCCGATAACGTGACGTTATCTTATCGTACGAGTACATTTGTTGTATACAAAACTACTTGTAATTCCATCATAATGCAATATACAATATTGATAATCATGATAATCCAACAATTGAGATTCTAATCTTTTAATTATGTTGATAAGATCTCATAGAAACTCAAAGTTAGAAGTCATTTCAGATACCATTCGGGAGGCAAAGTCCGACAGGTTGAAGTCTGTAAGTAAGGACAGTCAGTCCCAAGTAAATAAATGCGTAGGTGTTCCTACAGTGTCAAACAAATTAAAATGAACGGCGATAAAAAATATTATCAACACTAAATTTGAACTGGATCGATGAACTTTAATCTGCACCAAACAGAAGCAAACAATAAACTATCGTGGATAATCGTAGATACAGACCAAAGACAGCTGATACGTAATGGAAAAAAAATATGATAGCGGAATCCCCCACGAGCTTAGCACGTGGTGACTGTGTGCAGATATGCTGAACTGTATCTATTACAATAAATTGTTTTATAGATACTATAATCCAACTGTTATTTAATATCATCCCTCCGTATTTACGTGGGAAAATTAGGTAGGCTAAGTATTATTCCGCGTGATTTACATGACAGGGAGGACATGTGAAGAAACGCTTGCGGGAGGTCTATGTCTGGCAGTCGATGAAGAAGAAGAATTGCAAACAGCAAGTGGTGAGAAGAATAATTTCTTTTTCGATGTACCTATTCTTGGATGAGGATGTGCCATTAAACCAAATAGGAAAGCTAAACGAATAAGGATTTAAATAGGTCGATGATTTAAATAAAGCATTTATGAAACACGGTGGACTCTCTTGTGTACAAGTCAAAATAATCATGGTCTTTCTTTTAAAGAGTACAGTAAGATAATGGTAGCAATTTGACTGTAAAGAAATGATTAAGAATGAACTAGTATAACATATAACCAGAGCCATACGTAATTTCAAAGTAAAGATAGAATACGTTACCATGAATATAACACGCCACGAAAAGGCCGCTATCGAAAACTTTATTCTACCATATTTAAGGTCAGTGACTTTAAACCTAATCTAGTGCTTAGTTCCACATTGAGACCTAATCTAAGTTTAGTTTAATGTGCTAATCAGGTAGCATTGCCTTAGTGGCTAGGGTTACCCTAGCCACCACTAAGGCAATGCGTGATCGTGTCGTGCTGTGGTAATCTTTTATCAAGGCTTCAGTAATATAAGCTTTACACGCACAAAAACACACACAAAACACTTGAAATATTGGTGTGAAAGTTAAAAGGGTGGTAAATAATTTGATTGAAGAAAATCTTAGCTCGGTTATTAAAACAGAAACTTCAAACACACTCATTCATTGGTAAGAGATTTTTAAACGTCAATACAATGGATAAAATAGACAAATACCTTTTAGCAATACAGTAATTTTTAACATTAGAATACAAAAGAAGTTTCAGCATCAGCAAATTATCAACTTCCCAAGTAAATTAATGTTCAAGTGTTAATTAACATATAACTCAATCGCCTGTGCCGTATCCATTTTCAAACAAATTCGACACATAGCAGTAACGTATTCAAAGAGAAACATCGGTGCTCGCCATATCGATCTAACGAGGGAGCGCTAATGGGCTCGTCGATCATGTCTGGAGTCAGAACAGAGAATAATGACGGAGCACCGCGCCGACTGACGTAACGCCAGACGCAAGCAACCCCAGACAGTGACGTAGAGTTTTTGAGAATATTCCCGAACAACTCACAAATCAACTGTAAGAAAGGAAGACATAAAAGATGTTGGTTTTAGAGAGGTTTCAATAAATGGTTGACGAGCTAAGTTATGGATCTGAACACGCTAAGCATAGTTCTAATATCGTATGTAGTCTTCTAGAACAAATCGTAATGGTTATATAAGCGAATACCTATCGGACAATAGACTATTGAGCTAGTTCGGAGCATTACAGCCATAAACTCATGGTATAGTAGTTACTGACAGTCACGATATCTAGATGAATAATAACTACTGTAATGAATGAGCAAAATATTGTTTCGGTCAACTGCATGATAGCGTTAACATGCTGCATCAATCACAACATGTCGTACTTGTTTGCAGTAAATTATATGAGTTAAGATATACACACATCAAAAGTATCTAGGGATCAACATATATTTTTGCAATAACTTTTCTCCTGATTGATATTAATTAAAATTTTCTTTAAGGATTCATCAAATAAAGTGTTTTCGTTTGTCACAGTAACGATAAACCAAGTCACCTTTGCATTAATAAAGAAATTTGCCATTTTCCTAATAAAGGGATTTTTGACATTTGAACCACTAACATTAAAGTTCGAAAAAAGACTGAAATAACAGTTTTCTTTAAAATTTTATTGAGTAACTTAAACAATTAATAATCCGTGTTTCTACCGCGAACACTAACAACACAAGAACATCGGTTTGGCATACTCAAAATGAGTTCATCCAAATCACGCTGTGGAATGGCCGCCCATGTTCGTTGCAACAACAAAAAAAGGTCTTCTTGCGACTGGATACCCTGCATATTCGGCAGAGCTCTTCTCTGTAGCATATCCCATGCATGCTCAATCGGGTTCAAGTCTGGCGACTGAGCAGGCCAGGGCAGGACATTGATGTTAGCTGCGGCGAGAGTCTGTCTTACAACTCTTGCGGTGTGCGGTCGTGCATTATCATGCATTAACTGAAATAAGGGACCGATTTGCACTTGTAGAGGAACGATGACGTCTGATACAATCGTCTCAGCATAAATTTGAGCGTTGAGGTTGCCTCTGATCCAAATCAACTCAGTTCTTCCGCCGATCCAAATACCCGCCCATACCATGATGGTTCCACCACTATAAGGATGGACTTCCTGGCAGGATTTTAATCGCTGTTGGCGTCCAGGGGTTCTCCAGTGTCGTATACGTCTTGTATCCGGTCTCATACCAAAACGAGACTCATCAGAAAAGCACACGAAACGCCATTGTTCTTCTGCCCAATTTCTGTGTTCAAGAGCCCATTGATATCGAATCCTACGATTGTGCATTGCTATAGGTGGTACCCGTAGCGGTCTTCGGGAATGAAGGTTCACTTCATGCAAGCGGTTTCTGACTGTTTGGTCGCTAATTAAGTTCCCTGAAGAGTGATGAAGCCTCACGGCTAACATCATGGCGGTTATTGTTGGAGCTCTTCGAGTTAAGATTTGAATGTATCGGTCTTGTCTCCGTGTGGTGCAGCGATACCGTCCTCCATGGCGCTCAGCCACGGTACCAGTGCTTCGGTAACGTGTCCAAACTTCCAAAGTCGACTGATAACACTCTGACTTGTATTCAGAGCTAAAGCTACAGTACGTTGCCGGGAACCAGCTTCTATCATTCCCACGGCTCTGAGCATTTCTTCCCTGCTTAAATGACGTCGCCGCTCCATAATAACGTTGGTTTTAATCAGTAGTAGGGAAACAGTAGCACTAATAATGTCTTCAATGCGTTGTATGTTTTTATTGGGAAAATATTGACAGCTTATTTTCATCTTTTACTCGAATTTGATTGAGAGTTCCTGATTCAAATTATGAAATGCACCAAAAAGGATCCATATAAATTTATAAAATCATAAATTTATTACAAAGCCACATCTCAATCTCAAGAAATCCGCATAAAAATGCTTGATCCCTAGACACTTTTGATGTGTGTAGTTTAAAAACGCAAAATATATTGCATATAAAGAAAACGTCTTTAGGTTACGCCAAGATGAATAACACAACCGTAGGAAGATGATGATGATGATTATATTAGGGATATATATGATACTTACAACGCAACGTCTGTATTAGATACAGAAAGTATAAAACAACAATATTATAATCGCCGAAATAGCAGTAAGACTTGAAGACACAGACTAAAATACAAGTACCACCAAAATAATACTTGCAGCAGGGGAATAAGGAATATGACGAAAAATTTATAAAAGTACATGTACCTATTACCGCTAAAATTAACAACAGCAATCATTATTTGCAGATGAGATGAAGATCTACTCTCTACATTATTTTAATAGTTCTTGTTAGAAGGGATTTCGAAAATATAAAATTCCAGTAAGCACAATTACATCGGATTATGTTTCATGATAATCGTAAAGTGTATAATGGCTGCAATAAAGTTTACAAGGCCGTGGAGATTACAGTTGCATGCTCTTACATTCAAAGATAAAAATGATACCTTATTGTTTACGACCATTGTTTATTCACGTCATATAACTATTATACTAACTACTCCATAAATAAACTACCGATGAAATTACAAATTCACATTAGGAAAAATATAGTGTCTAAACCTTGTGTATTTTATAGCAGACTAGCTGCAATGTTGCAATGCAATTTTTCTACCTTCTGCTCTCTGTGTTTTTAACTACCTACCCTACTTTTTTCCATATGAACCCTCTCCTGACATTACACAAGACAAGAAAAAAAATGTGAAATTGGTCCAGCCTTTCACACGTGATGCCGTGACCTAGGCATATGTAGCTGAGTCCAGCGGTTTCACCCGCTGCTCAGGTCCCCTTCGCACTAAGGGGTTTGAAAGACAGATAGTAGCCGATTCTCAGACTTACTGAATATGCATAAAAAAATCATAAGAATCGGTCGAGCCGTTTCGGAGGAGTATTGGAACGAACATTGTGACACGAGAATTTTATATATTAAAAGATATAGATAATAAAAAAAAGGAATGAACGTTACATGAGAAAAGATATTTAGTCAAATGTAGAAACAAACAATCAAAACCATATCATCCAAACATTAACACGATATAACTGAATACGCAAACAAGCCAACAGATAATCAAAATGTTAAGCTAACATTTTCATCATTTGATTACTTTGTCGCGTGTATTTTTTCCAGAAATGCCTCAAGGAAGTTGATTTATTACATGAACCGTTGACAATTTGTTTCAGAGTGGCTACAAAATTTCAGAGAATGGGTAAATTTCCATAAACATTTTTTTATCTTCAGAATTGTCGCTGGATGGTATCTACTGTTGACATTGTGATCCCCTGTGTGAACCCTGAAATATGCTCATTGAACAATGAAAGCCCGATCGACAAACAACGTCACATCTAAAGCATTGTGTGGGGTCATTCTTAGAACTACTGTTTTTATTTCCTTCGTTGCAGCAATTTTTATCAACGCGTTGGGATATTACTATAAATTTGTTATTAAGTAATGAATGAAAGATCATTAATTGTATGATGTAAATATTGATATCGGAGACGTTATCATTAACTTCATTTGCGTAGATTTAATACATAACAAATCACATTATTTCTATATTAACGGAGCACCGACTATGTTTATTAAAATAATAGTGGGTCATGTAAAATTGTACAACTGCTGGTACGTCTGCTGCACGAACGTCTCCGTCTATATAGTCTGCAATCCTATATAGACGGAGAAATTTGGCACAGAGGTAGATTATAGTCTGGAATAACGCATAGGATACTTTTTTTCGATAACACGCGGGCGAAGCCGCGGACGCCAGCTAGTATTCAATATTTAAGTATACCTACAATAACCGGTATCCTTCAGGTTATTTTTAAAATGTTTCGTATACAATCTTTGTTTTTCTACTCAGACTAGTTGACAGTTGACACATATACGTAAAGGTTATTATGATTTAAGTGACTAGTTAGTGCTAAGGACTTAAATGCAATCAGAAGTTTTTTAGGGTTGGCAAAACCAAGAAATCTTCGTGCAAATCTTGTACTCGACCTATCTTCAACAAATATTACGTGTTGTGAGAGTGTTATTTCAAGTGTTTATAAATTGTTTAAATACCATGACTAGCCCACCTATTCTCAACATCTTCGAATTAAAAATAAAATAAGCTGTTTTGTCTACAATGAAACTAATACTCTATCTACTCTAAGAGACGTAGTTGTCAATCGAATGGCAATTTCCATCATTAAGGAAAAGGTCCAATAAAAACCAAAGATAATAAAATTGAAGTGACAAGGTAGCAGTGTGAAATTCTCTGCTATAGGTATACAATAACAACAAGTCCGACCTTGTCATTACTACGCAGTAAACACTAGCAATGTACTCGTACATGAACTGGTCTAATGGGCACTAATTTTGTGACTACAAGTTAACATGCGACTCACGTTACTTTCAAATGTAAATGAGAAACAAATAAATGATAAAGATCTAGTTACTGAAGAAACAAATGTTTATGATGATGAAATGAGACTACAAAAGACTATTTATAGATTGGTATCTGCAGCAACAGCAATTGAAGCGATTGAAGTTTTTCAAATTACAACGACTGACTGATTTTATCTAGAAGTGTCTGGCAGATTTTCTTTAAATCATCAAGAATTATTGAATAGTGGAGTATGACGGACAGAAAATTCGATCAAATTGTGTCAATTCAATACTTCAAAGAATTGGTTTTTAAAATACGATTGGTCAGAACACTCACAACTTGCTGATAAAGTCTTTATGACAAATGGAATTTGAACAGGTAAACTGTGTAAGAATTTTAAAACTACAGATATGGCTTTTCCATTCCTAAGAAACAGTGGCTACAACAAAACATCGTCAAACGTCACTACTATGTGATTTTATGAAGCAAGTAACACATATTTATCTTCACAAGACGTTAAAGTTGCAAACGTAACCGAAATAAAGAGCTTGGAAGACCTTCACTAGCGTTAATCGATGCTGTTAACATGGATACCTGACATTTTCTAGTTAGAGCAAATATTAATATACTATAATACATCTAGCCATTCTCATACCAGATAAATTTGGTTCAAGCCAAGCAGGCTTAGGATAGAATTGCGTAATTGTCAGACTTGTGCATACTGACGTATCTATTCCAAATTTACTAGCGTCTAAATCGCTAGGTTTTAAAGCCAGAGCTAATGTTTAACGAGTATTCAGGAATGTGTTTCTGAAAATCTATATCGGTGTTCCATTAGCTATTGTTTGTTACTTTGTTCTTCATAAAAAAGAGGATTTTCAATTATCGGCATGCGGAGACCTCGATGTTAAGTGGTAACGTGTAGATTCAGAAATAATTTTAGATATGTTTAATAATTAATAGATGATTACAAATTAAGGAAGTGAATGAATGCAAATAATTGATAGTAGAACTTCACTCAACACCACTTCAAGATAAAGATAAGCTTGTAGCGCCGTGTGAAGATTGTATTTATTATTTCTATTATCCATATTTGCACACGATAAGTATAATTTTTACGATGCTATCCGGTTTCATCTAGAGTAGGAATATTTTAGGGAAATTGCTATCTTAAGTAAATACGTTGGTATCAGGCGCTGGACGCATGTTCGGATTATTTATTTGGATGTTAATTTTGTGGTGATAGTAAGAATTGGACGTCAATAGACGTGATCGATGTAGCTATCGTTTTAATATCTTTAGAACAATTATGTTTTGTTTATTATTGAAATGTTCTTTGCTCACGATATGTCGTGTCGTTGTTTTTATTATTGTAATTGGAGCGTGTAAATTTCATTTTATTTGTACGTCCAGGACTATCCGTATTCGGAGACAACCGAATCGATCAAATTACATCGTTTTTGTAAATTACGTCCTGGAGTTTAAACAGCTCACCATAACCTCTTATTATTGTTAAGTGGAAAACTTCAATCGAACGTAATGATAATCATAGAGATGGTTTTCATTGAAATAAAATCGCGATTGAATATGATACGACGCGGAAGGAAAATTGATTTATTATTGAGATTATTTTTGCAATGAAAGATGGTTCGATTTGAATATTATTAGAAGGCTTTTTTTTGCGGATGGGAAATCATCAATTAACTTTCCCCGCTCTTGGGTGTCAGACCTGTACTGACTAAAACCCACTCATGTTCCTTTTATTGCCCTTTGCGTTCCGGAGCCGCGGTATCTCTTTCGAACAACCCGCAACTCCGGCAGGTGGTGGCCCTGGCAGGCCCCTCTGCTTTGCTGAATATGAGGCTTAGGTATATTATGGAGAATTTTGGATTTATTTTCGTTGGATCCCAGTTTTTGATCCCATTTTTTAGGTATTAACGATGGGTCCCATTTGATATTACCATTGAATCCCATTTTATGACAACATGTGTACATTTCAGAAGAAAAGTGATTTACTTTTATTAAATATTTCAAAAACACCGTGTGTGTATTTTGGATTTTTTAGGATTGTTGCCACTGGGGAATAAATGAGACAAATGATGTACTCCAAATAGTACTAGACTGGCATGAGTTAAAAATGATCAGGTTTATTTGTGATGTTTATAAATAAATAAATATGAACGCCTTCAAAACAAGCGCCTCTAAGCTCAAAAAAAAATACTGCCGTCATAATTTTTCCATATTTTTTTTATATAATCTGGCCGTTTCTGGCACACAGGTCACAGTTTTAACCTAACCTTTTTTTTGTAAATAAGTAATTATCCTAATCTTAATAGTTCAGTTCCGGGTAAACAACTAAAAACAATCTCTTTTTTCTATAAATGCAAGTCGTTTGTGGCACTCGCCGGCCGCTGCCGCGGCACCGCTCGCTCCGCTCGCTCGGCTCGTGCGTAGGAGGTCACAGTTTTAACCTAACCAAACCTAGTTCCCGGTTCCTATAATTTGTTTGGGTAATGAAATTTTGTCCAAATCTTTTCGGAAAAACGGCAGGCACCAGTTATTCTAACATAACCTATCCACATACCCAAATTTCATCCAAATCAGTCTAGAAGTTTGAGCGTGTTGGAATAACAAACATACATACAAAATTTCGCCTTAAAATATTATTGTGATTTTGTTGTTGGATGTACCCGCATTCAGATGTTTTTAAACATCTGGGATCCAACGGAAATAGTTTTTGGGATTCAGTGGCAATAAAACGTATTTTTTTAGTATTTTTCAAATTTGGGATTCAACGGAAATATATAATAATGTTTTGTGGGATCCAACGCCAAAAATATTAAAGTGGGATCAGAAACTGGGATCCAACGAAAATAAGCCGAATTTTGCATGTTCTGCTTGTTAACGAGCTCCTTCAGATTTAATACGGAACAGTGTCTTAATTAATGTAACAGGAGATACGCCTTAAAACCAGCCCCCAAATGACACAAATCTGTAACCCTATTAAGGTTTGCCATTTCTCATTTCATCGAAAGCATCCGTCAATAGAAAAATAAATTTCATCATTAATGCTGTTCAAAAAGCGAAGCAGTGAACGACTAGAAATGATAGTTCCATATCCGTTCCTATAGCGAGACCTCGTTTTCCAACTGTCAATAGAGCTATCATAAAGAGACACAGAGTTGGTTCTACGGAAACACTGAGAAAACTGTGTCACAACTTGGAGCTTAGAGAGCGTCCTTGAAAATGCGGTTCTTTGGAGATAAGGGCTGAATAGCTTCGTAATGTGATGGTTGAACAGTCAAATAATTTAATGGCGTGTTACTTGGTAAAATTATTGGCTCTTTCAAATGCCAAGGTTGACTTATCAGGGTAAGTAATGTAATCGCGTGATTATGTAAGGTTGCGGAAAACAACTTTATATACGCATACTAGTTGTGGTTCGCGGTTCCGACCGCAGGAATTCTTGTTAGGGCTGAATACCAGTTTCACCAGGTCACTTTTTCTGCTTAAAAATCTTTTGGAAAGTTTCCCAGAGAGTGTAAAGTGAAAATGTACGCCGAAATAACGACAGATAGAAACAGGACGATTCGATTCTGATACATGATGAACAATGAATGCACAGGAAAATTTATGCATTAGACATACTCTGTTTTCAGTCTTAATGAAGAGATATGTATTGTTCAAAATAATAAAACATCGCCAAACAATGATCCAAGATTCAGTTTTCAGAATACATAGTGTACGTTCCCACGCTATATCACTATCATAAACTTAATATTAAGAAAATATTTAGGAAGAAGGAAACAAATGCACACATAATTAAGCTCTTCCCGAGATAACATTCAAGGTCTTGTAGCAAGGCTGTCCTATATTAGAACACAAATATTGATATACTAATGGTGTGGGGAACTGTCGACTTAGAACCGACAATCGAGATGTTTATTCAAGAATTCGATGATTACTAATTACCATATCAGTTCATGGAAATTTGGAATGCATTTTATCTTACATAGTCAACAATTCTTCTTGTTAGATTGCATCTGAGATTCAGAATAATTCTATAATGCTGTAATATATTCTTATTCTACGAAGATGTCTTAACTGTTGACTTATGTTCGCTTCTGAAGTGTTTACTTTTTGATTAATGCATTACATTAGTAGCTGTGTAAACATTATTAAGTAGATGTCGATTACAATAACGTGCATCAAAAGCACGCATATGGTCATTTGTGACGCAGTTCTGGAGTAGTGGTACCATTTTCAGAATTGGAGACGAACATTGTGGAATATGAACGGATAAAATAAAAGCAAAGGAAAAAGAAGATGATGATCTCTTGTAGAGGAGAAAGACTGGAATGTAATATAAACTTAACACCACAAGAGCAATATGGTGTTTGCGCCAAAAGCAATGAATACATCAGCACATTTAACAAGCTGGTAAACGAGTTACAGCAAAGTAAATACCCAGGCAGCGTTATCGATAAACTCCTGACCAATAGTTTCCAGCACTACTGCATATATAAATCAAACAACTACGCAGAACTCAGAACGGCAGCCATTATCTATTTGTTGGCGAATAGGTGACTGGGTCAGACAAATTGACTGTTGATATTACGGATACAAGATCGGGAGGGGTCTGTATACCTCGTGCGATGACTATTAAGCAATTGGCGTCTTTGAACTGTAGTACGCGAGGGGGCAATGGCAAATTGCGATCTAGATATAAAAATGGGCAATGGACATAGTGGGCGCGGGTTTGAAGAATTGGCTAAATGAATAGAAGCAAGATAGAACTTCTGGCTCAATATTTTTCGTCAATTACTATTACGCACGAGACGTCAGTCACTGTCTTTCTTTTACCGCAGGGTTTCCAGTTCAGACCAGTGTCTGAACTAGATATATGGAAGAGAGATACAGTTATCTCTCTTCCATATAATAATATCTTGGAAATCATTATATTGATTTATCCTCTCTTTTCCATTTTTCTCTACAGAGACTTACGTAGACGTACAGAGTTATCACCAAAAATTTCGCCATTACTGGTCACGGTTTTAATAATCACCTCGTTGTCATAGGAGTCGCAGACAGCCCATTGTACCGAGCCTGCATGGAGGTAGACGAGACAACAGCCCACGTGCTTCTGCGCTTCCTAGAGGTTGCCCCATACAGGCCATAGTACTTCGGTACTCTACGCCAGATCGTCAGCAACACCAAGGAGCTGTTGGCGTTTCTCGTAGAGCTGGAGTGGATCGTATGATATTCACACCCGTACAAAATACGCGCTTCAGACGTGGAATGCGGACACCAGCCCGTTATACAATACAATAGAAATATTATCAAAAATTGACCGAAACAAATCACGGTTTCTGGACCTCTATTCAGATTTTACATAATAGTGTGTCATTCTTTTAGTCTGGAAATATTTAATTATCGACCGGAACCTCTTCGTGAGCAAGTATGTATAGGTACTGCAAACCGCAAAGGGTACTGTCACATGGCTAGATGTAACGTCAGACATAATCGTATTATTTTGTCCTTTGATCAATGTCTTTAATATCTTACATAAATCGTGTTCAAAGAGCTCTTTATATCACATTTTAGCTTTCAGTTTTGTAAATGGATATTTATGCTTTTCGAAGACTTGTGTCAATTCTATACTTCATTGATTTTTCCATCATCCTTATCCGTGATAGTACTTCCTTTTTAGTCCCTTAGGGATATTTTCTTAGTTGTATTTCACTATTTAATTATTACATCATTGGAATTTGACAGTATGTTATTTTTTTATTTTTTGTAATACTCTTCTACAAATACAAGGCTTAGGCAGGAACCCGTTTATTCATATCATGTATCAATGGGTCTTGGTTGCACAAAACGTGTTCAGTTCAAACTTTACGGCGGCTCGGAAGTTAGTTGCGGTCTGCTCATTAAACAGTCAACATGATCTGCGCAGTTTTACGTTAGGTGTTCCAAGCCACTATAAACAGTTAAACCTGCGCAGATCTCACTCGCAGCTAACTTCCGAGCCAGGTTTGAACAGAACTTTAGGGTCACCTTGCTATGATCAAATTGTTATTTCCTATTCCTTCTATTTTCATAGTTTTTTTTTCTGAATTTGTCTTTCAAATACTAGTGTTTGCGCAGTCCCCAACCTCAGTTAAATTATTTTACATAAGATTTATTATTTATCTAACGGTAGGTATACGTTGAGTGAAATGTATTATTCAAAGTACCGAATAAATTAGCTGGTATTTTTAAAACACTTCAGAACATGCAAAACGCGGTTTACAATCTCAATGATTAAATGTTTACTATGTTGGTGCAGTTTCACACATTGTTTTCCTTTTCCTCGTGTTTCAGTTATGTAAATGACCATGGCCTTTAAAACCGTTTGTAATATTGAACTTGAATGTACTGAGTGCATTTAAACTGGGTATATTATAAGCTTACATAATGTTAAGGCGTTATTCATTTTAAGACTTCCATGTGATGAGGAGGGACGAATAGTTAATATTCATGGATGAAAAGGCAGAGGAAGGCTAATGCTCGTGCTAATTCATGCTTGTCATCAGCAAGCAATTCCCATAATAAAAAGTATTTAAAATCTAATCGTAACAACATCTCAGCTGCTTTCAATGTCAAAAAGTTTCCAAAAATTTAGTTAAATTGTTTTCTTTTTTGCTTATTGAGACTGATTTTAAAACGCCAAAGTTCCTAGCAATACGAGAAACACGCCTCTTGTGTTTGAAATACAAAATCTTTTCAGCTCCCTACGTACGGAGTACTTTCAAATTATCTGCCAAAATACACAACTCAGGGCCCAAGATTATTATTATTATGAGCCAGTTGTGTCTCACTGCAGGGCAAAGGCCTCCCTTCCTTCCTCCCATTTTTTTCTGTCTTTTGCTATTGTGACCCAGTCCCTTTCGTGGAAGTCTAGCTCGTCACGCCATCTCCTTCTGGGCCTACCGCGTCGCCGGATCTTGTTGTTCGGATTGCATAAACATATTCTTTTACCATTTTCCCAGCACATTTCCCACGCTGGAGAGCATTTGCTCCAGTTTATCATGTCGTATCGATTTTCCTACCAGCTGGCTAAATGCCAAGTGTAAGGCTGTGAGCACGATTGTTCTGATACTGACTGGCAACTCGCCAAATGCCACAAAGTTTAGACTTTTAATCAATTAAAACCATGCTGAAGTAGCGTAGTGTGGTTTTTCTTTTAGACTCGTTTCGATGACGTTTTCAGAAAATTCAAAAAAATAAAATTAGGTTCTTTTAATACTTATTTGGCTTCTTGTGCACACGGTTTATATTATTTCTTACTAGCTGCCGCTTCGATCGCGTGATATCGTAAAAAAAGTATCCATGTGTTATTCCAGACTATAATCAACCTCTGTGCCAAATTTCATCAAGATCCGTTCAGCCGTTTTAACGTGAAAGAGTAAAGAGCAAACATCCATACATCCTCACAAGCATTCGCATTTATAATATTAGTAGAATATTTTGTATCTAGTTAACTTTGGAGTAAAATTAGATGTTGGCGCTTATTCCTTTGATCAACGACTGTGTAAACACACCTCATTGTACTGAGAACATTATTCTGATTTAGGTAACGACCGATAATAACCATTCGTCTCAGTACTTATTAAACTAGTACATTGCTGACGCATTGTTTTGACCACGTGAATATATAGGTCTTCTTGGTCATCTTCGGCTGCCAACACGATTGTATTTTGTTTTCGGTCCTTCATGTTTAAAAAAAAACCCGGCAAGTGCGAGTTGGAGTCGCACACCGAGGGTTTCTTTAGAAACTTGCGACATAAATATCTTTTGACTGCGTAGACTTACAGGGTTGATTTATATATAGTATAGTTTTAACTTTATTCTCACTACGATAACTCCAGGCGTTCCCGAGATAAACAAACTGATCCTATAAGGGATCCGTTTTTCCTATGAGGTAGGGAATCCTTAAAAGCTACGTATTTCTTAACTAGTTTGGCTACATCTGCATACAAATATTTGTAGCCAGTTATTGCGACATTTGCGACGCTATAGACGTACGCAGTTTACAGTGTATCCTTGAATTGTGAAGTACCTCTAGAAGTACGATAAAATATGCGTTTTAACGAGTAAGTCCGGTGAAGCTCGCAGCTGTAGTAAGAGTACTGGGTGAGTCACGAATGGAATACTACTTAAAGGTATGAGGAAGAGGGTCGAAAGTACCACATACTCTTTTTTTTTGGGGTAGGAAATCATCAAATAACTTCCCCCGCTCTGGGCGGAGCGGGGGGGGAGTGTCAGACTTTTACTGACTAAAACCCACCCATGTTCCTTCTTTCGTTTTGGGTCCGCGGTATCTTTTTCGAACAACCCGCAACCCCGGCAGGCGGAGGCTCTGGCAAGCCCCTCTGCTTTGCTGACATCTCTTTGAGGCGCGCGTGAAACACGAACGCGCCGTCGACACGGCCTGTCGTCAATAGACGGACGAACGGTGAGCTACCCATTGCTCACCGTCCACAGGCCCGATACCACATCCTCTAATTCAACCTTTTCATTAGAGTACCACATCCTCTAATGAAAAGGTTGAATCTGCCAACCAGAATGGAGTTTTAGTCACTAATTTACCGTTTTGCATTGATGTGACGCATATTTTCCACTACTTATAATTTTCGGATTTCGTAAAGTTGAATCGAAAATAAATGTGTTTTCTTTGTTTTTATATTTACTACTCTTACCTGAGCTGGGCGCAGTAAAATTGATGCGGGATGGCGGTTAGCACTCCCGCGCCGTCGCCTGTATCGTTGTCGCACGCGCAAGCACCTCGGTGCTCCATGCGTTTTGCGAGCGTCTCTGCATCTCGGACGATCTGCAGAAAGTTTGATTTTGAGTATCGGTTCCTGTCTTCAAAACGTTTCAGATCCGCAAATAGGTAGTTGCTCGATATAAGTTGCAGATGGGTAAATTAACTGAATTTTATTTTGAATAATGACTAGATTTGACAGTTTAAGTAAATTTTTTCCAAAAATCGAAGAATGTGAAACACAATCACTATCTGTGGGTAAATCGGTTGATCAAATATAGGATCATAATTTGCAAGGCGCTACGTTTGAATTTTACGGAGCGTGGATGTATCGTTGCCAAGAAAAACACCATAAAAACCCAGTCTCTTCCTTTGAAGTCTCCAAATAATATGCAGTTAAAATTGCAAGTTTTTCCATAAAATTATAGCATAGTATTTTGACATGGCTAACAGACCCGTGACACGCGGCGCAGAAGTCGAACGCTTAGCCAGAGCGCTAATCGTGTCGTCAATTCCCCGGTTTTTCGTTGTTGCGAATACTGTTCGCACAGAAACTCACATTTCCCCCACGAAATTAGGCAGAAACTACGAACATACTCATTTTAATTCGTCATGATTTTGAAAATATTTCCAGCCTTCTATGACTTATCTACCCCTTTAAGCATAAGCGGACTAATTAGTATTGGGTCACTTCAAAGGGCCATCAGTGTATTGATTTATAGATTGACTGGACAATGGCGAGCGCAGACGGCTCTCGTCGCAAATTAATTAACGTTACTAGGCAACAGGAGATAGGGGCGCTACCCTAAGCGGGATCCAATTTCGGCTTAGAGCGTTGCTAGGGCTTATGAAGTCTGGCGGACGTAGGTAGTATTGACTGTGAGGTGACTGTATTGTTTGTATAGCCTTACGCATACGTGGAATGGTGAATTAGTGCTTTTAAAAACAGTTGCGGTCAATCTTCATCAAAAACAGTAAATTCAACGTGACTGGAGTCACGTTAATTTCCGCCAGATATTGTTGAAACGATTTCTACTAAATTATACATTATATTTCTTCAGTATTATAAATGTAAGTGAAAACTTTTGGGAAAGAATTGCTGGTTGCGAAAGATCTTTCTGGATAGAAAGCATTGTGAGGTTTCAATGATTTCGCAAGAAAAACACAGCGAGCGAAATAAAAAGAAATGGAAAACTTTTACACAAAATACTTAGTTGCGTAAAATATTCCGAGAGCTGGAGTTTATAAGTAATAAGAGGGTGATTTTGATATCGAATAGGAACGGAGGAGTTTTAGTGAACATATTTCTAGAGTTGAAGTATTTGAGGGGTTTCTCTGAGTTGTGTTTGCACGAAAATCGTACTTGAGAATCAACAAGGACCGGCAGAAATTCTCTGCAAAATAACTTTACATATTTTTTGAGTTGAATTTTTTCTAAGGAAAGGTTCGGCAAGCAAAGTACTTGTAGTTAAAATGGGACCTTAAAGACACGTCTTCAAGGTCCCATTTTGCCCGTCGGTTGCGGGTTGTTCGAAAGAGATATCGCGGCCCAGGAACATAAAGGACAAATGAAGGAACATCGGTAGGTTTTAGTCAGTACAAGTCTGACACTCACGGTGATGAATCCCATCCGCAAAAAAAAAGACGTGGTTTTTTTTATAAGATGTTTCAGGAATTGAAGCTGAGCTAGTAAATTGCTACTGAGCTAGAGTAGTACTTACTTTATGGGTACGTTTTCCGTCGATAGCAACAACGAATCCAACTCCACAGGCTTCGTGCTCGTTCTGAGGGTCGTACAAGCCTTGCTTGGGCGGCCCTTCCCACTCCATACCTGGAACAAAATACTGGATTTGAGATCGGGATTACATAACATCACGCCTGTAATCCCCGAAGGGGTTAGGCAGAGGTGTACCTAATAGTACACCAACATTTCCCCAATTATGTTTAAGTCCCATGTTATAGGCGAGATTATGGCCATTAACCGGACACTGTTTCAGATTCCGTGGCTGCTACTAAGAAATACCTGATAAAAAACCCAATAACAATTTTCTAGAACATTTTTAATCGAACCTAGGACCTCATGATACCACCACCACTAGACCAACGAAGTTGGCAGTAAGATCAGAAATATGTTCTAATATATAAAATTCTCGTGTCACAATGTTCGTTCCCATACTCCTCCGAAACGGCTCGACCGATTTTTGTTAATTTCGTGTCCAAATATAATTATCAACTGTAAATTGCATGAGCCATAGTGCAATTCATTTACAGTACAATCAATGGCGTGCGAAAACTTGCAATGGTCATTTTCAAAGGTTAAAAGGCTGAAATAAAAAAGCATTTCGCCTTGTACTAGAAATAGCAAGTTCATTGACATTACTCCTATAAACAAGTGAACGATCCGGTTTGGTTAGCGTGTTTATTATCGCCGAGTTTTCTTTGCGATAAAACTAGACTATAGCATGTTTAAAGAAAATTCTGGAATTCCAGCGATGTCAATTTTTGTAAATGACGGGTCCATTTGACTTGGATTAAGGAATCCTTTTGAGTAGATATTACTTGTCTAGGCTAGTTCTGTTGGTCCCGCGGTTGCGACGGCAGTTCTCGGTTCGAATCCCAGGTCGGGCTGAGTCGGGCAAAACATTATATTGGGTTTTCCATTAGGAATTCCACAGTAGACGCCCGGAGTTAGGAAGTTGTCAGTAAGATACCCCCGCGCCTGATCTCTCCGGTCGTGTCAGATTGCCGTCTCATCGGACTATAAGAGTGAGGGAATGACACAGGTGCACTCTGCACCGGTGTCATTCCGTCCTCGCCGACGAGGCCCGTCGCGACGTCCCGGTACCTGCCCCACCCGTCCCTTGCTAGAGCCAGCCCGCGATGCTGAGCCAGTAAGTTCAAACCAGTCCCCAAATAATATCACTCAGATAAAGCCTGTCCCTTTGCTGTCCTCCCCCAGCGACGCCCTAAGCCGAAGCTCGTAAACCACAGGGGGTGCCCTTAGCGTGTTGTCGCTTAGTTTGTATGTTTTTGCCCTGGGTGAAGGCCTTAATTTCAAGGCATCCACAGGAATTGCCCGATTAAGCAGACGACAACCTCCTAGGTTGAACTGCGAGATGCCATTCATAAAAAGTGCACCTGTGCGCACACACTTGTGCACTATAATATCCCCCGAGCCGATGGCTTATCTCCGCTGAGACTAGCCGCCGGGGTCGAAAAACGATCAGGAAGAATACTTTGCTGGGATTTCAGTTTTTAATCATGTATGCTGGAACAGGTTTCCATCCCTTTCGATCCATATCGGTAGCATTGACAAAAAAAAACAGCTGGTGTCAGACCCTTTTCAACGAACGTGCCTCGTTTATTCTTAGTTTCAAAGGCAGACAAGACATACCTATTTCGGCAAGGGTACCCACTGTAAGGAGTATAATACATGGTACATATACAGGGTGTCCCAGACGAAAACGAATGATGGGGCAAGTGGTGAGAAAATTATGAAAATACTAGCTGTATTTCGCAGTTTCTCTATTTAGGTGCTGCACCGCTCCCGTGGGTAGTAGCGTGATGTTGTATAGCCTATGTTACTCCTGGTAGTGTAGTTCCTTATTAGTAAAAAAAAGTGGTTAAAATCGGTCCAATAGTTTTGGAGCCTATTCGATATCAACAAACAAACAAATCCTTCTTTTTTAATTAGTATAGATAGAAGATAAACTAAGTATAGTGTCAGTAGTTGTGTCGATGTAATGATGGTCTGGCAAAAAAAAGTAATATTTTATTGGAAATTGAGGCAGTTAAGCTATAATTTAAAACAGTCATTCACAGAAGGACAAGGTCACAAAAAATGGCCTTTGCAGTCTCGTGCAGATTTCTCGATATTTTTTGAAACGTTTTTTTTTTTATAATTTTCTGGTCATTATCACAAATTACCTTATCATCCGTTTTCGCCTAAACGTTGATTAGAAGACTTTGATAATGTGGTTAGGTACTCTTTGGTTTATTTTTATTTATTATGAATTGTTGGATGATGTTCTGTTTTAAATGTTTCTTCAGAAAAACACGATATGAATATCAGTCTAATATTTTAAATAACACCTTGTACCTATACCATGTTTTATGCAAATTAATATATCTTTACTGAATCTTGAGTACATCTTTAAGTCAAACTAACATACAAGCTCTGGCTCTCAGCTCTCAACCATATGGTTGCAACATTCTCTTTAATTTTCGTAATTAGACGATTTATGACACTACTGTATTTCATCAGACCTGAGTAAAATTCCATAAACGCATATAGGTAAGTAAGTCATAATATATCTAATTTAGAAGCATACGGAAAACTGTTTTAATAATATCTAATTATAAGTGCAATTGACCACTTATATGGAAATCATTAAAATTGCAATATTTTAAGTCTGTGTGTTTTAAGGAAAATGATTGAAAGTGGCACATCATTGGCGCCGCGAATCAGATTTTGCTCAACTTATAGCCTGACACTGAAAAAAAAAATGAATTTTGCTGTATAGCTTGGCACTCGCTATTATTAAGGCAATCATTGATTGATTACCGTCTAGTGTAAGTGCAAACAAGCATTTCTATCAACTAATTTCGGTGAGCGGTTGACAAACAATATCGTCAAGTCGAGGCACCACCTAAACCGGGGTTGCGGGTTGTTTGTTTGAGATTCCGCAGCTCTAGAGCTTAAAGGGACGAAAAAGGAACACGGATGGGTTTTTTAGTAAGTAAAAAACTTATACCCCTTTCCGGTCTGCCCAGTGCAGGTGAAATTATTTCATGATTTTCCATACAAAAATAACGGCACCACTTAAATCACAATGCTTACACAGATGACACTGACGGATTGAGCTGTTTTTTGTTCATCTAATAATAATCCAAAGATGGAAAACTTTTCACTTGCATTGATATCGTTTTTAATGGTAATTCCCACGCCATCGTGACATTTATTAGAAGACATGGTAGTGACCGATATTTGAGGAGCTAAATAATAACAGCAGCTCGTTTCGATCTGCATCAGGTTAAGCCGCACATGCCTGGGTTAGTTCGTAGATGGTTGACCACCCATTACATACCGAGTTTTCTCCGTGCCTCGGTACGTTAAGCCGTTGGTCTCGGCTGTCAGTGGCCGGAAAGTCAGACAACCAGTCTTTCCAAGAGGTCACTCTATTTTAAATACGGGTATTCAGATAGACATTGCTGCCATCGCGGGAACTCCCTGGATGAGGGTAGCACAAGAACGTGGAGCTTGGCACAAGCAAACAGAGGCCTATACCCAACAGTCGGTCAAGTCGGCTGTGGATGATAATTGCTGAATCCAGTTAGCTTCCAGTCTAACTGGATTCAGCAATTATCATCCACAGCCGACTTGACAGTCGACCAAAATTTTAACAGATAATCAAATTACTTCTGAACAGATTTTATTCTAATTAGTTTATTTGTAAGAATTTCTCTGTAGCAGCTATGGAGCCTGG
Source organism: Ochropleura plecta (assembly GCA_905475445.1). Lineage (NCBI taxonomy): Eukaryota > Metazoa > Arthropoda > Insecta > Lepidoptera > Noctuidae > Ochropleura > Ochropleura plecta. Next base: position 18,742,363 of record FR997726.1, on the reverse strand, counting down.
TTGATAGCAATGCCCCTATAGGCTCGATTTCTTGTGTTGTGAGACTGTCAACAAAAGAGATACTTAACCAGGTTCATCAGATGCAGTTGTCTAAAAATCCATACTGTATGTTTTAGTGGCTGAGCAACTAACTGCTGCGCGCGCTGCAGTTGTTCAGGGTCTGGCTGTTTGTGTATGTTTAAATGTTTATGAATGCACCCATGATACAGGAGAAATTCCTGGTGAGTTAGTTAAATTTAGATATTTTATAAAAAACAAACAGTTCATTACATAAATTAAATTTCATTTGAAGATGTCCTTCGGTTTCTAAGAAAAAAAATAACTATATAATAATATCTGACGAGTCTGGTTGCTTATCTCTTTTGTTGACCTTACCTGGATTTTAGGCAAAAGCTCAAAAGTATGACTTAATGTTTTATACATTTCGTAAACATTGTACAGTTTTAAAGTCCTATTTTATAATAATCTCTGTTAATTAGTACCAAGGACATAATTCAATAATAACACAAATAAAAATATGACAGTGACTTTATGATTATTACTCTATTTTATTTTTAATTAAAAGCCAGACATAAAGTCTGACAATTTGAAGTATTGTGAAATTAAATAAAGATTAAATGTTTATCTGTATAAAGATGAGGTGAGAGGATAATTGAGATATAATGATGTTGGAGGAGTTGTCTGGTTTTTATCTTAATTACTTGCTTTTGTGAATTGTCATAAAAAGGTTTATTTTGATTTCAGGTTAAGGTCAAACTGGAGTCAATGAATTTGGGATTCTTTTTAGTTTTCAACCAACTTTAAAAAGAGGAGTAGGTTTTCTACTCGTTGGAATCTTTTATTTTTGATTTATGCATATTTCACCTAAAATAACGACAGAGGGAATAATATGTTTAATATACCACTGATTTTAAATGCATTATTATGATTGTACACACGACGGCACATCAAACTACACAAAACCATTTTAACCTGATCTTTCTACTACGGTGTGCGATCCATAGAGAGAGATCAGGTTATAATAGTTTAGAATAGGTTGACCTGCCGTTGTGTGTACCTTACATTAAGCCATACAACAATAAATCAGAGTGTGGGGTCAATCATTGTTGAAGTTTTTTTTTACATGAAGAAGGCTACAATGTGATGTTACTGGCTTTTGTTATGTAATCACTACATAGTATAAACAAAATCGCTACACACGGTCTGTCTCTTTCTATGTATAATTTATCTTTAAAACTCTAATAAATAAGTTATTACTGAATAGCATGCCTGACAAAGTCATTAAAGCAGAGAAAAACACTGGTAAGGGCAAAGGTTGACAGATAATTAAATGAATTATTACCAGATATCAGATTTTATGTATTTGCATTAAACACTGTTTTTATTGTTACTGCATATTTTAATACTTTTTAATTGGTGGTGCTTATTTTAGGGTAAATTGTAGTAAGTGCGTTTCATTACGCTTGGGTCTTTAATGACCAATTAAAGTTATTTCATATAATATATATTTGATGTATCAACCAAACCCACAAGCTGCACTAATAGGACCAAATTTCCAGATCTGTTTTGTAATGTCATTGATGTAGAGTTTTCAGCCCACAAATTATTACTCAAACATAAGCTCTAAAAAACTGTTTGGTGTAGTGTTATAAGAATTACAACTGGTTAATAATGTAATTCCATTTAAATTGAGAATATAAACGTAAATTCTAATAATAAATAAATATGTAGCATTTTGATTGCGCTTATTTTGAGCGTATTTGGTTTTTTGTGCATTATTCGCCCTTTTTTAGTGCTTATTTTGTGTGCAATTATTCCGATGTCTAATTAGGACATGAATTGCACAATACAAGAACGGGAATTCAGTTACGCCCTGTCAGCTTCGAAATTAGATACGAGATTTAAAAGATTATTTAAATTAGGAATCTATAGCATGTGACAGATCAATGACCGCCAAATCTCAGGTCATTGCTGGCGCTACGAAGACCGGTTGCGGCGCAGAATTAAAAGAGAATAGGATTATATTGAAATTCGAACATTTCGGGTTCGGGATAACGATTACCATAGAATCTCAGACTCAGATGCTCAGATGTTATATTTTAATGCGTAGAATAGTCGCTGTTAAAATAATGTGATTATTTTGATAGGATAGCTTAGTTAGTTCGACGATTGATGACTATGAAGGTTTCAGGCACTATTAATTAATTTTATCAGTACATGCTGCCGATTCATCTACCGTAAATACGAACGAAATAATGCACAGCCGGTCAACAGGAAAATAAATACATGAATTAGATTTAAAATACAGACATACGTGATAAAAGAAATATGAAGAGGAGTGGAATTAATTAAATACTGAATGGGCTGTAATTTTAGACCAGCTGCACAGATTTTACACCACGTATGCATTGCACGTGGAGAACCAAGAGCTTGTGAAATACGTGCCAGACTTAGCCCATGAAAAGTTATAAAGAAAGCCACAAAAATCTCTTACCTCAAAGTACTTTCGGTAAATTGAATGAACTTTTCGCGCCTCCAAAACAACTTAGTTCTCACTTTCACACAAATGTTATTAAATAACAACAGATGTGCTGGATGGAGAATTTGATCAATTTAGGACACTGAAAGATACCGGCAAGCGCGTAGTGACCGCTCTACAGACGACTACGATAACCGGCAGTACGCGAATAACTGAATGAGCGATTGAATGTGAACTACTTCTAGCCTTCGATTTGGATTGGCTGGCGTTCGAGATTGAATGAACATGCTAAAATCAAGAAACATTTTGATTGGTCAATCTGAAAAATCAGTGTTGCAATAAAAACATCTGCTTTTCGTACAAAATCGTTTTGTATGTACATTTTGGACATGACATGAACGTGACATGACTTTGGACGTCATCGTCGTTATGTCGGAAGTCGAATTCATTTACCATTTTATGAATAACAGTAAAGTTATCTTTCCTTGATTTTTTGTGAAATCAATTAACTTTTAATTTAATTCTAAAATCATATGTTTTATTGTGTTTCAAAGTCAGCTTTGCAAGTGAAATCACGACCATTAAGGACATAATATTAATACAAAATATTCTAAATTATTCATGAAAAGTTTCAGTAGTAAAAGTGTAGTAATAGGAACTTAATATACACTGGCAACACTGACCCGTTAAAATATATTTCGAATAATTTCGATCGATCTGGCAGGAGTGGCAGGCACTCTCCAGCAGATAGTTTTTGAGATAGTTCCAATGGCTCATAAAAAGGTTAATATTTTTCACACAGAGGCCATTCTGGCCGTAGCCGTTATTCTAAAGCTTGTGGTGAGACTAGAATGCTCTAATAACAAATACTTACATGATAATAAAACGGGAATTAACAGAATTTTGAACTGCATACATACATGGTTTAAAATCTGTTGAGTAGTATATCATATTTAAACGATCTAAGCGAAGATACAGCGACTTCATTTTATTATACTATGTAAAGATTATATTATAAATTTATAACTGTACTAAACTACTTATGTCTGAATTTCTAATTGCATGAGTATTAGATAATCATATCCAATCATTATAGGGAATTCTTATTAGAACTAAGGCGCTAAATTTTGATTGGCGCCTAGATAAAAAAGAACAGCAATAATAATTCCACTTACGCTATTATTTTTATCCAGGAGCCTTATTTTTTCGTTCTTTTTTTCGAGCCCGAATGCTCTTATAACCGAGAAAGCAAATAAAATCAGGAAACCGACATGTATTGGCACCAAAATGTTAGAGACATTATGATAACCGCTAGCTCGCATTGAGTCCGTGGCCACTTCCTCTCAGAGCCTGCCAGGAAGACAGACCAGGAGTCTGCCTTCCTGGTTCCCACTCTTGGGAACATGACAGGTAAATGGACTATGCTTATTTGCTTTTCTTTGGTGCCCTGGGGTACTGTTTTCTAAGTGTATGATGCAAAGCATAGTTCCCGGTAGTGGTGGGGTGGGTAGGACTTTATTAGGGCGAGTCTTGCTTCCAAGCAAACTTCTTAGTGCAAGACGTTGTGTTGTTACATGTTTCTAAATTTTTTTATAAACTGTGGTTTTTACTCACTTAAATTAAACTCCGCCCCGTTAGTTAGATCATAAAGTGAAATAACCTTACATATAAGTAAACACTCGTCTACACTTTCTTAAGAAAAATAATCAATTCTTTTTTAGTCTGCCTACTGAAACATCATCACCGCATTAAATTGAAGGTTTCATCTTTGGCAGAATTGGTAATATTCGTCAAAATACCGCAAACGTTAAGTACTGTAGGCACAAAATTTGGGCTTAAAGCCTGTGCCAAAGCTACAGCGTGGAAAACATACAGAATCATTCAGAAAATGCATCATAATGAGAAAATATCATTCGTCAATCCCCGATTAGCGAATCCGACGTTAGCTCTTTGACTTCATTCACCATTCGGTCAGTCAACCGATCACGCGCGAAAGTTGTGCACGTTCGTAATTCGTCGTTCAAATAATTTACGAAATAAAATCTATTTTGTGCAATACTTGCATAAAAAGATTGATTTCGCTACAAAGTTTTGCTCGAGGGTTTCTTATTGAATTTATTGAGTTAGACTTAACGTTTGAATGCATCTTTTCTGAGCAAATAACGTGATTTTGTGCTAGTCTAGTGTTTGTGGTACAAATAATTACTTTCGCGCTTTCGAAATACGAATTGCGTAGTATTTGTTAGTATTCCTGGGCTAGTGCAGTTCGTTAGGAAAATGAGTCTAAGCCGATTGTGTCGTGTCGTGAAGTGCGAGTTGGTGAAAGTTCAGTCATCTAGTGCATTGGTTTCGAAACCTTGGGGACCTTGTACTGCTAGGGAAGTGAACACAAGCAGCACGCAGCGTGCAAGTGTTGCACAACACAACTCGAAGCCAGACTGGAACCGAGCAGTGAGTGAGGCGGAGAAGATCGTGGGATATCCGACCTCCTTCCTGAGTCTCCGATGGGTATTGAGCGACGAGATTGCGAACGTAGCGCTACACCTACGCAAGTTGGTCGGGAGCAACCACCCCTTGCTGAAAACTGCTAAGTACGTGGCTAATCATTATGATTCGAACAAATATTCTAATTAACCACATATAAACCAATAACTGGCGCACTAACTGCATGCTTATTACATTTTTTATTACGCCACACACTATTATTTACTTCCTTATTGAGCGTGTTTACGAATATAAATCTCTCAGCAATTTACAACATGCATCAGTGCAGAAAAAACAACGACCTGAAGAGTGGCATACTCGTGGCACAACCACTTTACCATAGAGCTGACCCAAGATGGTTAACATTTTTATTTCGGTGATTACTGTTTCGAAGCTCGTGGCTAAATAATAGCAGCCGCTCGGGTCGATCTTAAGGTTAAGCCGTGCTTGCCTAGGTTGGTCTGTGGATGGGTGACCACCCGTTACATACCGAGTTTCCTCCGTGCCTCGGAAAGCACGTTAAGCCGTTGGTCCCGGCTGTCATTTGTAGATCTTTGACAGTCGTTACAGGTAGTCAGTGTTCCGAAAGTCTGACAACCAGTCTTACCAAGGGGTATCGTATTACCCAGTATTAACTGGGTTGTGGAGGTCAGATAGGCAGTCGCTCCATGTAAAATACTGATATTCAGCTGCATCCGGTTAGACTGGAAGCCGACCCCAACATAGTTGGGAAAAGGCTAGGCAGATGATGATTACTGTTTCGAAGTGGCAGTAACATTCTACGATAAAATTAACATATAATAACAATTGATTTTACTTTGCAAAGAAAGGCTTTAATTAGACTACATGTAAATGTCATTTTTTTAATCACATATCTTCTCCCGTTCTGGGCGGAGCGGAAGAGAGTGTCAGACTTTTATTGACTAAAACCCATCCATGTTTCGAACAACCCGCAACCTCGGCGGGCAGTGGCCGTGGCAGGCCCCTCTGCTGACATCTCTTCGAGGCGCGCGCGAAACACGAAAGCACCGTCGACAAGGGTAGACAGTGAGCCACCCATTGCTCATCGTCCACAGACGATCGTCGACGTCGACGATCTGCGGCTTTATAAATAGCCTGGTTTTGTATTTTTTTTTAGGTAATAACAACAAAGAAATTGCATTAAATGCGAATAAAGTAACCCACATTATACCTACCTACATATACCGACCTGGAATAGCCATAGATTCGTCGCCAACTTATAATGTAAACCACCTTCAACTATTCTGATACTATCAAACTATGAAAAAGGAGTCTTAAGGTTCATTATTTAGCTGCAACTGATATCTTAGACTGCAAGACACCATTGTAGTTTGGATAAGGCTGGGCAAATGATGATGAATCAAGTTGTATGTAATATCGATGCAGACAGACATTAACAAGCGTGCAAAAAGTAAAACTTTATTGCAGCAACATCTATTATTAAAACACATAGACTGATGAACATCATAAAATTTCTGATAGCCATTTGTTTTTAGTTAACATCCCGACTTTCAAATATACCGAAGCTTTATAGAAAGTTGGTTTATACCGAAGTCAATTATTGACTTAATTATTCGTGCATTTGCACGTAGGTATGTCAGACACATACTTCTTTCATTAACGACTAAAAATTTTCCAAGTGTGTAATTTGCATGAGAAAAGTGTATAAGATACGAGTTTCTGTTATCTGTGCTGACACGATTTTTCATCTCCTTAATCTAGGACTATTACAACTGCTGGAACAGTCAGCCTCACAAAGTAGTTGACTATTTAAAATATTCAAAAAATATTTCCAAAAAACATGTAAGTATGTAATACTGTAGTAAGTATACATAAGTTGCTAAACAAGATTAGTGCCCGAATTGAATTAACATCGTAAATGTTTAAAATTAGCCACACAATATATTGCATGAATTAGCTAAACGCTTAACGCCAAAAGTAGCTGAACAAAATAACATCCAACACATGTTAACACTATGGGTTAACAATCCTTTCGGGGTGACGTTGGGTATTTTTACTAACTACTGACATATCTGGTGGTATTTCTTGTGATAACTCTCGTCTCTAAGATGTCATCAACATCCTTACTAATATTATAAAAGCGAAAGTGAGTTTGTTTGTTTGTTACCTCTTCACGCTTTAATGGCTAAACCGATTTTGATGAATTTTGGTACAGAGATAGTTGAGAACCAGGGTACGGACATAGGCACAGACAAATGATAAATGAGGGAGAAAGAGGGAAGAAAAGGGAAAACTTAGCATTAGTACTATTACAATAAGTAAGGCGCAAGGGCAAAAACTACAAGTAACAGGTACATACCTGCAAATGAGGAAACCCCGAATTTAACGCGAGCGAAGCCGCGGGCAGTAGCTAGTAGTAAATATTTTGGGATTTAAAGAACAAGGTGGAAAGCTTTTTTTTTAAAGTGGGATGTGAGGGAGAAAGAGGGAATAAAAGGGAAAACTTAGCGTTGCTATTACAAATCAATAAGGCGCAAGGGGAACTGTGTTAAACCCCGAATTTAACGCGAGCGAAGCCGCGGGCAAAAGCTAGTCATGAATAAAAAAAATCAAAGTATTCAGCGTATTTTCTTCTTCCATACACCTGAATCAACCGTCATCTGGGGTCAAAAATGGCCGAATTACGTTACCATTCGTAAAATGGTCACAAAGTGACAATTCACAATATTAACTGCGACTGTGACCATTTTAAGAATTTTCAGATAATTCATAATTATCCTATTATGATTCTGTTATAGCGGCCATTTTAGACCCTTAGATCTTTTACTATATCATCTTTCACGAAATCAATAGTTTCAGAGGTCTCAGTACTCCGCTCTCGTTTCTAAATGATAAATGTAAAGTGTAGTAGGTTTTCACAAACACTTTTACAAGTCGCTTTTTTTAAGTAAAAAACTAGATGAGGCCGGCCGGTGTTTCGTACCCGAATACTCTGAGAAGAAACAGCCGAAACATACTCATAGTCTCTTTTATGGTCCAGACAAAAAATCTTGGTCAACTTACATGAGGACTATGCAGATTACTGTCTGAAATGGTCTTTTTAAGAAAACACCACACAGATTGAGTGGACCTGTCCAGTCAGTACAAGCATTTGTCAGTTATCGTGTAGCTCGACTCATAACCCAAGGAGCTCAACGAAACGACGAACGATACCAAAAAAAGACTTCTGTGTAGGTCCCATAAAGTACTCAAACTGCCAGGCAATCGTCAAAAACAAACTAAGTAATAAAGCTCGCTGTTTCGTCCTTAAAATTCTTAATACCATTATTTCGCTCGATAAGTCTGTGTCTTGCCAGTACTAAAAAACAAAGGCTTTAAAATCGACTTCCTGTATCACAGGCCTCTATAATAATATGACGTTCATGATTGTATTGTAAGATAACTAACCTTTTTGTTTTTATTAAAAAAAAAACATATTATTTAAGACACTTGTTTACGAAACTTGCATGTAATTTGTAAATGTCAACGATCGTAATTTGCAACAATAATAATATTGCAGTATTGTTCTTTACTTCTATACTTTAGTAAGGAATATTCTGGTAATCCAAATTATGGATTGGGAGTCCCTTTGTCACAGCTGAAATCTGTTTCCAAATATATTAGAAGGAACTCACTTTAAATTTCTCCTTGGAAAACTGTTTCCTGCGGGTTCTCATGGTCTCTCGTAGTTTAGACGGTCGTTTCGGGTTTGATACGCTCGATGAAAGATTCCGGCTATGTAGTTTTCAAATAATCTGGAGACAGTTCAGTTATCTGCTAAAATGTGTTGGGTAGTGTACAGTCACGAACAAGAATATTAAATCACTTACCAAGATTATAAAGCGGTTTTTTTCGTGAAAAAATAGTTTCCACTTTGAAACAAGACTTATTTTGTAAGATGCCTTCCAAAATACTATGATATGACAGTAGGAGGAAATCGCTTTTGAATTTTGGTAAGTATATACACGTTATTGCTCGTGACTGTAGCTGTGTATTTTAGAAAGGAGTATATAATAAGTTTAATAGTTTCCTTCCTTTTATCTGGATGTACGAAGCTCCTCCATTACCACCTAGCAACCAACGGAAAAGTTTTATGATGAATTGTAAACTGAACACTTAACTTGATACTTGCTTGTTTGCTGCAGGTACAAACTTAGTAGTACGTGTACGAAAATAACGTGTTACCTTTGTCTATAGTAGGTACCTACGTAATACCTCGCGTGCACTACCGATTGCCGACTAAAGCGCATTCTTCATTGCAACACTGCACATCATCGCTCATTTAATCGTGTATGTTCTATGTTACATTGCTAAATTAGTATTCCTTGAGCATCCTGAACTGTAACATCACGCACTGGTAGTTACGTCATACATCCCTTTAGCGTAGATCGTCAACCTTCAAAGTTCCCACTATAGACGTCAGAGGGCCTAGAAAAAGGGGCGTTCTTTACCCTTTGTTGGGATGTTGTGAGATTTAACTTCATCCTCTCATCTCCCCAATCTCCTGTGAGATTTTTTAAAATGCGTTTCTGTAGTATGAATCTGTGTTGTGACATTTGCCGGGACCCCCGCCTCTCTACCCTGAGATTGAGTAAGAATCAGTTTGACCCTCTCCTTCCTTTAAACACTTGTTTGGATTCCTACAACGACTTCCAACAGAATTTAATAACTTATTGAGAAATCGTCCAATTCAGTTTTGATTGTTTAATCGTCATCCTACTAATCCTATTAATATTACGTATAAATGCGAAAGTTTGTGGAGTATGGATGTATGTTTGATCCTCTTTCACGAAAAAAACTACTGAACGGATCTTGATGAAATTTGGCACACAGGTAGATAATAGTATGGAATAACACATAGGATACTTTTTTTAACATCACGCGGGCGAAGCCGCGGGGCACAGCTAGTTACTTATAAAATGGACTATTGAGTTGTGGCATTGCTTTTTTTATTTTTATTCTGGAACGGTTTAACGGTTGAGGCCGATTTAAGCCTAAGTGTTGCTGTAGTCACCTGCTTGGGCCTCGGGAGCAAGTGGCTCTGTGCTCCGTGGTACATCACACGTCTTCGAATTTATTGGCTCTAAGACTTCGGTTAATCTGAAATTATATTGTCCCTTTTGTAATACTTCACATAATTTTGTATTTTTATAGTCTTCTTGGGTCTTCAACTTGTGAAACCCTTACAGCAGCAAGCTATTACTATAGTGCTATATTTTTGGGCAACAGAGATTGTGGTATTAAAGTTTTGCAAGATGTGCTAAATCGTTGTTGTGTAACTTTAAAAGTGACCGTGCGAAAGTCTGTCAATACGCGGTGCAATCTTTAAATGAGACCTTTTTAGTATTTTTTTGGCTAGGCTGCGGCATTTGCGCAAATGGTTGTAAACCGTATTATTGAATGTTGTAAGGGCCGCAGCACCTGTTAGGTCCTTGGGTAGTTTCGTACTGACAATGCCTGATACAACTTTAATATTTCCTATGATTATGGAGGTTTGCGTTAGAGATGAATACAAACGTTGATGGATGGAGAGAGATGAATGATCACAGAAAAGTTAGATTGAATTGTGTGAGGAATGACATGGAGGAAAAAAAGTAGGGAATGGAAGGAATGGTTTAGAAGAATGGTAGACAATAACGTGCTGAGCCGACCCCAAATAAAATGGGACAAGATCAGGAAGACGGTGATAATAACGGAGTACATAGTTGCGTTTAAACAAACAGTAAAAAAACAGACCAGAAGTCTTTCTTTCAATTAAATTAGGCAGGGAAATAACACTTTTTGAAAGTCAATACTACTGACATTCTCCCAAAAGGCTCGCCCTGCACTCCTGGTCCTGAGTTCCTGGTAATTTCATTAAAGAAGTGGATGAACAAACTCCCCAACTACATATTTGAGATAAGTGTCACGGGTTTTAACTGGCTCCAGGCAACATTAGACAACTCTTTCCCTTTGGCGACTCTCAAAGGGCCAGGAATTGACGTAGAAAATACATTTAATCAAGAAGATACAACTACTCGTAGAGTCAAATAAAATGATCTTAACCCATGCCTCTTTCTCTAGGAACCTGATCTACAATGGCAAAAACAATATGCAGGCGTGGGGGCTCATCGTGTTGCTGGTGTCGAAGGCAGCCGGTCACAGCCCTGAGATTCCTGACATGGAACAGGATAAGGCCGCTGGAGTTCTGCACAGGTGAACTAAACATGCTTTGAACATTTCTTCTTTCGTGTCGTTATTACGACATATTAGGTCTAATAGGTCACACCTCTGAAGCTCTCAGAGCTCTCTGAGGGCCCCGTCAGGTCAGATGGGTCAAGATGTTGATAATTTTCCATCCGAAAAAAATAAAGTAAAAAAGGTTAAGTATATTATTATATTATGATCCAATGCAATAAAAATGTTACATATTATATCCATGCACCCCAGATTGGCGTAACGTGCCAAAGTCATTGTCTAGTGGCAAACTTGGCACGTTTTGCTTAGTTTGTAAGGCAGGAAAGAAACGTTAGAGCCCTGCTTAGATACATATTATTACATTCCATTTTTTAACGCTCTTAAATAACATAACTTTGAATTCAATCCATTGAAATATTAAACTTATAATTCTAAACCATTCAGTTTCATCATCATCAGAATCGTAGTATTACTTTCGACATTCAACCTCAGAGAAGAGAACACAGATAATTTTCCATTCAATATTTTTATCAATCTTTCGATATACGACCTCCATGTTTTATTCATATTTCATCAACCAGTCATTACGCGAGCAATTTGCTGCACTCTGCACCTACAAATTATTGAAAGGGCATTGGCTGGTCGAAGGTCTGAGAGTGAAAATTCTACTTCCTTATTTATCACTGAATAAGTATTCATAAAACTTCCTGTGGATATTACGGATGTAACTGATGTATAAGTGATTCATTGTAGCGATATTTACAAAGCCAAGTGATATTTATGCTGGTTGCTGATGGTCTTGAGAGAATTCTCGATGACATATGGCTGTATCATCGTGTGTGGCCGACAGTGAGGAAATTAATTGCCTTGGACAAAAAATATTCTGCGTTTTTTTCTTGGATGAGAAATCATCAAATAACTACTCCCTCTCTGGGCGGAGCGGGAGAGACTGTTAGACTTTTACTGACTAAAACACATTCATGTTCCTTCTTTTGCCTTTTGTGTTCCGGGGCCGCGGTATCTCTTTCGAGAAACCCTGACGGGCAGTGGCCCAGGGAGTCCCCTCTGCTTTGCTGACATCTCTTTGTCGCGCGTAAGGAACACAAACGCGCCGTAGGCACGGCCTGTCGTCAATAGATGGACGGACGGTGGGCTAAACATTGCTTACCGTCCAGAGACGCGATGTAGGTGGTCAGTGCTTTCATATGTACCTGAGGAAAGTAACACATCAAAAAACAAATCTACACGAAGTCTATGATTTATGATTACCTTTCGCTATACAGCCTACGTGCTTCATAAGCACATGTGCTTATGAAGCACGAGCACTTTACTCATGAGTAAAGTCGGGGGTTTTCGCCTTTTAACTGCACAGTTAAGCATTCGATTCGTATAAATTGATTATCTATGCATATGTGGACATAAAATCGGGACAAGCCGTTAACTTAACTTTCTATGTAACGAGTTAAACAACGCAGTTAACGTTTGTTATTCTAACCTCGTAATAAAAACATGGCGGTGCGAAAGTGGTAGAACTTTTAATCTGCCTAAATAGCCTGCTTAAATAGCTCTAAACAGATGCAGGCAGTGCCGGTGTTCCCTTGGCTGGACGCCTTTCTCTCAAGGCAATCACAGGATAATCCGGTTGAGCAGCTAACAACCTCAAAGGTTGACCAGCGAGATATCATTAAAAAAATACAGACAGTGTCGGACTAACCACGTCGCAAGAGTAGCTATTGCTACCGGTCTCGCCCGCCCTTAAGCATCGGACTTGGATAACATTCCGCCGAATATATACAGCTATCGTATCGTATAGTATCGTATCCTTATTGGATCACTTTGTTGTCTGTCTGTCAGTCAAGACCCTTTATCTTGGGAACGCGTAAAGATATCGAATTGAATTTAAAAACCCTATACTCAACTCTGTAGTCGCTGTGTCCTGTGAAAAAATCAACCCTCTAAGTCTACGCAGTCAAAAGATATGGCTGTTTATTTCGCAATTCTGTACGGAACCCATGGTGCGCGAGTCTGACTCGCTCTTGGCCGGATTTTTGTTATTTTCTGTGCTCGTAGTAATTGCCACTAATATTTTTTTCCTTTTATTCTTTCTTTCACATCTCATCTCCATAATTCTCTCCCACCAGCCAACGCGCCCTCGCAGAAGTAACAGAGATGATTCGGACCTCCCACCTGGTGCACAAAGGCCTGGTCAACATGAACTCCCGCCAGCCCATAGCCGCTGAGCCTGATGACATGATGTTCGGCAACAAGATAGCCTTGCTGAGTGGAGACTATTTACTAGCTAATTCTTGTTCTGAGCTGGCTAATTTGAGGTAAGTGAGCTGCTCGTTTAACACAGAGTGTTGCATGTAATTACCGAAGAGGTGTGCCTGACAGTACATCCAAGTTTAAGTCTCAAGTTATTACTTGAAACTTAAACTTGGGTCCGGGACTACGTGTTGGTTCAAAAGAGATACCGCGGCCCCGGAACACAAAAGGCCAAAGAAGGAACATGGATGGGTTTTTAGTCAGTTCAAGTCTGACACTCCCTTACGCTCCGCCCAGAGCGGGAAAAGTCAATTGATGTTTGACTCATCCGAAAAAAAAATCCTTTTTATTTTTGTTGCAACTAAGAAATTCGAGATGGAAAAACCCAATAACACTTTGATACTACCTTGGAATTGAGTTACATCTATTATTGATGATTGATGATGATGATGTTATGTCTATATTATTTAATCAATTGTTGCATTTTGTTTCAAAACTGCTTCCAAAAGTGTTGTTTCGCGTGACACGTATGTAAATGAGATTGAATATCTAGGTGAGAGGTCGCATTAATGTTTATTGCGATAGATGAAGGGGGAGCTACTCGTGTTGAAAATGTATGATAATTGTGTAGAGAGGCAACGACATCTCCAGTCAAACTCGATCGAAAACATAATCGGAATGGTATTACAAAATATTATGTTTAAGTCAACGGCGAAATGTAATATCATCTATACATATTCGAATCTGCTATAATATGCTATAAATTATTTAGTTAGTTGGTGAACGCTTTAAAAACTCAACAACTACTGGTTTGAATTAAAAAAAAAACTTTATCGAGAAAGTAATAACATCATGCTTCTTTTTTCGTATAGGAAATCACCAAATAACTCCTCCAGGCGGAATAGGGACGAGTGTCAGACTTTTACTGTCTAAACCTACCCATGTTCCTTCTTTTGACGGGCCTGTTGGTCTAGTGGTTAGTGGCCTTGACTGCTAAGCCGGAGGTCGTGGGTTCGATTCCCACCCAGGACAAACTTTGTGTGATGAGCATGATTGTTTGTTCTGTGTCTGGGTGTGATTTATCTATAATATGTATGTATTTATAAATTATATAAGTATGTATATCAGTTGTCTGGTTACCATAACACAAGCTCTGCTTAGCTTGGGATCAGATGACCGTGTGTGAGTTGTCCCAAGATATTTATTTATTTATTTATTTTACCCTTTATGTTCCGGGGCCGTATTTTTTTCTAACAAACCGCAAGTCCGCAACCCCGGATAACATCACGCTGCAACACTAAGGAGCTGAGCTAGGCACAGCCATTAATTTTATAAAGAGTTTACCTTGAAATCTCCGTAACTACACATCCGATTCCAAAATAAACTTTTGCCATGAAGGAAAATGTTGCATCTCGACTGAATTAAGATATACATAATTATAACAAGGCATAATAATAGTACTGTAGTTGCCCATTCCAAAGGGTAGATATAATCTACATATATGGGGAAGAAAAATATCTCTAAAATCTATAGGTTAATTTTCTAGCGATCGTCACTCGACACAAATGTAGAGAAACACAGTTATCGAGAGAAAACTGTGCAATTTTCTTAGTAGACGTTACATTGTAAGTTGAAATGATTGGACAATCTCATTGTGTCTTGAGAAAGTGTTAGAAAAGCATGCTTTGTGTCAATATTGCGCAGTACTTACTTATGGAATAGTGCGTGGTGTTTTCACTTTTAAGGAGTTCTTGGCTAAATAGTAACAGCCGCATGGGTCGTGTTTAAGGTTAAGCCGTGCTTGCCAATGTCGATCAGTGGATAAAAAGACCGACTGGTGCAAGCCGGGCTTACGCACCTAGGATTCCGTACAAACTATATCTTTTTGGCTGCGTAGATTTAGAAATAGGTAGTGTTTTGCACAACTGGGACCACAGATTTGAGTATATGGTTCTAACCAAAAATCTAATTCGACTGGATAGCTCAACGGGTTCCCAAGATAAAGGGTCTTGACAGAGAGACGGACACCAAAGTGATCCTATTAGGGTCCCTTTTTTTCTTTTTGACACAGATAGGCAGTAGCTCCATGTTAAAATACTGGTATTCAGCTGCATCCGGTTAGACTGGGAGGTGATTCTCATAAATATTTGACGGCACGGTTGGCGCTGTGGCTGAGCGATTGACTGCCGCGCTACGTGTCGCGGGTTCGATTCCCGCACGGAACAAATATTTGTATGGCCTACAGGTAGTTGTTTCGGGTCTGGCTGTTTGTGTATGTGAATTTAAATGTTTGTAAACGCACCCACAATACAGGAGAAATTCCTAGTGTGGGGCAACGTTTTTTTTTTTAAAAAAAAATAGATAACAAAAGGCTAGGCAGCCGATGATGCATGATGTATAACTTCTTTAAAAAAAAATATGACGAGGAGAGACGTCGCATAGTGAACTAATACGATCAAATCTGCAATGCCCAAGAATCTACTTTTAATCCTCAAACAGTGCAATGGCATGATAAAGCCATAAAGGGGGAGGAGTCAGGGTTATACGTATGTATTTCCAGAAGAGAGAGATTAATATTTCATGATAACTCATACAAGGGAATTAAATGAACTTAGAGGCTTGTATTGATGATTTTAATGATTATGTCTTTGTAAATACATACTTTTTACGCTCGCAAATAATATTTTAATCGACATACAAGACACTGACCTTCAAATTGCAAAAAAATTAAAAAAACAAAAGAATATTGCGGGCTGACCTGGTGCTTTCACGGGTGGCTTCTCATCACCAAAAACGGCTTCAAATATCTATGGTGGAATTTTGAAAGTAACAAAGTCGACAGAAAATTGCTTTTACAATCCACAAGAATTTATGTAACATGTAATGTACCTACATAATTTTAAGGTATTATTTGTAGTTTTACGTGCAATATAGTGTACATATTGTTTTTTTATTTATTAATTATTTTTCTTTAAATTAGGGAAGCCGCATAATTGTTTTATTTTTAAAATTTAGTATGTTTAGCTTAATAACGTAAAATTATGTTTGCATGCCCTAAACAGACAAAATATGGTTTGTGCCTAAACCACCAATATTAACACTTGGTTACACCTATATTTTAATCAAATAAATGATTTTGATTTTTAAATATTCAAAATATCATCTTAAACTTGACCAATACTATACCAGTAGTAGACTAGTGTTGTACTATAAACTACACAAAATCCAGTTGGAGACGTAACGTAATATTTTACGTCTAGCAACGTTATACAACGTCTGACGGTGATGAGTACCTTTGACTGCAACAACAGTGAAAGTAAATGTTAACACATCGTTTATATTTAGAATCTGTGTGTTATGAGATTTAAATGGGACAATGACATGCAGATTTTGGGACAAATCAACTGTTTTAAGGTCCGCGTTAAAGCCTCGTTGGTTCTGTTGCTGCAAATGCGTTTTCTGAGCATGGGGTCTTTTTTTTGGATTTTTTCGGCTGGATTTTTTTTTGTTTTAATACAGAATGTGATAAACAGGGTTCAAGCTTCCGGTGGGTAGGGCTCCAGAGATATTAGCATCCTCACAATGCGCGCCGTTTCCAGGAGTACTGCCTTCTTAATCATGCCCTTGATCCAACCGCCAAAGTAGATCTTCGAGAGCTGGTCATCGAGGTTTCTGGCCATCAGGCCATGGCCGTTACGACAATCGGCACAACGATAGCCGAGTTGACATCCTCGTGAAAGCCGATTATGATTATTATTTAAACTTACGAAATATGAAATGGCTAATATTTAGTATTTCTGACTAATAATCATTAAATGCATAGCATCATTGATATTTTGCATTTTAAATTTACTTACATCGACTTATGTACATTTGATAAATGTATTATTCATTGTAACCAAGTTTCATTTGCATAATATTAACATATTACTAGACAGTTTATTCACTGTAATGTAACCAACTGAATTTTATTTTACTTACATTGTTTTATAATAATGAAATTATTAAATTGTTGTATTTAACATAATCTAGATGTAATCTTTTACTTAAACGTTAATCACATGTAATAGTTATCAAACATACAAGTTTAGCCACGCTCTACGTATTTCGTTTATTTTAATTCTATTATTTTTAACGCGTTTCTTGCTAATGTTAAATGCAGACTAGTCGATAATTGCTCAAAAATCTATTTTTGAGCTAATCAAATCTCTGATTTACAACAGACAACTGTACTCTTACTTTTTTTTGATGGCACATTTTCGACAAATTTGACAAATTTCTTCAGCCACTCTGGGCGGAACGGGAGTGTCAGACTTCTACTGACTAAAACCCATCCATGTTCCTTCTTTGGTCCTTAGTGTTTCGAGGTCGCGGTTTTTCTTTTGAACAACCCGCGACCCCGGTAGGCCCCTCTGCTTTGATGACATCTCTTTGAGGCGCGCTTAGAACACGAACGCGCTGTCGAAATGTACCTCTGCATTCTTAATTAGCAGTTAGACTCACGATGGTATTTCTCTTGTGTTTGTTGGTGGAGTACATTTCTTGTTTATCAATCACTAGCTTTTACCCGCGGCTTCGCTCGCGTTAAATTCGGCTTAACACAGTTCTCCTTTCCTGATTTGCAAGTACCGGCTATCTGCAGTTTTTGCTCTTGCGCCGCATTGATTTGTAGTAGCAACGCTAAGTTTTCCCTTTTCTTCCCTCTTTCTCCCTCACATCCCACTTTTTTTTTAAATTAGCCTTTGTTCGTCTCCTGGTTCCAAACTATATCTGTACCAGAATTCATCAAAATCGGTTTAGCCATTAAAGTGTGAAGAGGTAACAAGCAAACTCACTTTCGCTTTTATAATATTAGTAAGGAAGTACTGGCTCAAACTTCTAGTACAAAAAAAGTAAAGCAGTTAATTAATTATGTACTATACAAGTGTATATTTACTATATATATTTGATTATACCGCAATCATACATAAACACTAAAATATAAATTTTCTAAATAAAGACGTTTATTATTCTTAATGCGCTAACAACTTTTATGAAATAATTGTCCATGACTATCTCGAAGGTGGTAATATGGCAGATGGCCATAGTTTACTTTGACCTATTGACCCAGCTTCGCAACATCTCCTCACTTGAGAGAACATGGTCACAGTGCACATATTAGTAGTAACATACAGTATTTCAACTACGAACAAATGGTTGGCTAAGGCGCTGCACAAAAGTGGACACTTCAGTATCTTGTGTCGGATACAAGCTACAAATTTCTATACAATATTATAATATAATATCATTAAATTACACCCACACACGCGCGTGCACACACTCACTCCCACAAACCTACACTATCTCTTTCACACAAATACACTCACACACACGAACACACACACACACACAACCTCACACTCCACATACACATACATACTAACACTTCAATGCAATAACAGGCTATTTTTTTTAACCGCTTTCAGTTTATATCCTATTATAATGTCTTATTCTTTAATTTTGAAAAATATTGTTTTGTTAATCTTGTTGCACATACCACTGTAAAACCTCCTTTAGGAGAGGGCACTGGCTCCTGTAACACAGGTTTTTCACCTAGCACAGGAGTCAGGGACTTCACAAACAATGTATATACTTCTTGTGTAATAAAGATTATTCTATTCTATTCTTATTCTAATATTGTAATAACCATTATGTAATCAGCTGCTACGGGACATATCTACTACTACTACAACGCCATAGAAATCGGTAGCTTGATTCGGCACAAGACACAAAAGTGTCCACGTTTGCGCAGCGCCTTGTAATACAACATTTGTTAAAACTTAAACGTTTACCCAATCCAGTATTTCTGGTAACAGGTTACTCAAAGCCACTGCATCGTATCAAGTGGTTGCGTTTAATGTGTATAGTGCAGCGAGCATATGCAACATGAGAAAATGTTTACTTAGGTAATTTTGTTTTTGTATTGTCTTTTTGTGTTTACTATGGACACTTTTAACGTACACGTTTTTCTACATCGTTCTCACATACGATTATGTATAAATACAATATGAATAATGTTACCAAGGTTTTCAATTTTCTGTTTTAAAAGAGTGTTTATGGAGTTTTTTCTGGATAGATATCTACGCTTTGGAATGGGCAACTACAGTATTTTTACAGTTAACTGAAACTGTAGCTTCGATGTCAAATGATCTTTGTTTTGATATTTAAATTAGATATATTTTTATATCTACTTGAAATAAATGGTTTGAATTTGTTGTCAATCCTAAAGCTGTCTAGAGGCGCTTCCTTGCTGGAACATTCGCTTGTAATGTAACAAGTCGTTGTTACAAAATATATCATTACAGGTTGTACCCTGTAAAACATGTTCCTCCTCAGTTTCTAGTGAAATTATTGAATCTGAAATGTTATATTACATTATAGCCTGCATGGATAACAGTTTTATTTTTGTGAAATGATCAATGGCAGGCTCCTCTGCATTGCTGACATCTCTTTGTTGTTTTACTGGTTATCTCCTCACTGTAACATAATCAATCCGCCCATTGTTAGATTAACACGCAATGCGTGCTCCATAGGCTTTTAATAGCGATAATTTTGCATTAGAAGACTGTTGATGAGATTCGTTTATGATCCTATCAGTGCTTATATTACTTGTTAATGAAGGTGGTAATTTAAAGATTTAACTGCATAGTTTAATAAGACTGTTGAAAAGATGGTCATCAGCGTTTAAATCTAAAAGATGTGTGGATCTTAATTTCAACAAAAAAAAACGACTTAAACGCTACATTATTATTTGACTAGTTTCACACATTTACGATTAGAGACATCTTTCATTTGACGCTGCTTGCCCTGAAACCTGCTAACTTGACAACCCTATGGCTGCATCAGCGAGCGACCTTCGCATAGGTAAATTTTGGGCCCAAAATATGCAATTAGAAATTGCCATCGACACTCTATGAAGAAACGACAATTACGATATTGGATTATCACCATAAGAAAGAAATGAAAAGAATTTATTTGTCGCCTATACATAAAGGAAATTATTTGAAGGTGCAATGCACAAGAATTTTTTTCATTGCAACTGAATTATGTCTGACTTTGGGTTCTTTTCTCAGTAATTAGTAGTAGTTAAAGCAGACAAAGTAAAAATTGAGACTGAAAAATCTGTCCACAGAAATCAAGAACTGGTAGAACTGATGTCATCAGCAGTAAGAGATTTGGCAGAAGCGGAGTTCCTCGGTGAAAGGGACGAGCAGAACAACCCCCTACCTTCAAGACCTCTGCCCAAAGAGCAGATACAGTCTGCATCAGGTAATTATCAGCAAATTGTAAAGCTGATTTCAAAAATTCGATCGGAATAAAGTAAAATAAAGTTCTAGGAACAGATTGTTGTTTGGCAATGAAAGATATCAGATAGAAAAAAAAAACATTCAATAAACAGTACCTTAGTACTGTATTCCGTGATTAAAATAAACCCAGATGTACATTGTTTTTTTTGCCCCACACTAGGAATTTCTCCTATATCGTGGGTGCGTTTAGAAACATATAAACTCACATACACTAACAGCCAGACCCGAAACAACTATCTGTACGCCATACAAATATTTGTTCCGTGCGGGAATCGAACCCGCAACACGCAGCGCAGCAGTCGATCGCTCAGCCACTACGCCAACCGTGTCGTCATATGCAAGCGTAGCTTTTGGTTCTGTTACTGATTTAACAAGAGTCAGTGGTGTCAAGGTCTGTTTTCTTTCCCTTATGGGAACGAGACAAATATAGACTAAGTCACATCAAAATTGGCCTCCAATCTGCCTCGATTGTTATTGGGCTACGCTTTGATCGAAGATTGCAAAAACGGCCTAATCAAGATCTTTCCTAAAAGTTGCTTAAAATGTGATAAATAATATCATTCGCAAATCAATCTACAATTCAACCAGATTCAGTACCTTAGTAATGAGTATGAGTAGAACTGGTTCTAGTCGAGGATGTGGGTTAACTAATTATCTCTAGTTCAAATTGACTTAAGCGAGAACAAATTTAGGCGTAGCTACATTATTTGCATGCATGCTAAGTAGAAATACGTAGATGATCATATTGGTTGTGGTTGCGTGTGTAAGAATGATGAGGTTACCTGTCTGTATTTAACCTCATGCTTAATTATATGCTAATTGAGGATTTAATTTATGTAACTCCAATATTTACAATATCATAGGGCTCTTAGTGGTTTGTTAGGAAATATGTAGTTATAATTTATACATTATTGTAGGTATATAATAAAAGTAGTGAAATAATTCTTTTCAATTAAATTAAAATGTTGACTATGATATTTGGAATAAATTACTTACTTTTTACTGTAAAGTCTACCTCTTTTATAATTACCTCTTTTGATTCCTTCCTTAACGTTCTACTAAGTGTATCAATCTTCACACTTATCATACAAAATGTTAGCCCAGTCACATAGCTTCACAAACAAAATCAGGCTTACAATACATTGGAAATCAACGCATTCCGATCTACAACTGGTACATTATGGTAGTACATGAAGGTGCATTAGTATTCAGACCGCAGCGTACCGCAAGGAACTATGCTGCGCCCTCCATTGGTACGTGACAGAGACAAACAATGGGAACAAATGTGACTCTTTGACCAATACGTGTTTGTATAGGTCTAGTGCGACTTTCGGTTTTCTTGGTTTTGTTCCGTGTTGACGTCATTTTATAGGTTAGGAAGAATGGGTTATTTTATTTATTAGTAGGAATTAATGGCACGGTGTTTATTTTAAAATAAAAAAGCGGATTAAAACTCTACAGAGCAATATTATATATATGTTTTGTTTGTTTAGAAATGGGTAACTCCTTGGCTTAAATAATTGGATTAACGATAATTCAAGTCATTCAGATATTTTGCGCTACATATATCCACATATATTGCTTTAATAAGAATACTGCTATATTGCTGCTTGGGTAACAGAGTCACAGTTAAAGTTGAAAGTTGTGGTTAACTTGTAATATGCACATTTTCCACACTGTATTATTTAATCGGTTCGACTTGTCGATTTCTCTGTCTCAAATGTCACGCGGGTTCTGGTTACCTTGGAAGGTAAGGTTAGCTCTAGGTTTCCGTGCAGCAGTGAACTTTAATTTTCAGTTCAATGTTGTGGTAATAATAGTAGATTATTAACCAAGGGGATAAAGCAGTGTCTTCTGTCGCGGGTGACGATTTAAATCGCGAGCGTAACGAAGGACTCGAGGTTTACTCCCGAGCGTAGAGAGGGTGTTAAAAACCTGAATCACGAGCGAAGCGAGGGTTTTAAGACGAGTCCTGAGTGTAGCGAGGGATTTAAGTTCACCCAAGACTAAGACAGCTTTATCACCGAGGAAAATACTCTACTTTTCGTACCATTTGCGAAAAAATTGATAAGCCACTAATAAAATGAGATAAGCATGTATTAAAAAATAATGACAATTAAAAGTAAAAATTAACATTCGAACCATTGGTCCAATTATTGATAGAGTGGGTTACATTTTTGTTTGGTACATTTATTGTTGATGAGTTGATTTGAAACCGACAACTCACTGTAACTGTCGCTTTGATTTAACATCGTAACGTATTTTAGAACATTAACTTATTTGTAAAAATAAATTAAAATTAACTTAACGTTTATATAAGTATTTGAAGTAAACAAAAACGCGGCAAATTCCTAGACTAATATTTTTTGTCGGAAAAGCAAAGGCAAGCAAGCTCATACGTCCTCGTCGGTTTTCATAACTTTATTTAATAATCACAACTGCGTATTCCTTTTTCAAAAAGATGTATAATGCTTTTTTCGTACCACTTGCTCAAAAAAGTGACATTCTATGCCACAAAAAGCGAACATAACAATGGTCATTTTTAATCTGTTAAAAACAGGGATAGAATATTGTACTGAACTTCATTCATCCTCTAGGGAGAGAATGTGATTTAAATTTGGAAAACTTACCGAAATTTATACTGAACTACATCTGTGTTTACACCATTGAGTTTGTTTATAAAGCATTATACATCTTTTTGAAAAAGGAATACGCATTTATTATGCAGTTGTGATTATTAAATAAAATTACAACATCCGACGAGGCCGTATGAGCTTGATGCCTATAGTTGCTTTTCCGACAAAAAAATATTAGTCTAGGAATTTGCTGCGTTTTTGTTTTCTTCAAATACATAAACGTTAACTATCAATAATTGGACCAATGTTTCGAATATTAACTTTTAATTTTAATTGTCATTATTTTTAATAAATACTTATCTCATATTATTATTGTGTTAATTTTTTCGCAAATGGTACGAAAAGTAGAGTATTTTCCTCGGTGATAAAGCTGTCTTAGTCTTGGGTGAACTTAAATCCCTCGTTACGCTCGCGATTTAAATCGTCACCCGCGACAGAAGACACTGCTTTATCCCCTTGGTTAATAATCTACTATTATATAAACTCAATGGTGTAAACACAGATGTAGTTCAGTATAAATGTCGGGAGGTATTCCAAATTTAAATCACATTCTCCCCCTAGAGGATGAATGAAATTCAGTACAATTTTCTTTCCCTGTTTTTAACAGATTCAAAATGACTATTATTATGTTCGCTTTTTGTGGCATAGAATGTCACTTTTTTGAGCAAGTTGTACGAAAAATAA
Source organism: Ochropleura plecta (assembly GCA_905475445.1). Taxonomy (NCBI): domain Eukaryota; kingdom Metazoa; phylum Arthropoda; class Insecta; order Lepidoptera; family Noctuidae; genus Ochropleura; species Ochropleura plecta. The sequence continues at coordinate 18,718,271 of FR997726.1, read as the reverse complement.
CTTTTTCATATTCATGTGGTACATCATAAGTAGAAATGTCCAAGTATAGTAGTCTATATTTAAGTTAAGTTGGAGACACGATCACACGACCTTCAAAGACAGGCTGAACCAAACGAGTCTTTGTTTTTGTGTTGTGTTCCTCAAGACTAAAAACTTCCTGCATTCTTAAATACTACTTTGTATTTTAAATGTGTCTCATATAGCTTTTCGTAAACAGTTCACCGGCTGAAAAATTTAAGCTAATACTAAAAAGACAAAAGAACAATTTATTTACATGAAATAATTTGACAAATAAGTACTACGGCAAAAAGTACTGCAGTGCCATCTATGCCACAGCTCAAGAGCTAACAGCATCACGCAAGCAACTTTTCTGAAAACATCACTGTCCGGTAGTAGCCCCCCAGTCATAACACCTGCACCCGTCTGGTCGGATGATGTTCCCGTTTCAATTGGGGATGGAGAGCTTTCCACCTCGTTCTTCAAATCCCAAAATATTTATTACTAACTTTTGCCCGCGGCTTCGCTCGCGTTAAATTCGGGGTTTCTTCATTTGCAGGTGTGTACCTGTTACTTGTAGTTTTTGCCCTTGCGCCTTACTTATTGTAATAGTACTAAAGCTAAGTTTTCCCTTTTCTTCCCTCTTTCTCCTTCATTTATCACTTTAAAAAAAGTCTGTGCCTATGCCCGTCTCCAGGGTCTCGACTATCTCTGTACCAAAATTCATCAAAATCAGTTTATCGGTTTATCGGCCATTTAGGCGTGAGGACGTAACAAACAAACAAACTCACTTTTGCTTTCATAATAATTAAGTAAGGATTCATTTATTAATATGTCAAGCTTCTTCGACTACTCCTTTTCAGACTGGGAGATCTTAACCGACCCTCTGCCAATGTGTGGTGTGATCGGTTGCGCTGGCCGAGAGTGGTCAGCCCGTCATGTGCTAGCGGCTGGCGCGTTGTTGGGCAAGAGCTGTTCCGCTGCCCTGAAGCTGGCAGGACACCAACCTCAGCTGCAGTCACAGGTACTCAACTTATTTTTACCGGACATCACTCATTATTGTCTGCCTAGCCTTTCTAACTATGTTATTGGGGTACCAGAATTTAAATGGAGCAACTGTCGGTCTGACTACCCGATATCTCTATTTGGCTCAAAATATTTATGTGATGTTTGTATCAGACGACTGGATATTGGTATCGTGGTCATTGTAATTGCAACTTTAAATGTGCCCCATTTAACGTTGCAAATTGAAATTCGAGATGCAAGACATTAAAGAGCAAATTATGACAAAGGGACAAGGTAGACTGGGTGTCAAGCAAATGGTGACATTAGAGTTATGTCTACCAGCAAACTGTTACTAGATCCTAAGTAATGATCAATTAAATTGTATTCTAATCTGCGACTAAAGTGACCTCAAATTCATTACGAGACCAAGATCCTTGTAGGAAATCTTAAATCAATATTTACGGAGCCGGAAGGTGGTTGTTCTCCCCATTTTTGTGATATTTCTTTGATTATAGGCCATTCTTGGAAACCTTCTAGATACAGGGGTCGAAGTAGATAATAACAAGTTTTTTTCTGATAATAAATACAATATTTTAATAATATGTCTTTGCCTTCATACCTCTACATAAAATTAAATGTATCCGTCAGAACAATGTTTTGAGTGAGTTAAATTGAGTCCTATCGTAAATCGTGATATAGTAGAGCGTTAATCGTTTCCCAGCAATTATTTTTGCGTATAGCTACTGTTAGGACTAAACTATTTACTTTAAAATAAATGCGCATATAATATTTTTAGTATTATAATTTAAATCATATTTTAATTCACATCTCACACTTTTATATCAAACCTACCATTCCGTTATTTTATTCTTTTCTCATTTTAAAACGACCCGAGTATTTGAACGTTATGGTAAATCAGCCAGCATTGCTTAAATTATAAAACCTCTTACATTACTTAGTTAGATGTGCGTGCACCTTGTGGATCATTTATCTTCTCTTCTTTCAGGGCTACCTCTTCGGCTGTCACCTAGCTCTAGCCTGGCAAGCGTTCCTGGACCTGGAAACGTTCACAGGTCCTGAACCTGCGAGCTTCTCCCTCGTGGGGGCACCCCTGGCCTTCACGCTAGAAGCCCGTCCCGAGCTGTACGAGTACATCGAGGCTGGCAAGAAGAGCGTGCAGGATGTTGATTATCATGCTGTACGTATTTCGTTGGCGGGCCTGTGAAGGTCACCGCTTGCCGGGTTGCGGGTTGTGCGAAAGAGATACCGCGGCCCCGGAACATAAAGGGCAAAAGAAAGAACATGGGTGGGATTTAGTCGGTAAAAGTCTGACCCTACAGTTATTTGGTGATCCGGAAAAACAAAAAGTATCTTCTTGGTCAATTCAGCCAATAGAAGGAAGAATTATTAAAAAAAATGGAAGGCAACGCTCTTGGGGTTCCCACGTATTGCACACTTATAGTGTTGAGAATACTTATCATCAGCCAGGCTTGTTAAACAACAAACAAATAAACGCTTCTCCAAAGTCACCCACCAGCAGTTTTCCGTCACCCACATACAGTTCGTCCCAGCCTTTTTAGTTTTTTTAAGGTTTCGTATAATTGCTATTCTAAATCTCGCATGCAGCACAAGTTTGCGATGCATCTCGCATGCATCGCAAACTTGTGCTGATCAAGTCAACAGATAAGTCCTTTTAATGAAGCTATTTATTCTTCCCTTAACTGAAGTTTTAATCATATTTCCAGCTCTACAAAGCAGTGCTAGAAGGCGACGGTATAGAGCAGACTAAGCGTCTACAGCGGTCGCACATCGCTCGCGCCGTCGACGTTCTGGACAGCTTCCCCAACTGTGACGCGAGGACTGCTCTCGCCAACATCATTGTAGCTATGCACCATGAACATCTTTGAATATGACCATCTACACTTCTTAGATTAAGCAAAGGATATATTACAACTTTTTGTTTAAAACTAAAACCAAAAGCAGCTTTATCATGTTCTACATTCCCAACAGCCCATTTTAATTCACGATCAAAGGATCGGTCCTCAAGTAAAAGTTGATCGTAACCTCCTTTTTTAGATTAGAAGATGATAGTGGCTTGACCGTCAAGATGTGAATGTCCAACGAGTCTTCCAAGGTCATTTTAGTCTCTCTACGATTTAGAATCTCTTTATTTTACACAATATAATATATTATATGCAGTTATATGTGAAACTTATGAATGCTTCATTACAGTCGGGAATCAGTGTTGCCAATTTTATGTCTCGCATTTGTACACAAATCCGTCCACATTCTTTACTATGTACCTACCTGTTTTAAAAGCTTAGCTCTATCAACAAACATCAAAGATTTTATTAAAAAAAAAAACCTTCCAGAAATTGCCTACGTTCTATTATTTTGTCTAAGTATAGAGAAATGAATATAGAATATAATGAGTGAAAAGACGAGCTTGTAATTCAAGTTAGCGACCTAGTTATGTTGTTGATTTATTCAGAAAAACCGCTAATGGGCTTTTCAGCGAAATTCGGCATAATGTGCAAGTCATAGATATCAGATAGGATATCCTTTCTAACTATAATCCTTAACCTATTTTATTAACGGTATAAACTTATGATTAATTCAAGTAGTCCAGCTCGTAAGTACCTTCCATAATGCCATAAACGATTGATATCACCCCTTTTTTTAATAATGTTGGATTAATCTTGTATTTCTTTAAATTAACTATTATTCTGAAACGTATTTTTTTTTGGAATGTGAATTATAGAGTTACCATTTTATTAATTTGACAACTCAATACATGCAAAGAGAAAAAAAAGTAGGTATAACTAATTAGGGAATAAGTAGAATTAAAGAAAAATAATATGACATGTAGTTAATGCTCAAAATATGTATTATTAAGTAATTAAATAAGTTTGTGTTTTATGTTACTTGAGCTGCTGGCGCCCTCTAGATTTAATAATGTTTTAATACTCTAGTAGGTACAAAATGTATATTTTTATAAGTGTAAGTACGAACTATTATGGAAAATTATGTATTTATAAGAAATCTAGTATGTTAGTATTTTGATAAACAAACCATATTGTTCAATAGAACCAGGGTATTTGTAATTTTGATACTACAAATAAATATACAATTTTAAACCAATGAAGAGTTGTTTTTTCCCCCTCTACTCTACTTGTCCCCTCTATAGTACTCAAGTCAAGTCCATAGCCTTGCATACACCAGTAATTAGTTAACACGTAAACGAACGCGCTGCCATCTATGATATCTGTGGTGAAACAGACTGCAGGCGAGCGGTTTTAGTCGTAGCCACTAGCTACTAGATGGCGCTGCCTACTACATCACTAAAAAATACTAAAACCCAAGAATGTTTCAGGCAGGATTCCTTCAGTCAGATAGGACTAGTGGGTTCAGTTTTAGTGGCGTACTACCATAAAATCCTAAAAACCTAGCATACTCCCAAGTTACTACTCTTCAAGATGTTATTTATGGTTTCAATCTGCAGGGCTTATGGTAGGCCGAGGCATGCCAATACCCCTTCAGTTTTCAGGAAAGAAAACTAACAAAGGGGTGGTCAAAGCAGAGCTAACATTGTTGATTATTATCTCATCGTACGGGCGCCTGAACTAAAACGCCTTTAACGCAACTTTTCGAAGATATTTTCGCCGCAGTGGCACTGGGTAACACCTTCATACGCTTTGGTAGGCCCGTTGCTAGACATTGGGACTTTTGACCACCACAGTATTTCTCATCGTTAGGCGATTTGCACGAAATTGGGGATTTTTTAAGAAATGGGAACTCCACAAATAGCTTTCCCCGCTCTAGGCGGACCGGGAGTGTCAGCCTTTTACTGATTAAAACCCATTCATGTTCCTTCTTTTGCCCTTTGTGTTCCGGGGCCGCGGTATCTCTTTCGTAAAACTCTCAACCATAGACGTACCGCATTTCGTGCTAGTCTTATGTAAGTCAACCCATCAGGTATTTACTGCCTGGGGTCAACTAGCGTTGACAATAGACCACTACAGAACGGATTGACCAACCAACTCACACGTTTTGCTTCGAAGAGATCCGAAGCAGTCAAAAAAAGACATCTTGATGGTCGTCTTTTGATTGTATTCACAAACATCACTGCTTGTTTTACCAGATAGGTTGATTGAACTTAAACTTGCGTTCCATTCTGTTTTGTTTTAATGAGGTTAGTTTGGCAGCCGCTAGATGGCGCGATGTTACCCGTTTCTGAACTGCCAGTATTTAAAAAAACACTGAAAAGGTAAAATGCGGTGCAAAAAATAAAACATGACAATGTTTTTTAAATTAATTGTATTAATAAATAATGGTAGTTCTATTTACATGACACATTCGATTACTCTTTTGTTTTGGCAGAAGACAATAAAAATATTGTTACACAATAAGTTCGCCTAACTCAAACGTGGCGGGCGCGAGGCCCGCAACCTAACATTCTTATAACGACATTGGTAATAAACCCATTTCCACATCATAAGAATAACATAAAAAAACACATTTTTGGTTACAATCTGACAATACTGGTCGTTTTTGGTTTTGAAAAGTTTTCACGTTACGCAACAACTTTGCTTAAACGCCGTGTCAATCACACCGAAGAAAGACATACATCCAAGCATCCACTCGACAGTTAATGTATATCACAGGTTTCTAATGTGACCTAAATGATACAATTTACTTACAAATGAGGTTGCTTTCACATTTTATATTTTAACGTTTTTTTTTGGTGTCAAAAGTTCGCCACTGCAATATGTATAAAGTTTTACAAATATCCCAACTGTACTGATTTATTTTATATGTATATTATGATTTAAAAATACTGTGATTGCTTTTGATATGTCTTGTCACACAATGCATTGAAAATTGAAGAGTTTTTACGATTGGCAACATCTATTTAATGGCAAGAATAACAGGGCATTTTACCAATGCTAAACACAAATAATATCCGAATACAATTTAGGCTTATTCGGTATGTCACCAAACGTCAAGCTTTACCATAAGACCGTCGACAATATCGCACCATTCGTTAATTTTAATATTTTTCACTCCTACGTTACAATGTACATAGACCCCGATGTCTATTATTGCTTAGTTTTTATAAGTTTTGTTATATCCAAAACTTGTTACCTATAAATAATTTTCACGTTCGTCCCAATAAATTTACCATTCAATAAATACGTACACGTAAAAAATATAAACTATATCAATAGTTTAATCTTTAAAACAAACTTTCCTTACTCTAATTATATATTAATAACTATTCATCAGTATGGTTTCATTCATTTTCAATAATATGCCTACTTTATAATCTTTCCAAGCGCCTGAAAATTGATTTTTTAACCTTGCAATATTCTATCTTATATAAATGTAATTTATTATTCATCTTTTATTGTATGGTATCTAATTTTATAAAATTTTATCGTCACTAAGTTAGAAGAAGTTCGTATAATGCAATCGCAATTCTTAAATAATAAGGTCACAATTCATAATATACTCGATAACTCAGATTCAATTATAATATCAATTATATATATATATATATTTATATATATAGCCAAACATACAGGCACTCGATTTGACAAATAAAGAAGGCGATCTTGAAACATGCATAAAACAATCTGTAATAATTTAATAATCGAGCCATAAAGCAAATATATTAAATATTAAAGTCTACAGTAACACTAAAATTATTACAAAGAAAATGATACGATAATTATTCACGTAATACAATATAAATAAGTTAAATATTCTAAAAAGTTAAAAATACACACGTCTTAACCTAATAGAAAAGCACTCGTATCTTTGTGGTAGAATACTAGCGGCGGACCGCATGATTTAATTAATTAAATCGATTTAAATTATAAGCCAAAACAAATGTTCAGAATGACAGGAATGGTAATAAACATTACAAATTAAATAAAACAACTAATTGACAGACAAAGGTACAAAATAATGAATAACACGACCGCCGAATGTCCGCAGAATGTCCGCAGCGCGGCTCTACAACCGCTCTCAATGTAGTGTTTTGTACTTTTGTTCTGATAAACGTTACATAATGTAGGGTTAGTAGTTTATGAGATCATTGTGTCGCACAAAACATTTGATTATGCGCTTAATTAGAAAAAATACATCGACAAAATATGCAGACAAAACATACATTTACGACACTATTTTATACAGCAATAGTCTGTTAAATTAAACTAACCGCGCAGTGGCCGGCTCAACGATCGTTAACTTAAAATAAAACAAGAATATACAAAAAAACCTACACGATTACGGTCACTTTGACAAAATACACAATCGATACTAACGTAACGTAAGACTAGCTGAAATGCGATAAACACTATTTAAAATTAAAACTTAAACTTACATCTTTGATTAAAACTCACTCGGTATACGTTTTAAAAAATATTTCAGTTACAAACGGTACTCAATTCCAATCTTTAAATGCATAAAAGGAATCGCATGGATTTTCAAGATGGCAACACACTGGACCAGTGCTGCGTCTAAATACTTATCATAAGTCGAGGAACTACAAAATATATTGGAAAGCACAATGGCTCTACTCGACGATTAGAAAACTTCTAAAAATCGAAAGGCAACACAGAGCTTACATAGCTAGGGAAGGGACGTCTGTGCGTCGGGGAGTGTTCGCGCGGGAAGGCGCGAGCTTGCGTCAGGTGCTGGACTCCTGGTAGGGCCCCGTGACCGTGCACGGGTGCATCGGGAACAGCGTCGTCCACGACATCGTGGTCTGTGTGTCCGCGCGCAGGCGCACCTGCCCCGCGCGCCGCGCCGCGCACGTGGCCTCCACCAGCGCCGACAGCGACGCGAAGCCGCCCGGGAACGCATCCTTGTCCGGCGCGGGCGTCTGCCGCTCCGGCCCGGGCGTCGTCGCCGGCGACGCAGAGTTGGAGTTCGGTCCCGGCGTACCCGGCGTCGGAGGATTCAGTCCTAGTTTCTTTAACCTCATCTTCTCCTCCCATTCTTCAAGACCATGTTTAGGACGATTCAAGTTCCTATGTTGGTAAAATACAAGAGATATTCTCGTGGGATTGACTCTGTTTGGGCTTTTGACTGCAGTTGTGGAGTGCATTTCATGTTTCGCGCATTCGAATAGTACGCTTCCGTGCCCCAGTGCGATGGCCACGCCACCCATCTGACCATCTTTGAAACAATCCAAGTTTTCAGTAAATTCTGTAACTTCGCCTATGGGCTCAGCTTTGGGTGGTTCAGGCGGGTAGGGGATGGAAAATGGTGGTGGGTATATGCACCAGTTTGGTGATGATTGGCACCAGTTAGGGCTTGGATTTTGATAGAAATTTGGCGCAAAGTTTGGATTGTATTGATACCCATAAGAATTGTAACAATGCGGGTTTCTAAGCAGTTCCTCCCTTTTGTATTTCTCAGCATTGTAATATGCGAGGCTGTTGTAATCGTTGTAGGTGTTCTCGTAAGGATTGAAGTGACCGTAAGGATTCGGTGGGAAGGAGTAGGCATTGGCGACTTGCGGGTAGTTGCCGTAACTTTGTATCTGCGCCTGATTCCCGTACGTATTCTGGTTGACTGGGTGGAAATTGTTTCCAGCAAAGTCAGGAGCTGGTTTATTAGCCGCCGCTTGCATGTTTTGCTCATCGTGGTTGATCGTGAAGTTGTTTTGAGAAGTTGAAGTCTGCTGAGGCGTAACGTTATTCAGTCTACTGTCGTAAGGACTCCTGTGCTCGTAACCCTGGCTTAAATGAGGCCTGTCTGAAGGTGGGTACGGTTTAAGGAACGTGGAGTTCTCAATAGCTTCGGGTGGAATCGTATGCTGAGAACGTGATGGTGGTCTTGCTTTGGGAACTCTAAATAACGAGTTTTCGTTTTCAGGTGTCGAGTGTTCTTTGAGTTTAGGATCCCAATTCTTCGATTCAGGAGATTTCCACACGCTTTGACGTGAATCTGACTTCATCATTTCGTTATTTGGTGACTTAAGTTCCGGAATCTGTGACGGTACGGGCGATGCGGGCGTGCTTTGAGAGTTTTGTGATATCTCAGTCAACCGCGGTGAACTTGGCATGTCAAATTCAGGAATTTTGTTCGTAATGTCAGCGATCAAATTCGGTTTCTCAGGCTCTGCAGTTACTTTTGCTAGCAATGGATCTGAATTCGTCTCACTCCTACTGGAATCTGGGCTGTAGTTATTCGGAGGCACGTTCAAATGAGCTGTTGTGGAGTCAGGATCCTCCTTTACGACATTGTTGAATAATTCGGTGTTAGCAAAGTCCGGCCATTGGTTCTGAGGAGCCATTTGATTCGGAAACTGTTGTTCTCTCTTTTGCAGCCCAGCTGCGAAACTTGGCAATTGATTTGGGTTCGGATTAGGAGTTTGATTTTGATGATTCTGAATTTGAGTCCCTTCAACTATCGGCGACACATGATTTTGGTTGTAAAGCGCATTCTGATGATGTAAGTTATAACTCTGGTCGTAAGGATTGTATGGGGAGTCAAGAACAGTGCTGGATATTTGGTTGCTTTGTAACTGAGCATCCGTGAAGTTGTCTATCATAGTAGCCATGTCTAGTAGCGCAGGGTTGCCTAAGTTCGGGTTGATGAGTCCTGGATTCTGGTGCTGCATATTCGGGTTGACGAAGGCGGAGTTGTAGTGCGGGTTGTTAGTGAATGCAGATGGATTGGACTGGTTGAGAGCTGGAGTGCCAGCCCTAGGTGACGCACTACTCTGACTGCGAGGACTGGCATTGTTCCTCGCATCTGCAGGCTGTGGAGTTCTTGGTGCTGGTGATTGTTGAGCTTTCTTCTGGTTGTTGCCTGGACTTTGTGAATTATTGCTGTTTGCGTTTGATTCAGAATTGTCGTCGTCTTTTCGTTTCTTTCCGTGACGACGACATGGCTGAAGTGGAACCGATCGGACACGCACCTCCATAGGGAACCTAGAAATAGAACATCATAATAAGTTTCGTGTAAACTAATTCACCATTATATGTAGTAGTGTTAGTGAAAAAGAGCATCTGGCCAAAACATAGTAGAAAGTGAAAAATAGCCCAAATTATGGAATAATACCTTAAAACTTTTTTTTAGTTTATTGTGTAAGTACATAATATTAATATTTAATAAAAAGAACTAAGAGTTACTATTCTGAAAATCTATTCTGCTACAACTTATCAAATTCGATTTATCCACAGCATTATTTCGGCAATAATAAAACTTGTACATCACCACTCACTTATCGAGAATCTCAAGCGCTCCGGTCTTCACTTTCTCGTCCTGTCCATCCTTAGAGCCGAACTCATCAGTGGTATCCAGGACATACAGCGGTAACACATGGAGCTGTTCATCTGGAGGCCTGGTCAAGGATCGATGTTTGGCTAGGGTCACCACGGCAGTGCAGCCGTTGTTCATATTGTGGAGGTCACGATGAGCATGTGCGCAGAAGTCTATGCATGCTGTTACTCCTGGAATTATGAAAGGTTGAAGAATGTAGTCGGAAAATTTAAAAAGGCATCAAATTATAGAGAAACGGAGGGACAGCATTGTAAAAAGCACTGCATTTTAAAGAGGATCCTCTATTTTTTAGGAGGGATGAAGAACTTCACAACTTTATCTTTATACCCCTAAAAACTTAACCACCTAATAAATAACTTTGAACATTTTTTCAACTTATCAGTTTATTATTTCTGAAACCATCTGATGCCTACCAAATTCAAAATCCACTTACCCGAAAACGGTCGTCCCGGTTTAAACCCAAGCCTGCAATCTGACGCTTCCTTCTCAAATTGTATCTGGTTCTCAAAGGCTTTCGGAGCCAGGTTCATGTATAACGGGCTGAGCAGTGTTGCCAGTACGTGGATGCGTTCTTCTATCTCGCTTTCCTCTGTCTTTACTGACAGACGAAATTTGCGAACGGTTTTTGAACGGGCGTATTTGCATCCATTGTAGTACATCGACCATGAACATCCGAAGCTGTAGGAAGCACCACAGGTCTCGGGATCTAGGCCTGGAAAAGACGGTTGTTTTAGATGTTGAAGGTGTTAAATACAGGTCAATAATTTTGGGTAACCGAGTGTATTTTGGTTCACATTCTATCTACAGACATATAACAAAAGTGAGGAGCTTTGAAATCAGTCATGACCTGAATAATTATTAAGTCTTGTACGTTTTTCAATAATAATCTCTAAGTCACTGGCTAGTGTATTGTGCCATCTGTCAATCAAAAATTCAGTCACGGTAAAATTAGAATCTTTCCTGTTGATGAATATGTTTTAGGCTTTAAGGTCATCGCATTCAGCTAGCAATAACATCAATTCCTCACAATTGTAATATGCAGAGTTAAGTATATGTGACGAAAATACTTACCTTGACAAGCGCAAGTTCTATTCTCATTTGTGGCACATCGCCTTGTGGTTGGAAGGCCGTATCTGTTCAGTTTGTGTGATAAGAGTGTATAGTCCAGGTCTGCTTCGGATTGTGGGATCCCTTCCCAGGCCACCAGGCATACGACGATCCAGGAGGTCGCACATTTGTGTCCGTTACGGAACTTTACTACTACAAGCACCTTTTCTGTGTAGTTAGCGCGTCTTATAACCTGGAATGGCAGAATTGATGATTTAGTTTATTGCTTTGTCTTTATCTTCCTTAAGGAAAAAAATTGAACAACGTTTGTTCAAATAGTACCAGATGATACGAAATTGAAGTAGCTACTTGTGAAAAAGGCACCTTTAATATAAACTAGGCATACGGATCTCTCCTTTTGCCAAGCAGTGGTACAGTATGGACTAGAGAAAGAATAGTTACTTGACGGAAATGCTTTTTAGTAATAAAAACTTTTGGGATCCATACACTCACCCACTTAGCCATTGGGCAGCCCTGTGCCGACTTCCCTTCCTTTCCAGTATAACAGATCTTTTCTATCCTCAACTCCTTCCCTGACAAACCAGTTCGAGCTTCCAATTCCTTCCTTAATTCTGCTAGAGTTGATGCTGCTCCTGAACGAAGAAAAGGACAAAAATATATTGAAGATTCTTGGCTTCATGATCAGAAATCGAAAAGCAGATATAGTTTCACTTACCTAAATGTGTGTAATAACTGCCAGGCTCCGGAGGATTCTTATCAGCCGGAAAACAATTGCAATCAGGAACTTCTGTTCTAGAATTATTGCGCAACCTTTCCAAATTATCAAGATACTCTTTGGAGTAATTGAATTGATTCTCTTTAGGTTTTGCTAAGTCCGGAACTGGAGTGCTGGGCTTAGATTGAGCTTTAGTATCACCCTTTTCTGCTGCATCAGGATCATCTTCTAATACTTCATCTTTGGTTTGAAGGCCAGGGCAAGCACCGTCTCTTAAATGTTCTGGTGGGGGTTTTTTAGTAGATCCTTGACGACAGCATGAATACCCAACTTCGTTTCTTATTATAGCCGGGCCTCCATCTCCCGGGAAAAGATATGGTTCATTACGCGGAGGCTGGTGGTATGGCATGTTTTTATAAATCTTGTGCCCCGGTGGAGAATGTTCAGATTTGATCTGCTCTATGTAATATGGTGGCTTTGGATCCACTGGTGCAATCCTATCAATTACTTTTTCCGGTTCTTTTTGCTTGGGATCAGTGAAGTTCCGGTGATATTTCTGGAAGCCCATGTTTTCCTGCACTCGTGGTACTTGTGCGTAGGCTTCAGCCGGCTCTGGTCGCCTCATGGGCTCTCCAAAAGGAAAATTTTGGAAATTTTGATAAGGCTGTGGTTGTTGTCCAAAATTTTCCTGCTTTATGGTCGATATCGGTGGTAAAACAGTGTTTTGTTGCGGCCTTACTGCGCCGTTTGGAAACTCCCTAAATGTATTGTTCACAGGTATTTCATTTGGTTTGATATATGAAGTCTGATTCATTGGTCTCAGCGGCTCAGTTTTCAATAACCTATCGTCTTTGTGATATTGATAGGTATCAGGCATCTCAAGTTTAGGAACTAAAGGTGCTGATGGGTGTCTAAATTTCGAGTCATAAGCTTCCCTACTCTCATAAGCTCTTCTTTGTGCGTTTGTGTCCCTTGATGGGTTACAGTTTTGTTGATTCATCTCCGATACTGGTCCAATGAGCATTTTTGATTGAAAATCCTTACTATCTGGTTGAGTATAACTTAAACTATCGTTATTATAAACTTCTGCATACTTTTGCGCTTCGTAAGGTACGTTCGAGAATGTACCGTATTGTCCTCTCATGTCCGCGTAAGACGGCAACTTTTGAGGTGCTTTAGTTACGTTCTTAGTCGAAGCTTGTTTATCAAAAGTTCTCGGGACGTCCGTCCCCCCCTCCCATACGTGGTGGCCACCACCTCCGAACTCACCCGCGCCGTAAGCTTGGGCATTTTGTGAATAATTACCAGCGACAGGGTACGCCTGTTCGCCTAAGCGGTAATTATCTCGGAGATGGTGGCTATACGATAAAAAATGACCGGTAGTATTTCTATCGTCATTGACGGCGACGGCTCCGGTCTTCCTATCGTCAATCACCCGAGGTGGCCCCTCTCCTGGATCCCCTTTGTCCGGTGGCGTATTAGTGCCATCGCGGGTGTGGTTCTGCTTGTTTAATATCATCGTTTTCAGTCTCGAGTTCAAGTTCACCCTGTCTGATTGCGAGAACATTTGATTCTGCTCCTCCTCTTGCCTCTGCATCTGTTGATTTTGCATTTGTTGCTGGTTTTGTTGCAGTTGATTCTGTAACTGTTGATTCTGCAATTGCTGCTGTTGATTTTGCATTTGCTGATTTTGTATCTGTTGTTGCTGATTTTGTATTTGCATCTGTTGGTTTTGTAATCTTTGGTTGTGCTGCCACTGATGTTGTTGCCACTCGTTCTGGTTTTGTGGCTGGCCGTTCTCCCTATATTGCCCGCTGTTATAGCCGCCCGAATACCCGCTACAGTCGAGTGAAGCTCGCGGACCGTTGCTCCCCTGCAGGTATCCAGGCTCGGCGTTTCCCGAATGTTGTCCATTAGGCGTATTTTGTTCTTGTCTTTCGCCTTCGTTACTGGTATCTCCCGAACCATTTTCAGGGTTTGAATATTCCTCTTGATGGTCTTGAGAGTATTCAGTGCGATCATAAGATTGTTGGTTGACATAGCCTGCCGCAGTTGTTGGTACGGAGTTTTGGTATGATGCCGCTGAAGCTGGCCGGGAATCGTTGCCTGATGTCGCACCGGGTGTTGCCGCCTGTGCGTATTGTTGTTGGTACTCTGCGGCGTAATGCGGCGCTCTGGGTGATGGTACCGGAGTGTAAGCTCCACGGTTAGAAGGCGGCCGCTGTGCTGGCACAGACTGGATACCAGCCTGGTAGTAAGTGTTGTTACTAGCGTCGAAGGCGGTGGCGACGTTCTGGACGGTGTACGTGGTATTGGCTTGGTAGTGGGGCGATGTTGCGTACGCTGTGTGGTTACCCTGGTAGTCCAGTGTCGTCTGTCCAGTTTGTGTGGGGAGTTGTTGGATGAACTGGTTTTGCCAACCTGAAAAGATATATAATCGTTTAGAAGACATCCGTGTCAACTACATATCCTGGATTAATAACCAGAATATGTAGCTGACATTCCTTGCTGGAAAAAGGGTATCCACAAAACACCCTTCACATAAATGTAAAAAAATTGCGATTGCATTAAATGTTATACTGATCACCCGATGAGTTAGCTATTGCTAGACATGGCAGACCATGATTTGGTTTGTCCTTTTTTCTTGTATTCATCTTAGAGTGATGTATTTTCATCATACTTTTGTTAATAGTGAGTGTTAAATAGTTGCTTACCTTGCGATGGATCAGTCTGCCACGCCGTTGGGAAGCGGTTAGGATCTCCGGCGTAGAACGGCATTGGTGCCTGAAACAATACAAAACACTGTTGAAATTATTATTCAAAACCAGTACAAATCTGTTTTTTTGTAACACAGGTTTTCCAACTTCATGCGAGAGATGTAAATATTGACGAATTTCCTGTAAAAGCCGGAGATGTTTAGAATGAAATTGTAAAAGTATAACAAGCCTAGTTCCCAATGCTGGGATGCTGGGACACAGACCTTGTTTATTTGACAGAGTAAGTAATTCACCACGAGCATAGTGCACGTTGTTTTTGACTTTTTGTTTTTAAGACCAGTTGCCAATATGCTGACAATGTTTTACTTCACCGATTTGAGAGCATTTGTAAGCTATGTGGTCGGTTTTTTCAGGCCCCTCTGCTTTGCTGATTATTTCTTTGAGGCGCGCGCGCGTGGTACACGGACGCGCCATATATGTATATTTGTGACCGATTTCTTTATTTAAATTATTTCTTTACTCGCTTTATTTTTCCTCTTTTATGTATTTCATTGTGTTCGTATTCATATATATTGTCTTATACCGATTTACAATCCTATTCTTTACACTGGCCTCGTAATTTTTTCTACAATAGTCGTACCGTTTTAGATAATTAGTAGACACGTCATTTAATATTGTGTTATGTATGTCGAGGCTGCCTCGGTCACTGTTTACTATATTATGCGACGTGAGAACTGCCCCAACGTAATCATACGATGACCGAGGTCGCGATTATTCTGTTTATACAAACGTTTGGCAGACATGGCTGATGGATTTATTATTTGAGTGTTGAGCGAATTATGGTTGTATATTTGTGTCTTTAGATTTTGCCTTGGACTTAGCTAAGATGGCCTTACCTCTAGCGACGTAAATATTAACCTTATTGATTGTATTTTCGAGCCGTTTGGGGTTGCAACTCCGTGGTTACAGCCTACTTAAGGATGTTTCAAAACGTTTATTTGACACTTCTGGACGAATTTTTTGACGCTTTTTTTGTAGTTTATTTATAAGTTATTTTAAATGGCTTTAATATTTTAACGATTTTTTCGCGATATGAAATTTTGCAACAAGCAGAGTTGTACCCTATATTCCTTCATCCACATTTCACCTGTTAAGTATACAGGTGAAATATGAAGCTCCATTTAATACGGGCTCCGTACCTACCTCAAAAAGAAAAATAAACGGAACCCTCATTTATTTATTATAAATAGAACGGCCGAGGCCAATTACATTATTTAAACATATATAATTTATTAAATGCAGTCATTAGTTCTTCTCACAGAAATTCAAACATTTTAACAGTATCACCTTCCATTCATCCGCAAACATATCAAAACCTGTGTTAGAGTTCAGGAGAGCGTTGATAGCCCCTAGTGTCCTAGGAATAGGCGACTTGGAGTGCGCAACAGTACGGCAGGTTGGAACAACCAGCAAACGATGTATTATATTATAGGATCACTTTGTTGTTCGTCTGTCTATCTTTCAAGGCCCTTTATCTCAGGAACGCGTGGAGGTGTCAAGTTGAAATTAAAACCATATACTTAAGTCTGTAGTCTCTTAGAGCTGTGAAAAGAAACTCTCTAAGTCTGCGCAGTCAAAAAATATGGCCGTTTAACTTTATGTTGGTACACACGACGGCAGGTCAACCTATTCTAAACTATTATAACCTTATCTCTCTACTACGGATCGCACACCGTAGTAGAGAGATCAGGTTAAAATAGTTTTTTGTTTAGGTTGATGTGCCGTCGTGTGTACATTTGATGTATGGTGTCCCTCAGTGTGCAAGTCCGACTCGCACTTGTCCGGTTTTTTATATAAAGGCACAACTTGACGTGTAATCCTTATCCTTACTTAATATTATAAAAGCGAAAGTGAGTTTGTTTGTTTGTTTGTTACGTCTTCACGCCTTAATGTCTTAACCGATTTTGATGAATTTTGGTACAGAGATAGTTGGCACCCTGGAGACGGACATAGGCTATTTTTTAACTGGGAAGTGAGAGAGAAAGAGGGAAGAAAAGGGAAAACTTAGCTTTGCTATTACAATCAATAAGGCGCAAGGGCAAAAACTACAGGTAGCAGGTACCTGCAAATCATGAAAAGAGAACTGTGTTACCCCGAATTTAACGCGAGCGAAGCCGTGGGCAAAAGCTAGTTAAAAAATTATACTTTCAAAGCCCATTATCGTTCGTTTTTCTAATAAAGTCACGTAACTGAAGGGAAATTATGAAATTACTAAACTTTAGCATATTAAGCGTTGGCAGGCCAAAGTAAATATGTTACATAACAAATTATAATGTAATACTCCTTCGAAACTCGTTCAAGTTTCTAAGATTTTAATTTCTACGCGAAGGGGATGCCTTTCACCAAGTTAGGTAATATTTTATTAACATGCCAACGTATGTACGTCGTTCGTAATTAAAACTTTGTTATGTCGTCGTAATGAGATTCTATAACGAGATTATTCTTGTTTATGACTAGACGGGACCTGTTTACTCGCTTTAATGACTAATTACTAATACTCTTACTTTCGGTACCTTTACGCCCGGTTCCAATAAAAAAAAACGACTCGTTTTGCTTACGGATGGTAGTATTTTGACATAATTTCTATGAGACTGAACAGTTTTTATTCTTTTTTCAAACTTAAAAAAAGAATAAGTACAAAATACTACCATCCGTAAGCAGAACGACTCGTTTTTTGTTTATTGGAACGGGGCGTTAGTTGACACGTTTATTCTTTTTTTAAGTTTGAAAAAAGAATAAAAACTGTTCACACGTGTTTTCTCAGTAGCAGCAAGGAGTATGAATTAGTGCCCTGCTTATGTCAATAGGCTCGTCCTCTATTACGAAGGACACGAGCATAACTGTCGTAATGTGTGAAACATAAGCCAAAATATTGTCAGTTAAGGGTTGATCTTTACACGACTTTTTTTTTATTCATAACTAGCTTTTGCCCGCGGCTTCGCTCGCGTTAAATTCGGGGTAACAGAGTTTCCCTTGCGCCTTATTGATTTGTAATAGCAACGCTAAGTTTTCCCTTTTCTTCCCTCTATCTCCCTCACATCCCACTTTAAAAAAAATTAGCCTATGTCCGTCTCTTGGTTCCCAACTATCTCTGTACCAAAATTCATCAAAATCGGTTTAGCCATTAAAGCGTGAAGAGGTAACAAACAAACTCACTTTCGCTTTTATAATATTAGTGAGGAAGTAAGGATAACGTTGCCCCACGCTAGGAATTTCTCCTGTATTGTGGGTGCGTTTACAAACATTTTAACTCACATACACAAACAGCAAGACTATTTGTAGGCCATACAAATATTTTTTCTGTGTGAGAATCGAACCCACGACACGCAGCGCAGCAGTCAATCGCTTAGCTACTGCGCCAACCGTGCCGTGACTTCACGCGTTCTACAGGGGATTCATTCCAACTAGAGTTTATCTAACATAATATTAGCTTTCCGTAAATGAACTGTACAGATTAGAATGAAACCTTATTATATTCTTCTGAAGTTCTGACCGTTTTCGGTCACTGCGGCCAACCTCAGTGAAGAATCGGACACGACTGGAGAGAGAGCACGCGAATGACTAACGGCTTAACATACTTCCCGAGGGGTCCTATACCGCCAACTTCACAACTTCTGGCTGTTACCGAGAAATTCATAATAGAACAACCCAATAACCCTTTCTACCCGACGTGGGTATCAAACCTAGGACCCGGTTAATATAACTTATTCCGAAAGGGGGCATTCTGTTTCGAACGGATACATTGTATGTAATCGAGTAGAGGTGACACCACAGTACACCTCTATTTATTACCCTATTACATTGTAACCGTTAATTACAATTGTATGTGTAATTACGTTCAGAGCATAATTGAACGCAATAACGAGCCATCCCTCCCCATACGATGGTGAATTTATGAGCAAGAAGATAGGATATGGAATTATAAAATTATGAGACGAATTAAAAATTATTTGGGATTTAAAGGCTTGTTTTGCTGACCTTCAAGTAAATGAGTAAATGACATGATTATTTACTGGATATCGTGTTTACGATTAATATATAAATCGACGACGTGGTTGGCGCAGTGGCTAAGTGACTGCTGCGCTGCGTGTCGCGGGTTCGATCCCCGAACAAATGTTTGCATGGTGTATGTGAGTTTAAATGTTTGTAAGCGCACCCGTATCGTGATACAGGAGATATTCTTGATGTGGTGCAACGTTTTTTTAAACAAAAAAATGGCAATTTTAAATATTGAAGATCTATTTATTGAGTTTGAACTTATTGCACCACTAGTAAGTTCTCATGCATTAATTTACAATATGTTGTCACGCGGGCACAACCGCGGGCCAATGCTAAATTACTGTTAACAAAGCCATGAAACTCTTACATACAATTATAATCCACATGATCATATAAAAACAAACATTTTGTTCCAATTTTCCTGGTTGCCCAAATTTTATTAAACTCATAAACGATAAATGTTTCACAAATAAATTATTGTCACAATAACAACGCACAAACAATTTATCGAGTTTGTTGTTATTAATTAATTATATCTGTGAACAATGCCAGGCTGATAACTATGGCGATTATTGCCAATTTCTACCCTGAATGGACATTCCAATTCATTGTCTCACATTTAAATTGAATTTATTTATTGCATACCAACTTGGTATCAGAATTATGAATTAATTAGAGATGGGTAATCTGGAGAGAACCTCAAACTAAGCCAGCCGCCCGCCGCCGCGGGAAGCGCCCCGGGCGCCGGGCGCCGCGAGAAGACTCCCGGCCACCGTGGATGCGGGAGTGTGGACGGTGAGCAATGGGTAGCTCACCGTCCGTCCGTCTATTGACGACAGGCCGTGTCGACGGCGCGTTAGTGTTTCACGCGCGCCTCAAAGAGATGTCAGCAAAGCAGAGGGGCCTGCCAGGGCCTCCGCCTGCCGGGGTTGCGAGTTGTTCGAAAGAGATACCGCGGCCCCGAAACGTAAAGGGCAATAGAAGGAACATGGGTGGGTCTTAGTCAGTAAAAGTCTGACACTCCGCCCAGAGCGGGGGAAGTCATTTGATGATTTCCCACCCCAAAAAAAGATGGGTAATCTTATCTTACTAATTTTTGTATAGTGACCCCGTACAGGTCATCGAAGTTGTGTAAGAAAAAAAGTGGAGAAGGAGGGAAGAAGCATGATAACTCAAACTTCACCACAGGTAAGAAGAACTTAAACTCAATATTTTTTAAATCGAGTTTAAGAAAAAGTCCTGCTGGAAAGGAAGTTAAAATCTACTTCGGTACAAATACCTTTAAAAAGGTGTCGGAATTCGGAATTTAAATTGTTTCTTTTAAAATTAACAAACTTTTTGTTCATTACGTAAAGTCGACAGTCTTATTGCCACATAACTGGCCAGTTTAAAATAAAATAAAAAAGCTTGGAACGAACATAAATTCGGGCGGTACTGCACTGAAATTGGCAAAGTTTCGGGCCGCGGGCGCAAATTAAAAATTTCCCACTTTGACATCTTGTTATGGAAAACTAGTTATTTGAACTAGACGTAGTGTTGTTAGAGTTCAGTTGAAACTTAAACTTCAATGTGGAATGTCTTGGAAATATCTGAAGGAAATATTACAATAACAAATCGTAGTAGAAGTATTGAGTCTTGGGTATTCTGAAGCAATGTCAATTTTCATTACAATCTGTAGATACATTTTTAACGCCATTATGTAACACATATTACAATTAACATACTAAAATTTAAAAAAAAATTATCATATTTAACCTAGCAAATATGAAATGTTTTTCTACACTCATTTTTAACCCTTCAATTTCAAAAGGCAATTGTGAAAAACAAACTCAATTAAATTTTATCCAAACAGTCACAAAGACGTTTTTGTCAAATGCTAACGAAACGAGGAATAAACAAATTGAGTAAGTTTCTGGAGCAAAAGAAAACCTACGAAATTATAACAATTCAATTTGCTTTTTGAGACTTTTTTCTGTCATATTTTTTTTGTGGAGTCAACAGACGAGGTTGCCTCTGTTATTTTGTTTTGGCTTGCCGCGTTTTTGTCTTTAATAATTAGGTACTAAGTCCTGTTTATCGATATAAAAAAACTAGGAACCCAAATAATGCTATATTTAAAACGCCCCGCGTTGTACTAAAAATACAAGTGCATGTTTTGTTTTGTCACTTTAGATTTTAATGACCACATACATTAGTAATAAACTAACCAATCAATTGCCTGATTTATAACAGCTCGTTTATTCATAAGACTTTGTACATTGACAAAATTTACTAAGAGTCTGAAGTAATAATAATTATTGTTACAAAACTGAATAATCAAACCATTTAGATTATAATATTTATCAGCTAAATTAAAAGAGCTATAAATTTATGATTTAAAAGTTTTTTTTATGAAACCGTTAACAAAATACGCATTTTGGACGTGGATTTGCGAAAACCATCCCGTTATACAATACAATACACCCATGGAAATAATAAGTCCTATAGCTACCTTGATATAAGTACTAACATTAACCATCGTTGGTGTTCTACCATCATTAATGATAAAGCAGGCATACGTTTATAAACACAATTACCATGTCCGGACCCCATAATTACTTATAAAGCAATCATGCAGCTTGTTAAAACCGACCATTAAATGACAACGATTATGGTAATGATTCGTTATGATACACTTATGCAAATCCCTGACTTTACTGTTATAAAACCATAATCATATTGTGTTATTCCGCTTGTAATATCGTAACGTCGCCTCTGTTCCACGTACAATTTCGCGGCTGATTTTATTTCACAAATGTTAATTTCGTGGATAAAGGCGTCCGAATGTGTCATTTTATTTAACGTCGACAAGTCGACTGGCCAGTAAACATTACGATTAACTTAATTATTATGTCCCGCGTTATTGGAGTATTAATTATAACTTTTAGACTGAATAACTCAATGATGTAGGCGATGTTGGCTATTCACAGTAATTGCAGATGTATACAAACAAAGTACGAGAACAGATATTTTTTATGACGCTGTTCGAGCTGTAAAATATGTTTTACGAGGGAAGCAAGGTTGTAAAGTAAATAAAAATATCGATAAGTACATAGTAAACACTACAGTAGATCTAAACCTAATGGATTAATTGAAGTACAGCAATAAACATAACCATAGAACTTTCATGTCTTTATAACCATCAAAGAGAAAATTTGCAGTGTATTTCAAATTGCATAATTACGTTTGATTGCAATGGAAACCACTAACGCACATACTAGGTCTTAATTTAAGCGCAAAACCTAATCAAGTCCTAGATGAAGATTGACTTGAATACGTTAAATTGGTTCTATCATTTCCTTTCAGAGAAATGGACGGGAGAATTGCAATGAATCTGCATAACGTTACTTTGAACGAAGAAGGTTCTATTCATTTATGCGCCATTATTGGATTAGGAGGCTTTTACTGTATCGTTCGGCTTTGCCAAACAGCAAATTGGTTTTGGCTTAGTACACGATAAATCGATATAAAGAATTTCTGGGATCTTTAAAATTTAATTATATATTTCTTCTCCAGTACAGATTGTAATTTTTTTTGACAGGGACTTTTCATTGTAATTTAAATGGTTGAACGGTCTACTCTCATATTAAACCTGTTTTTTTTCCATTCTAAAGTGTGATTATGGGATTTTATTTTCAACAGAGGGAGAAACTTGGGTGCAATGAAAAATCACTGCATCAACCAATTAGTTTACCGACCGATATGACCATTCACGGATCAATACTTGAGAAGAATGTTAATGCCAAATTCGCTGGAGAAAATACTCAATAGATCCTTACCATAGGCTGGCTGGGATGTTCCTGTTTCATAGCTGGCGTGGTGGCAGGGGCCGGGCTGGGCGCTGCCGGTGCCTGAGGAGCGGGGCTGGGCGACGCTGCGGCTGCCACACCGGGCACTCCTGCGCCGGCCACTCCCGCTGTGCCTCCGAGGGGCTTGCGACCGCGGTAGCTCTGGAAAGAGAGGGGAGATGAGTGGGGCGAAAAGAGATTTTGGAGAATAATATGAGTGAGACAGAATATATGTTTAATGTTTAGCTCTAGAAAGAGATGAAGAGTAAGGGAGAAAATACATTTTGGAGACGAGGATGTTTGAAACGGTAATGGTGTTTCGATTAGGACAGAGTGCAGAAATGAGTGAAGGAGATAATAGAGTTTGGACAAGAGGAGTAAGCAAACCAAAAATTTAATGTGATAGAGATATCAGAAGATATTTTATAAAAATGTTTATAAGGGTCATACGGGGTTGGATATATACCATGGAACGGATCCAGGATCGCAAGTCACGGCAGACATTAATGACCAGTAGAAGTAGAAAGAAAATATTTATTGGTCGCAATGACAACGAGCGCTTAAAATAAAAAAAAGAAAATAAACCAACAATAAGATAATTACTGGAGATTTATTAGCTAAATGGGACTAGAGTATATAACTTCATACACTCGAGTCGGGACCTGTAATTGCAAATGCAAAAGATACATTATTTGACAATGGTGGATAGCGGTAGTTATTTCATCTGTCTTCATAGTTATAACAGACTCATTAGGAATATTTTACACGATAGCAATGTAAACAGTTTTAAAAGAGTGCTTCTAGTATCAGTTTTTCGTGCAAAAGAAAAATAACTAAGTTCTGTGGTACGCCCGGAATAAGATGGCAACTAAAAGGTACTTAAACGGAATTGAATGAAATTGGATGTCCTATATTTCTCGACATTCTTTTTCAGTAAAAAAACAAGAGCGAGTCAAACTCACACTCTGAAGGTTCCGTACAAACTTGCTACTTATACGGCATACAGAGGTAAGTATATGGTTTTACTTTCAATTTGATACCTTCACGCATTCCCGAGATAAAGGGTCTTAACAGACAGACGGACAACAAAGTGATCGAATAAGGGTTCCGTTTTTCCACGTGCGCCTCAAAGAGATATCAGCAAAGAGAGTCCTGCCATTGCCACCGCCTGCCGGGGTTGCGGGTTGTTCGAAAGAGATACCGCGGGCCCGCAACGTAAAGGGCAATAGAAAGAACGAAAACCCACTCAGGGTTTTTGATGATTTCTCGCACACAAAAAAAGGGTTCCGTAATTTCCTTTTGAGGAACGGAACTCTAAAAACATAGGATTACTTACAATCGCAAGAATCTATATTATAACGGTTGTTTTCCTATTTGTAAGTCGGTTAACCTCGTGTCTGGTAGAAACTATTACCGTTATCGTAAGTGCATGCTATTGAAAAAGCAATAAAATTATGAAAACTTTATAATTACTAGCGCAAATTACACTAGAATAACATAATCGAAGACATGTAACGTAACAGCTGGGCCTGCTAGGGCCACTGCCTGCCGGGATTGCGGGCTATTCGAAAGAGATACCGGGGACTAAAACGAAAGAAGGAACATGGGTGGGTTTTAGTCAGTAAAATTCTGACACTCCCCCCCGTTCCGCCCAGAACGGAGGAAGATATTTGACGTAACGTAATAAGCATTTTTATTATAACAAGCCGCGTAGGTGTTTCAATGGCCACTTTCACACTGACGAAAGCCATAACCAAAACATATTACTCCGTGCAGAGATTTCTTTAACAAACTGGCCAGTAATACTAATAACCGACAAACATTAACGGTAATGCGGCCCATCTATCTCAACAGCATCTTCCTTTTTCAAACCCAGCGTTGCGATTGGTCAATTCAAACCGACGACGTTAACCGAACTGTACCCGATTGCGCTTCGTAATTTTAAGATTGGAAATAGAAAATTCAAAATTATACGTTAGGTGCTGTTATTAGCTATTACATGGCATAATAAGGCTTATTTACTCCGATGTGTTTGTAATATAAATAGTGGTTTACCGGTTGAATTGCGCTGTTAATTCGTGTTCTATAACGTTGCACAACTATAGTTTGCTTGCTACGATTGAGAAAGATGGTTTTCTTGACGACTATCAAACATGAGTTGAAATTTTAATGTGAAAACAATAGTTTGCTAGCGAATGATTAAAGCTTTGCCCGCGTGGTGTTCCGTTATTTCCCCATAGGATTGTTCTGTTCTATGTGGTATAAAACATAATCTAATTTATCAGATCATAAATCTGTGATCATGATCTGTGTGTACAATTTCATCTAAATCCGTTTAGTAATTTTGCGTCGTAGTGTTACAAACATCCATATATCCTCACAGACTTTCGCATTAGTGGGATATTGTATAATTACGAGTTATATTGTGTAAGTAAAAATAGAAGAGAGAATTCAAGAAAGTTGTCTTAAAAGATGTAGTCAAAGTTCTCAGCAGTGAGAGTAAAAAGGAGAACTTAGAAAGACGGCGAATTAAATACAACATTTAAAAAAATAAAGAAAGAAGGAAATCGAATGCAACCTCTAATTATTAAATTTACTAACGGGTGGGGTGTCGAATTTTTTACCGACATTTCTGTAAGAAGAAGCGGTTTTTAACAAAGAATCTTCAAAAATGTAAAAAAAAATTACCATCAATAAAGAAGTAACGAAACGTGAAACTGTTTTACACATAGGAATGAATGGCTGAAATGATGAACAGATGTATAGAGCCGCGCCGTGGTCACCGCGGCGTGCGATGGCAACACACGCTCGGATGCACCCTGTATATCGCACACTATATCGTCTAACATAACCTACTTTTACTATAAATGAATTATCGGAATATGTTTCTTCGTCTACTCAAACATGACTAAGGCAAACAAAAACTTTTCAAAACGGTCAAATGTCATTAGTAAGTGTATCTAGTTGCCACCCAGAATTCTGACAACTATAGTCTTACCAATGAGTATCGTGGTACTAGACAAATGGGTTATGAGAGCAACAGTCGTTGCGTTTTAGGTGCTGGAATTCAACTGCATCTGGTTAGACTGGAAGATAACCTTAGCGTAATTAGGAAAAGGCCAAGCAGATGATGATTAATATCTAGTCTAAAGTCACATCAACTAATAAACGATCCATCTTTTCCCCTGAAATACGTACGATATTATGCGTTTTAAATTCCACTTAACACGTACCTAAACTCAAACAAGAAATTTAATCAATCAAAGCAAGGCAAGATTAAAATTTTCTTATCACAGATTAGCTATTTTTGGGCGAGCAAGATTAATTCGTGTTTAAATTCTAAAACATCCGGAATCTACTTTGAAAAAGACACACTTAACATGCCTATTTGCTCCAAATTGCCCCAAAATTAACTCTGAGTCAGATCCGTTAGGGGCCCGCCAGGATTACTGCCTGCCGGGGTTGCGGGTTGTTCGATAGAGAAACCGCGGCCCCAGAACACAAAGAAGGAACATGGATGGGTTTTAGTCGGTACAAGTCTGACACTCCCTTCCATTCCCCCTACAGCGGGGGAAGTTATTTGATGTTCGTACCTGCCGACGACGGTGAGAAAAAACAGTTGAAACAAACTCAGAGGTCATAGTCTCTTTTAAGGTCCTAACAAAAATCTTGGTCAACTTACAGAAGGACTATGCACCAGTTGAGACATGATCAACAGGACCACCATTGCGCTATGTTAAATTACAAATGGTTGATAAATAGCTATATCTAACTTAAATAATATGTGTTGTTATTACCAGTACCGTTTTATTAAAACAATAGACCAATTTTAAAAGAGAACTATTTAACTCTTCCTAAAATTCATTTAAAACGTAACAAAAAAAGATATTGATAAAGTACTTCTGATCGTAGTGTTTTCACGGTAAATCTTCGGCTTATGCAATTTACTTATTGCACAAACAATGATCAACGAAATTGATATGCTACCTATACTTTCGTTTACAAAGTCTTTTATTACAAAAATATAATATTCTCCGCTTCGCTTAACTTATTGAATGCATTTCATACTTAGTAGACATTTGGGAGGCAGCTGGGGATTCAAAATGCATTTCTTACGGGCCCATGAGTTTTAAAAGTATGAAATATAATATCTTTGGTGCTTTAAAATTGAATGTAATTGGTTTATTATTGTGTAGTTATATGCAATCTTTAATGTTAAGAAGCTTTAAAATGGGATTAGAATTTTTGATGATTTTCAAAGAATTTGACGAAGGTATGTTTGTAGGTTTTGATTTGTGCCAGTCTAAATGTTCTTCTCTTGCATAAACTCAGATTAAAAATAATAAGTATTTATTTATTTAACACTTCAAGCACAAAGTACTGCGGAAAACTTAGTGCAGCGGGCATTTTCTACCAGTCAACCAATGGGTGATGCAGAGACGAACAGTGGTAGGAGTTAAATAGAAAATAAATTATTAATTAATACTACATGGAAAGGCACATATACTAAAATAATAAGACAAACAATGGGGAAAACATTAACTATGTGACGATTCTGCAGTGTCGACGTAATTGGGTGTCCACATTAACATATTGTAGGTTTTACAATCTGGTTTCTATCTATATTTAAAATGTCACATAAGGGATATCTTCTTCTATGTACATCTTTGTACGTTGTTAGTTCATTATAGGCTGAAGAAAGGTGTACTTTTAAAATATATTTTTCGTAACAAAATGTTGAAGAATCTTCGCATCGTAAGTGCCAATTTATAACAACTCATAAAGCGGACAAGTAGGTACCTACAGGCGTGAAGTGCCATCCAAAATATTAAGGCCGATAAAAAGGCGAACGGAAAAAATATACTGTTATTTTTAGGGATTTTCGTTCTCATTGAACATTGTTTTGCAAGCCTGCACTTCAAAGTCATACCTGGGAAATGTGATTTTGCTCTTTTTGACCGACGAAAACAAAAAAGGAGGAGGTTCTCAATTCGGCATGTAAATATTTATATTTTTTTTCTTTATTGCCATTTTGGGACCAACATTTGAAAGTGGAACATTTGAACCGTGTACACACCGGCGCGTCGCTCGACGACAATAAGTCAAAATTTAGCCGCAGTGACAAAGCACGCCGTACATTAGCCGTAAACAAAAGACCTTTGTCCCAACCGCAAGTTGCCCGGTCCTGGAACACTGCTTTTGTTCAACTTTGTGTAACTGGCTTTAGGCTTTATTTAATTGTCTTTGGGATCTAACACGAACTGGGATCATAATCCTTTCGTAAAGCCCTAATGTCGGCGGCCACTTAAGTGGTATTTATTGTTTACCTTCTCTTGTTGGTGTAATGGTTGCAATCGCGACTGCTGGCCATGAGGTCCTGGGTTCGATTCCCAGTTCGGGCAAAGTGTTACTGGGATTTATTTTTATTGGAAATATTTTAGTACCAGCCACGGAATTTGTATTTGTGTCCCGTTAATAGCAATAGGCTCACCGCATATAACATGGGATTAAAACATTACCTACTGGTGCAAGTTGGGTGTACTTTTAGGCACACTACTGCAAGCATGACGTTATGTTTCAAAATTTATTGACCTCATTGGTCAGATTGGGACCTCTATGGTCGAGCCATCTACTATGAGTTTTGGCACTGCTTCCTCAAATTGACGGTATAATTGACGCAGGGGCAGAATATTGGATGGTGTTCTACGTCAATTTCAATACCTGCGTGAAAAAAATAGATGGCTTTTTCAGTGGGGTGCTCAGACCAATAAAAAAGGGGGTGGGCTACAAATAGTTGGTCTGATTTGAGATGACTCCATTTGTATAGTTACGTGAAATTTGATTCCGTATCCTCATCCGCACACAGGTGAAATTCCTTTGCTCCTTTTATATGGCTCATAAAAATGTGACGTCTGAAATAACCGTAATATAATATACAGGGTGCACAGTATAGCTACTGTTTATCAGCGCATGCGTTCCTCAAGGACACTTCTTTGATCTTTTTGGCAAAACATCAAAACGCGTAACAGATTTCTTGTGACTAGCCATTAATATCGTTCTGTATTTACATTTTCTACAATTCATTGTTTGTTTTCAGAGCAATGATTTACGTCGGTTGTAATTCTTGCGATACTATTTGACGTTGTTTTATTTGAAAATAAATATGGCGGTGGTTATGGGTGAATAAATTTTATTTACGAGACGTCCGTCACGAGATATTTGTAATAAATATCTCGAATTGTATGATTTTTAATTTATGCACTGACTGGAAAAGTAGGAAAATAATTTATTATTTTCATTGGCTCTATATTATTTGCAATTCTTTTCTAAGTGTTCAAAAAATGACATTGACCTTGCCGCCATTTTGCTTTGTTTTAGCTGTCAAACTAACTTGAATTACTCGTATTGAATATTGTTTATCTATACCAAGAAATACACTGACTTAGCCAAGAAATATTCCTTAGGTATTCTAATTTATAACCCTTTGAATAATTAACTAAGAAAGATATCTAGGTACTGATAACAATTTTATTTAAATTAACTTCTAAATATAGGTTCTTACAAAGGTCAATGTAGTTAGAAGAAAATGAATGGATAATAAATCTTTCATCTATCTTATTTTGCATGATGTTATGAAGAACGTTTGTTTAATAAATGTCTGAGAGAAGATTCGCAGGTGTGCACCATCTTTTATGTTCATCGTGACGTCAGCAAAGATGACGTTGACGTTTATGACAAGTCATGTTGTTTTTAAATACAGCACGTCATTAAAAAAAAAGTATCTGTAAATTTTTGTTTTCTATTTACATTTCTATTGCTTCTACTCTATAAACGAAATGAAAAATAACTTCATACCTTATATTTTTTTTTGCAGATGGGAAATCATCAAATAACTTCCCGCGCTTTGAGCAGAGCGGGGGTGAGGGTCAGACCAGACTTTTACTAACGAAAACCCACCCACCCATGTTCCTTCTTTTGCCCTTTATGTTCCGGCTGCGGTATCTCTTTTGAACAACCCTGGAACTTCATGCCTAAGGCCATGCTTAAAAAAAGCTTTGTTTTTTTCAGTTACCGTTCACAAAAACGTCAACTGTATTATTTTACGATGTTAACGTCAAGTTGTTTTAATTTTAGCTTTTAGTATCAACTTCAAAATATGAAGACTATTACTGTGCGGAAGCAAGCATTCAGAACCAAAGATAACATTATCAAAATAG
The DNA here is from genome assembly GCA_905475445.1 of Ochropleura plecta. Lineage (NCBI taxonomy): Eukaryota > Metazoa > Arthropoda > Insecta > Lepidoptera > Noctuidae > Ochropleura > Ochropleura plecta. The sequence continues at coordinate 18,688,366 of FR997726.1, read as the reverse complement.
GTTGTTTACCGTGATCGATCAAACGGATTTCGGGTTGCCAGTTAAGGCGTAACCGCGACCTAGATAGATAACGTTATCACGTGGACAACAGTTCCACGTTATTAATGGTGCTATGCTACCTTTACTTATTATGTTGGTACTATTGTAGAAGGATTATTAAGAAAGTTATCCGAAACACAGCGGAAAATACGGGCTTACGCTAATTATGTTTAAGTCCTGTTTAAAAGGGGGCGAGCGTAACCTACCACCGGGAACAAACTCAGGTGACGACACGGTTGGCGCAGTGGCTGAGCGATCGGCTGCTGCGCTGCGTGTCGCGGGTTCGATTCCCGCACGGAACAAACATTTGTATGGCCTACAAATAGTTCTTTCGTGTCTGGCTGTTTGTGTATGTGAGTTTAAATGTTTGTAAACGCACCCACAATACAGGAGAAGTTCATAGTGTACGGCAAGGATTTAAAAAAAAATATATAATAACATTTTGCTAAACCTGATCATCAAATCCAGGACCTCATGCCCAGCAATCGTTTGCGACCATATGACCAACTTTAGAGAAAAACACGCTACATCAAGATTACATTCGAAAGTACACTTTTGAGAAATATCTTTCGAAATTTTTACGTCATCGTGTGATTGTATTTGAAATAAGAACAAATTGAAAGTTTGAGATTCTATGGCTTCACAACTTTTGTTTTTTTTTTCTTATGTTTATTTTATGAGGAAAAACATTGATAATTAAAAGAAAAAAGTGCCTAGGAACTTCGTTTCAACCGTACTAGTTTTGAAATTGCTACATTTTAAGCTTGAAACCTTAAGTAAATTAGATATAATGAAAAAATCGTAACCACTATGCAATAATCGACTAACTATCTATGTTTCGCGTCACAGAAACTATATCCAAGACTTTCTTAAAACTTAATCAAAAATAGTGTAGGGAATTGTATTCCACAGAAAGTATCCAACATTACATGCTTGAACAAAACTATCACCTACCTATCGCAAGTTTCACCGTGAAAAGACTTACCATACAAAAAAAAATAAAACCGACTTCCAAAAAAAAAAACTACGCAAACTAGGCAAAAAAGTCAACGAAACCAACAAAAGCCACCGACTTCCGGAAATAAAGTTATTTTCCACTTTTTAGTTTTTTTTTTGGAAGTCGGTTTTATTTTTTGCAAAAAAGTTTTTTATTTCAGCATTTTTAGTTATAGTATTATTAGAAGTCGGTTAAAAAAACTTCCCTCGATTTCGCCAAGATTCCATCATCAGATCCCGATTTGGTGACTATGGGAGCAATTTGGAAAGCATAGGCTTTAAATTTTTTTTTGTTGATTTTTCAATAACCGCTTGTCCGATTTCGATAAAATGGGATGGGACCATTTGGGAAGTATAACCTTTCCAACAAAAAAATAATTTTTGAAATCGGTTGGCAAGCGACGGAGTTAAACGCTAACAAACCTAAAAAAAAACATACCCGAATTGAGAACCTCCTCCTTTTTTATAAGTCGGTTAAAAACTGAAATACTAAAACTCCATATTTATACCATAATAATAATCTTTGCATGTACAGAACCCCCATAAATACCGCACGAACGTGAATGAATCACAAACAGCGACAGAACGGTATTCTGTTGATACTAATCGTTTTACATACAACATTTTGTACTATGGCAACTCAATAAATTATATTTTCAAGTCTTGCAACCCCCGATAGTGTTCCGTGCCAAAGATTTGTGAATTTCTGTACACATTAATATAAGTTGGTAAGTGGTTAATTTATCGTGTTTTATTCTGGTATGTTGTTGTTTCTAGATAAGAAGTTATTAATTGCTTGATGTTTGGTTATTGGAATGTTTACTTTTTCAAATTTTTCTTTTATAATTTATATTTATAAAAACAAAAGTTTATAAAACATTTTTAAATATGTAAATTAGATATATGCTGATGGACTGCATCAATTACAAGGTTCAGACTGCCTGTGGTCAGGGCTCCGGAGAGATGAACCTCCTGAATATTCCGTGTCCAGGAGCTAAGCTCTTCGTCTCTCTCTTTCTAAACCAGCAGCGCAATGAGAGCCTCCTAAGCTGTTGGTCGAGGTGTTGTCATAACTGTTATCGGTACAATAAGAACCAAGCAAGTCTGATATGTCGACAAGCTCATGTCTGACTAAAGGTGGCCCGCGAACCTCAACATTTCTTATGTTCTTTGCAAAACATAACATCAAGACTTTAATCCCGTTTGGCAGAGGTGTCCTTATAGTACAGACGCCTGCACATCAAGCTACTACAATCTGTCAGATTTCTTTGATAGATTTTCGACTTTATTTCTAAAGTATTAGGTTCAAGGTTCATTGGGAAAAATTGTCAGTTTCGGGTAGCTTGACCTGCTGGCGTCTGTACATCAACATTTCGTTGTGGTGTTGTTTACCTCACAGGAGTGTGCCTATTACCATCCATCGGACATAAATCCAGACTCCGTGGCTGCTACTGAGAAATTCCTAAGCACAACACACGACGACACATCCACCTATACAAAACCAGTTTATGCGGATCTCTCATTGTACTTGAAATCTAAGGTGTACGATCCGTTGTTGAGAGAGCAGCATAAACTGGTTTTGTATAGGTTGATGTGTCGTCGTGTGTACCTCAAAAGGAAAAAGCGGTACCTTTATAGGATAATTTTGCTGTCCGTCTGTCTGTCTAAGCATTGAGGTATCGAGTTGGAATTAAAACCATATACTCAAGTCTATAGTCCCTTGCAGCTGTAAAAAAATCAACCCTTTAAGTCTATTTCAAAATATATGGCCGTTTATGTAGCAAGTTTGTACGAAACTCTCGGTGTGCGAGTCTGACTCGTTTTTAACCAGTTTTTTTTAGGGTTCAATCACATACCGAAATCCTCAAGACGATTTTTGTATAATTAAGTGACATCAGAAGTGCAAATACTAATAATAAGTATCTACCAAGAACAACAATATGGTGAGACTCCAAAAATGATGTCTGCTGAATAAATCTCGGACAGAAACTCAACTCGAAATGTGTTCTAATTCCCAGTTCACACTTGACCGACTATCCCAAAATAGCACAGTGAAGACATCAACTATTCAGACAATAATAATTGTAGAAAAGCTCATAAATTATCGCTCAAGACGTTATTTCAACTATTTATTTTGGCAAACGCATTGTTACATTATTTATTGAATAATGCTACGCTATGTATTTGGCGCAACGATAAAATTATTTAATCCATTGCTTGTATTCGAAATATGCGGTTCTTAATATACCTATTCTATTAAGTTCTCCATGAAGCAAAAAGATTTCACGATTCGTTAAAAAGCTAGTAAACACTTCAGTATGTATAATGTCTACACAACATTATAAGCCACTGCTGTCTAAGTCAAATTACTTCATGTTCACCGAGTTCACCACTTTTCAATCATCATCTTAATCCATCAAGCTTAAGTGTAAGTGAATTGCACTCTTCACCAAAACAACACAAGTTATTTCCACTTCAACGCTTCTACAACTACTAAATTCGTATCACTTACTAGGGTAACGTAATTCTACAACGGGTTGCATTTAATATTCTACTAGTACCTATTCTACTACTACGATATCATTGAAACCCCGATTCGGGGTGGTTCTATTCTTTCCTCTCCCAAAATAAAATGACAGCCCAGATAATAGGCCAAAGATACCTCGTACTGTGTATCGGGGGATGTTTTTTAAATAGCAGTTGTATGTGTTGGAAAAGATTCTATTTGGAGTTGAATTGTGTGGGATGTGGATAATTATGGGAAGTCCTGTTTTTCAACCACTGTTGTAAGAAATATAGAGACATTTAGAATGTTAAGTGGTGCAACACACGCCTGAAATCACTAGAAGTTGTGCAGGTCAAGAACTTTGGTGTTACTGCAAAGTTTGCTTAAAACGAATCTTTTACACATACATGGTGGATGAAAGTTAATAACATGGCCTTTTAATAGTCACAATGCAAATTGTGCAATATTAAAAGAGTAAAAATTCAAAGCCATAGTATGGACTATCTTATCAACAATAAAGAGAAACAGGACAAGTGCAACATGGCTATTGCAAGACCAGAAATAGACAAAGCAAAGGTCGTGAAAAAAAATTGTCACAAAGAAATTATGTTGCATTTCAATTACAGTAAAAAACTAATTAAAAAAATAGTTTAAGTGCAATGTATCTCCGACAGTCATATGCCACATTAATTCTTATCTCAATTGACGCGAGTTTTACCTCTTTCTAGAAAAAGTTTGAAGAAAATGTACATTAATTCCCAGGTCGAACAAACACATGTAGCTGTAGTAGACATGGACTACACAAGTGGCAGTCACTGTGGGACACGTGTACCACCACGTTGGCCGGCGGCTATTCTTGAGCGAGCTGGGTGTGAGGGCGCGAACGGTGCAAAGGATGAGGGGAGCGGGGATGAACTTGCAGTTCTTGTAAAACTCATGATATGACAATCACGTCTCTACCCGAAGAGTTGGTACACTTAATTGTGTACCATTAAGTGTGTACTTAAAAGTACATTACTTCATTATTCCAGTTATGTTTAAATATCCTATCTTATAGAAAGCCTTTCTGAGGCTGCTACTGATAAGTTCCTGATGGCAAATACCCAATAACTCTTTGTCTAACTTGGACATTGAGCCCACGATTTGAGATTTATCAATGCATGATGTTATTATAATGGACTGAAATGGAGAAAAAAACTAATGAGAAGATGATAGACTGTGTGAAGGATGATATGAAAGAGAAGGAGTAACGGATAGTGAGATGGTCAATTGAGGAAGATGAAAGATTGAAACGCGTGCTCCGTTACTAGTAACATCTGACAACAGAGCAGAACATGGTGATGATATAGTAGAAATTGTACATGATGAGAGATGACAACAACAAAGAAGAGAACAAAACGTTGAAAAAGACGAATTTAAAATAACAGTTGGTCTGATTCAAAGATATGAAGTGGTACTTAATTGAGACCAGCGTAGGAAAGTGCGTTTAAGAAGCATATATTCATAAATACCCTTTATGCAAATAACCAAAGACTATATATTTAGATCAGATAAAACTATTTTGCTGCGCTCTTGTCTAAAAATTAAAAAAACATCAAAGTCACGGTGAATCAATTTTAAATTAAACCCGCTACCTCCTATATCTCGCACCAAACTTAACCTAACAAGTATATTTCAGTGGTGTTCTTCGTGAATGGCATATGTTTTCTCAGCATATTGCACAACATATTAATTTGTTTCCTTGCCTTATTGCAAGGCACATGTTTGGCTTCTTATTGTTTCAAGTGTACAGTATTAATAGTCATAATTGAGGAGTAACTACAATATTTGTGTACTGTTACTATTTACTTGTTAATAACTATACCGTCATCTGGTACTTGTTTGTTCCAAGAAATGTGTTAATTGGTGTTAGTATGGAGTAAAGTTAAACTGTAGTTTGTCAATTTCGTTGTTTAATCTTTTAGCTTCCTAAGTCTAATGACCTCGCCAAGATCTCCTCTAGTCTTTTTTATAATTTAAATGCGCTTGCTATTCATAACCTCTTTTTTAATAAGAATCACTTCTGGAGATATTCATCTTGTCATGATATATGCTTACAGACTTAGCGAACTGTTTCACGACAATACGCCAAATTGAAACTGGCTATTGGACTATTGAAAATCTACAACAGTCGGAGGATTGCAATGGGCTTTAAAATCCATAGCAGCAGACACGGAGTCCTCAATAGTTATCGAATTAACAGGCCCATTTTCCATCGTTATTTTCACCAAAACCGAATAGGTGGTCGTGGAATAGCCGTTCGATATGGCAGTGGATCGTCCAACCACAGCCACTGCAAACGACCAACAATGCGGCCACAGTTCGACGTAAACTGTGTTCAAGGTTTTGCGCATTTGCTCAGCAGCGGTTTGGCGGTCAGCCGCCTAAATGCGCGGCTTACCGCTGCCCACAACGATTCTGCCTTCTATAAAGCGCGAAATTGTTACAGGTTGATTTTCGACCATGAGCTATTTATCAGCATGTTCTTCGTTTAATGTTTCTGCTAGTAATTTAGTCGTAATGTCACCATTATCATTTTCAAAGACATGTTCCTAAGGACCTAGCTTAGAGTTGACATTGCTAAGTTGAAACACCTAAATATTATTCTATGCATAAATATTGGGTGTTAATTTAATTCTAGATTATTGTACTACTACATATTCTGTGACTTTTAAAGTTAATTCTATTAGGTTTTGTGAATTTTAATTTGGCTACAAACACATTAATTATTACGCCAATATTATCTACACGTGGTTTAAGTGCTATTTTAAGATTTGAACATAAGGAAACAGGAAAAAAACTCAAGGCGATCAAGTCAAAAAAGTTTTTAGCCTGACTGGACAGGTTTAGAATATTTTTTCATGTTCACATTCATTTTAGAATAAAGATTACGCATTTTTTGTCTACCTGTTGTTATGATACTATTTTATTCAAATACATAATTTCCAAAAAGTGCTGAATAAAATTTTATTTGACGGTTTTTATTGAAGTTTCTGAAAAGAAAAAAAAAATAAACATACCATATAGGTAAGAATTGGGTCATTTTTTTGTTTTGAGTCGACATGGATCTTGGAACGAGTTAAATTCAGTAGTAGAAGAATAATTCACACTAATTCCTCAAAAGACAATCCACAAAATAAAGAACTTAAAAGATCCATTTCAAAACGCAGTAAGTTCGTGATCATATTAACTGAACCCGAAGGTTAGCGGTATTGTACTCCGATTGATCCTTAACCTTCCTACATTGAGTCTATTGTGGCTGGAATTGATTGCTTCCGGTGTTGCCCGATGTCTTTTTATTGTGTATGTAACTAAGCCATTTGCTAGCCGACAAGTGGCAGAGCAAGTGGTCGGGAATGTACGGGATATTCTGGAAGAATTTAGAAGTGAAGTTGGAATCATTTTGGGTAAAGGGGTTTTTGTTCCAAAATGAACAGTTTGATGCAATGAAGTACTCATAAATTGGAAGAAAAAGGAAAAAAGGTTTAAGAAGTTACAGGTCTTGGATAAAAATGGATTAACGATTAAAATAATGATGAAATTAAAATCGCCAACACAATTAAACGATATTTCAACAGGAAAAATACCGATCAACTTGAAAGGATCAAAACATGTTTCCTTATTAGGAACCACTCGTTAGGAGATCCAGAGAAATAAAAACAAAACACAATCTACATCAGACAATTGCAAAAACAATATATATACTTTCAAATACGGATATTTGAAAGTATAAACTGGTAGACTGCTCTAAAAATCATGCAATTTGACTAAAGTAACCATGATGACGAACCCAAGGTTAGATCTAAAGCACATTGATGTGACTAATTGAATCCTCCTTGAAGATGCAATAGAGATGACACCGTTCCATTAAGTAGATTAAGGGCCAATTTGTCCAACACTCCAAGTGGACAAGTAATTTCTGTATGAAAAACTCGTTTGTCATAACCTGTGACAGGTTAACGGAAAAGTTTTGACTTAAAGTTTGTTTAGTAGATAATTCTTATGGGACTTAAGACAGGTGGAGAAGTGTTGCGCATAGCAAATTGTTAGATGTGGTTTTCTAAGATCACAGATGATACTAGAACTATAGAATCAAACTCTATTATTCTAAGCAAAGTTTTACAGTAATAACTCACAATTTAGGTCTAAAAATAACTCTAATCATGATTTCAATTCGAAATCCAATCAAAGCACGATTTGCAAAGACCCATCAATTTTATGTTCCAATATTGTCTAAAACGTGTTCGGATACCCAATATTATTACAGTATCACGATGTTTGGATATCACAGGCGGATGTTATGAAAATAACAAGGCAAATTATTAGCAATTGTTGCCGTGATCATTTGTTATTTAATAAACATCACAGCTATTGTTATCACACAAAACATAACAATAGAATGTGGTAGAAAGTACTGTTATACAATATCATTTTGTCTAGCTGCTAAAACATAATCAATTACATTTATTTTGAGTCTGCATATCTTTCGTATGACCATTTCAGCTTTTGCTTTGGCTTTTTCCTTGTAAGCATCTAAAGCAATAGATTTATTTCCTTTTCGTCTTTACTTGGAAGATTCTTAGTCAATTTTTCCTTCACAATTTTTAAGGTGGCAACAGATTCTACATACTGTTACTTTAATTGGAAATCTATATACGTTGAACATCATTGCCGCTCTTTTCTTCTTTTAACACAAAACACTTGATGGAACACTGTCAAAGACAGTTGAACTCTCAAAAGGTAAGAGCGGAGCTAAAAATAGACAAGGAAATTTTATTTTAGAATCAAGAAAGCTTCTAGTCAAAGCAATGTGTCATAGACTAGTAACGTAACATTCATAGACTCCACTGATATCATCATAACACTAGATGTGGGTAACATTAATTATGAAAATAAAAGTGAAAATGTAGCGAATGTAAATTCCATTCTTAAGTGTATGTTTAGTCGTTAGTCTCATTCAAGGAATACTAGGCATTGTGTTTAGGCTCAGAGAGCCTACTCGACTAGCTGAGATTTCATGCAAATAATTTTAGCTTGAAAATTTACTTTTTCAGTTTTTAACGAAAATGGTGCCATTTTTCTTACGTTATCTCACTTAAAAGGGCTATGTTTCTTCGTAACTATCAACAATTTTTTTTTAATCCATATTTGGTAAACCTACAAATATGGTCATCACGGAACAAATTCCTTTTTGTCGTTATCTATTGTTTATATTGTTCGATACGTTTCCTACAAGACATTTAGTATTTACACAGAACTTTGCACAAGTTCTAAACGGAATACGGTCTGTTTAGAAAGAGAAACGAAGACAAGGACAGCGTTACTCCAGCTCGTGACGTCACCAGCGCAAGCGCACAGCAGGACGGCAACGTCGCGCACGCCGAATGTTTTGTAAATAGAATATTGGATAGCGATTGTTGTGTGAGCGAGAGGCCGCGATTGGGATGAAAGAGATGGAGGATCTGTCAAAATCTGTATGAAACAGGACTTTATGTAGTGGAATTATGGATTCTACAATACATTTTAAATGCGGTTGTGAATTTGTCCGATATACCGTCGTGCAGTACATTTCTGTAATGGTGGCATGTACTGTGTGCCGTATATAGCACTTATCGAGAAGGATAATAGCCATTTCGGTTGGGCCTGATAACGTTTATCAATGACCTGATTAATTAATTAACAGTTTGTACAACCGTGAAATCATGGAGTTATACGACGTTGTTCAATTTCTTGGAAAACTCATTTAACAGGACCATTGAGTTTCCAGAGCTCGTCGAATCCAATATTCAGACGCTATCATTATCTCAAATATTTATAAAAAGAGGGTAGAAAACCAATCGACCTCAACGTTTTCCCAACAAAAGAAAATAAAGAAAGTCAGCACTTTATTTTTCTATTATCTCATTTAAGATGAAAATTAAATTCCCTCCCTTATTAAACACTCGCTATAGAACAATGTAGGTAAATTTTAATAAATAAATAAGTGGTAGGAGGAAGGGTGGCTTCGAAATCCTCCCGAGGTCGTTGACCCATCGACCGCCCCCCCCATGCCCCCTCGTCGCAACCCCTCCCTCACGACGTATCGAACCTTCGCGGATGTGATGTGTCTTAGTACCTATGTATTTTAAAATATTTTCGTAGGTACATAGCCTTTATCTTTTTGCTAAGAGACATTCTTAGGGAGTTGAGTGTGAACGAGGAATTACGGATATTTTATCTTGAAGCTGATTTCCATTTTTGCAAAATGGCAGAACGAACGGTAACACCGCAGATTTTTCTTTCAGTATTTATAAAATGGGAGTGATTATATTCATTATAGAAAATAAGAAAAGACAGTCTCAAAATATTGATGGCTTGGATTCTCTATTATGTAGGTTATGCTCATGTACAAATGAGAATTTTTGGTCTTCTGAAAGGGCGAAATCACTTACAAAATTGGAGTCTGGATTTGTGCCCGGTGGATGACAATAAGCTCGCCCCCTATTACATGGGACTCATACAGAACTGGCGAAATGTGGGTGTACTATTGGGTACACCTCTGCCCTAAGCCTTCGATGAAATCAGGCGTGATGTTATGTTATGTAAAATAAGAGAAATTTGAGAATATCTAATCAAGATTAGAACTTCAAACGCGCTATCACAACACTAAATGAACCAAAGATAAATGATAATGTAAACAGCTAGTCTACGACAACAAAATTAGCTAATGTTGATAACAAAAACAATTACGAACTACAAAATTAGTAAAAAGAAAAGAGAAGCGTTATTTATTGGACAGACAAAAACAAAAGACAAACGTGCAAATAGAAATCGCAACTAAAAGAGACGAGACAAATGTGCGAGTGAAACAAAATGAGATAGACAAGGATAAAAGATATTTACCTTGATGTCTTGTAAGACCTGCAAACAACAAACATACATTAGTGTTATTAAAACGATAACATAACAATATGTAAGGCTTTAAATAATAGGTACGGCTGTTGTTATTACAATGTACCAAACGCACTTGCGTTTAAAAATAAAGAACCAGTAGTTGGCTATTTATAGGAAACAAGTAAACAACCCATTATTTTTATCTACATTTAAAACTCAGGTGGGTTATTTTCATGTTTGCTTTCCAAACTGTTATTAAAATATCCTTTTTTGACGAACAAACTCGAAAGAAAAAAAAGCTCCAAATTTAAAATTCGTTTACCAACTTTCAAAAGTGAAACGCAGTTCTAAGGGCAAGTCAGCCATATTGAATTGATAATAAAGTTTATACTTTGCTTTGATTTGAAAGCTCGCACTATCATAGTTAATTTGTAGTAAGTTTAAATAAACAAAGTCCTGATTGATAAACTTTGACCGTATGCGGGCGGGTTATCGACCGGACATGTCTGTTAACCCGGGTAACTGATAAAAACCGGATGAACACTGTCTACGCGATGCAAGGAGGTTTTGTTGTGTTGGTATCACGGTGTCTGTATTCACATTATTATGAGAAAATGTGTAAGTTAGTAGTTAAATGACAACTTTGATTTTTTCAAAGAATATTTGTTTTTATTTTGATTTTAAGGAATACTGAGACTAAAACTAAGACTTCTACCATTGATTGCCAGTGAATTCAAACTTATATTTGCAATAAGTGTTTAGAAAATAGTCTTCAATATTTTGTAAGTAAGTCCTGTAGTGATTTAGGGATATTGGGTGGCGTGTCTTCGTAATAAAAAAAAAGCATAAAACACTTTATTTAGACTATAGTTTAAGTTCATATGTTTCCAATACATGTCACATCATTGCAAATCTACTCTATTTTTTTTTCTATTCTCTATGTAAACAACTAGAGTACTCGAAGGCATTGCAAACCAGCCAGCACTCTATTATACGTTTTGATTAAAACCTTCACAGTACAATTTTTTTAAAAACTTAAGCATGACTAAGCTTCAAGTAAAGTTGCGTTGTACGGTTTTATGTTACGTCATTGATTAGGAATTAAGGATAACCCTATTGTTTAAGTGACGCATACAAATTACCCGATAGTGAAAAGCATTCTTTTGGAATTCACTCATCAGATACAATAGTGCGCGATAACTTTAAGCGAACTCTAAGCAATCATACTATTCTGTGTGGTTTTAAATTTTTGTAGCGTGACTCATTTTTTGTTGTGACTTTCTCATAATGGTTTTTTTGGACTTACTCCAATCATATTATTTGAACAACCAAAAACATGTAAAATACAGCCTGTATTTTTTTAAATCATATTTTTATAAACTCCTTTTTAAAACCTACGAAAGTTTGACTGGAAACTACTATCGCTGTCTCATCTGCCTTCTCTATTTATACCCGAAGGTCCCCTACAAAAGGTAGGCATAATAAAACGAAGGTTTTCAACCTCAAGGTGTGTCTGTAATGTCGCAATTTCGGTGCCATCCGTAACCGTACCGTACAACACAACATTGTTTAAATAAAAACTGCTTTATTAGACCTAATTTCAATATTCGAATGATTTGGTTTTAGCCTCATGGCTTTTGAGCTACTACTGTTTAAATACCGTAGGTCCACATTAACCTTTTGTGGAAAATACTGGAATGGTGCAAGCCCTTTGCCCAACTGTCGGTGTGACTTACAGTAAGTCACACACTCTTGAAGAAACGTGATTTACCTAAGAAAGTAACAAGATTCTTGAAAAACTTTTTTACTTCAAAAACTTTAATATGTTTTCCTCAAAGTATCTTTAATTATAAGGTCGATATCCGGAGGCGGTCCGGGGTTATCGACCGGACGCCGAAGTGACCCGGCTGAGATGGATTTGAACCGGGTAACCGTTTGTTGTTACCGTAGGTCCGGGACGTTTATTGTCTGGATTTGAAATGGATAGAAATCTAAAAAGGGATTTTCAGTCAAAATTTCGACCAGTTATCTATGACCGAATATTAGTTTCTATCTGTAGTTTAATAAAAGATTGAGTATGGATTGATTGGATTTTGTTTTCAGTAGAGGACAAATCTTACAAAGAACATTTTATAATCCTCTTATATAAACTTAAGTAACCTAGTCGCTAGGAATAAAACACTCATTTAAGTTTCAAATCAATCAGCATTTACCTAAAACTGACGAAAGAGTTGATTATCTTACTACCAGGAATATTTCCGAAACATATTAAAATGATAAATTATTTCATTATTATTTTTCTGAGCTAAAGGCAGAAGAATGTCAACAAAGCAGAGGGGCCTGCCAGGCCCACCGGCTGCCAGGGTTGCGGGTTGTTCGAAAGAGATACCGCGGCCCGGAACATAAAGGGCAATAGAAGGAATGTGGGTGGGTTTTAGTCAGTACAAGTCTGACACTCTCCCCGCTCCGCCCAGAGCGGGGGAAGTTAAATAAAAGGGCAGAAAAATGATGATGATAAAATGCCAAACAAAGTTAACAAGTCATACATTAGAGTAACATATTTATTGCTTGTCCTATATTTATATCCAAAACCCTGCACACCATATCATATCACACAAATACTAAAACGCGACATCAAACACATAACTCTTCTTTTGTTGCATCGTAGTCGTATAAACAATATACTATGGATTACTGATGAATGATTTATAAAGAGAAATAATGCTCAAAATGATTGGCTGTTTTGAAAGGGGTCATTTCACTTTTATTTAATAAACTAACTATCAACATGATAACAATCAATGATTTAATAAACTAACAACAAAATATAAAAGGACATCATAAAACTCCTCAACGTTGTCAGCTGGGAATGTACCCAAGAGATTTTCGACGTTGCAACGTTGTATAGCAACGCTTAGCCTCTGGCCAAAGTAAAAGCCTGCGCCTTGGTCTCGGGAAGTATTAACTAAGGCAATTAGTAATTTGCTAAATAAGGCTATGAGCACTCGGCCACCACGGCCCCAGAGTTTCCACCCCAAAACGGCTTGAAAATATAGTATTCACAAACGTTCTATATTGAGGCCGCTTGAGGTAATCCGCAGTCGCAGCGGCAGCGCCAGCACAACACAATGAAGTTAGAAGTGTGCTGAAAGAACTGTAAACGTTTTTTTCCCCTTTTACACTAAGACACAGTACATGCTCATTTCTTTAAATGAGGTATTAATAAGGGCAAGAGTAGTAGACATACGACAAGAAATTTAGATCTGTGAGATCTAAATTTCTTGTCGTTGAGCTCCTTGAGTTATAATTGATTATGTTGAGCTACATGATAACTGATAAATGCTTGGACAGACTGGCCAGGTCCACTCAATCTGTATGATTCTTTCTTAAAAAACCATTTCAGACACTACGCATAGTCCTCAATATGTAAGTTGACTAATTTTTATCTGGACCTTAAAAGAGACCTCTGAGTTTGATTCAGCTGTTTCTTCTCAGAGAAGCCGAGTACGAAACACCGGCCTCATTTTTTTTTTTCAAAAACATGACGTGTTACAGTGTTTGTAAAAATCTACTTGCAAAATAAACATTATTTATCATTTCTCACGAAGATGTCAAATTTGAGGTCTGTAAAGTTACAGGCTAAATACTTTCTTACTATAACCACTATTAAATAAAAGTGTCGGACTTAAATTAAGCTCAATATAATTTTCCCACATTTTCACTGCTTTTAACACAAAATTACGTTAAAAATAACAAAGAAAAGCTGATAAGAGCAGTCAATATAACATTTTGTGGCGGAAAGGTCATCGATAAGGTAACGAGAACCTTACAGACTGCTACCCGGGTCTCGAACCGCGTCCGGTCATTTGTCACCGCCGTATAAGGGAACCTCGGCTTGTAGGAAAAATAATCTAGAAATAGGTGATGGGTCTTCCTTTCATCCGAATAACTTAACGTAACCATAAAATATGACCAATTAATTACCAATGACAAAAACGCTATAAGATAAAAATACAGAGAAATAAGCGATTATTTAATTTTTTATTATATGTAACCTATAAGTCATACTGAATTATTTCTACAAAACCACTTACATATAAAAAACCAAGTGCGAGTTGGACTCACGCACCGCATAAACTTGCGGCATAAACGGTTTATATCTTTTGCCTGCGTATAGGTACTTCACAGAGACTTCAAAGGGACCATAGACTTCAGTATATGTTTTTAATTTCAAATCAATACCTCCATGCGTTCCCAAAATAAAGGTTTTAGACAGACAGAGACACAAACGGACAAGAAATTGATCCCGTAAGGGTTACGTTTTTTAATTTTGTGGTGCGGAACCCTAAAAAGTACTGATGTTATTCGAAGTAGGGAATGCAATTAGGCAAGCTTTTTAAAATCTGGGTAGAGCGGGGGAGGTGTCAAACTTTTACTGACTCCACCCATGTTACTTTTTTTGCCCTTTATGTTCCGGGGCCGCGGTATCTCTTTCGAACAGCACGTAAGTAACCCTGCGATAGCAATAATGCATAATAAATTGTTTTTTGTCAACATGGGATTATTGCCATCATGCAATTTAATGTATGATGATTTCAAAATGTTGCTATTTTGCTACCAATTACTTAAAAGTGCAAAAAAGTAGTTTTTATTTTTTCATTTTGTAGACAGAGTCTACACGGAGTCTCTTCACGAAGCTACCTGACTAAGACCTAAACTATGCCAAAACACGTTTTTCAGTAGTCCTCTACAAATCAGCAATTTGATAAACAAAAGCGAATAATTGTCCTCACATTATAAACACAAAAGAATTGAATTAGTCCGTCATAGTGACCAACATTTCGGCGTCATTCAGATCTCCTTGAAATAAACCTAATGTGAATACTAATATATCATTCTGACGTAGGTCCGCGGCTCCGCGGGTGTGCGGCTGTGCACATTAGTCTCGTCGAAGATGGATCTCGCGGGGAGTGAACTTGTACCGGCGTGTGACGGGTGGCTCACGCATAGTTTCACGCACATCCGACCGCTCTATTGCCGGGTAGAGTTCAAGGGCCGTCTGCCGCGCGTCTACGCGTATTCCCCGGCGACCGGATATATTTTACCCGGACTTGGCACCCGGCTTTACCAGTTCTTTGCACGAACACCCGAGGTGTAAACACGCCAGCGAAAGTTCACACGTTCGTGGTTTAACGACGGTTTTATTGCCACTAGACTGCAGCTAGACTATTGCTAGTTTAATTTTATATTTTTACTTCGCGGAATTGGCCATTCAAAACGTTGTACACAATTTTCTCCGCCGCGTTATGGGCGCACGTTTGTGAATGTTAGGGGGGGCTTATGTTCAACGTTTCCGTCGGCAACGATAGGCTTATCTTATCTTCGATATTTGTGCGGAAATATTTCAAGCAATTTTTAAATATATTTTCCGTGAACAAAAATAGACCTGGAAAATAGAATCTCTATTTGTATAAAAAGCAAAGAGGTAAACGTCCCTATTGTCGGCGCGTGACGGCTTCAAGTTCAAGGGCGGGATCCGCAGGAGTGCGGGATATCTTACGCTTGTCTACCCGATCCGATCCCGGGGGCTTGCTCGGGAAATATGAGGAGGGCGCCCCAGGAGCCCGGGACCTTGAATGAAGTCATTTGGGTTCTGTTTGTAAACAACGTTCAGGATTGCTCTTTGATTGTTTGTGTTGATAAACTTTGAATAGCTATTAGACGGCTGTAGAAAATTTCGAAACAACTTTCGTTCGATGTAAAGGTTAATTGGTTTTTAAATGTCATTTATCCGGTCTATTAGTCTTCGTGATATTATTTTAAGTGGCGATTAATCTACTTTAACGTCATCCTAGTCCCTTGTCAAGTGATCAAGTTGTCATAGATTGATGACACTTCCTACTCTCAAGGCCTTGAACAAATCTTAGTGATAAAAGTGCAATATGATAGCAAGCTCCGTACAAAACGTACATAAGTAAACAAGTGTGAGTTTTCTCGGCCCACGTGGGCAGCATGAATGGAATAATGTGGATGTCACACGTAGCATGCGTGACTGGCCGCCACGCGGTCTGAGTGTTGCCACTTACTTGCGATTACGTTGAATATAAAAACAACTTGTTACTATCGATTGGTTTTTGTTGTTGTTTATAGTGAATCAGCTGGTTGTTAAGCAAGTTCTGAGTCAGTTGTTCAATTGGTTGTTGTGGAGCTATTAAGTGACGAGCTACTGTGTTTTTCGGTTCGGATTTTGCTTTAAAATGTGAACTAGATCTTGTGCAAATGGATCCCAAGTTAATTCATCCAGAATATTATAGAAATAATCTCTTTTTATATATCCTCTATTACTCCTTGGGTGGTCTTAATACGTTTGTGGCCCAGTTTAGCAATGATATTAGGTAGCTGATAATATCATTATTTTTGCACTAGTAACCTTTAACGCCTTTCTATCTTGCTAATGCCACGCTCGATACTTATCAATTCTTGAAGCCTTATCTATGTAGCTACTAAAACTGTCTTCAAGTCTTGCAATAAGATTTTAATGAAGGTTTAAAAGAGTTTTTAATATAATCTGGTTTAGCCTTTAACCAACTTTTTTGGGGTCAGCTTCCTGTCTTTTCGGACGCAGTCTTACCTGAACACCAGTATATTGCATTGAGCGACCGCTTATTTGACCTCCACAGTCCGGTTAGTCATGGGTAATACGATAGTTAGACTGGTTGTCAGACTTGTGGGCCACTGACTACCAACTACTATTTAACGACTGTCAAAGATAACAAAAAAGCACAGCCGGAACCAACGGCTTAACGTGATTTTGGAGGCAGAAAGGAAACTCAGTATATAATGGTTAATTCACCGATTGACCAACCTTATCGGAGTTTAACCTGAAAATCAACCCAAGCGGTTTTAGAATAATATTATGTTAAACCCGAGATACTGAAAGTTGACAAAAATTAAAAGCCCATTAAGGTAGCCCAAACAGTTATGCGACTCGACCCCATCAAGGTTTTCACAAAAAAATGCAAATGTCACCTCATTTCTTTGTAGAAAGTTCATGGTGAAAGTGTGTACTTGGCTTTGAGGTACATAGGAACTGTATGTTTTACCCTTAGGTACTGTTCGCGCAGTTTAGTGCCATTCAAATGATCGTAAAATCTATAAAAGGTGAAGTTCGCATTCGTTTTACGGGCACAAGTATGATAAATTGTGACAAGAAGTAGTAGACATTTATTTCTTAAGTATTTCGCGATAAAATGCTTCGAGAAATTGAATAAAAATATACCCTATTGTAGTTTGAATGAAAACACCTTTCTTTTTACAAATTATGGCTCCAATGTAGATTTTTTTGACAAAGTTCTGAATAATGTCGCCTTTACTGAAGCTCCCACATCACACCGGCTTCATAATCTTCTTCTTTTGTTTTAGAAGTGCCCGAGTTTTTAAAAAAACACTCTTTGTTTACAAAATTAAAACTCGCTGGGCGTTATCCAGAGATCTTGCCAGGTTTTAACAGATTTTGTCTCGAAAGATACGATTTTCTTGCATAAAATTATGTTCTTTTCCATTAAGAAAGAGTAGTACAAGCAAATACATCTAAGTTAATATGTCAAAAGTTAAATAAAGACATTAAAATATGGTAGGAGCCGAGAGACCTGCTAATTGCAGTTGATATGACTCGTAAAGTCAATTATGGCGCTCGTGAAAACGTCCAGAATTAAAATTTACGTTTACAGTTAAAAGCCCTATGTACACATAAACTGTTCTTTATATTATGTTTATGGGTTTATTCAATGGTTAATGTCAAATAGGTGAGACCACACGCAGGTAGAAGTTAAAAATAAACAGCCTAAAGGAGGAACGGGTTTTGTTATTTTTTTCTGAAATGTAAGCACGAGTTGGATCTAGAGTTGTACCGATATCGACAGAATCGATACTGAATAGTATTGTAGCATTACTACAACAGTCATCCATAAAATTATACCAAAAGTTTTTAAATAAGAAACTTATAATACACAATTCCCAGAAAAAAGCATCTCACTAGAATTTTGTTTTAATTTATTATCTTTAATGCAACACGGAAAAGGTTCTGCGTGGACAAAAGTGAAAATTTATAGCTTTCAACGTGCACAGAATTTTCCAATTATCCAGACTCCTGGCCGTCGGCGTCGGGCTGTCGACATTATTGATTTTCACTTTTTATGCGACCGCTTGTCCGCAGACAGCTTTTATGGTTTGTTTTAAAAATACAACGGCTTATTAAAATAATGCTTCGTTCGTTAAATACGAACACGATCACTCATTCTGATAGCTTTAAACAAAAACCCACAACAAAGTAGACACAACTTTTTTTTCCTTTTTAACCAAACCTTTTTATGGATAATAATTTTCATTACTGATTCAGTCTACCTCAACGAATGCATGAATATTAAAGCGTTTACTTAAGAAGTCACGGTTTGGAAATGTATTAACAAATATTAAATGAACGCAACGTTTTGTAAATTAAAACGCGCCGGCCATGAATGCCGCCGTCAATGAATGTTAATTCTATTTAGCGCTGTGAATGGGGAAATAATATATTGTGGTTTCAGCGTAGTCCGAACGATTTGTATTTCCTAGTAGCGTGTAGAGGTTATCTGTGCGCGGCCAGATGCGTGGGCCACGTGTTTTTATTTACAACACTATCAAACATCGACCCGGCATAACGCACGATCGGCACGAGCTCAATGAATCGAGGCCAACGCGAGAGTGACCTAAATTTTTATTTGCCACACATTACACTAACGTGTCGTCACATGGCAACATTGGTCACTAACACTAACAGGGCCGTATACCCCACGCGAGACTTCTGTTTCAAATTTAGAACGCAATCAGCCAACATATTTTTTTCTTCTTTAACCATACCTCGGTCAGAGGTCAAATGAAGAACATCGTAATAATATTCTATTAAAAATGGACGAATGAGAAACCGGGACATGAGATAAGCCATATCTTGGATACACACACACAATCTAACGGCCGTTCCCAATAACCTATCTATCACCAGTTTTCACCTACTAACGATAGAAAATTCTATCTATCGTCGGTTTTGATGTCCCAATATAATACTGATGGTTATGACAACTAACTGCCATACGCTATCTATCGATGGGAGGGGCTATCTCATAGTGCAGATAGATATTTCTATGAAATTGCAACATTATGCGTCCCAATAATATTTTCACAGCTATCTGTCAGTGATGTCAATACTAAAGATAACCAAATTGGTCAATCCGTCGAATTGCAGGGATATGCGTTGTTTATTGTTCAAATAAATTTGTAGAAGTGCAGTGTTTTCATCATTCTTAATAAAGTCTGAGTCTAGTGAAAGTGATTTATCAATGTTAATGGAATTATCTGATTGGGACAGTGATTTTGAAGATGAATCCCATAAAAACTACAAGACCCGCGTAAACCATATGTACGAACTAAATAGTAACGAATTCACGTATAGATTTCGCTTAAACAAAACTGCTGTTGGTAATTTATTAACAGAAATATATCCTTTGTTAAAAGTAACTTCAGAAAGGTAAGAACCAACTTGAATGAGAAATATACATTCATTTAATGTTAATTACTCATTGTAATGTACCTATAACATTTTATAAAGCTTTTTTTTTATTTTTCAGAATACATGGGATATCTCCTTTGTATCAGCTATTTTTAACCCTAAGATTATATGCATTAGGCACAATGTCTGTTGCAGACTTTGTAGGAGTCTCAAAATCATCAGCGGGGCGTATTGTAGCCAATATCTGATCTGCAATAGCAAGGTTATATAGAAATTGTATACTTGAATAGGAACGTTTATAATAATGTCTGGTAATATTTACAGTGCTCATTATATGTAAAAAAATAAGCAGAATTCACTAAACAAACTTGATAACACAACAATAATAGCGGTAGTGTCTCTACGAGTTGAAACTTGAATAGACACTTGACTACGTTTTGTTCTTCCTTTTTACGCGCCCAATATTTGTTCACTAAAATAATGACAATGAAACAGATCACTATGATTACCAATCTTATTTTAGCATAAAAATATCACCAATGCTTTAATTTGATCAATTTGTATTGTTTTCCGAAAAAGTTATATGAAATAATATTTGTTTAAACGTTGTTATTTTTTTGTAGCTTTTGTAGTAAAAAAACGTATGGGAGGGCTGTATAGCTGAGCTTATCTACCGATGTCGATGCGTCGATAGACGTTATCGTCAATTGTGGGACGTAAAATAAGGATAGATAGAAGTCTACTATTTATCGTTCATAACAAGATATCGCTTACTGAGGATAGGATATTGGGAACGGCCGTAAATCGACTATGTTGTGTAAACTTTACATCACGATAACAGATAACGGAGAACTATGAATCAGGCGACGTATTTGTTGACAAGAACGAAAAATATTCTCAGTTTAATGGATATTTTTATCTTATCTCTAAATCGTCAACCAACTTAACTCGGCTTATTTCAGTGCTTTGGCTGTTCTGTAATTGTTTTTGCTGATTCATTTTCTATTTAGCTGCGGAAAAGTAAACAGGCGTTGTATTTTAGAACGGAAATGCCTTGAACAAAGCTTCGAGCCATTTTCAAATATGATGGAGTGCGTACGTGACGGACGTCAAGAGAAGTATCGACGGAAATGCGTTAAATTGTACAGATAAGGATTATTGTTCTAAAATAATTATTTCTCTGAATCATGCAAGGTTTGCGAAGAATGGATTGTTGTTCAGTTTATTTTCAAAGAGTAAGTTATCATTTATAATCTTAGTATGTAGTAGAGACAATCGTTTCAGCCTGCTCTAAGCAATGTGAGTCATAAATGATTCACATTTTTTTTGACTTGTATAAAATCAGGCTCCCTTTTTATAGGTAGTCATAAAATAAGTCTAACTCCTAGAAATATCACCAGTTTATTAATGGATCTAAACACTAAGGATGAACATACTTACATTAAATTGATAAACTAAACTATCTTGCTATGCTTTCATCAATCTTAAACCCAATCTAAAAGAAAGATCCTTTTTTACCAAAAACAATAGGAAGCTGCGAAGGTCTTCTAAAAAAACATTGTATACGCATTATTTGATTAATTTATAACGAACATAAAATCCCGCGACCTTCCTCAAGATGTTAATGAAGCATTTTATTGGTTGTAAATCAAAAAAAGCGTTACTTCGAGAATTTAAGATACATTTTGTTGAAAATGAAAAATAAATGTGTATATCGTAAAATTTAACGTGGATGGAATAAGCTGAGGAGTTTTATAGTAAAAGATACATTGAATATTTCATTGGGTACCTACATGCGAAGAATCTTTCAAGGAGCAGGTATGTGAAAGTCATTAAAATAAGTAATTACTTAATTAATAAACGATGAGGTAATATGAATTTAAAAATAATTATGAATCACATTTTGCTTGGGAGATTTTCAATAGATACGGGAAGGTTTAAATTAATGGAAACGTTTAACTACTCTTGAGTTTGACAAAAGCATAGACATCTTTTGGTGTTTTCACCCTACATTTTTATGAAAGTTTCAATGTGACGAAAGAAATGTTCAAAATGAAACTGCTATGAACCGTGATAGTTGATTACTTAATTAGTTCAAAAACTTGATTTCATAATTAAACAATTAAAAAAGCATGCTTTATTTCTTCAAAGTTCTCCAATAAAACTAATAAACTCACTAAACAACAAGTCGACATTCATTAAATAAGTTATTTGCTTCCATAACTGTAATTAGAAGTAATTGCTTAAATAACCATAAAACTTATTAAGACTAATTAAAACTTAACAAAGGTACATACTGAGAGACTTAGTAACTCAATAATTACATGTAAATTCTGTCTGACAAAGAAACCAAATGATACAAGGGAGACAAGAATGGATATTGTAATTTATTTTTAAAGTTTTCTGCCTTATGTTTGATCGCTGCACGTCTCAGTCAGTCCGTATGTCCGTCATGCTGTGATCGACTCCAGCCGTCGCCGAGCCCGGCGGAGCATCGCTCCACATTCATCGTTGCGTCTTGCTCGCGTGCCACCGGGAGTATTGACCTTTTAACTAAAGCGATTTAGCGCAATCGAACCGGTTCCATTTTCCCATCATAGATTTACTCATTACAAACTAACCTTAAAATAAAATACCAAACTTAAAGTTTAAACCCACCTCGAAACTCTTCCGAGAGCGAAGCTGACAGAAAAATCCAAGGCCTCGTCACAAAAAATAAATAAAAAAATAAAACACAACACACGCGACGCTGACGTAAAAATCCAAAATCAAATTTGCGCGGGAAACCGAGTTATAGTGATGTGCAACGGCCGATCAGCGATCGATAGCTGCAGCGGGAATCGATATGTTACGTAAAGCGCGTTGAGAGCCGGCGTCGTCGCACGTGACTGCTGCCCGTGTGACGGAACGAGCGGCAACCGAGCCGCTCTCCCCCCGCGCGCACCTCCGCTCCCGCCCCCGCCGCACACACACCTATACGTATAGCAGACGTTTGATAAACAAATTACAAATTTTAGATATACGCCGAGATGAGCTGAGCTTTAATAGCTTGTTTTACAAGTCTTTTATAAAAAAAGTGTAGAAAAGTGGCGCTTATGAAATTCTCTAACATCGTTATTAAACTTGTAATGACGTTTTATAAGAAAGTAAAACTTTGGTAATAGTATTTTATGGATAAAGATTATGCGGCTACTGAACAGATTGAATTGAATAATTTAGTTATCATCCGACTAAGTAATGTGTTTACTTATGAATCATTTGGACCGCGATAATGTTTCTACTCTACATTTACTATGTCTTTTCCTCAATCTATAACCCACTTTTCGATAGATCCATCCTTGTCTATCATATGAGCAGTAACCGGTAAAAACTGCTCACTTTCGGCTTATATTTCGGATATCTTTGCAAGACTGGCGTAACTTAAAGCTTAGTAAGCTCGCTAGAGAAAACTCAGTGAACACTAAAATTATCACACGATTGTGACGGTCGGATGCATTTTAAAATCGCATATTATAAAATTGTGAAAATATATGGACGTAGGTAAATAATAGTTAGTATCAGTTTACCTTACTTAAGATGATATAAAAATCATAGTAAAGAAACAGTTCTTTCTAGTACAGCTATTTCTTAGGTATTTTCACTGAGACATAGAAATACTATAGGATCGCATCGCAAATAATAAAACAAAAAACACAATAAACCTGTTTTTTAGAGTCTGGAAAAAACTTTTAAGTTGGCTATTGTTAATTTTCGTAATATAACTTAGGACAGGAGTATCTTCCTAAGACCAATAAACAATCATTAAATGTGTTTGACAAAATCTTTTGACATAAGTAATCAGTCCACCGAATTTCATCAACACATAACGCCTTCCTAATTTTCATTAAAATCGTAAAATCGTCGCGTCACGTTTCTCTGTCGTTATTCATCGGATCCTTAATGCTACATACTATGTATTATGGTGATTAATTAAGGTAGGTAGGTAGGTAGGTAGCTACCTATGCTATGTACATATATTGATGAGGGAGGCAGCCTCGATATTATTCCATCGCAGTACGAGCGAATATTTATGGGTCAAGGTGAAATTTTAATATGTATTTTTAGGGATAACTCAGGGTTGAAAGAACAGCTTAAGATAAGAGAGAATAACGTTGCTTCAAGGACTAATTTAACTTAAAACAATTTCTTCTTGCCACGAGTTTAGTTTCTCCAAAATAAACGCTAAATTGAAACCGTAATAACAAATTGTTACAACATTAACTAAAATTGGAGTAAAATTTATTGTGTTACAAAATTATATTTTACATTTATACGACAAATTTGTTTTCATAAGCGTCACAGTTAATGAGCAATTAGATCGCTACGAGTTCCGGCGTAGCGGCGGCGTAGCACATCGTAGAATCGTTTCACTCGAGTTTCGCCGCGGTGCTTATGCAAAAGAGGCCAATATTTCATCGCTCTTCCGTCTATTGCAGCCAGCATTATCATAACAATCGCTTACACTATGTACAAGTGTATCTCATATAACAATATTAATACCTACTCATACATTTACTTAGTGCTACGCCGTAGCAATTCCGTTTTATTAATTTTCTACTACCGATTGTGTCAACATCGAGTGGAAATTGAAACGATAAACGATATTATCGATTCTTTTTTCGATTACTTGTCTAATGTAGATATTATCGTTACCGTCGAAGCGAGATACCGCAATGTGAACACCATCATTGACATTGAACGCCCTAAAAATTCCTTTTTTGAAAATTTCTCCTTTTAAATATCGTTTAATTACGGCCAGCGTTTATTTTTATTACAAGGTTGTACAAAGGTAGTAAAAAACTAAACCTTATTTTGTGTAAAAACGCATTTATGTTTAAAGGTAAAGTTGAGAACTTTGGACAGACGTAGACGTCGGGTATATGTATGTGGTCGTCGGAATTATTCAGCTGAATATGCAATTAAACGAGGGCATTTTGAGCGGTGCAAGGAGTGCGAGCGAGACAGCACTCCCCCACTCGATATTATATTGAACAAGTTTATAACTACGTGTATTAGACGAACGAGTTCCTACAACGTTTTCTCATTTCCCGAGACGAAACTTTTCTAATATTATAGTTTCATTCATATTGTCGGTAGTTTCGCGGAGTTTTCTTTCGTGGCAAATGAAAGACTATTTCCATAACTATTATTTCGCTTTTATAGCTTTGTTAGTTTCTTTCGCTTCAAATAGATTTGTTAAAGTTTTCTACTTTATCGCTCGGAAGTAATGTTTGTTCTTCGGAAGTGTTAAGGTATAGTAGGTCTTGTAGGCTAGGAGGATTATTGATCGAAATACTTATAACAATATTTGTGATACTTTTCTTTCAAGATACACGGATTTTTTAGATGAAACTGTAAATCTTTTGTTAGCATTTGACCTGTTTATGTTTGATTCAGAACCAAATGCATAATGCAATGCACTTTTCTATTCATCATTAATATGTATTAGTAATGTTTCAAGGGTCTGTCTGCGATGAACGTCAAAGACACAAAAAGATCTTGAAATATCTTCGGTAAGTAAGTACCTACCTCTACAAACGAAACCTGATTTTAATATAAAGGTATACCTAAGATGCATCTACAAGTAACTCCCGGTTTGTGAATAAAAAGGTTTTCAATGTTCGAATCGGCAGCCGGTGATGAAATTCAATAAAAATGTCGTCTTTTTTAAATTGTTCTTGTTTTGCTAGACTAGGCGGGTATATCTAATATTGAGAGATGCAATTTGAATATTCCTACCATTTAGGTAAGAATTTTCAGTGATTCCTACTATTTCGGTAGAAATTTTCAGCTGTTGTTGCCAAAATTGTTCATTTCTGCTCAGCTCATTACTTTAATCACAACTACTAAATTAATTACTGATATCGGCTCTAGTTTACAAAAGACATTAATAGTATTTTTTATCCAGTTTCTGTTCAATCGCTAACAAAAAAATTGCTTAAGTCTTGTAAGAATTAAGTTAGTTTCCTTTACGTCTAGTAAGTCTTTATCATATATTAAAATTATAATTGCGAACACGTGTGCTAGATTCCTTCATTTAAATTAACTGTTAAGTATCTAAGTATAATATTTATAATTAAAATATATTTTTTCATGATAGGCACAGCACGTTCAAAATAATCAAGCCACAGCCTTCATTACTTTCAACGTTTAATCGATTCCATATTAATTTAAAACCAATATCATTACGTCAAAATCATTTATGAAGAACAAACAGTGACATAAGAAAATAACATGGAGTATAATATAACGTAACATAGACGAAGCACGAAGATCGAATTGAATGTCAATGTTGATTTTTAATTATGTGGAGCTCTGCAATTTATGCACAGGCGTGTCTCAGTTTTCTGTGTAAACAGACGAACAAGCTCAATTTGTGTTCGGAAATGTGCAGCTAACGAACCAAATTCGAAGGTCCAATGCTTTAACTGAAGTTACGTAACACGAAGAGAAGGTTTGAATTTTCTTGAAAGATTCTTTGAAGAGATTTGGTGTGAAATGAAAAGAGTGGTTGAAAACACTGGCTGCATTACGTTCCTTAAGAATATGCGTTTAAAATAATCGCCAATGAAGAAAAATAAGGTCAAAATGAAAAAAGCCTCGAGTGTACCTCATTTAGAAACAAAACGGTCATCCACCTAGATTTCTATTTAAACAAAAACTAACTAGACCAACAAGTACCTCAGTAATACCAACACCGCTGGCCAAAGTTTCATTAGAAAAAGTTCTTTTGTCGTCGACTTAAACTTAGTTCACAATGGTCGTAATTAAAAGTTGGCGGGAATGCGCTGGTGACAGCAGCAATCCGCCATAATCCCGCCGCCAGAGGGCGCGCAAAAAGGGCGCCAAACTCGCACAGATAAACAAGTTCCCGCGTTTTGTTGCATTCACTTTGATGTGGTCTAATGCAGCGGTTTGTTTTAATGGACTTTGTTGAATGCTGATATGTTAGCATTGTCTTTTGGTGAGCTTCTCGCTAGCTCTTTTTTAAGGTTTCGCGTACTTTTCTTGTGTTGTGTTGTACGCGAAGGATATTTATACGGGTTAACAATCCGTTTTGTTTTCTTGTTCGATAAATTCAATTCATTTTCTACCACTTCATTATCAGGTTTCTAATTCCGACTTCAAACACACACGCAATTCTAATTTATGCCCAAACTAAACACAGGTATATAAATTACCAATAAACATAATATACATATACAAACCAAATATCACTTTACAAATTAATGACCATACGATACGGAAATTAAGCGCCGTACAGGCGGCGAGGGGGATTTGTCTGCCCCCTCCCCTAGACGTAGAGGGGGTTAGAATAGCAATCTAGGGAGCCTGAATAGTCTGGGAGGTTGAATGAAATATCTAGCGTTGCGGACTGCCCATCAGGCCTACGAAAATGCATTAGACTGTGTAGATGAGGCTTGCGTTAAACGCACGCCGAAATAGACCGTGCGGTGGGTGGTATTGATCGCCGAATACCCGTCGTTAGGAAATATTATACGTATCCTTACTTGTCTTTTTGATGTCTAGCCAGGATCTTTTTGGGGACGATGAATGATTGATACCTTTTCGTGCTGAACCTTCTGATCTACGAAGGTTTTAGTGACGAACCGTCGCGTCGTCTATTCTATGGTATGATTATCATAATTGTGACTATATTTTCAGCATCAAATATTTTTGAAACAAATGGAATGTCAGTAACTTTTTTATACATTTTGGAGATGACTTAACTAATGTTAATCGCTTCCTTTAATTTATAAAGTTTACGAAAGTCTAACATTGTAATATACCTTTATCGACTGTTCCAAAGGAATGACAATTATTGTAACGTTCCCGCTAACATATCTCTCGGGAATCTAATAAGAATTCAAATGGATTCTAGAACAAACATTATTCCATTATTAGCGGACGAACGACGCGATATATTATCAAGTTAAAATTAAATTAATTTCATCCCCTCTCCTTCTCTAGATTGGCGCAGGGTTACCAACACTCGAAAATTGAGACAACTATTTTATTTTGATGCTTTTTTGTTTTGGTATAATCTGTACTTAATGATTGTGCCTAACAGGAGTTGTAGTGCTTTTGAAACAGCGTGGCGGGGTTGTCCTATAAAAAAGCCTAATAAGCCTACAGTTAGGTAAAGACCATGATTTCCAGTTCTTTTAACCCAAGGCTAATTCAGGACTGTTGCCAGCTTCCCGCCATTCCTACTAAATAGGCTTGCATTTATGAAGCGACGACGCGGCCTAGGGCGGAGCACGCTTGCCTAGGAGAAAGATTCACTCGAACTTTGAAGAGATCCAAATTATAAAGATCGGGAAATGTCAAAGGTCTAATCTGTCATGCTTAGCTGTTGACATTCAAAAGTGCCTCATGTAGGTCCAATAGAAATAAAATGTTTTTGAATTTGACTTAAATTTGATAATGTTGACTTTTTCTGCAGCTCAAGCTGAAATAATTCTGATTTACTAACAACCTGTATTGTCACCACCCGACATAATTCAAACAGAATTTTCAGCAAAAAATAAATCCATTCTTCCCATTTATTTCATTCAACTATTATAAAGACGAAAGTTTGTATGTTTGTTTGTTAAACTTTCACGCACAAACGGCTCAACGGATTTAGATACAATTTTTGATTAAAATTGGTACGTAGAAAGCCTATAATACGCTGGATGATCATGACATACGCTCTTTTTGTCCCGGTCTACGCGGGGAAACCGCTTGGCGCTGCTAGTATCTAATATTACTCAGAACGAAAACAAGCGGAACCTACTAAAGGTTTGACCTAAACCAGATTCTTGGTAACCATTGACATCTGTTACTGCCAACCCTACTCGTTCCTATCTCCCTGATATATTGAGGATGTTTAATTAAAATATCTTTAAGTGATTTACGACAGTATCGATAATGTTAGGTTCAAGGCTGATTTATCGCAGCCAAGATTTATACGTGTCCGAGGAGATAGTCATTATGATTCATTTGTTTATGGCACTTTGTTCGAAGTTTGTTTTAAGTTGTCTATGCTTTTATTGTAGAAGTGGCTTAGGTGGAATCGGCCGTGATTTTCTTTGAAGGTCGAGGGTTTTTAACCCAGTAAGATACTTTACTTTGAGTAATTCATTACGTGACCACTGCTCTTAAAACGGCGAAGAATATTATCAGATAAGGTCAGGTAGGTAGTCGCTCCATGTGAATACTGGTATCCACATCCGGTAAGACTGGAAACTGACCCCAATAAAGTGGGAAAAGGCCAGGCAGATGATGATTCATTCAGAATTCCGATACAACCATAGATATACGAGTTTTACGAAAATTGGCAATCGAAAAACACGTTGCTGTTTTTTTGACGTTCCGTTTCACAGGTTACCGAAATCGTAGCTGTTACATACGTTACATTATCCACAATGTTCTTTTGTAAGTGGACAGTTGTCTGGGAAAAATCTTGTGGCCGCTTCCCATATCTCTCGAAGATTGTAAACAACTTGCAGTAAATGAAACGCGTTTTCCTAACATCTTTGTTTGCAGTTGTTCAGTTTGTTATGCTACAGCCACAGTTAGTCATGTTACGATGTTACCGTTGTTTAGTAGCGTTGGAACTTAAACGTTAGCGAAGATTTTGTATTCAATCGATTATTTTGTAAGAATATATTTTTTATTTAAAAGAGACAAACTGACAGGCGGATAACAATGTGTTAGTGAATGAAAAAAATTAAGGTCCCTTAGGTTCCATTTTTTCCTTTCAAAGTCTATTCTATTTGGGGTCGGCGCAACACGTTTTCTTCTTCCATTCTCCCCTATCAGACGTCACGGCATCACTTACTCCTTTCTCCTTCATACCATTCCTTACACAATCCATCCATCTTTTCTTTGGCCTTCCTCTCGCTCTCCGTCCATTATTTTTCCTTTCGAAGTATGGAACATTAAAAACACACAAGTATCCTCAAACAAAAATATGTAAGTAATAAAAAGTATTATCCCAACGTCAATTAAATTGTTAACTTCTAAATCAAAACGATACGCCAAAACAACGATATTTTTCATATTATACCGCAGACTCATCATTTTTATTAACCGCTACCAACAATGAGTATTTATAAGAGTTTTATCGGGAAAATTCGATTCATTGCTGTACCGCCGTGCCCCAGGATACCAATTTTCCGGGAAAATTAAATTTTCCGTTCACCCGGAAAAAGTTAAGGCCGTGAACGGTGACTTGTAGCTGTAGGTACGTTTTTATGTTCCCGTTCACCCGGTGTAGTCCGGGTTTACAACTATCGTAATGTAATATAAAAATTCTCTAAGGTTCTATTTGAAGACATTTTATTTTCACCGTTTTATGTAAAATGTGAATCAAATCAGCGATGAATTCGAATATGTAAATTCGATTTTTGAATTTTAGTTTTGGAATGTTATATTTTGTTTACATTTTTCGAAATACTTTCTAGATAGTGCTACAAGAATATTTTAAAGATAGAACGACGTTGACAATTTCGTGAAAAATGTATAAAGAAAAATGAATTATGGCCCAGAGGTTAAACGCCTCGGCTTTCATGCATGAGGTTGTGGGTACAAACCTTGGCCAGTGTGACGTTTTTAATTCATATTTACTTTCTATGTTTATCCAAAACATCATAGACATTGACGAAGGAAAGCATCGTGAGAAAACCCAGACTTGTAATTAATATAAGTGTGATGCCCAGCAGTGGGGCAGTTATAGGCTAGTAATCATTTAAATATACTAGCTTTTTCCCGCGGCTTCGCTCGCGTTAACTTCGGGGTAACACAGTTCCCCTGTCTCGATTTTTAGGTACCTGCTACCTGCAGTTTTTGCCCTTGCGCCTTATTGATTTGTAATAGCAAAGCTAAGTTTTCCCTTTTCTTCCGTCTTTCTCCCTCATAGCCCACTTTAAAAAAAAGTAGCCTATGTTCGTCTCCTGGGTCCCAACTATCTCTGTACCAAAATTAACAAACAAACTCACTTTCGCTTTTATAATATTAGTATGGATTTAATGGAACTAAGTAAACTGGCTAGAAAATCGTCTCCAAATATAAAGTATTTGAACGAAATCGGTTTAGCCATTAAGACGTAAAGAGGTAACAAACAAACAAACTCACTGTCGCTTTTATAATATTAGTAAGGAAGTAAGGATAAAGAAAACGCAAGAAAACGCAAGAAGGTGAAGTTTGTTCCGTTTATTTTACTTAATTCCTCACATTCGCACGACTTGGTACTTCATTTCGACATTTGTACCACAAGCCTCAATTCAAAAATAATTTACGATCGCAGACGCATAGGCAAAGTTATGTCCTGAAATCCAAGGATTACCAAAATAACCCAGGATAATTTGATAACATAAATATTGAAAACGGCAGTAAAATGCACGGTCGGATTTTACGCTATAGGTACGGAAATATAAGCCGGTAATAAAACAGATTTTGGAGCGTACCCGGGTAATCCACGATATATTAAAAGTCGTCTGATAAGCCTCTTACTATACACGTGCGTATATGAGGGAGAATAAATGCACCGTAACAATTTGTTTATGAATTAGTTTCTAAGGATGTAGCTTGGCGCCTATCAATCTAGTTTTAAAAAAAGAACAGAGCGAGTCAGACTCGCCTAACGAGGGTTGCGGTCTATCTGCTTCTATCTTTTGAATGGGGACTACAGACTTAAGTATATGGTTGTAATTTCAACTCCACGCGTTCTTGAGATAAAGGGTCTTGACAGATAGACAGACAGAGAACAAGGTGAAGTGAGTGGCTTCCATATTTTGTTTTGGGGTACCGAACCCTAACATATGAAAAACGAACAAACATAATATGTTTGGTGGGTAGCAACAGGATATAGGGAGCTATCAGTTGTTTCAATTGCCTGCATGATTTAAAAAAAAGAAAAGAACAAACAATTTGAATTTGTTCCATTTCTTATGTAAACAAAAGTATGAATAGTACTTATATTTTTTCGACATTTCTTTTTTAAAGTAAATATTTGAAAATATTGTCTAGCCTGGAGTTTATACCATCAAAAAAAAATATAATTACAACATTTTACTGTAAAATATTTGAACAAACTGTGGAGTTTTCAACTTTTTCATTTTTATGTTTTGTGTTCATTGCAACAGATGCTACTTGTATACAGTAACTACGTTGCAATATCGTACCTACAGCCCGTGGACAAAGTTTTTTCTGTCGCGGTAAATATTTAAATTAAACATAAGTTTTTTTTCACGTAGACCAGAGATAACATGTAAATGTCGTAGAACTTTCTGGATATCGACATGTGTCATGAATTATTCACGCACATACATTATGTATATTTTATTATTTAGAACAAAGGCCGATTTAAGTATGTTATAATACGATTTAATGATGTGTAAATGTGCTTTTTTTATTATATATTAATATACATTTTTTTTTGTTAACACTTTTTGCCTGTGTTTTTGGACAACTAGAAGACCAAAAATGGTCTTCTAGTTGTTTACGTTCAAATGTTGTGTGGACCAAAGTGGCACAGAACAGAGAGACATGGACATCTTAGGAGGAGGCTTTTATCCATACAAGGGTCTTGCAGACTCCTCCGGGGTTGCGGGTTGTTTGAAAGAGATACCGCGGCCTCGGAACGTAAGGGGCAATAGAAGGAACATGGGTGGGTTTTAGTCAGTAAAAGTCTGACACGCCCCCCCGCTCCGCCCAGAGCGGGGCAAGTTATTTGATGATTTCCCACCCAAAAAAAAGGGTCTTGCAGACTAAGATAGTTTTAAACTAGGATACAAATACTAAAACTACTAAGTATTATAATTTAGTTAGTACTAACCATATTAAGAATAAGAATGATGTATAGGTTGCAGATAATAAATGGCTTTTTTGTTTTATTTAAAGTTTGAAAAAGTGTGTGTTTTTCACGAAACTTAGTAATGGATTTTTAAAAAATTACGGATATATTCTCTGAATTATTTTTTTGTAACTTAACAGTTTTATCTTAGAGCAATCTATTATGTCTAGCTTCATATTCACATATATTAATTTGGCCCTCACACAGTTCCGGAAATAAGTTATGAAAAAATATAGATTAACTCATTGGCCTCTTGCAAAGTTGTAGCAAGGTTATCTCCTGCATCTGGACTCTATATATAAAATAATCAGTGAGATTTAAATTATACCTAATACTAGCAATCATGTTGGCAGAATTCTTGAATAAATAAAAACACATTTCCTGATAACCATAATTTTCCCAATTCAAAGCCTAATAATTCAGCCCAATCTCACAACGTTAAAATTATTCCCAGAGCGTTCACTCATAGAATACAATTTTGATGTGACCCAATCGATTTGCATTAGAATATATTCCCGCGTACGTGACACGGGGGTACATCACTAGCGCTACGTCATCGAATATGTCGTCCAATTTATGTTCCCACTTGTTGCTTAGATTCTTTCACGACAAATCGTACGTTGCGGTTTGAATGTCACACGTTGCATGAAAGTAGTATCAAGAAAGATTTAAGTTTTTTTTTCTAAAGAGAAAATCTTGTCTCTGACGAAAGAATCAATTGAATAGGTGCTTATTTGTCAAATATCTGCTATTTTACGTGTTATTGTTTTAGTTTCAGTTTGTTTAAGTTTGTGGTTAGACTAGATAAGACTTAATAGCAACTTAGACTTTTAGGTTAAATTGAAAAAAGTAGCGTATTATTTCTTTAAAGCATCCTTCTAACGTTGTTGAACATGACCTCAACTTTGAAGTTACATTTCAAAGTTCGACTGATATCTCTCTCAAACCACGAACAAGCCACAATTCACTTCCAATGCCACACGGTTCATTTAGCACGTTCTTTAACCGTCAGCCGCAGCCCTAATCGCCTCCCGAGGGTTGTCACCCGTGTCTTATTAGCAGCGGGCTCAAAAGTCACATCGATTCACTTGTTGCACACCTCTAGTGCTAACGTTTCACGGTGGCTTGCGCCCCGGGACGTGACAACCCGCGGGATTCCCGGGATCCCGGGGTAAGTGGTTGCGGGATTGTACTGTGGTAAGCACTATTTCAATTCTGTTGGCGCGAAATGAAATGTTTTATTTCGAGGTTAGGTACTAAGGCATTTTGTCCTTCTCTCACAGCTTTAGAATGGAAATCTGAGATAATGAATGTCCATACCTGGTTTCAAACCAATCGAGAGAGACGCTCCAGGTATCAGGGAACGCGAGACGACTTCAGGCCACCGTAGACGTGGGTAAGCAATGGGTACCCCACCCTAAACATCAGTATCGACGGCGCCTTCGTGTTCCACGCGCGCCTCAAAGACATAGCAGATTCGTTAGAGCCACTGCCTGCCGAGGTTGCGGGTGGATCGAAAGAGATACCGCGGCTCCGGAACACAGAGAGCAAAAGAAGGAACACTGATGGGTTTTAGTCAGAACAAGTTTGACACTCCCTTCCGCTATGCCCAGAGCGAGAGAAGTCATTAGATAATTTCTCATAAGAAAAAATAACTTCACTACTGATCTGGTGGATATCTCTTATTATATTTCTATCTACCAAAATTTGTTAACCAACTTAGGAAACTGTTCATAAGAAAATAATAATTTAAATCATTGCTTCAGTAACTTACGAAATCAACAGAAATAGGTCTAGACTTAAACACAATATTATTAAAAGCCTCTAACACTCGTAATGTAATCAAAACGAATAACTATTCACATTAAAATTCAAATTATTTTATGAATTTTGCTTAATTTATGCCTATAACTGGGGAGAAACGGGGCCATTATTAAATTAAATTAATGTAGAGACTGAAATTTCCATATTTCTCAAAGAGTAGGCATATGTGTGGAGTAATTTGACTGATTTTATTTGCGAACGAAGTTATTTCATTACGCAACGCACAGGGTCGGTCTTGGAAATAGAGAATGGAGGAAATTGAACTTTTTTCTTTCTATCTTTTTGTTGTTATTTAGTTATAATGGTATTTTGATCCGTATTGCTATCAGAGATTTTCTTGTCTTTGTTTTCCAATTCATTTTTAACGGCATACTTTAAACAAGTACCTATTTTCAAAGCATCATTCTCATCACCATCATCACCCTCTGGCTATGTGAGGGCGCTACATAGTAGTAATTTGAGCCTACAGCTCAAGGTGGGACAAACTGGCCAAACCAGCGACCAGTGACCTCTATCAGCCCTGGATCGATAGAAGTCATGGAAGAAGCGAGGCATGATGTTATGTTGTCAAGGTTATTTCCATTTGCAGTTTTTCACAGTTATAGATTTATTTATATTATTATAGATAGTACTATGAAGTGGGCTATAGACAAGTAAACGTGAGTACTGTTTCAATTTCCAGGATGAAAAAAAGAAAAATTACATTTATTAGTCGCGGGCCAGTACCAATGTGACTTTTTCAATTCATATGTACTTTCCATAAGTACAGACATCAGTGGAGGAAAACCTCGTGAAGAAACCTAACCTTAAAATTATTATAAGTCTAAAACCGCCAACCCATCTTGTACCTGCCTTCTCTATATGTAATAGTTATAGACTGGTATTTCGCAATGATAACTAACACACAAACAATCATAAAAAGCATCACAAATAAATTAAAGCTTCCAAGAGTATCATTCTCATCTATTCTCATTTTTATGTTTTGAAATATGTTGCAAGTGTACCTAAAAGACGTCACACACACTCCCTGACCGAGAAAAGGAACTGATAAGAGATCTTTTCCACACAAGAACTTTCACGTCACAAGAATTGAAAACTGTCAAATCAAACCAATAAAAATCGTCACAGATGCAAAAGCAAACAAACTGACGCAGCAGCTACGCATTAGTATTAAAAATGAAAAGCCAAAAATAGATGCAAAATGTAAAAAAAAGTGTTATTTGGAAAATATAACGAGCAACGTTAAAGTTTATGGACGTGTGCCAATTTTCTTTCAATATAGGACAGCCGGTGCTGAAAGCGTTTGTATGGCAGGGTGACAAGTGATCATTCTTTATTAATTAGCACTGATATGTTACCTGAAATATTTGGCTACTCCTGTTAAATATTTAGGCAAACATTCGTTTCTGATCTTTTGGTCAGTTGACCTGGTATGGGGGGTAAAATGTCGTGGGGAAAGTTTTGAGTGTGAATGTGGGTGGGTATAGGACGAGAGGAAGGCCAAAGAAACGATGGATGGACTGTGAGAAGGATGATAATTATGGCAAGAAAGGAGGTGTCTGGTGAAATGACGAAAAATAGGGAGAGGGGTATGAAAGAAGAAGACATGGTACGCCGTCTCCAAATAACTTGGGATAAGGGTGGGAAAATGATAGCAACATTTTCTTTTTCCTTAATGGTATACAATTTTTTATCAGTGTTTATGCGGATGGTATGTAATTTATGTAATAACTTTCAGTAACAATAGAAAGTGAAGACTGGATAGGAATTGGTAAGATACTAAAAAACACAATAAAGATCAATGAAACAAACAGAAATCACCGACTACCAATAGTAAAGCCTCGCGCGGAACGAAAATCTATTCTCACCGAAAAACGGAACCCTTATGGGATGGTTTTGTAGTCCGCCTTTCTGTCAAGACCCTTTATCTCGGGAACGCAGAGGTATCGAGTTGAAATTAATCAGATCTTGGTCAGATTTTTTTTACATGGGGACTAACTCTACTAAATCCAAAACAAAAACCTTTATTTAGTATGTAATATAAACTACCATCACAATATAACTCACAAACTAATTGAAAAAGCCTTTCCATTCAGAAAACATTCAAAAATTGACCAATTCAACGGAAGCAGATTGCGGGGCGAAATACCATTTCTTGAAAATGGCGCAATAAAAATGTAATAGCGTGTTCTATCGGATTTTTCCAATTCAAAGGCACTTTAAAAGATATCCAACGCTAGCCTTTGACCGTGGCATCGTTTTGTTGGGTTAAAGGCCGGTGGTCTTTACGGATTTTTTATTGAAATAAACTAACACCCAGGTAATCCCGGAACGGCTCAATAGAGGTGTGCTTAATAGGACATCCACATTATGTCAGTTATGTTCAAGTGCCATGGGGGCGAACTTATTGCCATCAATTGGACCCCAATAGAGACCCTGTGGCTGCTCTTGAGAATTTTCTAATGTAAAAATTTAAACTCCACCGATCTACAAGAAATCTAACAAAGACCTCAGAAACTTTATACAAATTCTCACTTTCACATTTGTTTTTAAAGATTGGCAAGTTTGAAAGGCTGTCTGTAGACGAAAGCATCAGCATATTGGCTCGTTAGTTAGACAGACGAGAATGTGCGCGATCCAGCCAGTCGCATAGCTGAAGCTTTTGTGATCGTTTCGTACTTACGCGTGTCCGTGTGTGAGTGCAGACACAGGGTTACAATAGACCATTGTTGGCTGCAGTAGTTTTTTTTAACTCCCGTAAGTTGGCAGCTTTGACTTAATTGACGGCGGAAAATTGGTAGACAGGAGCGGTAGTTTTTCAGTTTCTAAACAATTTCCTTGTTAGAAGAGACTACGATATGATATATTTTTATATTTAAGTTAAGAATTTTAGTTCTTTAATCATTTATTACATTGTTAATATTGATTGCATGCATGTCATTGATCCACTAGGCTTTATTTTATTTTATGAAAGAAAACGTTCAAAAATAGTAATCTTTATTGAAAAGAACACTATCATCATCATCGCTCCTTTCGCAGGAATGCTGGAAGAGAGAGAGAGGTAAGCAATAACCGTTCCCCTCACCTTTTTGTTTTCAGTGTATAAACGTTGTTACAACATTAAAAACACACATTCTTGTTACAAATCTAAACTGAGTTACGTTGTAATTAAACAAAATAAAAAAAGTTTTCCAGCGATAAGAAAAACAAGTTTTAGGTTATGTGTTGTGATTTGTTTCTACTTTTTTTTTCTTTTTGGCAACTAAGCCGATGTCTCGATTCTATTTATAAAAAAAATGGTCTTTAAAGTAATAGCGCGGATATAAGCGACGTCACTGAGCCGACGTCAGATAGTTGACGTTTTATATGAAGGTAGGTATTTACAAAATCACACTAAAAGGTACGCGACGTATCCCAGGGGCTGTAATCAAAAGGAGCAATTTTGCAACAACTGCGGCTCAAATAAAATATTTAACGACTCTTTACAACATTGAAACAGAATGAAAAGTTATGAAATTTTCAAATATCAGCCGGATATTACGCGCGTACGCTAAATATTAAATAAGCGCGTTTAACACATTTCACGCCCGAATTGCGAGAGAAAACATTTTATTTTACAAGTCTTTTAAATCGTTTTTTATACGTGAATTATTCATATTTTTTCGGGAATTATGACAGCGTCAATTATTACGCAAATTGCATTTTCAAAACACCGCTCTTATTGAAATTTTCGACATTTAAAATAAAACTCTTTAAGTCTTTATGCTAACGTAACTCTAAAATTACGCATTCTGCAA
Source organism: Ochropleura plecta (assembly GCA_905475445.1). NCBI lineage: Eukaryota > Metazoa > Arthropoda > Insecta > Lepidoptera > Noctuidae > Ochropleura > Ochropleura plecta. Next base: position 18,649,868 of record FR997726.1, on the reverse strand, counting down.
AGCAATAGAATACCGAATATTGCATAAACGAGGTAATAGAATGCATTAATGAAAGTTTCAGGCAATAGTTTAGAGTAACTATCCAATAGCAGCGGGCGGTCCCACCCCTAGCCACCTCCCCGTCTTGCCGACACAATTCATAATAAAAAAATATATCCCCAACTATTTTCGAAAGAATATCTGAAATTCGAAATTTGTATTTTCAAAAACGTAACCTCACTTTTGATGTTTTGGCGCGCAAACTGTTATTGTATTAAGAAAAAACAATAATAAAGTCTTGGCGTATTGATCGCCTTACGGCGCATGCGCTCAGTTAGGAAATTTGCAATTACAAAGTGCTCTGTGCAAATTTCGCCCGAGTTTATAATTCGAAGGCGGACTCTAGCGTCGATATTCGTGCTCGCGGACTCGCCGACGGAAAAAGAAGGAGATAGTTCGAAATAAATTTAAGTTAGCTACGGTTTTTTTTTTAATTTGGAGCAATGTTTTTGTTAAAATAAAAAATTGGTTGTCAATCGGGCGTCTGTCAAAATTAATTATCTGTAGTCGTAAAAATACATTGCGTAATTTAGTTACTCCACAGTTTGGTGCAAAGGAAACCTAACCTAATTTTACGGGTTATTTAGCTTTTATTGTTTCAATTTAGTTTTCCAGACGTTTTATGTTTACAGCGCTCTTGGTCACGGGCAGACACGGCGTTCGCAACTTTCCGTAACTATAACTTTTATTACGGACTTCAAATATCGGAAAACGTGGTTATAAACTTTGATTTGCGAACTTTATGCAATTAATTATTGCTTATGGTAAAAGAAAGTATTGTTTGCCAAAATATTATAAAGTTTTCTTAGCTTTTAGGTAATTACTAATATATAGCTGATGAGGTTTTTAAACGAAAACGAAAAGCTTAAGATTCGGTTACCTGTCTATTGGTCTCCGTGCTTTTGACGTTGTGCTTTTTCTTATAACGGATTTTCATTTAATTTTCGTGGCCCCGTTGACGAATAAAACAACATTTTTAATGAATTAACTAATGAATTATACATCAGTACAATTTAAAATAACCATAGACACGAGTATTTGGTTACTGACGCGCAACGACATCACTGACATTGTAGACGCACCGCCATGTCTACCCGTATACCTATGCATGTACGGTTTGCTAATAGCAAAACATCGAACGCACGAGACACTCGACCACAGCACTGTCCTTCCGTTTTGTCTGGCTTCGCAATCAAAGCTGAATTATTTGGCAGATAGATTGAAATTGAATGTTAGGATCTAACTACCTGTACGTATACGGCATTTGCAGGGTTCGATGGAAACCAGGTGGTAAATAAATTATGTTTATTCCTGCAATTTTGCTTACAGTGACCCTAGAACTGGCTTTTACTTTGGTCAGAGCCTAAGTGTTGCCATACAACGGGGTCCCGCCGCTAGTTCTTAGGCACAGTGTTGACGAGCAGTTTTTTGATGCAATTTTTTAGCTTGTTGTTAGTTTAGTTTAATTATTTTAGTTTACTTAAATGTAATGAATGTATAAGTCACTTTGACGTTAATAAATTATGTTTTAAGACTGGACGAGGTTGGAGTTTTAGATTCGACTGCTATGAAACAAAACCACTAAAACAAAATCTGAGGTCTCTTAAAAACGTAGTTTTCATAGGGTCATAAGAGAACAGTTATGATGGTTATTGGTGGAAAAAGCGAAAAACAAATACTATCGAAAAAAGAGATCAGATGAGAAGGAAATACTACGATGCTTTTCATCCCGGAAATTGAAAAACTTCACACGTAAACTTTGTCTATACTCCATAGTTTTTTTTTGTATAAAACATTACCTCACACTAGTGTTTTTTCTGTATGGTGGAAGCGTTTACAAAAACACAAACAGCAATAAAGTGGTACTATTTCACCTGCCTAGCACTTTCCCAACTATGTTGGGGTCGGCTTCCAGTCTTACCGGATGCAGCTGTATATCAGTATTTTACATGGCCCGACTGCCTATCTGACCCCAAAAGTGGTACTATATACTTTAAATAAATCTATACGTAAGATGAACTGCACATGGAAATGGCCCTGACTTTATTTGAAGCTTTATTCATACATAAACTCATGCTTTTTTCCATCGGGGTGGACAGTAACCACAGAACATCATCTACTACGATCCTTACTTATCCTTTTGCTACATCTGGTCAGACACGCAAACTTTATGGTCTGGTAAGGATGGTACCTAGTAGAAAAATATCTACATCTTTGGAAAACGTCTAGAAAACGCAAAATAATGAGACTAAATTTTCCAATAGTCTTCTTAAGAAAACGCCCAGGTCGACGGCTATTGCCACAGACTAGGTACTTTGAAATTTAGAACTAACTTAATGAAAATCCGGGCAAAGGAAGCGCTTCTAGAAAGGCTATTGACTTTTCGTGGATTATTTTCTGGTGTTTTTTTTTGTTGAGTAAACTCTTTTAGGATTGAAATATAATTAAAGAATAGTAGTTTATGGCCGTGATCATGGCGATTTAAAACAGCGCCGAAATATCGGGACGTCAATTTAAAAAAAAACATGGTAAATTTCCCGTTTCAAATGTTCATCAAACTGTTACTGGCCATGTCAGTTTAAAAACTTACATAATTGAAGTAGGTCATATAGTTTAGATATCACCACAATTTGTTCTGTCTGTTAATTAATTTTCTTATACATTCTTTGTGCAGTTAATAGTTAATTTGTAAGATCCAAGTTATTCTGGTACTCGGAGATACCAACTGATAAAATCTTTTATTAAAAAGGTACAGATGTTGTGATGGACCAGAGGTTAAGGCCTCGCCTCTCATGCATAAGGCTGTGGGTTCAAATTCGGGCAAATTCCAATGTGCCTTTTTCAATTCAATGTACTTTTCTAAATTTATCTAGGATTTCACAGACATCGGTGAAGAAAAACGTCGTGAGAAAATCCGGATTTATAATTAACTAGCTTTCGCCCGCGGCTTCGCTCGCGTTAAATTCGATATAACACACCAAGCAGAACTGCAGTTTTTGCTCTTGCGCCTGATTGATTTGTAATAGCAACGCTAAGTTTTCCCTTTTCATCCCTCGTTCTCCCTCATATCCCACTTTTTTAAAATAAAAATTAGCCTATGTCCGTCTCCTGGTTCCCAACTATCTCTGTACCAAAATCCATCAAAATCGGTTTAGCCATTAAAGCGTGAAGAGGTAACAAACAAACAAACAAACAAACTTACTTTCGCTTTTATAATATTAGTAAGGAAAGGATTTCACAGACATCGGTGAAGAAAAACGTCGTGAGAAAACCTGGATTTATAATTAATATAAGTCTGAAATTGTCAACCCGACTTCAGCAAGCGTGGTGATCAATGCTCGTGACTTCTCTATATGAGAAGTGGCCTTTGCCCAGCTGTTGGGACAGTTATAGGTTGGTATTATTATATTCCATTTATTGTTTTATTTACATATTATTAAATTTTTAAATATTTCTTATAAACAAAAATAAAAAAAAAACATTTAAAAATATAAAATAGTAGCCCACCGGTATCGGGAACAGGATCCAAGCTACCGGTGGTCAGGGCTCCAGAGAAAGGAACCTCCTAACAATACGAGCCGTGTCCAGGAGTACCGCTTTCTGTATCAAGCCCTTGATCCAGCTGCCTAACGAGAGCCTCCTCAGGTGTTGGTCGAGGCTCTTGGCAATTAAGCCATTGGCAGATATGACTATTATTATTATACATAAAGCAATAGGTATCAAACAAACAATCCTTACTATGTTATAAAAGCGAAAGTGAGTTTGTTTGTTACGTCTTCACGCCTAAATGGCCAAACCGATGTTGATGAATTTTGGTACAGAGACAGTTGGGAGACGCGTAGGCTAAAAAAAATGAGAAAAGGGGAGAAAGAGGGAAGAAATGGGGAGAGCGAATTTTTTTTTTCGTTATACACGTGGGTTAAAGTTACCGTTAGCCCAAAGTAACTATGCCACGCGGACGAAGTCGCGGGCGGAAGCTAGTAAAAAATATTTCTGAACTTGGAACGACGCACACGAGTCGCGCGGGAAAACATGCAGATGGCCCTGATTTTCTTTCGTTCTTAACGCAGAAACAATGCATTATATGGCGGACTATTTTTACACTACAAAGTGCAAGGTGGATCCTATATAACAAAAGTTGTGTTTCGGAAACACAAGGAATCTTAAATGCAAATTTGCCTATTGAAAATAACTAACCTTAAATATTATTTTAGATATCGTTAAAAACAAACCTATGAGTATTGTATAATATTACTTGCTTCAGTGAAGCTAAACATCGTATGGAAAACACGACTTTTTTTTTTAAATTCACCCGCTGGTTGGAGTCAGACTTATACTGATTAAAACTATCCATGTTCCTTCTGTTGCCTTTTGTATTACGGTGCTACGGCATCTCTTTCAAACAACCCGCAATCCCGGCAGGATCAGGAAATCAGTATGCCTGATAGATACTCAACGGCATGTTTAGCTAAGTCAGAGATGCATAGGCGGCATAAAAACTCTGATACCAGATGACGGCACTAACCGCACAATACATGAAGAAAGAAAACCATGCCATTTTGCTTACACGGCTTCTAGGGTATAAAACTTTTTACTACTTTATTTTTTAAGTTTTCCATGATTGATTTCCTCAATCACCGATCTTAGATAAATCGAGTCGGGACCAAAAACACTATCATGTCTCCGAAACTGAATCCCTATCAATAGCCCACCACCCACGTAGAAATATCAAAACTGTCTATTCACCAAACTATAGGCTATACTATACACTATACCAACTAACTCCTACACATACCCTAGTCTAGCCTTTAGGAAGTGCAACGCAAGTGCAGGGGGTGAGGGGGGGGGGCGAAGGGGGCAGCAGTCTCGTTGCCATGGCAACGCCAAGATGGCGGCCGCGAAATTAGTCCGTCTGCAGCCTTTATGCGCCCGTCTTCATTATGTAGGATTTCAATTTATTTCCAAAATGAACGGTTGGATTAGATTTTATGTGGTTCGAGTAGTTTTGATGGATTTGGATAACGATTGATTTGGTGAGGTTGGTTTTTGTAAATGTTAGACGATTAGGAATTATAAGGACTGAAAATTATGTTTTCTTCTGCTTGAACCAGACCTGCTTGTTTACGCTTTTTTGTAAAAGCCCATGTTAATTTGAGATACTAGGATATATTAAAATAGAGTGCAACAGGAATTCCGTTCGTAATAAAAAAAACTAACCCTGGGTATCAAACGCAATTTTGAACCCTGCATTTGAACGCGATCGTGATATAGAATTCGTAAGGTGTAAAATATTCCATTTTAGGTGATTATTTTACATGTAGCGAAAGATGAGGGTTTTTGTGCATATTCAGTAAAAGAATAGCTTGAGAGCAATATTAATAACTAGCTTCCGCCCGCGACTTCGTCCGCGTGGCATAGTTACTTTGAGCGAACGCTAACTTTAACTCGCGTGATGATCGAAAAAGAAAAATCTTTCTCTCCCCTTTTGTTCCGTCGTTCTCCCCCTATTCCCACTTAAAAAAATGTCCGTGTCCAGGATTCCAACTATCTCTGTAGGTACCAAAATTCATCAAAATCGGTTTTGCTATTTGGGCGTGAAGACGTAACAAACAAACAAACTCACTTTCGCAATTCAGTCCTGCAGTTTCTGATATTCAATTTCCTGCCTACCCTCTTAGTCTATTGGCGTGATTATTGCAAGTGATGCTGAGTCAAATAAAAAAAGTCCCATTAAAATCGGCCCAGTAGTTTCCGAGATTCAATTTTCTGCCTACCCCCTTAGTCTATTGGCGTGATTATTTCTATCCTTCTTTACCTTCCAAGTAATGTTGAGTCAAATAAAAAAAAGTCCCATTAAAATCGGTTTAGTAGATTCTGAGATTCAATTTCCTGCCTGCCCCCTAAGTTCATCGGCGTGATTATTTATATCCCAGTTTACTCTCCAGGTGATACTGAGTCAAATAAAAAAAGTCCCGTCAAAATCGGTCCAGTAGATTCTGAGATTAGCCCGGACAAACAGACAGACAGACAGACAGACAGACAGACAGACAAAATTTTTAAAAATTGTTGTTTTGGCTTCTATTACGGTAATTAAGACCCCCTGTAACAATTTTTCATAAAAATCTTCAATGTACAGAAATCGATCTTTTACAGTCTTATTATATGTATAGATTTAAGTTGGGTTTGTAATCCCCATGTTTTGTTACTTGTGCAGTTACGAACAATCTTTAATACTAGAGTTGAGTGGCTTTAAGTTTTCTTGAGATAAATCTACATTTCATTAAGATACTAGCTTTTGCCCGCGGCTTCGGGGTAACACAGTTCCCCTTTCCTGATTTGCAGGTACCTGCTACCTGTAGTTTTTGCCCTTGCGCCTTATTGATTGTATAATAGCAAAGCTAAGTTTTCCCTTTTCTTCCCTCTTTATCCCTCACTTCCGACTCTTTTTTAAAAAAAAATAGCCTATGTCCGTCTCCAGGGTCCCAATTATCTCTGTACCAAAATCGGTTTAGCCATTAAGGCGTGAAGACGTAACAAACAAACAAACTCACTTTCGCTTTTCTATTATTAGTAAAGATTAATGTTACTATGAGTTTTGTGCAACTTTTATGGTTTAAAATATCTTGTTTTCAGACGTAAACGGTAAAATTGTAGGTGTATCTTTAATATATGTCTGATATCTACTTGTTAATTAAGCACCTGACCAAGTGTACCATCAGTATTGCAGGTTTGAGTCCCGTTACTATTTAAGGACTTTGGTACCAAAAAAAAGCTTTAGGGCTCCGTATCCAAATGGTAAAACGGACCCTATTGCTAAGTCTCTGCTGTCTGTCCGCCTGTCCGTCTAACACCAGGCTGTACCTCATGAACTGTGATAGTTTAACAGTTGACATTTTCACAAATGATGTATTTCTGTTGTCACTATAACATACAAGGGTCCAAGGGACACCCGGATGGAACGAAGTTATTATTTATTATGTACAAAAACCTGTAAACATTCAACAAAAATAATCGTCGCGACACCACACTTCCACTTGCCCCTTTCGCAACTCGCGATAAGGAACTTCGTTCCAATACAAAAAAACAGAATTAAATAAATATTTAAAGGGGCTCCTATGCAATTTTGTTTCCAATTTTGTTGCCGTTTGTTTAGATAATGGTACGGAATCCTTCGTGCACAAGTCCTCTCCCATTCCACGTATTCGACATAACAAAACCTATACGTCACTTAAATGGCAAAACTTTTTACGTAATTAGATTTTCAATTTAAAAAAAAAACGACGTCAAACATTTTGCTTCAACTTTGAGCTCGAAACGCTCGCTTTAAACAAGTTCGGGCGCGTGGAACACTGCAATCTTTTTGTAGTGTTCGTCACAAAACATTGTATGTATTCCTTAATCGCAGCTGGAGCAGGCCAGGGGTATAGGAGTAGTTGGATTAAGATTGATAATGTAAAAACCTACCAACAGCGAATCAGACTCGCGTACCGTGGGAAAGTTAAACTTGCGACATAAACAGCCATATCTTTTGACTGTGTCGACTTAGAGGGTTGATTTTTTTTCACAGCATTAAGTGACCACAAACTTGAGTATATGGTTTTAATTGCAACTCGATACCTCCACGCGTTCCCAAGATAAAGAGTCTTGACATACAGATAGACGGGCAACAAACTGATCCCGTAAGTGTTCCGTTTTTTCATTTTGAGGTACGGAAGTTTAAAAACCAAGGTGTCATTTTCAGAATACATTTTCGGGCATTATAAACGTTTTGCGTTGGATTTAATACGGCTTCTTAAGGTTGAAATTCCAATGGTTTTATAATCTTAAGGCTCTTAGTTGTCGTTTTGTGTTAGGGAAAATAAATAATAACTCAATTACCAATCCAATAGCCACAACCCACCCCCTCTGACTGACCCCTCACCCCCGAATGCCTTGCATTGTTTAGCCAGCGGTAGCGGAGTAATAGATGACTTGAAATTGACGGGAACTGACGTCAGGCCAAACGACGGGAGCCAACGTCAGACTTATGATTAATGAGGGGTGACCATTATACAACGATATAGGCTTTTTATGTTGTTGCGTTGGCTTTTGATGGCGACTTCGGCCGAGTGGAATTTTGAATTTATACGCAAATGTTAAACATAACATAACCAGCGTGGGATTCCCGAAATGGACACGAATCAAGACTCCATGGCTGGTACCGAGAAAACTCTGATGGAAAGATTTAATAACACTTTACCCAACCCGGGATCTCAAGCTCAGCAGTCGCGCTTGCGACCACTGAACCAACGAGGCAGTCTTGTTAACCTACTAATATTATAAATGCGAATGTTTGTAACTCTTTCACGTCAAAACGGCTGAACGGATCTAGATGAAATTTGGTACAGAGGTAGCCTATAGTCTGGAATAACATATTCGATATCACGCGGCCGAAGCCGCGGTCCCCAGCTAGTGTAATATAATCAAAAGTATCCAGTAAGTATGCGTTACTTTAAAATTCTAGTTACACAAAAATTGCTGTGTTAAGAATAGACGCCTTTTTCCCAGTTCCGGGTTGTTCGAAAGAGATACCGCGGCCCCAGAACATTAAGGGCAAAAGACGGAACATGGGAGGGTCTTAGTCAGTACGAGTCTGACACTCCACCCAGAGCGGGGGAAGTTATTTGTAGATTTCCCTTTTTCCCATGTAGATAGGCACAAATTCTGATCCTTATTTGGAACGATCCTTACATTCTCCTTTTGTTACATCCGCGTCCATGCATCTGGTCACGCACGCCGGTTGCAAGTAGGCACTACGCACTGACCTTGTATATTTAATTGGTTCATTAAACTCACTGTCAGTATAATGATCATGTCATTGTTGACCTCTCTCTTGTTTCAAGTCCATTGACGACAATGTAATTTAGTTATTACGATGTTTGGGTTCTTTTATTTACCAATAAAGTTTAATTTATTTGCTACGTAACTTCTATATACCCTCCATTATATTTTAAGTTTGTACATTCCATTCAAAGGTTGTCTGGAAGTCCAGGGTTGCGGGTTGTTCGAAAGAGAGTCCGCTGCCCCGGAACATAAAGGGCAAATGAAGGAAGATGGGTGGGTTTTAGTCAGTAAAAGACTGACACTCCTCCCCGCTCCGTCCAGAGTGGTGAAAGTTATTTGCTGATTTCGCATTCGCAAAAAAAAAAAGGTTTTCTGGACTTCCAGACAACCTTTTTTATCGCTATCAGCGATAACTCGAAAAGACCGCCAGTGTATCATTATAATAGTGTGCTAGTTTCTTGGTTGTTTTTGCGTTGACCTGCACATCAAGATTTTCTCCTGTATCGTAGGTGCGTTTACAAACATTCTAACTGATTAACACATTTTTAAAGAACTTTCAGCTGGTGCTTTGGAGGCCTAAAAGATCTCGAAACTAACCTACCCTTTGATGCGTTTAAGACCTAATGAGTCTCCTAGAGATACAGTTTTGAAAATAATTTATATCTTCCAATAAACCAATTGTTTTCTTTTCTTTCTTTTTTTAAAGAAACGTGTAGGCCATACAAATATTTTTTTCGTGCGGGAATCGAACCCGCGACACGCAGCGCAGCAGTCGATCGCTCAGCCACTGCGCCAACCGTGTCGTCAAACAATAAATAAACCAATTATAAAAAAAAATTAAAGTTTTTGCTGGCGAAAGATAGCTTAATACTTTATATTTTGCTATGTTTGCACGCAGTTATGATGACATTAGAATAAACTACAAACACCAAAAAAGAAGAACAGTAAGCAAAGAACTTTACACGTTAGATCCTTCCGCAAGGAGTGAAACAACACGATTATATTCAACGCACAATACAAAAGTCCTGCAAGAGATCTGATAGATCTCGTAATGCAACGTATGTATTAATGCGCGGTAACAAGCTAATCTTTAGGTATTCGCGGAAGTGAGGCTAGCTGCATACTGGGCATGGTCTGACACAAGTACATGACAGTATTGCATCGAAAGAATAGAAATAAGGTCGAAAATATTTTGTGTTCGATTTTATTTGAATATCATGTCCGCCAAAATGTAGGTCATTCTGCAGTTTTAATTGAATATAAAAAAAATACAGTTCCGTGTTTGAAAAATTTTAGATTTCTCTTTAGTCTATAACATTTCCTTTGTTATAGATATAAAAAAATATGATGGTTGTCCCTGAAAAAAATGAGAATTACGAGACGAAAAAAATTTTTTGTGGTCTTTTTAAACATTTATTTTTTCGTAGTACTAGACCACTTTTGTAAACTGATTTTGTTTAAGTCTTTACTTTATGTATTGAACTATACACGGTATTTTTTTTTTGGCTAGTGGCATGTACAGGTACGGCTAACTTTGCGACGAAAAGCTAGACGTTTTACGAAGTGTTTGCTTTGTACAGCGCCTTAACATAATCACCCAGCCCGGAACAAGTGTCTGAAAGCTCTACAAATATTTGCTTAAGGAGCTCAATAGAATTAGATGTTGGTGTTTTGTCTTACGTTATAATACAATAGGGTTGTTTCCAGGGTCAAAGTAATTCCATGTTAATTAGTCCGTCTTTTAGATTTTTCAAAAATAAGGGCCACGTATTTTTTATTTGTAAATTAGACCAAAAATTACAAAGAAATAGCCCATTAAAATTACGTGTGACGTTATTCGTTGCGAAAAAATGCAGCAACGCGTGACGTTATACGTGTCCCTTATTTTTGAATAATCTAAAAGACGAACAAATTTTTTTTTGGAAACTAGCCTATTGTACTGCAAAGTAAACCTTTACCATCATCTGCTTAGCTTTTTCCTAACTATGTAGGGGTCGGTTTCCAGTCTAATCGAATGTAGGTTTATTTTACGTTGAACCTCTTTATAATACTAAATATAAAAGCGTCTAAACTCTTACCGTAATAGACAAACGGACGGCTAACAGAGAGATCTTAAAATAAAGATAAGTACATACTACATACCTAGTGGATTCGTGAAGTTCTTTGTAGATCTTTAAGAGAGCATTAGCTAATCAAATGTAGACTTCGCTTTGAAATGCACCTTATTTAATGTTATAGCCAGCTACGTCAATAACGTACTTTAGACAATGAGATAGTATATGTAAGTCATAAGTCATTTATTTCAAAACAAAATGCATTGTGTAAAAAATAAAATTACAAAATACGACATTGCAATTATTAAATATCAAAGATAGAAATTTAATTATAAAAATAGGATGTCAAAAATAAAAATTATAGCAATACACATAAGAAACCAAAACTAATCATAGATGTATAGGATAGGACATAGGATGTCAAAGATGAAATCAATAATAGTTACAATGAAAGACAAAATAAATCATTGTAATTATAAATCAAATATAACATTATAATTATCACCAAATACAATACATATTTATATTTTCTAATTATATTTTCATAAAAGTGACTCACTTCATATTATTTTTGAAGATTTATGCTATTAAGGGATTGGATACTGGCTTTTGTAACACAGGATTTCATACGATTGTAGCCATTTTCTTATGTAATCAAGATTAAAGATTCAGAAAACGTTTTTATAAGTTTGAAAGGGATAGTTAATCAAATGTAATGGCTATTTTCAAAAAAAAGTGCGAGGCTTGTTTTTTTGCGGATATTCTCGTTCTACGCTTTTCGTAGCAGCGGCGTAGCGGGTCTACGATAAAACTATTTCTAATGCTACAACTTCTCTCAACTAATAATTGTTCTAATGAATATAATGAAGAAGCCATTGTAATAATCAACTTTTTAATATGCGTTAAGCTTCCTTTCTTTTACCTTTTGTACGTACAGTCGAAAGATTTGCCTGGCTCTACACAAGTTAAAGTCTTATTGTTCATGTTAAAGCGTAGTAGTTCACAATTAAAAAGGCCAGTGGCATACAGACCAAAACGGGGTCAACGAAAGCTTACAACAATAAATAAATAGTATCGCATGATACAATGTGGCACACAACGAACAAATAAACAAAATAGGTGAACGACACAGAAGGACCTTGTTGTATAATCTTTCAATTAATTTACAATTCGCGGCCCACTCGATTCGTTGAATGAACAGGTGGTAGCCGCTGGCATGCGGAAAAATATCCTACAAAACCCACCACTATAACACTATGAAATCTCCGAAAACAGCATACATTACGCGCTGTGTTAAAGGACCAAAACGAGGTGGCAATACAGAACGGGTAATGGATTGGGTCTGCTGCAAAATTTCCATGTTTCGCCTGTGTTAATCTCCCTGAATGGGGTTTGTTTACGAATGTTGAGTGGGTGGCCATGAACCGGCAGGGTTACACTTTATTCCTCTATATTCGGATATTTCGCTTCGAAAGCGAGAGTGGCCTGGTTTTTGTTTCGTGTTTGATTTATTGTCGTTGCTAGCGTGGCGCGGTCACGCTGTCATTGACGGGTTGGGGCGTGTCAATGATCGACCTTTTGTTGCACAGGGATGTTGCTTGCGGATATATTGAAAACTGCAGTCAAGCAAGTTTCTACTGTCTATAAAAGTGAAGTCGGTGCGATTACAGGCACCAGCACTATTTTATTACAGTGAAACTTTTATTATATCGTCTCAAACTTTTTCGTCTGGGTGTTGCATGTCGCGTGACGGTCGGCCGCGGAGTAGGGACGTCTAAATGTCTATAATGTGAAAAAAAGTTTCACTTTTACCGTGGTTTCATAAAACTACACAATCCTTTTTATGTCCTATTTCTCAAAATACGTTATTTATTCATTTAATGCACAATGTACAAAAAAGTTACACGCTAGGCTTATAACCAATGAGTACATGACCCTGTTAGGGCGCAGCAGAAAGTCTTGAAACTAATAAAATTATATTGCAGAATCTAAAATCACGTATGGTAGGAACTCAGGCAATGGTCGACATTTTGTCGTACAGACTACAGTGGTGTTGTTCTTGGGATTTTGGCAAACTGCAAGCGACTCTGCTATATCTATGTAGAGTTCAAAGATACTACGTATACAATTTTTGTATGTCCTGTGGGTATGTAAAACACGCGCTTGAACGCGAAGAGTTGCGAATACAAGCCGACAATATTATATTACTTTTAGTGTTCCATACTTCAAAAGTCAAAACGGAACACTTAAAGGATCACTTTGCTGTCCGTCTGTCTGTCTGTCAAGACCCTTTATCTCGGGAATGCGTTAAGGTATCGATTATTTATTTATTTATTTTAATATTTAGAGCCTTCATCCGGGTAGCTTGGCTCATGGGCCATAATAGACTATTAAATAATAAAAAATAAATATAAAAATTAATTTAAATAATTAATAAAAATTAAATAATTAATTATTTTATTAAATCAGGCACGTTGTGGAACAAGCCTTTAGTAAATAGCTTTGAAGTATGTATATTTAATGTTTTGTAAAGAAAATATTAATAAAGTTGTCCTTAGGAATCATGATTTGGTACTTAATTTTAAATATGACGTTTGCTATTTAACGGGTCCAAAAAAAAGCTTTAGTTTGTAGGATTTACAAACGTAGACGATTATAACGTAAGTTTTAAATTGTTAATTATGATTATGTTAATCATTAGTCACCAAAGTGAAGGATATACACATGACATGAAAGAATAAGAAAAAATAAAAACAAAAAAAGGAAAAAGTAAGAAAATTTGTTTATGGTACTCACGGGTGTAGTACTCGAGCGCCCTCTGCCGCGTCCTCTTCGAGACTCGCTCTTCACCGTCTGCAAGGTCCCGTCCGGAGCCAAAACAAGCTATAACAACACAGACACACCACGGACTTAACATAAAGCAAAAATAAAGTAAGTAAAAACAAAAGAGAAACGTTAACACAAAAAAGGGAAAAATGAATAGACAAACATGCAATGGAGGTAAGGTTAGATGGCGACAGATTAGTGTTTTAGTATGAAAACTATTAATGTTCGATTTGAAGCATAAATTAAAACAGTTAAATAAGTCATTTATTGTAACAGTTTTGATCAAGACCTCTTTGAAATGTTACACATTGTTCAACATTACGATGTTGAATTGCACTGAGGTAAGCGCCATCTAGCTTCGCGTATCCGAACCAACATAAAGGCAAAGCGTCGTGTTGCCATTGTTAACAGTAGTTCCGCTACTCCTCGGTAGATGGCGCTTATTGAGGTAACAAGAGGCATTACTTTTATGGAACTCAACATCTAAACAATTATTATTGTTCTAATAAATTATTTGAGTTTTCTCTAATATACATAATCAATAAAAAAATACTGTGAAAGTTTTAATTTAATATTTTGTATCTACGTTGTATTTCTATTTTTATCCGTTAGATCTGTTGTAATAATTTAAATGTAAAATTATTCCTAGATATAAAACTAGTACCTATAAACTAGTACTATATTATTTTGTTTTCGGTGAAGTAATTAAATTTATTACGTCGGTTTTATTTTCGATCAATTTCTTTCTTTTCATAATTTGATGTTATAAATTATTTTTGTAAAGTCGCTTGACAAGTAAACCGCAACCTAAACTTCTAAAATCTGAAAAAATCCGAATATTATTGATGACACGCATAACTTTTAAGCTAATGACAGCTGTCATTGTCAATTCTAACGAGCTTTTTCATTTTCTAGCCACACACTAATTAAATAGGTTACTTCAACTGAGGCCACGAAGAAATAAATAGTTTCTGTTACTGAGCACATGGCATGGGCTCACACCTGGCGTTTTAGTTCGTTACTCCTGTTTTTGTGTTAGACGCGAACGACATTTGTTCTATTGCCGTCTCTTTTTGATTGTCTATCTCTTTCTATCACTATCCATTCTTATTCAAATCGCGGGATTTGTAATTATCCTTGTGAACAGGTCCGGGAATCATTTTTCGTTCGCTAGAGATTTTAATAAGATGAATAAACATTAGGAAGGTTTGTATGGGAAACAGCTGCATCATAAAAATTGCCTTATAGTACATTTGACATGGACTTGAGTTTGTACACGCAGTACATGTCAAATCATGTGACCGTTTGTATTCGTAGTTCCAGTTCTAGTTTATCCTGGAACTGATATTTTATAATCATTGTCGAAATGTCAATCCTAGTGGCAGTAGTTTTTAATAGAAATCAAATTTGTCATGGATTTTGAACATGTCATTTGTCATAGAATCGTATGTAAGTTATCGTCGTTTTCCCGTGAATTAAAATTGTATAGTACTTATAACAGAAACATACAATTTAAAAGTTATGAAAGTTAACCGAAAGATTTCTGTTGACTCTAAACACCAAAAAAACAAAAAAAAAACAGGACTTCCTTCAATTTATGACTCGCAACAATGTGACATACTTTCAAAAATGTTAGGGGAATATTACAAACATGACTACCGTTATTTAAATATTAATTATCAGGAAGCATCATCGTCATACAATGAATTAATAAACCGGTTTGTAAATTAGAATTAGTACACCTTCGTTCCACCATCTGTCTGTGCTTATTAAATTATTAATGTATCTAATTAAAAATTTTCATATTTAGTAACACCTTTGAATGCTCATTGATTATTGCGTGTGATTGGTCCTGTTTTTACCTGACTGGTATAATGTGTTACATATTTATAATTTAATGTAGTTATCCCTGAGTTTCGTTAAATATTCAGTTGTTTATGAATTCCTTTTTAACTTTTGTGTTCAAATTAAATCAGCATTAAATCTTTGATCAGTGTTGATGAGACTGTTCTGAAGTTTTTTTGTATGATTCGTATTATCATTTCCTTAAAGTTCAGGTTACAAACTTTAAAGCGTACTATAACGCTAGTTTAACCAACATATGTGTACTATTATGAACAATCTGAACGACCCTAAACACGAACGGCACCGAAACTTGGTCCTTCGCTCCGAGACACGCCTTCGGCTCACCTCGCGTGTTTTCGTAAACAAATTACTTACTCTCGGGAGATCATACAGTAGTACTCGTAATTCGGCTCGTATTCTCGTACAGTGGGTGCGTGTTGCGTGGGTTTGTTGAGGCAGGTCGTGTCCGTCACGCGAAGCACTTGATTGCCTCATTGACGAGTGGTGAGACATGTTGATGTTTCGAATAAAATTGCTGCTGTCGCTGGAAGGCATTTTGTGGTTAAAAGATTGGTTCTTTTTGGAAAAAATACAATACGTACTTTGAGCAAGGTCCTTTTCAAGATTTTTTGAGGTTCGCCAAATTCGTATGTATCTATATGCTGCAGCTGCAGATAAAGATTAACTTAGTTGTCACAAC
This sequence comes from Ochropleura plecta, assembly GCA_905475445.1. Taxonomy (NCBI): domain Eukaryota; kingdom Metazoa; phylum Arthropoda; class Insecta; order Lepidoptera; family Noctuidae; genus Ochropleura; species Ochropleura plecta. The sequence continues at coordinate 18,633,581 of FR997726.1, read as the reverse complement.
AACGGTTAAGATTATGAACGACTGAACTAAAGTAAAGAGGAATTAAAGTATTTCCTATTTATTCTTGTATTTCATACTAGTTGTTGCATTATGGGACCCTATGGCATACGGTTTAAATTCGAATAGCTCACGTGTTCAGAAAATGTTATATAAATAAGTGCTTCGCTGAAAGTTACTATTATTCAGAACAAACAGAAGTCTATGAAAATAACTTATTCCAATACTCGTGCAGACGACTTTTATAGTGTAACTTAAAATGATTGAAATCGTTTCTTTCTATCGTCTATAATTCATGTTAAGTGAGACACTTGCCATAAAAGTAATGTAACGTGTAACCTAATTACATTTAATGTTACATATAATTCATCAAGACAACCGGCCATTGAAATTGTACCGCCATCGCATCGCCATGATGGATTGAAATGGCAGTTATTTAAAATCGGTTAAAAAGGCAGGTGCATCGCATCGCCGAAGATAATAAAGGCAGAAGATAATCTCGAACGTTAATCTGTACAGTAAAAATAACGAGGTTAATTGGAATATGTTTTGTTTTGGTATGTCCGTTTTTGCGGACCGTTAGTAAATTACAATGGGTCCGTGTTTAGTGCCGCTACTCGACGACAGATGGCATGCAAACTAATTTGCGGAACTGCGCTCCCATAAATTTGTTTCGACAATTTATTAAAAGAATTTATGATGTACGTTGAATTTTTTTAATAGTAAACGCAAAGAGCTTGTTAGATTATAGTTTTTAATGTATTGTAAATTCTGCAGAATGGCTTTACAAAATTTAACTCCGAACCTCGACTTCGTACTAAACGGAAAACTGGAAAATTCAAGGTAATATAAAGCAAGTCGACGGCAAACGAGCCTAAGTGAATCTGAAATTGGCGATATCGTCCCAAAGTGCCGATTCAACGTGTCTGTTGCGATTCAGCGGTTTTATTTGAATGAGAATGCGATTCGCGACAATATCGAATGCGTGCCTACAGTTCACAGACGCTGTCTTGCTGGAAAATATACAGAATACAGATTGCTTTTAGTATTGGCTTTAAAGGATTTTTTTTGGAAAACGATTATATTAGGAGTTTGATGATTTTTGGGATTAAATGATGCGCATAACCTAAATTTGTTGGGTCAGTCATGTATCGTTTGAAAGCTATTTCTAGTTTTTAATGACTTTGGCTAGCTGGTAACTTCGTATAGTAAAATAATAATAATGTGAGAAAAACACAAAAGTTTTTGACTATCACAAGACTAATCACTTCAACAACATAAATTGCAACTAGTAGGTATTCGGGTAATAAAACCAGTATCTATCTACAATATAGCCTTCTCTTTCAAAACTTCAACAACTTTACAAATTATAAACACAAATCACAAAGTTTATTAGCATTAAACCCTAAAACTATTATCTCGAGACTGCTAACTTTAGCTTTTCCTTTCAGCGTATTCTTTCGAGAATGTTCTGAACAATAGAATAAGTTTATCTAGCAAACAATTACATTGTACAAGAAAGTTGAACTATAAATTATTGTGTGAATGTCGACGTCTACGGACTAATTTTACACTCGAGTACGTTTAATCAACTTAAATATGAAAAGTAGAAGTATTCTAGGCCAGTACGGGCACTCTTGGACCCTAAAAAGATAATTTATTAGGTAAATTGTTGTACGAGTATATTTCTTGTTTGTGACATTTGATCAAAGGAATTTTTGCAGTGGAAAAATGCAGAAAGCATTGTGTTAATACATCATTAGAAAACCTATACGTTCCTGCATACATAGTTGACCAGTTTAAGTGAAGAGAAGAATACGTTAACCACTGTAAATAATGATTAAATGACCCACCCTTCTCCTTACTTATATACGATAGTAACTACATCTCCAACAGTATTTCGCCACAGTTTCACCATGACGGTAATTACCCGCTTCCAATCAATCCCTAAATGAGAGCTAACAGGTTTTAGTTACATATTTCAGGGGTCACCGGTATCCTGCTAGAGGCGTTGGTTGGGATCGGACGGGGTCGAATAGGGTCGCAAATTGGTCAGAAACACCCTCCCCCCGTGTTTAAACAGATATCTGCACATCCATGCCCGTTAGCCACTAAATGTATTAAGAGATTATTGTGCCTTCGTTTGGATAAAAACGCGTGAGTGTGAATTAAGTTTATAAGGATGAGGAAATGGGACTGGACAACGCTTTTAGGTCTTTTTGAAACATTTTTTAATACTGACTGTCTTGTTTTTGCTGCACACGGGACTAAAAACAAAATCGATTTGTGTGGAATTTTATGTTTTTTTTTCTTTATCTGCAGGATATGTGCCCAAGGTATTAAGTCCACCTTTGTATGCTTGTTTTTTACATGTGCATGAAGTTTTAATAAAAAAAAATGTACGTTTATAATCCTAGGGATATATGCTTCGTTTTCTGAGTAGGAAACGTGTTGGCGGTATTTTTCACAATTAGGTACACATACCTAACGTTTTTTATTAACGTAGTACAATAACTAATACGTTGTTTTCTTTACTCGTTTTTTCAAAATTTATCTCCACAGTTCGGTCATCATGGTGTTATCGAGCGACCGTGGTAAGTCAACAAAGGCAGTCCGACAATTCAATCAGGCTCCAATCAAATTGACTCGACTGGCTCGACGCGACTCCGCGACGTAAGCAGCTTTGCACACTGAAAGTGGAGCGACACTACCAAGGCACGTAGAACTGGAGTTTTGGTTTTTTGGCTCGGTTTTATGGTCATACATACATGTAGAAATCTCGTGAAGTTTTGTTCTCCGTTTTTAAAGGATGAAATAATGAGCGCGGATAAGCGATGTATCTATGTGCTTCATGTAGTGATGAAGCAGTGTATATAATGAACAAACGTACAATACAATAATTCTATAAAGAGACAGCAGACGCTGCTAAAAATTTCGTTCTATCTTCCTGACTACCAATTAAACAGTACACAAAAATACTTTCAAGTTCACATGCAACAACGGTCAGCCAGACGGTTCTAAACGCGATCGATGCGACCAAATCACTTTAATATTTAAGTTGGTCGCGTCTTGTCGCGCCTCGTTCAGTGTGTGCGTCTCCTAAAGCTCCACACAACACGATTGGCTATTGTTTAATGTCGCCGAGGACACGGCCGGGTTTTTTTATCCTGTCGACGACGGAAGCTCAATTCAGTGCAATCACGGTGCGGTGACGCGGGACGCGATATAGTTGCGCTCGTGTAGACGGTGGCGCAGTTGGTGGGGAGTAGCGGAACTAAACAAAATTAATACGCATGTTTTTTTTTATTATTTTGAAATCTGTTTTGTTTTAATAATAACTTAACGTGCTCTTATGAGAATTGTACGAATAAAAATAATTAAATTAAGAATGCAATTTGATACAATATTTTACCCCATTTATTTATAAATACTTCTTTAATTTTTTGTGAGTCGGTAATTTATGGAGCGTGAGAAGTGAACCACGAAAAATCCCGTCCTATATATCGGGCGAGTGAATCTGTGCATAGCGTGGAGTTTAATTTAACAAATTGAACCGCCATCCGGCGACCAAGTGGCGGATATGTCATGATGCCGCTCTCATGACGCACGTCAACGGCAAACGTGTCGAAACACTAAAATTACCCAAAGATCATACATACTAGACATTTTATTCTTTTTTTTTTTCATTGTAATATTAAGTATTAAAATGTAGATACTATTAATATCTACTATTATACATAAAGGTATACGCTCAGCTTTTTTTTTAAAATAACGTTGCCCTACACTAGGAATTTCTCCTGTATCGTGGGTGCGTTTAGAAACATTTAAACTCTCATACAAAAGCAGCCAGACTCATATTTTTTGTGTGGCTTGTAAAAATTCCGGAATTTTAATATTTTGTCAAAATTTCAGCCACGCCTACTATGACCTCTATTAATCAATAGCTAGTTAGCACCTATCAATTTAAATTAGTTAAAAAATTCCAACTACGCTGGGGTCAGCTGCCAGCTGAGTACCAGTATTCAATATGGAGCAACTATCTTTCTGACGACCACAACCCAGTTAAAAACTTGGTAATACGATACTCCATGGTAAGACTGGTTGTCAGACTTAGGTAGGTTTTCACGTTTAGATTCGAAATATATGGGTATAGCTCTATATGGGTCCTGTACGTTCTTCTGGGGTCTGCTTAAATCAGAACTCTGGCCGCCATCTTGTTTTTAAGGTTCCGTACCACAAAAGGGAAAAACCGAGCCCTTATTGGATAACTTTGTGGTCCGTCTGTCTGTCTGTAAAGACCCTTTATCTCGGGAACTCGTGAAGGTATCAAGTTTTAATTAAAAAACCGTGAACTCAAATTTGTGGCTCCTTTGTGCTATGAAAAAATCAACCCTCTAAGTCTACGCAGTCAAAAGATATGGCCGTTTATGTCGCAAGTTTGTACGGAACCCTTGGTGCGCCAGTCTGACTCGCTCTTGACCGGTTTTTCACTACATAGTCACTATATGTATATAGCATTTTTCGACCGTTAAATAATTCTTGTATAACTAGATCTGCATTTGTAAGTATGTGTAGATTTTGTGCAGTGACAAGACAACGAATTCCCAGAAATTTTGCAAACCGAGAGATTGCATTTATCAATTAAACAATGAATCTCGTTCTTAACATTATTTGCAAAACATCACAAGCCGAACACAAAGAACGCGGGAACACATTCGAATGATTTAAATTTGGAATTGGTTTAAAGCTCGCATTGATTGGCGGGTGAGTCAGTATGATGCATTGTCCCATGCTTATGTTGAGTCATGGTGGCTCACAATATAAAAGTTTTGCCTCAACGTTTGAACAATAAAATTATCGACATTATGATAATTTCATTAAAACAAAAACTAAAGGTTAGTAGAATGTTCGTGTCGACGGCGCGTTCGTGTTCCACGGTCAGCTCAAAGAGATGTCAGCAAAACAGAGGGGCCCGCCAGGACCACTGCATGCTTGCGGGTTGTTCGAAAGAGATACCGCGGTACCGGAACACAAAGGGCAAAATAAGGGACATGGATGGGTTTTAGGTAGTAAACGTCTGATACTCTCCCCTGCTCCACCTAGAGCGGGGGAAGTTATTTGATGATTTCGCATCCGAAAAACAAAGAAGTAAAATGACACAATCATATTAGAATATTTACAGTGATATTACAATGTTATTTTTACCAATATTATAAAGAAGAAATATTTTTTTTGTTTGTTTGTATCGAATGGGCTCCAAAACTACTGGACTGAATTTAAAAAAAATTCACTAATAGGAAGCTATATTATCAGGAAGTAACATATGCTATACAACATCACGCTACTACCCTTGGGAACGAGGCAGCAAATAAACTAAAGACGCGGGTGTAATTACGCAGGACAGCCAGTTGATTATTACTTTAACCATGATATTTATTATAGAAGTTTTCGAGAAATACCAACAGGTCGCCAATGTCAACTCAACCTCACCTAATCTATTGCTAGAAGATATAAGCATCCTCTACATTGAGGTTCCACTGGGACAAACTGATTGAAACCTAAAACCAGGTTCGGATGGCCCAGTCAAATAAAACGAAAGAGATCCACTGAAATGTAGCCGGTGTTGTAATAATTTAAAAAAAAAACTTCCATAAATGACATTTAAAAAGGACACAATCGGATCGAAAAAGGGATAATTCAAACGTGGAACACAACCTCAGAGCAAACACACCGCAGGACAAAAGAGCGGTTCCAAATAAAAAATATTTTCACACAGTTTTCTCTTTCAATGGAAATCCCGTTTCCACGTTTTACTAAAATGGTATGTTTGTAAACAAACCATATCTGTTTCTGTGAAGTTCAAGGTTTCAGGTCTGACCTCGGTCAGGGGTATTCCCGGGTACTTTGTGACCGTTTACACCCGGGACGAGGGTCCAAGGGTTTTCCTTGTACAACCTCTTTATTTTACGATAGGACTGGCTTTAAATATATTGTCTATGTATGTTGTTCTTTTTCAATGGGAATACAGTTTGGTGTTGAAAACCTTTTTAATACAAGACGCGAAAAGATTGATGAGGTATAATGTTTGTGTGTCTGTTTGCTTGTCATTCCGCATTCTACAAAATGATGAAACAATTAAAGGGCCCTGAATTATTTTTCCAGCCTCACTTCCAACATTTTATTTTTACACGTGCATTTTGCTAAAGCTGGCATCAATACAAATTTGTATGGGATGTAAATGTTTTGCATGGGACTATTTTTTTAAACAGATATTAGTCAAAGTTACAATTTTTGCTATCAACACAACGTTAATTACATTTCTTTCTTCTTTTTAATTATTTTTGTTTATTTTTATGGCTACATTAATACAGTTAATTGGGAAACAACTTCTTTTTTGTCAGTTATTGAAAGACTTCATTCGGACAGTATGCGGAAAAGGTTTTGAAATTGTTTGTAATTTCAAAAGAAAAGTTTACCTTTCCAGTGGAAGAAGTAAGCAGCTTTTGTATTAAGTTTTTTTATTTAAAATACGCTTTCACAAAACTTTTTCCAGCTTTGCGGTCACGTGTCTGAATACTCCTCAAACGTGAGTTTCCGAAATATTTACATTAGAGACGATTTTTTTAAGCTGAGGACGTAATGAAATTTAGTTTTTATTTCATTGTGAAGAATTTGTTAGAGCTTGTGGCTCAGTAATAAGAGCCGCTTTGGTCGATCTTTAAGTTACGCCTTGCTTACCTAGGTTTGTCCGTGAATGGACTTATCACATACCGAGTTTCTTTAGGACCTCGGAGAGCACAAATCTCCTTTAGTCTCGGCGTTGCGCTGTTGCGGGCGCTGTCAGTCGTGACGGGTCATCGCTTAGCTGCCACGGTTTGCTTCAAATTCATTTATTGAACTCTTGTTTTTGCTTTTACTCTGGATGCTCTTAATGTGCTCGTTTTTCTACATAATTCTCAGTTATATGTATAATCTCAACATGAGAGATGTATCCATGATGTTGTAAAATATTATGATTTAAAAGAGTGTCCATGGAGTTTCTTGCCCATTCTGCTCCATATACATCTCATCTCTTATGGACATCTACGCTTTGGAATTGGCAACTATGGTCTATGGTCCCCTGTATTTTTTGTTGTTGTAAGCTGGTTGGTTTGCTTTTGCAGGTTTTAGTTATTTTATTAAAGTTTTTTTTAGTAGACTTTAAAAAAAGATCTAGCATCAATATTAGCACATAAATTAAAGACAAAGCCGCGTCATATCTCTAGTCAACAACAGTTGCTAAACAGAGATTTAACTTACAATTTAATATTAAACTTTGACAATGGATACTGTGCTGTTATTACGCAAGTACCAACAATAGAAGTTCCCTAACTTTCGGATTAGTAACGTAAATTAACAGTTATCCCCTAACTTTGTTAGTTAATTGTTTAACTTTTTGTTTATATTTTTATTCATTTTATTGTGTTATTTTAGTAAAGTTTGTTTAATTTGTTTCAGGATTTATTAAACGGTCTAGTTGCCCGCATATTGAAATTATTTTTTAGTAATATTATTAATTATTTTTTATAATAATATTAGTAATTATTTTTTATAATAATAAAAGATGATTTTGTTTTAGGAGCTTTTGGCTTAATAATAACAGCCGCTCTGAATCGCCGTCGACATAATTGAATCCTTATACAGACGTCATAGTACGAATTAGAAGAACAGTTCAGTTCAGCTTGTGGCAGCAGTCTTGGTCTATCTTCAGGTAAAACCGCGCTTGTCTAGGTTTACATACCGAGTTTCGTCTGTACCTCGGAAAGCACGTTAAGATGTTGGTCCCGGCTGTCATTTGTAGATCTTTAACAGTCATTCTTAAGAGATGGTCCGTGTTTCGAAAAGCTGACAACTAATAAAAATAATGATGCCCCTTGGTAAGGGGGCATCATTTTACAGAGTACTAAATGGTTGAGAAGATTTTGTGGTTTTATTGTATTAAGTAGTTTTTATCATTTCTATTTCGTTTATTAAAAAAATAAACTAATTTTGTAGCCTATCGGTATCGGGAACAGGGTCCAAGCTACCTACCTACCTATAAGCGATCAGGACTTTAGAGAAATGAACCTGCGAACAAAACGAGCGTATTCAGAAGTTTCTCCATCAAACCCTTGATCCAGTAGCCTAACGAGAGATTCGAGAGCCTTCTTAGGTATTGGTCGAGGCTCTTGGCAATTAAGACATTATCATTCCTTATCTTCTATCTATTATATAAAAATCAATTGCAAAATGTGTTGGTAAGCGCATAAGTCAACAACGCCTGGACCAATTTTACCAATTCTTTTTTTTTAAATATTCGTTGAAGTCCAAGCATCCTTGGACGCTTGGACTTTTTACGCCGAGATAAAATTGAATTAATGCCGGGAAAGCTCTAAAAACAGCCTTTTCTTTTTCCCACACAGACGTTTTCTAACTAAAATGTAGCGTCAATTTGAACTATTTTGCTATTCAATAAAGATAGGTAGGTAGGGTAGGGTATAAAAATTGCATTGCAACGCATACAGCGCGGTACAGCTAGTTGTTAATATATTTCACTAGCTTTTGTCTGCGGCTTTGCTCGCGTTAAATTCGGGGTAGCACAGTTCCCCTTTCCTAATTTGCAGTACCTGTAGTTTTTGCCCTAGCACTTTATTAATTGTAACAGCAAAGCTAAGTTTTGCTTTTCATCCCTTTCTCCCTCATTTCTCACTTATTAAAAATATTAGCCTATGTCCGTCTCCAGGGACTCAACTATATCTGTACCAAAATTCATCAAAATTGGTTTAGCCAGTTAGGCGTGAAGAGGTAACAAACAAACAAACAAACCTACTTTCTTTCTTTTATAATATTAGTAAGGATTTAACTGTGTAATTCTTTCAATTTTTTCTGTTATGTTTTAGTTTCTCTCAAAATAATTATTGAGTAAATAACTTTGGAAAGCACCGAAATATTTAGTAGTCATTATACTCGAGATACCGTATCATATAATTAAGTAAACATATATCTATACGAACATAGGTATGTATACAGGGTTGTGAACATAACAGTGCACATACTGTGGTTTCTAGGGAATGCGTCACGTAGGTAGGTGAATATAAATAGACTATGCACTTTACCTACTTCATCGTAGATTATAGGTACATATCACATTCTTCAATGACATATAGAATTTGGTAGAGGTTGAATCACAAATTAATAACAGTCGGGTCCAGGCCAATGTTATTTTATTTGCAGAAGAGTAAGTTTTCTATCACTACTTAGTATAACAAAATATCGCTTCGCGCTGTCTGTCTGTCCCTATTTATGCCTAGTTCGTTAAAACTAAACGGATTTTGATGCGGTTTTTTTAATGGATTGAGTGACTGAAGACGAAGTTGAATGTAAATTAGGATATTAGTATCTACATTGAACCCGTGTGTAGACGAAGCGGGTCGCTAGCCCAACTAATATTGTAAATGCGAATGTTTGTAATGATGGGTAGATTGATGTATGGATGTTTGTTACTCTTTCACGTCAAAAGGCCAAACGGATCTTGATGAAATTTGGCACAGAGTTACATTATAGTCTGTTATATTATTATTGTAATTTATTTATTTTTGTCTTTAATGTCATCATTGCCTTATTATCCCTGAAGGGTTAGGAAGACTTGTGCGTCATAAGTACACCCACAACTAGCCAGTAATGTTTTAAGTCCCATGTTATAAGGGACAAGCCTATTACCATCAACTGGGCACAAATCCAGTCACCTTGGCTGCTAGGTACTCAGAAATTCCTGATGGATAAACAAAATGGCACTGGGAATCGAACCCAAGACCTCCGGCTCAGCATTAGCGCATTGCAACCACTAGAACTACGTGGTAACGACGGTTTTCATTGATGTCTACTATAAAGATGATTCAGAGCTACACAGGAAACATAAAAACTCTGACACCAGATTAAGCAATGACCACACGATAAACAAGAATGAATTGTTTCAATCACTCTAACTTTGTGTAAAAATATTACAATAAGCAACATCTGCCAAAACACTTTCATCATCGCTTTAAACCGTACTAAACGTTCATAACTCAAAGAGTTGCCACACTCAAATATCCCCACATTCGGCACTCCATTACGCCATTGCGATGCACCACAAGTTAAGTGGCATTCATAGGGTTACCATTTGGAAATTCGAAAAGTCTTGACAAAATTATGTCCGAATTTTATTCCAAACTTTTTAGTGTTCTAAATTCAAAGAATATGAATTTTCTTTCCAACCTTTTTTGTGTTCCAAATTCAAAGTAGTTCATAGTTTGCTTTGCGTTGTGTATTTCAAAAGAAATAACTAAATGCTTATAGCATCACCTCGTTGTCAGTCACTCTGTCCATCTCTCTGGCTGTATGTTAAGATTTCTTTTTTCCGATTTTTTTTTGTGGAAAAGTTAGGAAAACGAAAATGTCCAAACAGAATGGTAACCCTATGCGCACCAATAAAGCGAAAATGCGCCATGCGCCATAACACTAAACCTTTATGATATACAGCGGGTATCCCAAATGATATACCATGGTATATCCGAAATGCACACCAAAACCCTCCCTTGATTAAAAATGCCGAATATTTACACAAGCCTCGGTTTTCTCTATTAAAAGCGAAGTGTGAATAGTTAAAAGCACTCTGTGGGAAATGAAAACTGAAGTGAAAAGCTGTTGTTTAACAGTATACACTAGATATAGACGTTTTCGAAGATTTACGCGGTGAGGGATTTTGTGAAAAAAAAAAACGGGAGAATTGTCTTTGGTTTCTTGTGTGTGTTGATGGTGACGACAGCTATAAAATTTAAAGCTAGTATGCGGATTCGATTTTTAAGATTCATTTATTCAAATTATGAATTCGTTAGCGTCCCCTGTTATTTAATAATATCACAAGATAGAAGAAGATGTGAATAATGTAATCTGTGGAGGGTTAGTTGAGGTATACCTAATAGTACCCACATTCCACCAGTTATATTTAGGTTCGATGTCATACGGGGTGACCCTATTGGCATCAACCAATCCCAAGCAGTCTTCCAATAACTAAAAAATATGCTGACATAAAAACAATTCAATTCAACTACAATCAAATCAATAATAAAAAAAAACAATCAAATTAAATTAACGATTAATACCTGCTAACAAAAAATCTACCTCAGCACTCTAAAAAAGTACATTAGACCATTAAATCTTAAGAATTACGTGTCGAATAAAAATACGAGTGGCAAAGTCTCTTCAAATTTCTATTTTCTCGCGCGGATAAAATCCTAGCATCCAAGTGATTTCCCGCATCGTAGATTGACACCAGGGGTTCCTTCGTCGTCAGTGGAGCGGGGCGCGGTGCCGACAATTTGTACATTCACCCTATCTATTACGTAGAATATGTTTCGATCAAGTTTCAGATACATTTTGGGAGAAGATAAGTTGCTTAGTTATTAATTATTTGGTGGTGAATAGTGTCCCTTATGTTAAAACAAAAATGAAAGATGCTTGCTTTATTTTAAATGGTAATGATTAAAATTTTCAGTTCTTTATCAGTTGTTTGTTTTTGAGTCTATCATAGTATGAACAAATCGTAGGAAAAAGAAGGTTTTAAAGGTTTTTGTAGCTTTTAAGACCCTCAGATTTTGTATAGAAAAATAAACTCCGCCATATATTTCGACCGTATAGGTGTCAAAGTTTTATCTATAAGGAATAGCTGATTTTGTAGGGCTTCGTACCTCAAAAGGAGAAAATGGTCCGTCTGTCTGTCTGTCAAGTCTCCTTATCTCGAAATTCGTGGACGTATCGAGTTGAAAAATCATATCTCAAGTTATAGTCTCAACCCTCTAAGTCTATGCAGTCCAAAGATATGGCCCTTTATATCGTTAGTTTGTACGGAACCCTTGATGCGCGAGTCCGACTCACACGTGGCCGGCTTTGGGGATTCAAAACGATTTACTGAACATCGTTTTTCATCGCTTCCACTCTGTTTATCTTTCGAAATTGTACTCCCCAATTTCAAGACTCTTACTCTCTCTCTTAACTCTTAGACTGTCAACTCAAAAGATTTGCATGCCCCTTGTTTCAATCTTGAACCTGACCTCCAAAAGTAAGGATTACATTACAAGGCACCCCTGGATGTCTCGCTTACAGTAATCTTAAATCACAACATACTACGTAATGCAAATTGATGTGAAGATTTTGTTGTAAAATGACATTTTGGTATGTGCAACGATGTGAAAATAAGGCAAAAGAAGAAAGAAAGAGATATATGAATGAAATACACAATTACTGTGAAGCAAAAGTATATGACGGTTTTAAGTTTGTAACAAAAGTTAACTTTGGTTAACTAAGTAAGTAATCTTAGAGCGATCTCTTGTAAGAAAATACGATTATAACAAGAAATCTCTTATAAAGAACAACAAAAAAAAACTCACGGAGAAATTCAAAAACTAAAATGTCGAAGCAAAACTAAAATTGCAAGTGACATCTACGAACATAGCAACAGAAGACGAAGTATTAAAAAAAAAGAAATATCAAAAAACAAAACAGTGTCGCATCATGTATCACAGAAGTAATCTTGATCATGACCTCGGGGAAGCCGACGTCCCCGGTATTACCGTAATCTACACAGCCACAACCCCAGACGCTTGCACAGACGAACACCCAAATGCGTTTGAGAAATTTAAAATTTTAACGATATCGACAGATACTTCGTTTTTGTTGTAAGTTGGTTTGCGAATTCGTTTGTTTTTGTACTTTTGTTTTTCGGCAGTGCCATCGGAATTACTTCAATAATAATAATACTAGCTCCTATTGTCAGGAGGTTCCTTTCTCTGGGGCCCTGACCGCCCCGGTAGCTTGGAACCTGTTCCCGATACCGGTGGGCTACTATTTTTTGTATTTTTAAATGTTTTTTGATTAATTAAGTTTTGATAAGAAATATGTAAAAATATTAAAAAAAAATGTATACGAATGAATAAACATCAATAAATACTAGCCTATTACTATCACACAGCTGGGCGACGGCCTCTTCTCGAACAGAGAAGGCACGAGTATTAATCACCACACTTGCTCATAACCACGTTGAGGTCCAAGTCATTTTATGGATAGAAAAATCTGCTTCATGCTTTTCGCAATTTTCGTGAATAGATGAGTTGCTTGGTAATATTATTAATTGTTTGGTGGTGTCTAATCCAGGAGGAGCTCGTGGCTAAATAATAGCAGCCGCTCGGGTCGATCTTTAGGTTAAGCCGCGCTTGCCTAGGTTGGTCTATGGATGGGTGACCACCCGTTACATACCGAGTTTCCTCCGTGCCTCGGAAAGCACGTTAAGCTGTTGGTCCCGGCTGTCATTTGTAAATCTTTGACAGTCGTTACAGGTAGTCAGTGTATTATTTAAAAATGTGTGGCGGGAAATTAGTGAAGTTTCTTGAAAAATTTTGCCTAATAAAGACTGCTAGCTATTCTTTAATCCTCTTTTTAATCGATTTTAAAAAGAGGGGGTTCTGATTTCGACGGTTTTTTTTATTATTTATGTTCACCGATTACTCCATCAACTGTGGACCAATTGTCATCATTCTTTCATTATTCGATAGTATATTTCCGAGGTGGTCCCATGACAATTTTATTTCTAATGTTTCGGTAGTATAAGAGTTATCGTCTATCCTTACTTATAATATTATAAAAGCGAAAGTGAGTTTGTTTGTTTGTTACCTCTTCACGCTTTAATGGCTAAACCGATTTTGATGAATTTTGGTACAGAGATAGTTGGGAACCAGGAGACGGACATAGGCTATTATTTTTTTAAAAAGAGTGGGATATGAGGGAGAAAGAGGGAAGAAACGGGAAAACTTAGCGTTGCTATTACAAATCAATAAGGCGCTACCAAATTTAACGCGAGCGAAGCCGCGGGAAAAAGCTAGTAATACATATTTTTTCTTTTATGTCTTTATAGATGATCTGCTCATATATTTTAGTAACAATGGAATATGAATCTTTACTAATATTATAAAAGCGAAAGTGAGTTTGTTTGTTTGTTACCTCTTCACGCTTTTATGGCTAAACCGATTTTGATGAATTTGATGTTGGCCGATTCTCAGACCCAATATGCACATAAAATTTCATACAAATCGGTCCAGTTGTTTCGGAGGAGTTTGGTAACAAACATTGAATCACGAGAATCCTTACTAATATTGTAAAAACGAAAGTGAGTTTGTTTGTTTGTTTGTTACCTCTTCACGCTTTAATGGCTAAACTGATTTTGATGAATTTTGGTACAGAGGTAGTTGGGAACCAGGAGACGGACATAGGCTATTTTTTTTTAATAAAAGTGTGATGTGAGGGAGAAAGAGGGAAGAAAAGGGAAAACTTAGCGTTGCTATTACAAATCAATAAGGCGCAAGGGGAACTGTGTTACCCCGAATTTAACGCTAGCGAAGCCGCGGGCAAAAGCTAGTACTCGATATAAATGTGTAAGATATCAGCATACCATAACTAAAAATGATGATGATTAAAAATCTTCGGTTTCTTCTATAATCGATATGATTTGAATCATCGCGTTATTTTTTGTTACACTTTAAATGCCAAAATATAATATCTATTGGATTTTCGTATCTCATTTCAAAACAAAGTACATTACTAATTATATTATCAAGTTACAATATTAATTTCCTATAAGTAACAGTTCATATTTGAAAATCAAGAGGTAACATTAGGACCACGTGTGTGGGTTCAAATGTCTTAAACCTGACCTCTGGGAGGGTCCGGGATGCCGGAGGGACCGAATATAATCTGCACAAAGAGGGAATCGTGACATGATTGTTTATTTCTACATTGCATGGACGTATTTGGGTGGACAGGGAATGTTCATTGTTTTTTATTTGTTTTTGTATCCATGTGCGATAACCTTTGTCTAAACCAAATTCTATTAATATTATAAATGTGAAAGTTTGTAAGGATTTTTGGATTTCTGGATGTTTGTTTCTCTTTTACGCAAAAACGCATAACGGATCAAGACGAAATTTAGCGCATGGATAGTTTATAACCTGGTTGGACACTTTTTATTCCGGTAGTACGATCTTGTGACTTGAGACAGTAAGAAATATGATCTGAAGCTATGACTATCTTGAAAAAATAACACATTGTCATTTGTTTTAGACAATCTATTATCTTTCTTTTGATAATGTCACAAAATGATGATCTGACTCCTTGCAATTTTGACCATCGTATAATCAGAAAAACCCCAACGACTTGTCTTTCAAAAGGAGTATCTTCAAAATACATGTCCCTATTTACTCCCAATCGAGGGCCATCAATGCCTTCCTCGGAGTCTCATAAAACGTACCCCTAAAAATAAATGGTCATTATTCTGCTACACTTGTTGCCCTGAATTGTGTCGTCAACGTCCCATCCCTAGCTAGGGTTGTCAGAGGTCCGGGTGGATGGTGGATGGTAAGCCTTTCAGTATGTGTTTGTCTTTGGGTCGGGCTCTGTAAGGATTCAGGGTTAGCTTTTGGGGTGAGCCTCGTAAGGATGTTCTGAATTTAAACGTGTGTTGGCTTGTTGAACAAGCCTTTTTGGTGTTTGAAGATGCCTCAATCGGTGTAGTTTCTTTTAGTTCTTTGATATTTGTGAACTTCGTCTTTAAATACATTTAATATAACGACAAGGCTGCAAACACCAAAGGGTTGGACAAGGAAGGGTTTGGTGAACCTAAATAGTAGAACACTAACTAGCCAGTTATTTTTAAGTACCATACCAGGAGGCAAGCCTACTGCCAACAACCTACCTACTGCCTGACCCGGGAATCGAACCCAAGACCTCATGCTCACCGTCCGTCTGTCGATTGACGACAGGCCGTGTCGACGGCGCGTTCGTGTTTCACGCGCGCCTCAAAGAGAGTCAGCAAAGCAGAGGGGCTTGCCAGGGCCTCCGCCTGCCGGGGTTGCGGGTTGTTCGAAAGAGATACCGCGGCCTCGGAATGTAAAGGGCAATAGAAGGAACATAGGTGGGTTTTAGTCAGTACAAGTCTGACATGCCCCCCCGCTCCGCCCAGAGCGGGGGAAGTCATTGGATGATTTCCCACCTGAAAAAAAAAAAAAAAAAGACCTCATGCTCAGCAGTTGCACTTTAGACCACTAGACCAAGAAGGTTATTTAAAAAAAAGTGGAAAATAAATGGAAGTCGGTGACTTTTGTTGGTTTCGTTGACGTTTTGCTACCGACTAAAAAAAGATTCCGACGAAAAAACAGAACTTCCTTTTTTTTGAAGTAGGTTAAAAATATAAAGTCACTTTTTTAGCATACGAAAAGTAAGGACAGTCAAGACATTGCAATACTTGACAAATCATGACATCATTACTACACCGTCATTCTTACACAAAAGCCTGTATCTCCTCATTTCCCAAAACCATGCAAATTCCAAACCCGGACTCCTCGCCCCTGTTTCAGAACTTTTAAAATATGTATCTTATGAATCCCGGGGTAACCCTACGGGTATGAATATGGCGATATCAGTGACCGGTCCGGAGGCCGTCTGGCGCGCGTCTGCCCCGGAGTATCGAGATTAATGCCTCCTGTGGTTACACGCCCAAGGTCACGTTTACGTACGTTTGTTTTTGTCGTGGCTTGTCCTTTTTCGGTCCTTTTGGTGTATTGGCACCGTTTTTAAGGGTTAACGGGGCGTTTATTGCGAAGCTGTTAGGTGCTGTTGGCTTAGGAATGAATAATGACGTTCAAGCGTCAACGCTGCGTATTTACAAAATAGTGTAATTTCCTTCAATTACTCATAAGTAATTGAAGGAAATTACACTATTTTGTAAGCTACTTATATTTACTCAAAGTTCTCCCTCTACGTCATAGTAAAAAAAAGGTTCCCTACAAGACTTTATTAATAGCAAACAATGGGAAATAAAATACAGTGACTATTTCAAATTTATCCTACTAACTTCCTAAATTTCTTCATAGAATAACTAGATACATAATCGAACTCAAGTCCTCAAACGTATGTGTGTGTAAACTCGGCAATAGAATAGAATATTTTTCTCATAAAAGAAATAAAGAAAAAGATAAAACGTATACGGTCGGAAGTATTTAATAGAGGCGGTGTTTCGTAGCTCGCGGCGCTACGCTGCTACGCTTCGTAGACGTTCTACGACAAGTCTACGCAATGGAGTCTGTGATAGCTGTAATTGTGTTTTCTTATGAGGTTATATGGGATTTTTATACAAGAGATTTTTATCTGTAGTAAGAAATATAATACAATTATCCTTGAAGAAGTCGGCAATTGTTTAGGGAAAAATCAGAAATGCGGATACAAGGACTGGGGAGTGGGAGTACTAATGAGAAAACATGTTCGCATGAAACGAATGGTACAGTGGAAATATAAAATGTATGTAGGAAGAATCTTTATATAAATACTAGCTTTCGCCCGCGGCTTCGCTCGCGTTAAATTCGGTATAACACACCAAGCAGACCTGCAGTTTTTGCTCTTGCGCCTGATTGATTTGTAATAGCAACGCTAAGTTTTCCCTTTTCTTCCCTCGTTCTCCCTCATATCCCACTTTTTTTAAATAAAAATTAGCCTATGTCCGTCTCCTGGTTCCCAACTATCTCTGTACCAAAATTCATCAAAATCGGTTTAGCCATTAAAGCGTGAAGAGGTAACAAACAAACAAACAAACAAACAAACAAACTCACTTTCGCTTTTATAATATTAGTAAGGAATAGTAAGGATTATTTCCTAAGTGCAAACCCTATTTTTCTTAATTTATATTTTGATTTTCTACATTTAATTTATTTAAAAGTGTTATCAGACTTAAAATAGCCCGGTACCCTTAAACTTTGGATTTTTTGTCAGTTCAACTCTAAATCAATAATGTACGGTTCTCGAATCAATCGAAACTACTTCTTGAGCTCTAGTTTTATTTATGACACAAAAAACAGATTATATCATGAAGGTTTTATTCCTTACAAAATATGTATCGTACAGGGTTTATCTCTCGACAGTAAAACAGAGCCTTAATTTTATGTATTTCCAATCGATTTTATTTTTTATGTCAATGGTTTTATAGTATGATATATGCTTTCATAAAATTTATAGCCATATAAACTTGTAGGTCTATAACAGTAAAAATGTATCATTAGTTATGTTTTCCTGCAACTCCAGGAATTACAGGCCCTATTCATGTTCGTAGATAAAATTTATTTAAAAAGTTTTTACTGTTTGTAATCTATTTTGTTACGGAACATAAAATAGGAGATGTATGAAAAGAAGGATATTTATCGGCCTTCCAAATCATAACGAAAAGAAGTCTAACAAGCATATTATATTCAATGTTATCAACTCAAACAAAAAACGAATAAAAACGTAATGACATTGCCTGCCACCAAAATTAATGTCAAACGCCACAGATAAATCAAAACTTGAACTGTCAATCGAAATTCCATAGTCAATCAGCAACAGCAACAAATGAACGTTCCAAAATTCGAATACACCAAATAGATCGCGGAACGTTGGCACGGGGTGCGAGGAGGGACACTTTCACCCTCGCGCCAAGGTCACACGGACATTGCAGCGGGACATATGATACGCGTTGGTGTGAGTGCATGTATTCTGAATTCGGGTGTGTTTACGTTCGATATAGGAACGTTAGTTGTGGTAATGGAACGGGAATTATATTGTTCCGTGTGTGCGTAAGTCTTTATGGCGTCTGTGGCCAGTAAAAGCAGCTAGACTTTATCTTTAGCAGTTAAGAAACAAGTTATTTATCGTACATTTTAGAACAGTGTGCTCTGTTAACGTTTTGGTTTCTAAAGTTTTTCTATTTATTACTACTTATAAAAGTTTTCTCTAAAGTAATTTTATGATTCAGTTTCTGTTATTATTTGTTCTTAAATTAACTGCTGAAAACGCTGCTCGTCCAGTCTTTGAACTAAATATACATTCATTATTTCGAAGCCTGATAATTTTGTTTGATAAAATTATAAATCAACGTAGCTGCTCCTCCATCTAAACTCAGATTTACTAACGTGTGTGTTCTTTTTTAGCTCAAAAATAAAGCTTATTTTTGAGATAACCGCGTTTATCGCAATAAATCTAATTCGCAGGTGAATACTCCTTGGAACCTGATAGAATTTACCTATTGTAGCAGAGGTCGTGAACAGTAGACCGAAAAACACTCGATTATAGACTAGACGCGTTCGCAATTTGTCGACTCTGCGTAATTTGGGCGGGAAATTGATTTTTTATGCCATTAAAGGCGGGTGAAGAGTGAGGGACGCGGTGTGGGAGGGGGGCACGAAAGTTATCGGATTTTCGCGCCTCGAGCCGTAAGCCCCCGCACAATCGTCGGCATGAAGGTTAACAGCTTTATTCAATGTTGCCAGTATTATAAATACAATAACTACGTCGTAACGTTTGAGTGTACTTGTGTAAAGTTGGGTTGTAAAGATCTGAAGTCGGTTGAGTGCGGACGTTGGATTGTAGACATGATTGTTGTCTGTGTTAGTACTTTAATTAGATTCAAGATTCTGAGAATATTAGATACCTAAGTAATGAAATTATACTGCTTTTGTTAAGAAGTTTCGGTATTAATGAAGTTGAACTTTGTCTGGTATATGATATAATAATGGTTTTTGCACAATAATTTTATTGATGTTAGTTTAGTTGCTTTAAAACTATTAAGGCGCCATGGTCCTATTGAAATATATGTATTCTATTTTATTAAAAAAACAGCAATTGTAAGTGTAACAGTAGCGTGATGTTATATAGCCTACATTTATTGCCGATAAATGAGCTGAAACATTTTTTTTTATTCCAACCAGCAGTTCTCGATATTAGCGCGTTTGACCAAGAACATAGATGTTACCTGCGACTTTGTACGGTACAATTTCGCGTCTTGTCTTGTTACAGTTGTAAGTTGACAAACAAAATAATGAAATATTGCTTACCCCCTTAGTCATTAGCGTGATAATATATAACCTTGTTTAAGTTTAAATCTATATCTTTGCCAAATTTGATCAGCCGTTTAGTCGTGAAAAGTTTACATACAATCGAACAGAGCTACTTTCGTATTCATATTTTATATTAGTATGGATTATTTAAAACATGGAAAATGAATGAATAGATACCGGGGAAATCTTCTTTTTAGTCTGATACGGTTGGTTCTTAAACAATTCCATTTCAAAATTAACAATGCCTAAAGAATTACCATAAACTGCGTCTCTACGAATATTCAGCCTAGGAATTTTAAATAACTAGGTTATTTCTAAGGAATAACTTGGCGAGAATATCATCGCGATTATTCGACTTAATTAAAAAGGTCAAGAGTCTTGGAGCGAAAACTTTTTGGTCGCTGTCGAATTTGGCAAGGTTTCATGGTTCTATGATTTCATTGAAGTTTTTTATAATTAGATTGTAGATTTTACGTTGGATGGATATTTTGCTAGTCATCACAATTTGTTGGTTTTCACAGCGATTTTGAAGCTACTGCAACCCCAAAAATATTTTTTGTATATAATTACAATATTTTGTTTATTTAAAAATAAATAAAAACAATGGTGGCAGTAGGCTCGCCTCCTATTAAATGGGACCCAAACAAACGGGCAAAATGTGGGTTTGCTATAAGGTGAACTACTGCTTTATACTTTATGTTTTACAGGTGTGATAGACAAGCTACCCAACCTTAATTTTCACGGTTTATACGACTTGACAAAACAGCGAATTTTTTTTTTAATCTGAATGTTTCATTAAAAAAATCAATTAAAATCATTTATTTCAATTGGACCATTACAGGCACTTTTGAATGTCATGAAAACAAAAAAATGATGCTGCTACAGTCCCAGTCACAAGACATAATAACTTAGTTTATTAATAAAGTTACATACACTTAAGGCAAATTTATTCGGAAATTACTTGATGATGATTGATTACTATAAATGATGATAAAAATCCACTGCGTAATTTATAAGAACATCGCGTTGACAAACAAACACAACAAGTGTCATTTTATTTTAAACATAAATTACTAAGTATTGCACTTAATTGTAAACTTTACACTACCAAAGTGCAGGTAGTGTAAAAATCGATACCTCATTTAAGTACACACTACTTACTTAAATATATCTAGGTAAAGTTCTAACCCTACCCTAGTGAAGTTACGATCTCCATAGCCGCATGGTGTAGGAACAGATTGTGGTAATGGAGAATGACGTCACCCCCCCCCCCCCCGCCACGCCGTGAACCCCTCGGTGTAACGGCGTGGAGAAGTTCTGACCACAGTCCTATTGTACAGGATGATGGTCAATTAGTATTATTTCACTGAAGAATATGCCTTAATTGGGTTGCGTAAGTTTAGTTTTGTGTTCGCAAAATACTCTTTTGATTTAGCGTTGTTAATTATTAGACTGGAGTTAGTATCTTTCAAGGCTTTCAAAATGAAGGAGAAAGTACTAAAAACAAACCGTCATAATTTTATTTTCGCGAAAGGAGGATAGTAGTAAATAACTCTTGAAGATATTTCACAAAAATATAGCTACAAATCTCGAAAAGAATTTCCCTCTCTATTATTCTAATAACTTTAATTGTTCAGAATCACGACTCTAACTCAGCGTCTACGAAAGTCGATCGAACACGGAAACGTAGTTCATAGCGTAGCGTAGGTATACTGCAATGTTCATACAAATTCGTCTGACGCACACGTACACAGAACCAGTGTATATTATTCATCAAAACAAACACACACAGGCGCAACTCGTCTGCCGAATTAAACCCACACAGACATAAGTTACGAGGAGTGAACTATCCTGTGAGTGCGTTCGGTTGTGTGTGTGAATGAGAGGGAGAGTGTGACGAAATTTCACTTTCCGTTTTGGCAACGTCGCCCGACGCGCCTCCCCGTTCGTCGACATTTGAACAGGGGTGGGTGCACGGCTAGTTCGCTCCGAAAGCCGACATTTTCATTTTTAATATTGGCATCGCGGTCGTAATTGAGAACGAGGCTTTCTAATTTAAAAGATTAATCTATATCGAACTTCGAAGTCTACATTTTCAAAATGGAAGACATCGATTTTTGAATAACGGTCGTTTAAAAATCCTTTCGCAATTGAATAATAAAGATGTCTATTCAAAGATATTAAGTACGGTTGAACGAACAGTTCAAAAGTTTCTGCTTCGAATTCGCATAGACAATAAAAGGGGAGTGGTTTTGACAAAAGACTGAGAGACGCACACAAAAAAAAACGCAAAGTGAGTTGTAGTAAAGTAACGGTACTGTGTGTGGGGCATTTCAAATACTTCAAAAGCTCAGACGATTCTCGGAAGTGTCATCCTCTAATGTGTGAGCGAGACGGCATGATATTGCTGTACCTTTCTCACGACTATCGACTCACAAAGGGACGCGCGTTGAATACTTTTCATGCATTTTACACTTTATTATAATTCATTTGGCGTTATGTTTAAATTGAAACTGTATTAGATAATTACTGATACATATCATTTTATTTTATTGTGGTAATGAGATAAACTTTTTTTAACGCTATAAACTATCATTTTAATACAGTATTTGTTTTATTATTATTTATTTTTTCTCGTTGAACATTAGAATCGAATAGGTGAAAATAGCTAACAAAAATATTTGGATACCAATATAGTAAAAAAGATTTACCAATCGCTACAATACTAAAGGTCAATAACACCGGCGAAAATTTACATTTTCCGTATTGATAGAGTTGAAACAAAAACGTCCCTGAAAACAAAAAAAGAACGCCCGCAAAAAAACAAAACAACATCGCGCTCGAAATTCGAAATAGCAAAAAAAGAAAATAAATAGGTATTAAAACGATCGTTCCATGCTTCGTTTAATTCATCAATCGATTTGAAATCTAAAACAGTGTTGTGTTGAATTCATTACTATAATGCCAAGGTCTTTGCCTGTATATCTAGCATTATTTACGGAAATTTACTACAAATTTGGTTGGCTTTTAAGGTGAATTTGCTTTGGCCGTTTGAGTGGCTTTCGATAGGGTTCTGGTTTCAGGTCAAGTTTAGTGAAGGGTGCTTAGGGGTTCAGTTGGCGCTAACTGAGAGATGGGACACATTTACTGTCCCTGTTTGGGTGGCAAAGCCTGAATCAGTTTGAACTAATTCCAAATTAGCGGTGGTTTTTAAAAGCATAGTATGTTTTATGGTTTAAAAGTGTTTTGTTTTTGGTAAACTGATACACGTTGATAGGGATTGGAATGGACAATATCTGCTTTGAAAGTACCTAGTACTACTACTATTACTACGATTAGTATAGTGTCTTATTCTTCATTTTCCTCTACAGACATTACTGTATTATTAATTATGGCCCTTGTGTTGCTGATTAAAAAGATCTTGAATATGCCTTACTTTCATGTTCCGCCCGCGACTTCGTCCGCATGGCATAGTTACTTTGGGCTAACGCTAACTATAACCCGCGTGATGATTTCTTGACGACCCTTTTCTCCCCTTTTTCTCACTTTTTTTAGCCTATGGCCGTCTCCAGGGTCCCAACTATCTCTGCACCAAAATTCATCAAAATCGGTTTAGCCATTTAGGCGTGAAGACGTAACAAACAAACAAACTCACTTTCGCTTTTATAATATTAGTAAGGATGTTTGTTGATGTTGAATCAGTACATAAAATCACCACTGTAATCCCCAAAACGTTTGTATTCCTATGTATTAGCACGCGAGCCTCTTGCCATCAACCGGACATAATTCTAGACTCTGGGGCTGCCATTGTAATAATTCCAGATGGAAAAACCCAGTAACACTTTACCCGACTTGAGCATCGATTCTGACTCGACAAATAATCAACGAAATTACCCCAGTAAATTTAAATAACATTTTACAAGCTTCTGATACAAATTACAATTTTTTTTTTCGCAAGAAAATAAACAACGAAATAAGGTCCAATAGGAAGAACTCTGATGAGCCATCGTTTTGCTAAAATCTAAATGTTTTTCACGTTTTCAGAGCATCAGATACATTATTCTTGAAAGACGTCTGAAACGTTAGCGTTAATTTACATAAACACGATACGATTTTCCAAGTAGGTACTAAGTACGCACAAATCAAGCTATACAAAACTAGTTTATGCGGATCTCCCATTGCACGGAAAAACTTTACAAAGCTAGGCCATGTTTTACTGGAAATGTATGGCTTGATTAGCCGTTGTGTATACCTACTATCCAGAAGATTGAGAGCGCTGATTAGTTTATTTCCTTTATAGTTTGAGAGTCTAATTGAAAAAAAAACAATGGTGGATTCAACTATATAATTAAAACTAGCTTTTGCCCACGGCTTCGCTCGCGTTTAATTCGGGGTAACACAGTTCCCCTTTCCTGATTTTTCCTTTCCTACTTGTAGTTTTTTCCCTAGCGCCTTATTTATTGTAATAGCAAAGCTCAGTTTTCCCTTTTTTTCCTCTTTCTCCCTAATTTCTCACTTTTAAAAAAAAAGTTAGCTTATGTCCGTCTCCAGGGTCCCAACTATCTCTGTACCAAAATTCATCATAATCGGTTTAGCCATGTAGGCGTGAAGGTGCAACAAAGAAAGAAACAAACAAACTCACTTTCGCTTTTATAATATTAGTAAGGAAAAGTTGAAAAAATTGTTTAATTGAACGCGCTGATCTCTGGCCATAGTTTTCAGATAAAAAAAGTAAATGTTTTTTTTTTATGAAATTAACAAAACGTTTACGTGACCCAAAGGCTGGCTTTTACCTTAGCCAGAGGCTAAGTGGTGCCATACAACGTAGTAACGCCGCCTGTCTCTTGGGCACAATTTCAGCTGACAGCATTGAGGAGTTTTTTGATGGCCTTTTATAGTTTGTTGTTATTTTAGTTTATTAACTGTCCTAATGGATATAGTTACATAAAATAAAGCAAGTAACTCAATTCTTGACTAAGTTTATAGCATATTTAACATCACGCTACCACCATGGAATACAACTAGATTTAAAATGAAGTGGGTGCCTCCACAATTTGAATGATGAAATCGAATCTTTCCAAAATGATTTGTGTCATAAGTTTTACTTGATTTAAAGTTTTAAGTTCACGCTCGTCTTGCAAATCGATTGGCTAAGGCTGCGCCGCAGGCTGCGCAGGAGTCGAATTACGGCCGGATGCGGCCGCGGAAGTGGCATGGCCGGCGGACGCGCGCCATCTTGCTTTTGGATCTGCGCTTGCGCACCTCACGCGGATGTCTTTTTGTTGTTTTTTTTTACTTTTGTTTTTCAAGTGCACGAGCCAGTTTTATTTTTCAAATAGTTGTTGTACTGGGCAATCGTTTTACTTTATGTACTAATATTTTGAAAATGAATGATTTTTTTTGTGTGTTTGTAACGAATAGGCTCCGAAACTACTGAACCGATTTCAACCATTTGTTTGTCAGTAGAAAGCTAAATTATCAGGAAGTAACATAGGCTATTTATATCATCACGTTATGACACTAAAGAGCCCAGCAGTGGGTGAAACTGCTGTGCAAAGCTAGTATTATATAACTTTATTGTACATATTTAGCTTCTCTACACCCACCGTTTAGTTTTCTTGCTAGTATTATGGGTACATATCAAGTCAATTTTATGGTTTATTTTATTAAAACATTCGTTCAAGCATAGTGTTATTGGATTTAAAAATCGCACAAAGAACAAAATATGGGACTATCGAATAGAATACTGTCACAAGTGAGAAAATTTTCTTAAGCGACAATAAATTCTCAGCTGATCTCTTGCGTTATTATTTCGCTTCTGTGTCTAACACTGACGAAACATGAACTTTAACACTTTAGGAATAAAGTAGGTAATCTCCTAAAACTTTATTGTTGACATTTGACAGTTCTGAAAGGTGAATAAAATCACATTGTTGTTGCAGAGTTTGAAAAAAAAAATACAAAAGCAGGTAAAAGAGCTTTTGTTGTGCGCTGCGCTTGCGCAAGTTTCGTAACAAAAGCTTGCGATTTCGTTGCGTCTGCGCACAATAGCTGATAAATTATTTGCTAATTTAGTGTGCGAAGATTGCACCTGGTGATAGTGTGTATGAAAGCGTTTTATCTTTGTGTTGATTTTTAAAATACGATGTTTTATCACGGATTCGGTTTATAAAACGTATTTAAGTACATTTCTACTTCCTCATACTATCTACATATAATGATAAAATCCTATTTACAGAAATTTTACATGATATTTTAGCATCCATAATAGTCCAATAACTAAACTTTGGACTAGAAAGCGAGAGCTTGCAAATTAAATCCCTAAAATTTCACTTTCATTGTATCGGCGACATTGTACGATTTAAAGAACAATTATTATTTATTCAAGATTTTTTAAGATTATTCATCTTTAGCAGTACTACTGCTAAAGATGAATAATCTTAAAAAATCTTAAAGAAAAAAGTTCAAGAAAGAAAAATCTTGAAGATCCTACTAATATTATAAATGCGAATGTTTGTGAGGATGAATGGATGTTTGTAACCCTTTCACGTCAAAACGGCTCAACGGATCTTGATGAAATTTGGCACAGAGGTGGATTATGGTCTGGAATAACACATAGGATATATAATAACACATTTTTTTCCAATATTACGCGAGCGAAGCCGCGGGCGCCAGCTAGTTACTAATAATAGTAATGATAAACACCAATTAATATTTACTTTCTAAATTAAAAAAATGCCATCTTGCAACTCGACTGGTACGTGATCTACATCAAGATTCTAATTTTAGAAACATAATTAAAGAAAGAACAAGAAAGACGCAATCATTCGGATTTTACTAACTTTTTATTAAGTCTGATCCGAATTGACTAGACTTTGCCGTTGGTACGTGACTTGCCTGGGTATGGCATTAAAACTGTAATAAAATTAGTCGCAATATTTAAGGACAATACTAATTAATGTACTTCGAGAACCTTCTCTATCATTTTCTAAGTTACACGTATCTTTATAAGTAATGAATTGCCTATTTATTAATAAGGCCTATACCCTACGTGACCATAGAGGCCTCTTATAACATCACGACCGTTATCCCTGAAAGGTTAGTCAGAGTTGTACCTACGTACACTTGCATTTCGACAGTTACATTTAAGATCTAATATTTTTCCATTCGTATTTTAACCCCTATAAATGTTATTTTACTGAGTCATTCATGTAAAAAAGTACCTATCTTTAACACCAACGTCTAAAAGAATCCATAGAGTAAGATTAACATCGAATTTCGAATCACAAAAAGAGAACTAATTATACGTTGAAAAAAAAGAGAAAATCGTTGGCGCGGTGGCGTAATTAAAGAAACGGCAACAGAGCATTTCGCGTAGAAACGGGACCGAGAAAAATGCAACGTCGCATTTTCACCCTCGATCGTTTTCCCGCTCGCCCCGCGCCCCGCAACCCCGCGGTGACTCATTCAACCTTTTCGAGTTTCGGAACGTGTGTACTGGCCGAAGTTTTCATTACTTCCTTTTAGTTTATGGCGAGACTATTTTTTTGTTTTTGATTTTGTTTTTAAATTTGGAAGGAACTATGCTTGATATTTTGATACTATGATTTTTATAAAACGGACTGCGCCATCTTCATTATTTGCTTACAAAAGTGACGAAATTAAAACAAATAATAAACGTGGTAAACATCCCGTTATATGTTTTGTGTCATAGTTTTAGTTCCCATATAAGTCAATTTAAAAACTTTGTTTGATACTAATTTATAATACTTTTTAGTTAGAACGTTTTGAAAGTCCTTTAAAAATAGTAGGTTAAGAAAAAAGTTTTTATTTAAAAGTAACGTACATTTGGCTACGGCGTAGCCGCGTAGCAAACCAGCGGTAACTAATAAGTTTTAATCAAAATATAACGAACTTTCAAACCCGAATTTCGTGTACCAAGAGGAAAACACGTTTAATTTCGATAAAACCGCAATTTATGTACTGATAATCATTTTCAAAAAGTTATAATAGCGAATACTACACAAAAACTACGTTCTTTTAAAAGTTTTACCTCATAGTTGGTCGCCAACCTGCCCCTGCATGTCTGATGATTCTGAAATTGACTGAGCATCACTTACCTAAAACAAAGAAAGACAAATTAATTTCCATACTATAAATAACAAAATAATCCACATCATTAAGTAGAATGAAGTGAAAAACAACTGTTATAATTGCATCAGGATCTGCCTAGCCTTTTTCCCAACTTTATTTGGGTCTGCCTTCAGTATTACACAGTTAGTACTGGGTAATACGGTACCCCTTGATAAGACTGGTCTGACTGTCAAAGATCTTTAAATGACAGTGGGGACCAATTGCTTAATGTACTTTTCGAGGCATGGAGGAAACTCGGTATGGTCCCCCATCCACAGATCGACCTTGTCAACCGCGGCTTAATTTCAAAGATTGCTCCGTGCGCTTGTTATTTAGCTACGAGTTCTTCAACAGTTGTCATGTAAATGTCGAGAATTTCAGCACTATGTTGTACCTTTTTTAGCTTCAAATTTACAAAGTAGGCTAACAACCAAATCACAGAGATAACTTCAGACACTGATCGAGTTTTTCAGTCCATTCTTGCCAGATACATTGACAGTGTCGAGTTGAAACCTTACTACTTCAATTTCCGTAGCTCTATAATTTTAAACATGTTCCATATTTGAATTGAAACAAAGCAATGTTTAGTTAAAGATGGCGTCGACTTTGGCTAAGCTGGGGCTTGTAGTGATACTAACGAAATGATTTTTGTACTAACTAAAATACTTGATGTTTCTACACCACAAATCTTTTGAATTAATTCAAATCTTAATAATGTAATTTTTTCTTGACTATTGTCAAAAATGCGACCTTTCATACACGTTATCATGATTAATCGCTTATAATGGAACAATGCGATAAATCCATCGTCGGTATGTCGTGCAGCTGACGAACAAACCTAGCTGGCATATGGTACAATACAGAGGACATACATCTGTCGAAAATCAACACTCGACTATCAACCTTAGTTTCATAAACCTACAGGCGGTTTTTCTATCAATGTTTCCGAGATAGTGCTGTGGAAGTGTTGTACTTCCTGATAGGTCGTTACCTGCGCGCGCAGCTGCTTCATCGGCGCGTGCGCGGCCAGTGATAAAAGGTTACGTTGAAAGACACGAATAGGTCAGTCAATAAACTGTGTTGCTAGATGTCAGTCTTCAGAAGAAATTTCACAAAAAATAATGTCAGTAATTGTTCGATATGTGACAGATTTGATGCCTTAAAAGTACAATTTCTTGACAGTGTTTAAATTGATGTTTTCAGATAGCACATTGAGCTTGTAATTATAAAATAATAACATCATGTTTTAATGCCTTAAACATTTATGTAGAAACTTATAAGAGCACGTGTATGATTTTGGTTTAAATTTGACATATGGCGAAATTTATACGCAGTATTTATAAACACAATGACCAGATAGGGGCGCTTATGAGAGTCCTACCAAATTCTTGCTCCAGTAGAAATCATCCCAGATTATCTGTTCTAACCTCCCACCAGGACAGAAGTTGCCATGGTTGACCTGGAAGTCTTTAAATAGACTCCGGACACAGGTTGTACGATGCCAGGAAAACCTATTCGTGTAGGAATTCATAGATGAGCAAATAATGGGTCGCTTGATATCGTGTCCTGCCTGTACTATTGTTTGCACATCACAAGAGCTGATGGACGTTTTCTCCTTCTTTTTAAATGACAACATTCAAAAAATATCTCGAATCTACCAATATCGTCATAAAACAAAACCCCAATATCAATGACTCCAGTTCAAACATAAAATAACCGAAAGGGAATTCCACAGTCTATAACACGATATTATGAATGAAACGTAAATTCACCTGGGGACATATAAGAGCACATGTCATTTTACACACTCGCAGTCCATTGCTTCTTTTGGGGGACATTTTCAGTTATGTCTCAAGGAAAGCCCGCAATGGTTTTGTGGTACTGAGAAAGTTTCATGTTGTGTCTTAAGGTGGTGTTCATCCAGTCACTATGATTGTAATAAAGGGTAATTAAGTCGTCAGTTTAACGAGGATGTGCTAACGCCGATGTAACTGGCGAGTGATATTTTAGTTAGTGAAATTTGGAAATACCAAGAAGTTTTGTTGGTTTTATGAACATATCTAATTTTGTAAGAAGTATGTCTTTTGTAGTCTAAGAATAAATTACTTTTAATTTAAGTTTTCTAATTACGATTGCGTTAATATATCTGAAAAATTTTTTTACAGGCATAGAGCCAAAAATGAAAAAAAAATGCTCTAGAAATGGGTAAAAAATCACCACGTCTTATTTCGACACCAGTAGAATGTAGAATCGACAAATTAAGTCATCATAAAGCTGTGTTCATATTTAAACATAAAACGGTCATGAAGACAATTTTAAATTCTCAAAGTAATATGGATCAAGAGTCTTATTCCCACTAAGTTCATACATAAAACATTATAATATTAACAATACACACCATGAGATCAACAAAGTTTTGGCCCAAACCATTTCTATGGTTCTACCTGGAATCGTAAAAAAGGGGTCAACGAACTCTCGACAACAGCTGCTCCAATTCAAGATGGCGGCATTTTATGTCAAAATTTAATAAATGCAAGCCTGTTTTTGTATGATGGATTGAGTAGAACGATTTACTTGGCCCGTCCGTTTCATGCACTCAATGTCTTGTCGTTAAAATGATGGAATATTGTTTTTTATGCGGTAATAATTTAAATTGATTTTTTGTAACAAGAACATAGAATGGTGTAATTACTTAATGTCATATTAGGGATATTCTGTTTTATTTTTGACGTGATAACGTCTTTAAAATCGTTTTAGTCGGGTGACATGTTCAGAAACTTGTGTCACACCAAAACCTCACGAGCGACATTTCATAAAGATGGTAGCGCCATCTGTTACTTGGCTCGAAAAAAAAACTTTAAATTAGTACTTAATTTCATTTTAGATGTCACTACTGGTGATAACTTATATCACCAATAAGACGTTATCACGTAAACATCTCGATCGTAAACCTACTTTACAAACAACCAATTTTTTTTATTTCCACGAATTGTATAATATTGTTTAGTCAGAATCAAAATGATAAAATGGATGAAATGTCAGTAGTTTTAAACTCGTACCTATTTACGTAACTCATAGAAAAAATGTCACCTGCTTCCTGTGTGCCAGTAAGTATTGAAGTTGTAGCATAGAAATAGGACGCGAAGTTGGATTTGAAACTTTTATTTCTATCTGCGTGTTGTTATTTTTGACTTGAAACATATTTTTGTATGCAATTAGGATGACTTTGTTTCATACTTATTAAACCCCTTTTTAATAAAAAAAGTACTTTAATATTTACAAAAAGAAAACTGAAATAAAATGTATACTGAATTAATAACCCGATATAAATATTCCACAAATGAGAAGCTTGTTGTATTATCACAGTGTGTCACTGGCTACATTAGAAAAAGAAAAACAATATGTCGTTTGATAATTCGACAGAAGCGAGTTTATTAAAAATTCACAATTTCAAATTAATAAGTTTTCATTTTTTAAATTTCGATACGGCCATACAATGTTTTGTAAACAAAAAAACATAGACAATAGACGACAGATGCGTGTCAAATGTCTCTGGTCTGTTCACTGTAATTACTCGTTATGCTTTCGATGTGAAAATAGGCAGGTACAATGAGTTACCCGCCATAATTATGTTTTTGACGCTAAATACTATGGCAAAGGCTATGGCTTTAATATTAATTTTCGTAGATATTACGACCATTTAAAACAATAATTTATGAGATTGCGAAGGAATAGTGAAGATTTTAAGCGTGTCTTTTGTACCAGAAATTGTGAAAATTAAAAGCGTCTATTTATTAGAGTTATTTATCAAAAACATTGATTTTAAGTTATTTCAGTGATTTCGTTGATGGTAGATCTGACTGCTTCGTTGGTGAAGTGGACACAAGCGCGACTGTTCAGCATGACGGTTCGATTCCGAGTTCGGGCGTCTTATTAGGTTTTTCTATCTGGAATTATTACAGTAGCAGCCGCGAAGTCTAGAATTATACCCTGTTGATGTTTTAACTTTACTTGCAAAATGTGGGTGTATTATTAGGTACACCTCTGCCTAACACTTTGGGGATTAAAGGCGTGATATTACAATATAGCAGACTAGCTGGCGCCCGCGGCTTCGCCCGCGTGATATCGAAAAAAAATATCCTATGTGTTATTATAGGTAGACTATCTACCTCTGAGCCAAAATTTCTTCAAGAGCCGTTCAGCCGTTTTGACGTGAAAGAGTAACAAACATCCATACATTCTCACAAACATTCGCATATATAATATTAATATATTTATAATATTAAGTAGGACTTGGTAAAGCAAGGAAAATAGCGAAGATCGCAGTTTGTATCGTGATTTCTTTCTTCGTCTTTTTTGGGCTGATGTTTTAAATTATTTTTATAATCGAAAGGGTTCTATCCCGAATCAATTATTATCTGTATTGTTTCAGAACTTTTTTTCTGTACAATTAAAGTCATATTTTGTAAAAAAGTTGCTGACAAAATATTCTATTCGCAAACTTGCTCCAAACGTACGTTAGTTTCCGCAAACCACTTCACAATTTCAACACTATAATTTTATTTACGGTGTCCCCTTTCCATGGCGTTATTATGTTTATTTATTACCTTAAAACATGGTTGATTAATCAATCATAATAATATGCAGTGGACAGATAATTATCAACGCTCACTTAAAAAAAATACGTTTGTAATAATAACTGATGATGTCTATGGTTTGTCAATTAAAGGGAAAACAGTGCCCGGGGGATTTTATACACCTTTTTATTAAATGGGCAAAAAAATGCGTTGAACCTCTCCTCTCATTTGGTCTTTATTGCATTCCCAGAGTAATCCTTACTATCCTTACTAATATTATAAAAGCGAAAGTGACTTTGTTTGTTTGTTACCTCTTCACGCTTTAATGGCTACACCGATTTTGATGAATTTTGGTACAGAGATACTTGGGAACCAGGAGACGGACATAGGTTAATTTTTATTTAAAAAAAGTGGGATATGAGGGAGAATGAGGGAAGAAAAGGGAAAACTTAGCGTTGCTATTACAAATCAATAAGGCGCAAGGGGAACTGTGTTACCCCGAATTTAAAGTGAGCGAGGCCGCGGGCAAAAGCTAGTTATAATATATTTTATAGTAGTTTAATGGTTTTGAATTAATCTGACACTTAATTTTTTTTATCTAATTCTTAACAGAGGAAAGGTGCGTGGAATTTTAAAATCTGCTTCAGATTTTCCAAATAGGTCGCATAATTTAATAAATTAATACATTCGTCGTTTATTTTATGATCGTTCGCCAATTACATCATATTTATTCAAATGCATGCATAATTACTACTACCCAGCAGCTGTATGAATATAACAAGCACTACTTTTTACGATCAAGTAAAGAAGCGACGAAGACGTCTTATAAATCATCGGTTCAGACATTTTCAATGAAACGATAAGTAACTCATGTTACCAACATGTTGCCGCCAAGTGTTTCCCAAGCCTTCCTGATGAAAAAAAAATAAAAGCATAAATCAAATAAAGGTGCGTTCGTGTTACGTTACAATGTTTGAGAGCGGCGCGGCGGAAGCGAACGCGACATTCGAAAACCGGAGCTAAATCATAAATTACACTTTACAGTTCCCGCCGGGATCCAGTTACGAGTTGTCACGTAATTACGATCACTCGAGATGTTTCGATTCTAATCGATATTCAGTAGCTACTAAATAAAATAGATTTGTGAATCACTGCAACTTTGCATTCATTTCTCACTGCAACTTTGGATTCATTTCTTTTGTGTATTTTAAAAAGTTGTCAAATAACAGTACATTAAAGAAGTTAACTCAAACGTGTATAAACTTAAACAACACTTCACAAAATCCGGTACCTTAATGACGTGGTAATTGCATATTGAACGATGCAAGTTTTCCTTTTTACACCAAAAAAAACTCGACCAAAGCCTTCATCGCGATAATAATGACAATAATTATCGTCATTCATCAACACGTATCTGCGAGCCATCTTTAAAAGCACACTATTTACCTCAATTACACATACACTCTATCTCTCCTACCCTTGTGATGCATAAAAACTGCAATTTGCCTATCACTGCTTGGGTCACACAATAAACTTGGCTTAGACCCTCGCCAGCATACCTAGACCTCCCCACCATCCCTTCCACCTCAGGTATCTAAGTCAAAAAGGGGGATAAGTATGAGTTCTGAGGGGTCATCGAATCCTGGTTGGATCTAAAAGGGCACGGAAGGCTTGAAGCTGGGAGGTCGTTAGCCTGGCGTTGATTGTTCGATGAGTGGTGCAATGACTCACTTGTGTATGTAAATATACGGGAAAAATATGTGGGGAAGATGAAGAGGTCATGATGGAGCTTATTAAATATATGGAGGCTGATCGGTTAAAAAATAAAGGCTACATGGCTTTGCAATCCGTTATGAAAATAGAACTTCAATAGTTTACATTGCAACGATCTTCAAGCACGATTCTCTGTTCAAATCTGACAGATTAAAAACGCAAAAAAATAATTTCTCCATTTAAATCTAGTTTTAAAATTGGAATTACCAACGCTTGAACATCGTTCTAGAATACAGAGCAAGAAAACTCTACAGCCTGTCATTGCCACGTAAGTTCTAACAATAAGAAAAATACTCTACTATTTTTCTTTCAAGGAAATATTACGCAAGCTTGTTTCTCGCAACCATCTCGGATCTTATTAAGTTTGCTTTGACAATTTCTAATCAATCTATGTAGGCAATTATTGTACTAGTCTGTTCTAGGCTTTAGTAAATCTGCAATATAGCACAGTGTTCAATGAACACTGCTCTACTTATTAAAGATAGATGTATTGACTTAAATGTTGTTGCTGCGCCATAACATGTCAAAGTTAATTTTAGTCTATGCATTCAGAAGGTTACAGATTTAATGTTTTTTTTTAATGTTCCTATCCTAATTTACGCACCGTGGAGTCAGCCCTCCTACGAATCTGTTGTCATTATTTATTTCTAAGACTACATGAGCTATTCTCTGAAAACACATTCAAAAACTCCTTAGATAAACAAACAAAATATACGAAAAAAAACCATACAATTCCATTGCCAAACATTCAAACGTCGAACATCGAATTAGTTCTACATAGCGGTATCTGTATTTCATTGCAATTACCTTACAATAGTTCTTTTCCCGATAGCTAAATGGGGAGTGCGTTCACTAGGTTACGCGTCCTCCCCCCTCCCCTAGGTGGGTTCAACCCTTCTATGTGATACATACTAGCTAGGTTATGTATAAAGATTTATGTAGAACGCGGTAAAGTCAAATGTTGTTTCTGTAGTGATGGGGCTGTGGTAGGAAATGCGTAAGGTTTGTTAGTTTTAAAGCAAACTTGGGTAACTTTACTATGACTCGTCTTCTTTTTTGGAATCAAAAGCCCATTTTCAACACTATTTTTTGTAGTCCTGAGAATCAGTTTTCGTACTTCAAATTTCAAGGTTTAATCCTATCTCATCATATTATTACTTCTGTTAAAAAACAGAGAAATATTGCAAGCAAGCTGATCAATAAATTTGATGGGTCCTATACAATGTCCTACTTTGGCAACACTTCAAAATCGCTCTATCCTTACACAAAGGGTCCATCAAAGTAGTCAGTAATCCATCAAAGGACATTGAATTGTAAGAGATTGCCTATTCACCTATTGTGATAGTCGTCTGTCGTTTAATAAAATGAAGTTCAAAACTCCCTAAATAAAGTAACGAGTTAAAATCAATCAGTGATTTAAAAAAAGAAAACACTGAGCGTCTCTCTTTAAAATTAAAAGAAACAAACTACATATTGCTTCAATAATTTCAAATTTCGAACGCAAAAGGCGCAGGTACATTTGGCCTGCCGGTTAGGAAAAAAAAACATCAAAGAGGTTTCATATTAAATGAATTAATGAATGTTTATATTAAATAAATTGTTTTCATATTTCATGCAACATGGGCACCCATTATTAGGAGTGCAGATTTGTAGGTTACGCGTGCAGGTGGTTTGCCCCACAGCGGGGCGGAGCGCCACTTATCATATAAACCTATGTGCCTCACACACGCACATATGAAAATCTCGACCTCAGTACCTTAGTGGAAAATGCCGAGAGTGCGTAACTACCATGATTCTTAAAACGTTTCATGACTTTTATTTTTCGTAAATGAAAATATAGTCTTGGTGGTCAGACGAGTACTTTCTGACTTAATCTCTTTTGTTGTTACAAATCGTTTTTCATGTTTTTCTTTTTATTCCATAACGTCGATTTGCCAGTTGCAAACCCACCATCAGAAACTACAAACATGCTTTTAAACATTGCCATGTGAAAAACTTTAAAAATCTCTAAACTGTAGAATTTTGCAGATACCTAATAGCAAAAAACCATTTTAAAATTAGTCCAAATTCAAATCCAGAATATGTCAATGCTAGAACGTTGCGTTGCGTATTTATGTATTAGAGCGCGTGCAGAATTAGATCTCTCTGGTCATAGGGGTGGGGGAGAGGAGGCGGGGTGTAAGGGTGTTTTCACGCTGCATGGCAGGCCGCGTGTCAGTGGGGAAGTCTCTAATGAACTGTATGAACTAGTGTACCTAGATGATGCGTAGCTAAAACTATATGGGTTAAAGTATGTAGGTATTAGAAGAAGGTACCGCTATGGGGTAAGGTTGAGATGACAGGGACATGGGTTCTACGTAAATAGTTTGCTATTTGTATCGAGTTCACTTAAATAAACCTTACTTTATAGCTTTATATAAATTTTCATTGAACTGAAGTTTTAGTTGAATACGAAAAAAGCTCTAAGCAGCTAAAAAAATCTACATTTCAACAGCAAAACTGTATACAATAAATAACGATGACATCTTTTGTCTGCACAACCGTTTTTTACTTCACGATACGAATCTCTAGTACACCAACAATATTTCTACTCCACATATATTTTTCCCGACCTTATTACAGGTCCAAGGAAAACATTTTCAATCTTATGTTTTATATTTATATTTTTAAATATGTGTTAAAAGCTCTTGAAGTCACCGCACGGGGATGTGTTAAAGCACTGGGTATGCGTGAGCACGCGCGAATTAACCGCCACATTGCGTCTGAACGCACCCTTACTTGCGTTAGCATACGTCATTATAGTGCCATAGAGAATGTTGTAGCCTTTTTTAAAGGATAAATAAAAATTGTTTTAAAATTTTGTTTTTTTTTACTTTTCGGACAGCTCGACCAAAAATTTAATAAAAGTTGATTATTGTTTATTGTAAATTATAAAAAAAAATATTCGCAGTCTAAGTTACAAGTTTGTTTTCTTTATTCTCATGACATATTCAGATATCGCGTTTTATGTTTCTTGTATTCAATGTGACTTCGAAAACGATTACTTAAATGTATTATTTTTAGAATAGACCATTTGTTGTCTCCTATTAAGACTATTAAATTGTAAGTTATGATACCATTTACAAAATTAGAAGCTAATGCCATCTAGATAGGTATCTCTAAGCAAGTAACATTGGCTATTAAATACATAAAAATATTTTGAAAGAGAAAGGCAATAAAAACTTACAATGGCAATTATTTCATTTTCATTCCAGATAATATAGTGCTGAGTGCGCCCATGAAATAACGAAATATCAATAAATAACTGGATCCGTCGGCCATAACTACAAAAACCCGATTTAATAATAATAATAAAACTGCATCGAGTTGGATGCGTGGTAAGGGTGCAGCGACGCACCCCTCACGCACACTGGCTTACTCAACACTTATGAATCTTATGATACGAAACTGGGCCGCCATTGGTCGGTATAGTTGTGCATGTGTGCGTACCTGTTTGGTTGTAGAATAGAGGTCGTATACATGTAGTTATTTATACCGTGGCGTTCTAGGCTGTATGAATTAGTTGCGTGCATTGGGGTAGTCTTTGCTAGGAAAAAGTATTGATTTGTTGCACAGTAGCTGGGTTTAGTGCGCACTTTTGCAAGTAGATGATGATTTTTGAAAAATATACCGTTCGTGTCGGATATTTATTTAGACCGTACAAGTGTGCACATTGTTTGCAATGCTTAATATTAATTTTGATATTTTTTATTGAAGTTGTTATTAAATTGGTATTTGAATAAAACTTCAGGTAAACAAGAGGGAAAGTATTTGCCTAATCAAGATTATAGAATTTGAATGCCAACAAGTACTGCCACCGATAAAATGAAATGAACCAAAAAAGGCGGTAAAATGTTCTCTTCTTTACCGAGTGTTATTTTAATAGATTATAATGCAGATGGGAAAACCGGTCTATGGCAAGCAACGGTCCTTTGTAAATATTTCATTGAGCACAGCTTTAATGTTTAAAGATTTTATTATAGCAGACAATAAAGGATTTATTCTTGATGCTAGTTTACGGCGGCCATTTTGAATTTGAATGAAAAGAAAACTGTTTTAGTTATCACACGGTGATAACTAAAACAGTTTGAGATTTGTTAATATTATTTTGAGTAGTTATTATGTATTTTAATAAAAATATTAATTGCTAATTTTAAAAAAATACATAAACACTAATCCAACGTAAACAAGTTCTATATATTCCTACACAATATTTTTTTTAACTTTTACACAGCCCACAGCACAAACATAAAACAAAGCTGAACTAATGCACTGTGCGGTAATGTGGAAAAAAACAAAATTGTAAATATTTGCTTTGACGTTTGCCCAGTGTTAGAATAGTAACATAAAATGTCTCGTTATTTTTAGTTCTAGCCCATAACGATGACAAAGGACTCATTTTTATTAGCATTCAAAGCTTTCGTGACAATATTTTTAATAAATACTAGCTTTATTTTATGTTTTATTGTCTTTGTATAAGTCTAAGCCTGTATTTTAGTTTATAGTCATGCTCAAGCCTAAACCTCATTTCAAATTTGCCTTATTTAATACCAATCCCGGGACAGTCACTCTTAAATAACGTTTGTAATTTATATTTGGGAATAATACCTATACTTCAAATTTTAAAAATAGATTTTAGAATTCTATAATTAACTCAGAAAGATAAACATACCTACATATTTGCTTGGCCTAATTTGGCGTAAAAACAAATACAGATTTTCGCGGTTAAACGAACAAAGATAATTTTCCGCAAGTTAAAACCTCAAAACGGTTATGTTTATAAAGATAAGTTTGACATAAACATGCGTCTGAGGCGCATCCTGTTTGTTTTTGTGAACAACATAATTTTACTGTTAACAGAAAACCAACTAAAGCTTGCTCAACAACTTTGAACTTTAACACTTCACAATACGATGTTGGAATATTGCTAGAGGCTACTCTCTAACAAATATGAACGTTAAAATAGCTTTGTCTATTTCATTAGTGTTAAATACGTTAAAGTTACGGTAACATTTAGAAATTTTAAAAATCTTACGCCACATAGCCTTTTTACTGTCGATATACATCTCGCATCTCCAAGAAAAAAGCGCCATGAAACTCGTTTACAAAAATTCAAAAAAAGAAGCAGAAAGAAAGAAAAACAATTACGTAACACCGACTCCTGTTACACGTAATAGTTCGGAGCATGCAAGATGCATCATTAACAAGTCGATTCGTCTTGCCCGTTACATCAGCTGATAGCACAAAAAGCTCGACCTAACATCTGCCGGCCGAGAGGCCGTGAATCACCGGTCCTTGGCGCGTGCCCGTTCAAAAAAAAAGAGAAAAAAAATCAAAAGTGTAAACTCCCGCCGACCGTTATAATCGCCTCGCCTGTGGGTGGACCGTGTTCGACCGAGTTTAAAAATCGTTTTTTTTTTTTAATGAAGATTTTATTCGTGATTATGGATAATTGTACTGTAGTGTCATTTATATACGCTTCAATTATTGTCATTTCTTCATCCTTTAAGAATGTATTATGAATGAATTTAACATAAAAGCTTGTTGTTTTGAATACAACAATTATAACAGCGCTATAAATCCATAAATATTCATTGTTTGTCAACCAATATTAGTTTTATATGAAACTAAATTACTAGGAGACAAAGTTTTGTCGTAAATCCTAAGCTTAATAAACTCAAGTTTTTCGATATTCTTCTTATGATAAAACAGAAATTGCTTTCGCAGTAATAAATTTTCTTTAATTTCAAGATGGCGACGGGGACTTATTCCCGCTCTATTTAGTCTGAAAAAAGAGCTATAGAAATAGGTAAAATTCGAAAACAAAAGAGGCCATTTAAATGTACGATAAAAACGGTAGTGATTTATTTGTAAGTTTCTCCGTAATGTTTATTGTACATTTGTTTGCGAAAATTCAGAGGAAAACATTGTTATTCGATTAACGAGACCATTTTGGCGTGGAATTTACTGTTTCCACCCTACTGTTAGTGTCTCCAATATTATTATGGCAGCCATGTAAAAAGCAAATACCTACTGTATTAGAAGATACATTATGATTAGAGTTAAATTCAACACACAGCAAAACTTTAATGTTTTTTTTTTCTTTTTTTAAACGACATTGCGAGCAATACCAAAAAAGGACATTTGGGTAGGAACTAAATAGTTTCAATGACGTCTATTTATCTCAGCTAATTAGTTTGTCTAGGTACAGTAAAATAAAAATTACTCAAACACATTTTTGTCATAAGTAAGTCGTGCTTCTGTTTTTATACATCTACAATTTGATGGCATTTTGTTGGATTTTCCATACTGATTGTGATTTGTTTAATAACTACTACTTCCCTCCAGAAATCTATTAATTATATTAACTTATAAGTGAGTATCATTCAAATATATCAGTCAATTAATTGAATTTGAGTATAGATCTCCAAATGCAACAATTCAACGAATGGCTTCGTTGAATTACTACTACTACTTTTCTCCAGAAATCTATTAATTATATTAACTTATAAGTAAGTATCATTCAAATATATCCGCCAATTCATTGAATTTGAGTATAGATCTTCAAATGCAACAATTCAACGAACCTATGCTTCAAGTTCAAAGTAAGATGCATCAGAATATTATAATTTGGACAGCAAGGAGGTTGCCACTTGTCTGATTAAAAGCCTCTTCCCTAACAAAAGAGAGTTTTTAAATATTTAAAAAGCATTCAATTTCTGCTTGACCCTCAACCACACATCTCAAATTCTTACCACACAAATGACCAATTAAAATGCATACACGAAAATGCAGCCAAATTTCTCCCCCTGTCGCGCCTTTTTCCGACGCGCGACGGTGTCATAAGAGGCGTTCGTGGTGATTATATCAGGTGCGATCACCAATCACCCGGATAAGCGGGCGATTATGACAATATCCCGCTGCACCCTTCCCAATATAATCTGTTGCAGTCTGTGGGGTGGTCAGTTTTGGTCGCGGGCGTGTGTGAGGTGGGATTAAATGGGGTTCGGGGGGACTTCTAGTTATTTGATAAAACTGTTTAAATTGTGGAAGAGTGTTCCCATTTTGGAAGAAGTGTGCCTTGCAAGTGTGGAATGCAATTCCCTAAAATACTTAGTAAGGATTTTCTTGGTAAACCAACAATCAGTTGTCTACATTAGCCCTGGATTGAAAAGATTGAGACTCATGAGGGGAATCTTTTGTCAATCAGTTTAATGTATGGTAACCAGATAAGAAATCTAGCAAACTGTTTGAAATGTTAGATTGAAGTTTGTATGCTAACCAGGATGTTGGCAACTGCAAAAAGTTCTTAAAAAAAATAAAATAACAATGCTCTTGCTACAATTCGAGCTGATAACAAATCCATGACACGGCGCAACACCTTTTACCCAACAATAGGTACAATCAGATAAAGGCAGAGGCGTTCCTTGCGCAGGCGGCGCTCCGCGATTGGAGCGCACGGCGCATGCGCGCATCTGCCGCGCACGTTCACGCGTGCCAGATAATATGCGCGACATATGAACCGCACTATATAAATAATACCTTTAAGTTTTTCTGAAAAAAAAAAGTAAAGCGACCGGTGACCAAATAAATGTTTGGAACAGCTGAATTGTTTTTTTTAAAGTTGCTCGCTTCTGTCACCTTCTTTGTGATTAAAAATAGATAGAGCTTCGAAATTTGGAGCAACTATTTAAAAATCGAACTATTGTGGCCCCTATTGCATTGGTCAGATTGAACGATTGGATTGAATATTGGACGATACGTGTATTTACTCGTTTCGTCCAATGTGTAGGTCAATAAAGCACACCTCTGGTTTGGTATATAGCCTTTCGGCACCATTATAAAATAGATTGGGTAATTATTATTCGGCCTCGTTTTGATTTTAGTCCTAAAAGTATCCTACTTCTTAGAATTAAGATCACCTGTAGAAAAATCTACATAATAATCTTATACAAAGTTGCAGACTTGTAATCCAGGTGCCTTGTTGAACTTGACAATTAACTTCCAGTAGCTTAATGGTGTATTTTTATTAAATTTCCATTAAAATGTTTCAAACTATAATTTTGTGCTATTAACCATAGTTATCAGGTGTTTATTAATGTTGTAAATGTGATAAAATGTTGTGTATTTTGTCTGGTGTTCAAATTATTTTATTCTACAGAATTGCAGGCTTCGCTTGGCAATAAGCCTTATAAAACTCTATTATCATTAATTTAGGCTCTAAAAAAGAATAAAACGGAAATAAAAACAAGACCCTAACGTCTATAGTCCCAAAAGGGGTACAAAACTGTCGGTATACTAATTGTACACCTACAGACTATACTGACTTCGACACCTCATCAATGAAGATATAGACCTCTATTAGGTCACCTTTTCTTAAACAAAAGGCTTTTGTCTCCACTGAAATTTTTATCCAGCCAGGTCACATCTCAGTCATTAGAAGATCTCTAAAAAGGTTTTCTTCGAAGTAACCCTAGTACTTATTCAAAGTAGGCTTTAAATAAACGTAATTCCTGGACTTGAACAAAGGTGGGACCACCCATATCCCCCCCAAAAAGCTTTACGGTGCTTGTTTTAAAACTAATTTGCTAAAGTTACTTCGCAGCCGGTAACTTATAATCGTAAATTAAGTCAAGTACGTTTCCCGCTTCGCACTTTCTTTGGCAAAAAACTTTTTTCGGTTACCGTTGTTCGAAAAAAGTACCTATTCGTGCGATTTTAGTACCTACTTTATGTTTGTATAGCTTTTTAATAAGAAGATAAGATTGTGATTATGTTGAATTCTTTATTTATTTGTGGAGGTAACTAATTTGAATTTTTTGCCGGATTAAAAGTTAGTGCTGGAGCAATGAAAGGGTGTTTCACATTCTGCCGGAGTTGCAGGTTGTTTGAAAGAGAAACCGCGGCCCGGGAACCTAAGGGGCAAAAGAGGAACACGGGTGGGTTTCAGTCAGTAAAAGTCTGACACTCCCCCAAGTTATTTGATGATTGGCCATTCGCAAAAAAGGGTACTTCAGATACCTAAAGGCAGTTATTCTATGCATATTTGTTGTTTTTATTCAAACTCTGTTAAAAAAAATTAACTGCCAGTTGGTAGAAAAAATTAAAAAAAAACAATTGCCAATGATTTAAATTCGAAAGGTATTCCATAGATTCGACAGCCAATTTGCAGCCAATTTCGAATTCATTCTATTTTTGAAAAAGTAAAAAAATGCACACTTAAACTTTGATCGCTGTAAACAATTCACCGTGGACAAGTTCATTTTGGTACGATTTTGAATAATCTATTTATTATGTTAAGTTACTACCACTACTGTCTTTGTTCAGTCTGGTCTGAAGTCCAGGTCATCGCATTTTTCGAACTGTCTGGCTCCGTTCTGGCGATGACCTAAGCGACACACGTCTTTTTTTTTTTTTTTTTTTTTTCTGGTGGGAAATCATCCTATGACTTCCCCCGCTCTGGGTGGAGCGGGGGGGCATGTCAGACTTGTACTGACTAAAACCCACCCATGTTCCTTCTATTGCCCTTTACGTTCCGGGGCCGCGGTATCTCTTTCGAACAACCCGCAACCCCGGCAGGCGGAGGCTCTGGCAAGCCCCTCTGCTTTGCTGACTCTCTTTGAGGCGCGCGTGAAACACGAACGCG
Organism: Ochropleura plecta; assembly: GCA_905475445.1. Taxonomy (NCBI): domain Eukaryota; kingdom Metazoa; phylum Arthropoda; class Insecta; order Lepidoptera; family Noctuidae; genus Ochropleura; species Ochropleura plecta. The sequence continues at coordinate 18,589,452 of FR997726.1, read as the reverse complement.
CCGTCGACACGGCCTGTCGTCAATCGACGGACGGACGGCGAGCTACCCATTGCTCACCGTCCACAGGCCCGCATCTACGGTGGCCGGAAGTCGTCTCGCGGCGCCCGGCGCCATGGGCGTCTCCCGCGGCGGCTGGGTTGGGCAGATGTTCTCTCCCTCAATCGCCCGGCCACCTCCTTCGCTAGCATTACTGCTTCGCAGAAGGTGGTGACCGCTTCCCATTCCCTCTCGCTCCGGACCATGGCCTGAACCAGGGCCGGACGCGAGAGATCTCCGCCGCCGATCGCCTCCACGAGGGCACGGCAGCGACACACGTCTTACACACAGTTTTATTTTAGATTTATTATTCCATTAGCATGTGTACCATTTATAATGTCATTTTCAGAAATGTGCTTGTTAGAGTGTTAAAATAAATAAGCATTAGTATGCACTGTAACGTAAATGTCCTTGTACCAAAAAATATCATTTGATTATCGAATGAAACGGGATATTTACCATGTCTTTTATTTATAAGTAGCTGTGCACAGAGATTTCCCCAAATGCTCAGCTCTTAAATGTCGTAGCCTGATGTTATGGGGCATAGGCCCAAAAAATCGTCTTTATAAAGGTAAACTGTCAGGAAGTAGCATAGGCTACTTCCTGACAGTTTACCTTTATAAAGACGATTTTTTTAACGGACAGAAGCATCTGTCCCCGTTATAATATTGTTAGAATACGCTGTTGCAAACGCCATGATCACGGTAAACTGACGTTTATTGACCATATCAGTTTTGAAAGTTAAATGTACTAACATTTTAATTCACAAATTGGCCTTTTTATCATGGTGGATTTTAGTCTACCCCATCTCATAGAAAGAAGGCAAGAGGGAACATGAAAACTGATTGAATTCCGGTTGCAAAAATAACTTTAAAGCCTTTTTTCCGCTACAAAACCATTTTAACCTGATCTCTCTACTATGATGTGCGATCCGTAGTAGAGAGATCAGGTTATAATAGTTTAGAATAGGTTGACCTGCCATCGTGTGTACCTCGCAACATGCTTAATTAACCGTTAAGAATAAATTCCAAAATCAAATAAAAAAGAAGATAACTATTTATTGCTTGCCAGGAAAGACTCCGTTTATATTTAAAACAACGCGAACGCGACGTGTCCAATGAGAGCGGAAGTCTTTCCAACGTATTTGTGCTAAAACAATTTCCACGATCTTAGAAAAAGAAATTTTCTTATTTAATGGTCTTACTCGTTTTTATTTATTTTTAAATGTATATATTAGTTTATTTGATATGTATATGTGTATTAGTATCCGTATAAAAATATATTATGTTTTCGCATAAATAGTTTTAGATATTTTATGTATTGTACCCTATCACAATGTTGTCGTATTTTACCCAAAGGTTGACTGGTAGAGAATGCCTTATGGCATTAAGTCCGCCTATGTACCACTATTGTACATGAAGTTTAAATAAATAAATAAATAAATAAATAAATAAAATAGAATATACTTTATTGCACACCAAAAATTTTAAAAACTGTTTCATAGAAATAGCGACAGGTTTTATTTTAAAACAAGCTTTTTCTAGTCACTGCTATGAGGTCGGAAATTATCCCAAGGAAACGTACTATCAGGATAAAAAATATAGTTTAACAGGTCATAGGTAGGCCATGACCTAATTAAGAATCTTATAATGGTCAACATGTGTTCCTGATTTTATCGAAATCCTTTCAGCCGTTAAGACAGACAGATAGACGTAGGTAGTTGTTTTCGCATCAATATTTGTATGGATGTACGAATACAAGTACTACACTATTACAAATGCTTGCACTGAATGGACAGGTCCGCTCAGTCTGTGTAGTGCTTTCTTAAAAAGACCATTTCAGACACTAATCTACATAGTACCTACTCATGTAAGTTGACCAAGATTTTTGATTGGACCTTTAAAGAGACTACGACCTCTGAGTTTGTTTCGGCTGTTTCTTTTCAGAGTAGTAGCAAAAGAAACCCCGGCCTCGTCTAGTTTTTTACGACGAAACGACGTGTAAAAGTGATTGTAAAAACTTACTTGCAAAAATAAACATCATTTATCATTAAGGTGACATTATTTTAGAAGCTTGTCATTAAACTTTGACGACACGGTTAGCGCAGTGGCTGAGTGATCGACTGCTGCGCTGCGTGTTACGGTTTCGATCTTCGCACGGAACAAATATTTAATTTTGGATGGCCTACAGATAGTTGTTTCGGGTCTGGCTGTTTGTGTATGTAAGTTTAAATGTCTGTAAACGCACCCATAAAACAGGAGAAATTCCTAGTGTCCCCACACTAGGAGTTTCTCCTGTTATTTTTTAAAAAAATCTTGCTGATCAGAATGCCATCTTTAGTCATTTGGCAAACAATTTCTTAGTGAATCTTTATAAATGTGTCAACTGTATACATTTTGATACTGTTATGAATTTTATAAGTTTGTAGTGCAAATTGATCAATGATATGTATATTATTTTATGAATTTATTTTTTATGCCTATTTTTTATAATTTCTCAATTTTTATTAATATCTATGAAATATGTATTTTTTTATTTTAATTTAAGATTTTATTAAGTGATTTAGCTTATTTTTTAATTGATAGATTTGCACGTCGTTATTATGCTGTAATATATCAGTTTTATACTGGAGGAGCTCGTGGCTAAATAATAGCAGCCGCTCGGGTCGATCTTAAGGTTAAGCCGCGCTTGCCTAGGTTGGTCTGTGGATGGGTGACCACCCCTTACATACCGAGTTTTCTCCGTGCCTCGGAAAGCACGTTAAGCCGTTGGTCCCGGCTGTCATTTGTAGATCTTTGACAGTCGTTACAGGTAGTCAGTGTTCCGAAAGTCTGACAACCAGTCTTACCAAGGGGTATCGTATTACCCAGTATTAACTGGGTTGTGGAGGTCAGATAGGCAGTCGCTCCATGTAAAATACTGATATTCAGCTGCATCCGGTTAGACTGGAAGCCGACCCCAACATAGTTGGGAAAAGGCTAGGCAGATGATGATATCAGTTTTATACTGAAAATGTTGCTGAACCTTAAAAAAACCTAAGCCTCGTGAAAATTCGACCTAATTAAAAAGACAGCTCCGTGGTCGCTGCGTAGACCGAAGTGTGCGAATGCTCTTTCACGGCCTATTAATTTTGCTGTTATATTTTTATTGCTATTTTATGTTAATAAGCTTAAATCCCTGTTTTGTTTTGAACTGTTTCACTTTTGTTTTTGATAAATTGGCGTTTGATGATGATCATTATCATTACATGGAGATTTTCAGTCTTCTTTATTATTGTTTATATTACGATAAAATTAATAGGTAGGTACGTAAAATCTACTGGATTTGAAATAGCTAAAACTCCCGAAGAATTTTCAATTTTCGATTCTAAAGATAATAATCAAATACTAAAATTATATGCTTTCGATACATGTTGATGAACCAGGTAATTAATTAGCAATCTCCTATTTGTCTTAATTGTTGCGCCATTTACATGTCACATCACTTATCAAAGCTTCCCGCGTCCGCCATCTTGTCGACGCCGCGTCACACAAGATGTCGTCCAACACACTCGATCGTATAAATTAATGCAAATGACACGACAAGGCGACAACGAGGTATTTGCGTCATTCACAAATCGATTCAACACATTTTTTTATGAAATTTATCAGAATCAATACGAATGTATAAAATATCGTATTGAAATTGAGAAGCTACACGTTATAGGAATATGTGTATACATCTTACGAATATTTACGAATGATATTAACTTTAATTTCGGCAACTGAAGCCGTAACTTATTACGTGATAGATTATGAAGAAATTAAATGCCTGTTTAAAAGTTGATGTCGGTGTCTTTATTAAATTGTTTCAACCGAAACAAAACTGTCAGCATATATATATATATGTTTTATCGTCACCATTACGCCAAATTTATATTTATGTGCCGTTAAGTACATTTTTTGTTTAAGTAATGAGCTATATTGTCCATGTTAGGGTTCGATATAAACATAAATTACTGTATAAAATATTGGCGAGTATTTTGTCACTGCCCAAACATAAAGCAACAGCATTATTTCTGGGAATTTAACTTTTTTTTTGTATACTGTGGCTTTGAAGATATATCATGTGAGTTATAGCTCTTAGTAGGTAGCTATACTAAAATGCTGTGTCGCAAATCCTTACTAATATTATAAAAGCGAAGGTGAGTTTGTTTGTTACGTCTTCACGCCTAAATGGCCAAACCGATTTTGATGAATTTTGGTTCAGACATAGTTGGGACTCTGAAGACGGACATGGGCTAAATCAAGTGAGAAAGAGGGGAGAAAAGGGGAGAGAAAGCAATTTTTATTCGATCGTCAGGCGGGTTAAAGTTAGCGTTAGCCCAAAGTAACTATGCCACGCGGACGAAGTCGCGGACGGAAGCTAGTTAAAATATCGAAGGAATACATCGTGAGGATAGGAAACCAGCATGTCTGAGAGATATTTCTCGACGTCCTGTTTAGACAAGTCAGAGGCCCATGGGTGGGATTAAAACTTCTGTTTTTGCAGATGAGAAATCATTAAATTACTTCCCTCGCTTTAGGCGGGGTGGGGGCAACATCTTTTACTGAGTAAAACCCACCCATGTTCCTTCTTTTGCCTTTTATGTTCCGGGGCCACGGTATCTCTTTCGAACAACCCGCAACCCCGGCACACATAAGAACTCTGACACTAGGTTAGGTATCTAAACACACGATTAAAAGAGAGAAGGATATAAATAAAGTACATTCTAAGATTCACAACCACGCTGAAACGCTGGAGTTTCAGTTTGAATCTGAATTTCAGAGCCATAGCTAGGTACTAGGACATAGTTCGATAATAGAAATCAATGTCAGTTCCTTCTCAGGAGACTTTTATTTCTGCTTTAATAAGTAAGTAACAACAGCTTATTAGTAGCTTGTACCTACATACATTTACTTAATTCTTAATTGTTCTGAAGTTTCTTTTGTTAGAAAATGTATGCTTATAATACCGACTTGTAACTTGCATCCATGTAGAAGTTGCTTTTGGGTGAGCAACATGAAAACTTTTAGTGACTTCTATAACTTCTACTGCATTTTTGCGGATGGAAAATCATCAAATATCTTCTCCCGCCCTAGGCGGAGCGGGGGAGTGTCAGACTTTTGCTGACTAAAACCTACCCATGTTCCTTCTTTTGTTCTTTACGTTCCGGGGCCGCGGTATCTTTTTCGATCAACCCGCAACCTCGGAATAACCCGGCACCCCGGAATGACTCGCAACCCCGGAAATATTACTGCTTTTGCTTTAACTTTTAGTTTTCAATTGGCCTAACAATGCAGAATAATTTTCCACACTTTACTACCTATAAAATTTTGCTATTGCGCAACACAATTTTTTTTTATTTTTTACATCAGTTTGTGTAAACCATTTCCCAACTATGTTGAAGATCGACTTCCAGTCTAACCAGATGAAGTGATACCAGTATTCAATAATTAATGCATCAGTGAGCAGTGTCCGAGTAGCTAAATTTTTTGCGATCGACTGATTAAGAAGATGAAATATTCAATTCTTAACATTATATAACATCACGCTTGTAATCTCCATAGGGTTACATAGAGGTGTGCCGAATTATAGTACAACCAAAATTCCAAATCTCTCCAGTTATATTTAAGTCTCACATACTAAGGGCATTATCGACAAAATTCCGGATAGAAAAACCCAATCACACATATTCAATTTAGTCTTAAAATATTCTTGGAATAAAACAAAAGCTAGTCACTCACCTTCTTTTCGGTCAACTTCTCGCATCGCCGCTGCTTGCATATCTGATGCGACTTGTCGTTGCGACACGGTGCGCAGTCGCCGCAGTTGTCCTTACGTTGGCAACCGATGCATTCGCCGCATCTTTTCCGTTTTTTCTTCGTCTGCGATCGGAAATACTGTTTTATTATTAAGATTAGTGTCGTTAAGGGATGTTTTTTTTTTCCAAAAACCACTCTATTTGTCAGACAATAAATGCTATTTTGTAAATGTGAAAGTTTCTGCTACAAAAATACTTGTTTCAACTTCGCCATTTTCGTCGATTAATATTGCTGTGTTCCATTTAGCATTCCAATTATTTTTAAAGAGGTTTCTCTTACATAAATTGCCCAAAATACGAAAATTATAATTTTCAATTTGGTTATTGGACGATGAAACAACACCGTTTTAAATTTATAATTTGCCGCAAACTCTTCATTAAGTCATATTTTACTGTTACAACTCTTGTATCTGATCGCATTCCCGTTGGTTGCGTGTGCGATTCATTCACGAACCTGAGTGAAACGTTGGCCAAATCAAATGTTTGGCCAACTTTAAACCTAGCTCGTGTACGATAGAAAGGGAGAAAGAGATGGCCAATGTTTGGCAAATATGACCAATATAAAGGGACGTTGCAATTACTGGCCAGACAACAATTTCGGAGTATTCCGCGCTCATTATTATGACTCGTCTCGGTGCTGCGCCGGCGCATTCAAATGTAGCGATCTCATTTGCTCCTATTAGGACTTTAAATTTTGGCAAATTTAGTAGTAACTAATTGATTGAGTTTATAATTTTGTGTTACATTTAATATTTATTTATTTTAGTTAATTTACTGGCAATTTGGTTTAAATCTGGCAAGCCTTAGCCCTTTTTGTTTCACACATAAATAACAAGTAATTCAGTTCTGCATTTAGGTAAGCAATTTAAATACCTTCAATGTTGCGAACCAAATTAATTCCCTACAATAAAAAACATGCAACAGCTGTGATACGGTGAGAAGAAGACCACCATATTTGGTGCAATTTCATTCGTGCAACGTTCGTACTATCTCGGCCGTAATCGGAACCAACCGATTGTGGCACCGACAAACAGCTGACGATTATTTTAAATACGGAATTCTATTCAAATTTGTACTTCGAACGCTTGTTATAGTTAGACGGCGAATAAAGTTTGAATTAACAGGGTAACTGGCCATGAAAAAAAATGTAAATGAAGCCAGAAGATAGATAAATAAAAATAATTGTACTTTTTAGAGACTTTACTTATTGGATCTAATAGCTCAAAATTGATATTCTTATTCCTATAGGCACCTAAGAAATATTCTAATGACCAGTTTATCCGGCACATGCTATCATTTTTTTTATTTTAATTAAGCCGACCGGCATTACAGTACATGCCTTTGCTTTGTAAGAACTAACCTTTAGTCTATTACATGCGAATTAACAACAGATGCGAGACGATACTCATTTCCCGGTAAATTATTATTTTTTATGAAAGTGTATTGAAAGGTCTACCAGAAGAATTATGAAAAACTTGTAACCTTTTTCACCAGACCCTAATCTACCAGAATAAACACAAAATAAGAAGTCACATAATTATCTATAGCCAAGTGCTACATACATCTCTAAAATATAGCTTACTTCCGTTTTTCCTAATGTTTTGTCCACATTTCTAGGAAGCTTTGGATTTTCCCCGTTTGACTCATTCCATTCGCATAATGAGTAATATAAGCGGCTAGACAAAGGAAAATGTAATCTATCATACGCTAATAGAACATAAATCTGAATGAAGCTCGTTACGGATTTTTATTTCAGCTTTATAGTAACGGCGGGAAAGTTTTTTTTCGATTCAAAATTAATGTTCTGGAATGCTCTACTTGAATTTTTGTATGAAATGCCTACTTACTTTTTTGAAGTATGACTCAACTTAATATAATTCCAGTTACAGTAGATAAATTGGAACAGTGTTAGATAGAAAGCGAATTTATAATTTACTAGCTTTTGCCCGCGGCTTCGCTCGCGTTAAATTCGGTTTAACACAGTACCTGCTACCTGCAGTTTTTGCCCTTGCGCCTTATTGATTTGTAATGTAAGAACGAGGGAAGAAAAGGGAAAACTTAGCGTTGCTCGCTAAGGTTTCCCTTTTCTTCCCTCGTTCTCCCTCATATCCCACTTTTTTTTAAATCAAATTATGTGCCTATGTCCGTCTCCTGGTTCCCAACTATCTCTGTACCAAAATTCATCAAAATCGGTTTAGCCGTTAAAGCGTGAAGAGGTACCAAACAAACAAACTCACTTTCGCTTTAATAAAATTAGAAAGGATAGTAAGGATTTTCGCCAAAATGTAATGATGCATTTATGTTATGTACAAACGAAATCAGAAATATAATAACTAAGGGGAGATTATATGCGTCACCTATCATTCCTATCAACCACATCAACCTATTTGTGTTAAATGCAAGAAGTAACCTATAATTAAGTTAAGTGCAGTAGTACGTATACTACAATACATCTTTATGATCGCAGTTGTTGAAGGAAAAATGCTTTAAAGCATGATTCTAGTAAGTGTCAGATTACAATCATTAACTCAACAGCAGCTGAGCTTCGATAAATTAAATCATCAGTCGAGTCATCAGATCAATTAAAATTTAGTCGATTTAAAATCGATCACTCTAATAAGTATTCGATAAGATTATCGAGTACTCAGAAAATAATAAATGGAAGAAATACCATATTTTATTAATTTCTGAGTACTCGATAATCTCGAAATTAATAAATGGTATTTCTTTTTCATATTACCCGTCGATGTATTGATAAAAAGTATTTAGTCAGTATTGAAAATAAAAACTAAACATGTGTGAAATTCATTCGCATGTTTCGAATTTGATGTATCCGTCCAATTAAGACATGCCATTGCAACTAATGATCATTAGAGCCTACATCTAAAACATTATAATCGGTATAACAAGAAACGATTATTTTTAACGATCACTACAACATTTCAATCGATTATTTAGTTGGCAACACTACTCAACTTTGATATCTCATTCGAGTACACTGAAGTAGGCACTAAAGCTTTACGGGTACTCATAATTCACTTAAAAAAAAAATATATATATACTGATCATCGATTAACGATCACTAAAGACAGAGTATCGACTAATCGAGTTGCATCTCTAATAATTACTGTCTATTGAAGAGACAGCTGCGAGCCAAGGTGTTCGTTATTAGACTAGGAAACGCTGACATTTATTGTGTAAAGAATGTCGTCAAGTCTGAACCTTTCCTAGCAGGTAGTGCAGGTACTGTAGTTAGATAAGTTTTTTGAACTGGCAACTTCAATTATTACAAATTACTATAGAATATTCTCATCTGTTCGACTTTGAACTTGTATTTAGCATTAGAATAGATAAAAAAAAATGATTAAGAGCAGTCGTGCGTGTTGTAAATGTTTTGTTGATTAATATTGTGTTCCTAAGTTTCCGTAATATTTAATTTGTTCTTTTTAATTGCACCATTTATGGGTCTGTTAGAACAGTTGTCTTGTAGCGATCAATGACTTCATTTTGCAAATGTTAGTTGTTGGTCACCAAGGAAATGTCTAAAAATACGTCATTTAACAAAAAAAGGACTTGCTCTTTAAACATAAACTCTATAAACTTTAACTTCGAGTTTGAAACCACAATTAAAACGTTCTAACTCCGTTAATATCGAGGGCTTTTCAAAACTGCCGACTAATTGCATTCGCTGTTAAATTTCAAAGTCATAAAATTTTCTAAGCAGGACACGCATAAATCGCCAGACTTTAATTTGTGTTTTAAACGAGAGAGGAAGTTAATTTATTGGTGGAGCAAGAGAATCGGCTAACTATTAAATTTATAGCCGCGAAGACAAGGAGTTCGGCCATTTCGAAACTCAAGTCCGGGAATAAAAACTGCTGGGAGAATAATAAAAGGTGGAATTACGATGGAAGTTTCTCTTTTTCGGGCTCTCTCGAATATCCACTTTCGGGAGGCGTGTAGCTGAATGAAAATTCTGAGAATTCTTATATATTTCGTCGAATATACAGTCGGCTTTTCGCGATTCCCCGGCGTCTTGTTTACGCAATTCCCCAATTCGTGGGAAGGAAGATTAGTTGTCGTTCCCGATTTTATTGTGTTGCTTCTCAACTTGCCTACGTTTTGTGTGTGTATCATTTTGTTTACAATGTTTCGTCATATATCAGTGCCTATAATCCACCTATTATGGGGTATGGTACAAACAATTTTCATATTATTTGGCGAAGTCGAAACAGTCAAATTATTTTGCCACCTAATACTGTCATTGGCTATTTTCATGTAAACTCAAAGTTAACTGAACTCAGAATATTGAAACCTAAACGGCTTATATTTAGACCCGTTTAGTTTGATCTTCTCATTTCATTTACCGAGAAATTGTGTCAAAATATTTACTGTTAACAGGGTCATGATTATCATGCATTTTTGATTATGTGAGCTATTTATGAAATTTAAAATTCTCACCTGTTTCTCACTGGTGATGTCGTCCATTTCCATAGGTCCCGTCGCCATCGGAGGCGCCCCATGCATCGGTGATTTGAACCCTGCAGTGGAAGACACCGCCGCGACCTGACCACTGCTCTCAGACCCGACTTCCATGTTAGACCCGTCCGACTCTGTACTGTTCGCGCGCATTTTCCGTCGCTCCTTCTTTCTAAAGTCAGATCTTGTCGGTGACGATCCCGTCCCGAACCCATTCGTCTTTTTCTCATAACCGTTATCAATCATCATCGGATTCTGGAAATTGCTGTGGTGTAGTCCATTCGGCGTATATTTCTCGTGTAGCGCCTTAACATCAAACGGCTCGTTTTTCAACACGTGAACCACGGTTGGACTTTGTATATTCTGTATTAAGCTCCCGTTTTGATGGAGGAGCGTTCCGTTTTGGTGTAAGATACCATTTTGTGTGGGATAGGCATTGATTGTGGCTATGTTTGGTTGGTACAGTTGTATGTGTCTGTCGTCGATGTATGCTTGTCCGGCCGGGGCCAGTTCCCTCGCCTGCAAGGGTGCTGGCACGATGGGGAAGCTTCGCGCGTTAACAGCTGTAAGTGTATGGAATGTTGTAGCGTTGACAGGTGACAGTGTCGTCAGGGTAGTCGATAAGGGCGCCATCTGCGCTAGAGTCGTGAGATGCGCAGGCGAAGACGGCGTGGTGAGTTGCGTGAGCTGGGTTAAGTGACTAGGACTCGCGCTTGGCGTCGGGCTCGCCGTGACCGGTACGGGGGTCACGCTTGGCAGACCCGTCTCCGGTATCACTGACGTTTCTGGAAACGTTTGGAACTGGCTTTGGAACGACGGCAGCTTATTCGTGATCGGCTGCAGTGTGACGGGCTGGTAGTCCAGAGCTGCTGAAAAGCCAGCCCGTAGGAATGAATCTTTGGAATGCACCGTGATAGGCATGGATTCCCACGGTCGGTACTGCGGCTGGCTAGCGATGACGGAGACCGTGTCTCCGGTTCTCTCGTAGTATTCCCAGGCGGGGTCGAGGAGCCGTGTGTCGGCTGTGAGGATCCGCTGCTCGTTCTCCATGTCGCCGAAGGAGGAGAACGGCGGGAGTGCGCTGTCTGCGCTGGCGTCGCTGTCGAGCGCCTCGCTCATGACGTCTTGCCTCGACGCTCCTTCATCGCGTCGGGGACCATAAACCCTTACAAAAATAAGCTCTAAGTCTATTGTAGTACTGAACACTCGGAACTGCACTGGAACTTACAATTTGTACTCTTGACGTGGCTCCGCTAATTTGTTAATGTTCGGTATCTAAGTAGCACTTAATGTTAAGGTTATACGGCACACTGGTTTATACTAAAACTAATCACAATATCTTCGTTATCCAACTAAGGAATAAATATAAAAGTCCTTAATAAGAGGCAGTTGAACTTACACGAACTCTTACAGTCTAAGGGTTTATAAAAATCTTTGGCTGACTTTTTTACAAAATGTTTGAGGATACGGTTCGTATTATAATTGTTAACGATCGATAAAATATTTTGTGCACTCGTTTAACGATATCTATTATTTTGGAACGTTTAAATACTGGTCGTTGGTTGATTAACTTCGCTCGTTCAAGGCTTTTTTTACTGTAAATACCGATCACTTCAGACTTAAATTAATTTGTACTGTTTGGGAGTTAGCGTATACTATTTACGATTTAGATTTATCGTTAAAAGGTTAAAAAAATAGTGCTTATATTTAGATTTTCGAAACGAAAGATATGACTGGAGGCTTTGGTTTGAGGATGTCGTGGCTTTTGGTTGAACGTGTTGTAGTGTCGGCGCATGAGGCGACGTCTGGGCCGGTTATCCGTACGGCCGGCACCAATCTGTGGACAAAAACATTTACATTATGGCAAACTTTTAAAGGAAAATTGAAAAAAAAAATACCTTGAAGATCGTTTTGGATCGTTTTTATTAGGGAACGATGTAAATTGTGAAGAAGGAAGAATAGAGGAGGTAAGGAAATTCGCAAGTTATGGGCAGGCCTCGACATGTTTACTGCGATGGCGGGCCACGCATGCGCGCGGCAGTGTTTTGAATAGGGCGCGAATCGATGCAATGGCGCGAATCACCTATACTTGCGAAGTTTTGACGGAAATTCGTAACAATCAGCTGTTGTTTATTGTCTTCAAAGTAAATGGGTTAAAGATATCATAAATAATGCTATTATTTTGAATGTTTTGATATTAAATTATTGGTTTGTTGTTGAAGTAAAGAAGGGGGAGTAGGAAGGTCTATGACTTATACTATTAAATGTAAATAAATTACAAAATGATTATGCAGTATAGAGTTGAAATATAAACAACCCTTCTCACAAGAACAGACAGGGACAAAATAGTATTACTTGAACTCTATTACCATATCATTTAAGAATATTATCGCAAAGGTGACTTTACTTAAGAAAATTCTCCTTGAATGTAGACCTTACAACCTTCACCAATCTATATTCTTCACCCAATCTTCAAGCATAGTGCAAGCCCTACCAAAATCATCTCAAAAGATAAACAGAATCACCTCCACCGTATCAAACTAACATTAGCAAATCGTTCGGCGTTAATGTGCGTTGATAAAACCGTCGGTGCGCGATAATCACGTTGTCATATGCCGGTAACATTTCGCAGCCGTGACGTCAGCCCCACACCCCGTTAACCTGACCCCGATAGCTTGCGTGCAAGCTCGTGCAAGAAAAGCGAAGAAAATTATTGTCCAGCAGCTATCTTTTTACCCGACTGTTTCTCAATTTTTGTTTGTTTTTCATTCAGGTAACTCTGATTTGTGGAGGGCAACATTGCAATTTTGTGCGAAAGGAATCGGAATCAGTTTTGAATTAAGAATGGGAAAACGTTTTTTTTTTACTATCTCTTCAAGTAAACTGTTTTTCTTCTGTAACTGTTTTGTACAGATGTAATTTATGTTAGTGGGGATACTTACCTATCAAGTACAAGTATGTGAAATTCACGACATCAGAGCATTAAAATAATTTTGAGTGTCGGCAGCAGATAGACGAAAACATTGAAAAACTGTCTAACACATTTTTTTCAACTTTCCCTAACAAGTTATATTTTCATACTAGCAACTTAAAAATGAAGGTGAATTAATTAAAAAAGAAAAAAAAATAGCAATACTAAAAACAAAAGAAAATAAGAAATCACCAAAATAAATTACTAGTTGTATCCGTTTCCCGGCTGTTGACAAAATAACAATTCTTTGTACTTTCCACAACATAATATGAACACTACTAAATGTCTATGAAACAACAATAAAATGCGAGCTTTTTGTTATACGACCAATTTAAGGACACGATTCAACGAATTCTGTCTTAGAACTTCTTAGATGCCATTTTATTTGGTAGGATTATCACATGGAGTAAACAATTTCTATAAATAGAAGGGTACGGCAATAGTACCTAATGCTACGCTCTATTTCTGTCTCACTATTTTAAGGGCGTACTATTTTTGAAATGTTTCAATTTAAAACTGTCTATTTCCACTGATCGAGATCCGATGCGACATTTTTAGATAATTTATTTGTGGTACGTTATTTTTAAAGCATTATTGAAATTGGTTTCCTTATTTAGATTTGATTGACATAGTTATTTGGCGTGGGTTGCTTGTTTTAGGGCTTTTGATTTACGACAAACCGTTTCCCATATTTTTTTCATCTTAGCAGTTTTCAGATAATTTATAATTTTTACTAAATAATATCCGAAAGTTTAAATTCCATTTAAAAAATGATTTCACTGACGAAACGGCAGAAGCTAATTAATCATAAAAATAGCAAAATCTTAATTTGAATCATTCCATGTCTTAATTGACTTATCACGTCTATATTCAATTGTGGAACAAGAACTTTCATCGCGTGGAGAAGCAAAGATATTGATTAGCAATTAATACAATACTGCAAATGAGTATTGATGACGTCAAAGCTTCGTTATTATTGTACCTGAAATTTTATCTGATAATTAATTGTATTTGTACTATTAGAGTATCACGTTATAGAATCGAATCGGATTCTATTTTTAAATTGGGTCTCTGGTTTGGACATCTTTATAATTATATTCTTTTTGCGATGGTCAGTTTCAAAATTTCTTGCCAGTAGGCAAACCCGTATAACACGTATGTTAACAAAATCTACCGACTAAAAATGTCGATGGCAAAAAATATTTAAAAAAAGCTCGTTTATATAGACTGCAATTTAGCAACGTCTTAAACATTGCCTCTACTAATTCTTTATTGATGAAATTCTCTCATTATAAAAGTTTCGCGGATCGTAAGTATAACTAAAGCTTCCAAAGGATACGCATCAAAAGAAATGTCTTTTGTTTCCATCACAAAGAGGGAGTAAATTGCAACTTGCTTGTTTCGACTTTTTCGCTTTCCCTCAAGTACTGTGTCGTATTCTCTGAGGAACTTCGGAGATTTTTCTGTTCCCTATCTACATAGTATTAGAAGCTTTGTGGCTTCTCGTGTAATGTTGGACAAACTTAACTGTCTAATGATGGATGAGTGTTTTGATGGATCTCATTTAAGCGCTATGGGTACTGTGACTACAGAAAAGTCCACATGGGATTCGTTATTTGGTGTTAATGTGTTGGCGATATGTACTTTAAGCATGCTTTCGAGTTTATCTTCAATCAAAGCATATGAAGTTTTGGCATCACTTCTTGCTATTTCTTCACCGAAAACTTTCAAACAATCCTTTACAACTCTCTATATTTTAATATTCATGACAACATTCAAAAATCGTTTCGGATTACATCACCATCACTCCAAAGCGTCGCGACTAGTAATCACAGGGCAAAACTCTTTGTGGAAGCGCACAAAGCTAAGAGCGTTCCTCGAAAAAAAAAATTAAAAAGCTCACTTCTGAACGCAACCGTTTCCCATGTGTGCTGTATGAGAGGCGAGCGTGTGTGTTGCAAGGGTTCAGACGCGTTCGGAGTGTGGGTGTGTGTGGACGTGTGGGTACGCGATAGTATCTGGGTCTGGGTTGTCAAGGGCAACCGTACAACCGCTGCAGCGAAAGCATTGCGCTTTCAGCGTTGAGCTGCAATTATACGGAATATTTTTAGCGTCGGATGTTGTCGCTTTTTTGTAGCGACGCGCAAACTGCGCCGAACTGCGTTTGGATGTTCGGAAATCATTCAGTCTTGTTATGAAGAATGTGGGTACTGTGTTCGCGGGGTATATGGTTGTTTGACTAGTTTGTGGTAATATGTGGGTAGATTCTTGCTAGATTGTACTGAACACAGATTTTGGATGCGTAGACTGTGTCATATAGAAAGAAATACAGCTTTTTGAAAATACAGCCGTGGTTACTGACAAATAACTATTTGAAAATATTGATAAGCTTCTGAATAAACTTTCAAAAGACAGCAATAAAAATACATTAAATAGTTGAACAGCTAAAGACAATTTAACAAAAAACAACTTCTGCGCTACAGTAATACTTTTTCAATTATAAACAGCAAAATTTTAAATAACAAAACATAAAAACGTTTTTGTACATTTTTTCTTTACCAGCTGTGTACTGTAACATCCGTTTAAGCATAATACCTGCACAGGAAACCGATATCTCAGTATAAGTGATCATTCGTTGATGATAATCTGCTGATAACACATTGATGGTTACTGTAAGTAGTTCGTATATTCTTATCGATGGATCAGCACCTTCATTTTGTTAAAAAGATGTTATAAAACCATTAAGAAGGTGCGAGTTTAATTTCTTATAATCTATGGTCAAGATGTCCAACCTCATTGCCTTTTTTTGCTTTATCATTCTTATTTCAAATATCTTTGTACAGTAGTTTTTATTTATTTCTATTTGTATTTTTTATTGTCAACTTTCTTCTTTCTTTTTAATTGTTGGTTGAGTTCCCTTATGATCAACCGGTGGTTGTGCAAGCAGTTGTAATCCTTTTGCAACGGTTTTCATAACCAACTGTTGAAGTTACGTCACCGGACCCCAATTAATCAGTTCGGCCAATCGGAAAAATGTAGGTGAGGATCATGCAAAAAGTGCAATATTTGCTTGTATGTCTATTTGAATTGTTCTTTACTATAGCATACTTATTCAATGTGATTATCGGAATATTATCTAAATAACATTTTTATGCTATGGTATTTTGCCCATAGATATTTTCCATTTTCTCATATTGCAGGTTTCAAAGATTGTATACTCCCTCAGATAGCCTCGGTGATATTTATGAATTGAGATGAGATCGCCATGCATGAGTGCTATTTTAGAGTTTCCTACGACACAATTTGTGTTTGGCTGTGTATTCATTTTCTGTGCCTTGTACTTTTGAGTGCACTTCACGTTTAACAAATATACCGAATGCTTAAACGGCATTAACATCTTATAATGTATAACGTGCCTAAGAAACCATTGTTGTTTCATCATCAGTTGCAATACTTAGTCATCCAAGATCTATACCAATCCTTTTTACCGTAGTTGTTTTAGCAGCTGGTTTATTCTTGTTTGAACAAGCTAAATGAAGAATAGCTGGTATGAGCCGTTTGATAAATCTTTTTTTTAAATATAATTTATACATAACGGAAAAATCGGTTTTCGCGTAATCGTGGTGGCGTATGCAACTGCGCCAAAATATTGGAAACTCGAAATAAATAACAAACATTGTAAAAAGTTTCAAATTATTTTAATAATGTTAGTGACCATACCAGTTTAAAAACTCTTACTATGTTCTTTTTTCGAATTTGGAACAGTGGTGGATGGTTTGGCCCTTGAATGCGGTGCTGCAAAAATAATGTGAAATTGTCTGTTGAAACCAAGATGGCGGCGTTAGTTCTGATTTTCACCACGCACCAAAAGCACCTTGTCATATACAAAACAGTTACAGTTTTTTTCATTCATAGTTTCTCACACAAATACATCTATAAATCTGTATGTAATGACACAGTGGGCAGGATACGTACATCAGCCTGATTGCCGCCGAGCGATGCGGATTCAATTCTCGCTCTATTATTTTATACGAGCAACATTCAACGACGAAATGTCGTTATTAAGTGTTATTTCGTTTATTGTTTCTGTTTTAGTGGTGGGGTTTCCTTTAGTTTAATTCAGCAGTATTTACTATACCTTTAGTATGAAATTTGCAGAATGATGTTTACATTTTTTTGAAGTCGTTGATAAAAAGCCTTATATTGCTTGAATATTTAATAAAAATCTTTGACAAGGAGCAATGCAATCTTATATAACAACGCGTCACATAATTAGATAACAATAAAATGATCGATCTTTAATTCTAAGAGGTCTTTGGCGAAAATATTGTGTGTGACAAACTGAATTCAACTTAGCCGTTAGCGCCTAGAACTTGAAACAGATGTTTAACGTTTCATAAAACACGTCGTCTAGCCAAGAATGTAAATCTGTATTATTTTTGTAGACAAACAGTCGGAACCGAATAAACATGAAATTATACAGGGTTAAAGCTCTCTGAATTTAGATAAAACTCCTATAGATTATGATAAGCTTACATTCAAAACTGTTCATACTAAATAGGCAGCCATTAATTTCAAAATATCCTAAATTCATACTACACTCTAGAACCTAAAAAATGCATTATAAACCTAATAAAATCCATAAAAATGCCAACATGATATCAGAACTCCATCAAATTTAAAACACATTAGAATGATAAGGCCTCAGCGATATAGAGTTACCGTCCCATCCCATTCAGCCACTCGAATCCAGTTGAATAGAAACGCAGATGTTTAGTTTTTTACGACAATCTTTCCCACACTACCACTTTTTCTGATGCCTTAATACTTCACCAAACTTATTGTTGCACTTTCTCGGCATCTAACGCATTCAAATATAATCTTTAACGACGGTGCGATAGGGTGAGTTTTGGTTTTTCGTAAATGCTGTTTAAAGTTGGTCTACTAATACAGTTTTGTAAAGATTTTTTTTGTGGCCACGTCTGTCTTTGCTATCGGATGCGACATCGGAAATTGAGCGTTTTTTGTACTTACACCTATGAGATGGAATTGTTTGAAGGAAGTCACATGTGTATGAGGTTGATTGTATGATTTAGTATTGTTTCTTTTATTATATAGTCGGGTCGGGTACTTTAAGTTACTATTTGAAATCATTTAAAAAGTTTGTAGGTACTCAATTGTTGAATCCACAATAGATAGAAAGATCCTGTTACATTGGAAATTATTAGTCCACCTTCAATGTTTGCTCTTTTATTTTCTTTCTTATTAAAACCAATGGCCACTTATATTATCCTCAATAATGCAAAAGCATATTTCTATAACTTAAAAGAAAATACTTGTCAATACAAAACGAGCTACCAATGTCTACGATCTTTATTTGCAGCGACTCAAATAATTCAGAAGCAACTTGAAGAACTTCCAATAAATAAAGTCTGAAACTATAAAAATTTAATATTAACTTCGAATGTAAACGGTTTGCTCAAGTTTAGACAGAATTCTCATTGAAAAGCGAGCGTTCACCGTCGCGACTCCCGCCTTTACCCAAATAAAATATCCACCACAATTACATTTCGAAGAAACTTTTCACTGCATTGATGTTTAAACTTTTACCTAGACGGCGTGTACACATACTGAAAGAGCTATGTATAGGTTCAAAGTATAAGCGTCGCTTTTGCTCGGGAGCAATAAGAGGAGGATTATCCCACAGAGAAAGTATGAATCAACTTATGATATTACTTGTGGCAATAATCGGGATATTTGAGACTACAGAGGGATGAAGACGCTCCATTTGAACCTTTACAGGCAATATTAATATTTCAGATTTTAGAATGTGGACATTTGTTGACGTTGGAAGCTTAATTCTGGAGACTTAGGTTTTTCATGGTGCAACTATACAACCACCAAAATACACGAAAAGGGATATTGGAAAGCTAATTCTACTGGTTTGTTAAAATGACAAAACACACTCATATGCAGCTTTAATCTATGATATAATCAACTTGGTACCTACTAAATCAAACACAAAATGCGAAATAGAATCTTACAAAAACTACACTAAATAAGGATGAATTTGGTTAAAACCTTTAGGTCTATTTAAGGAAATGCATTGCATTTCAGCGAAAAGCAATGTCAACTACCACAAAAAGCAAGATTTCCGTGCTCAGAACAATCCAAAACTAGATTCAGAGGAAACATAACTCGCTTGTTCAACTAAAAAGGAAGCACATAGCATTGCACAATCCGTTGCGTTACTCTCAACTCTGTACCAACAGTAACTACCAACTGTTAGCTCCGGCGAAATTGGCCAATTTGTTTATTTGTTTTCATTGGCTTCACTGAACTTGACTCCCTATTATCGCATTCGCGGGAGGAAGACGTATTATTTATTCGATTATTCCGTGGGACCGGTACATTCGACGAAGTTCAGCGCTTAAAAGTATTAATCTTCGATATTCCGATATCCGATTGCGGAGTTTTTGGAGTTCTCGGCTCTTGGACTGTTGAGTGATTTTGCTTTTTAATCTGCTATTGATTTTGCGACTGTACTGTAATTTACATAAACTGTAATGACTGTTTGATACTTCTTACTTCACCTTACAGCTTTTGCATTAACATCATCACCCTGCCCATAAACCAATTTGTCCCAACCTTTGCCTAGACATGTTGGATTTTAAAATTCTGAGCCGTTGAATGGAAGCAGTTTAACGACGTAAAAAACTCTGAAATACTGAAAGCTATAAAGTGCAAAAGCTCGGTAGCTTGGTATCTAAAAAGTATCTAGAAACATTTTAACGAAAGCTAATCGTAGAGATTAAGAAGCATGAAATCTTAATAACGTCTGAAAGTATAAGAGCATGTCTCACTTAAAGAGTCATTACAAAGATGGCTAGTGTTATAAATCTTTAAGTAGATGTATAAAAATTAAGATTGTTATAGGTATTTTGTAGTTTTCTTGTAATTTATCAATATCTATAGAACACCTTAAGCTCCGTTTACTTGACACTCAGATAGATAAATTATTGTTTAATATGGATTAGAAGCAGTTTTGAATGAATACATTCAAGGACGACGATAAGACATGTAAGAAGAATTTAGTAATAACATATCTACATGGAATCGTCAGAACGCCAGAATGTATAGAGACGTCGGCGTATGGAACTGTGAGATTCCTCAGGTTTTTATTGCTTTTGGTCTTCATTTTTGATAAAAAACAACTAATAGTAGGCTCAAAAGGATCAAAGTAGCTCAAAGATTTGCAAGAGTCGAATACCCAATCATTGGTAAAAAGTAGATAAGTCAATTCATAAAAAGTTTGGAAGATTCGTTAGTTAAACTTTTAGAAGAGCCAATCAACATTGTTCAGCTTGAAATGAGGTCCATTTCAAGTTTTTGATTGGTTGGACCTCAGATTTACGGACATTGGCCAGTTTGTGATTGTACTGTATTGTACATTGTATTTGACTGCAGCTGAGAGCCATGTAAGCCCTCAGCTACCAAACAATGCAATAAGACCAACATAAACATAATTTCACTTCAAGGACCTTTGGAATGCCATTCTTTGAACTTGCGAACTGCAATAAAGTAGATAAAAATCATTCCCGCTCCAATTTCGCTCGTTGCAATTAAGCTTTAAATTATGTGACATCATGCACATCAGACAATGACAGCCGATGCGTCACCACAACGTGTCTCCGGATGCTATCACTGTACCTTACGCGAAACTTTGCAACTCTCACACACTTTGTTAGGGACCGTCGTCTTTTGAAAACTACCAACAAGATTACATCCTATTAGCTTCAGATAAGCGTGAGACAATGCAGCCTTTATGTGTTATGACAACTCTTAGAGATACAGTTTACCAATTGTCTGCTACAACAACAAACGCCAAGCAGGAAAACAGGGATCGATTCGCGAAAGCACACAACGAAAGCTCTGGCGGAAGCACGCGAACGCGCGCCGGACCTCGCTTCACGCTCTGCTGAGTGCTGCCACCGAGCTCTACCAAGTACCTCTAACTAAACAATCCACAAAAACCAAAAGCTTCTACACCACTACTTGGACACACTTGCACATTTTGCCACAAAACTTTTGTGTAAGACGCGAACTCTGTACCTTCTCTCGCTCGATCCATCCGCGCCTCCTTTTTTTCTTCGTCTCGCTGCCTCGGAAACAAAACGGTCCGAAGGACGCAAGCGAAAAATAAACAAAAAGGGAATCGGAGTTCGCGATCGCGTCAGTTGTGCGCGTGTCGCGTCGCGCGGGGGCGATCTGCGTGCATGTGTACGCGGCGAGGGTCGGCGGCGGACTGGCGCGCGCGTCGGGACGCAGCTGCCGCGGCGGCCAATGGCGCGCGGTCACGTGACGCGCCCCGCGCCCGCACACGCTCGCTCGCTTGTTTACAAATAATAATAATACGCCGCCCGGTGGCGCCGCCTCTACACCGCGCGGCCGGCCTAGCCCGCTACGGGCTACGCACAGCTGTCGTTGCATTTGGCGGGATTCGATTCGGAGTTCGCTCAAAGCTTCGATCTGTTTACTTGGAGCTTTCGCGTTGGCGTGCTATCGATCGGTACAAGTTTGGTGCCGCGTAGTAGATGCGTTACACCAACTTTCAACAATTCATGTTGTATTTAATGGATATTATTTTTGCTGTTTATATTTTTCCGGTTTTTGTAGGTTTGAGGGCCTCGAAATTGTAGGTTAAAATTTCGGAAAAGGGTTGATAAAATTATTACGCAATTTGGCTAAGAGGGTGCGACATTCGTCCCCATTTAGTGACAGGTTGATGTTTCCGATTGTTTTGCGTTCAGGCCGTAAGGTGCGTAAGGGCTGAACCCCAGCCCAGGGGCCCCAGTGCATGCGACGTGTGGCTGGTGGCACTACTCTCCCCTCGGTCTAAATCTGAGCTGAGGTGCCCCGTGGTCTCGTGCTGAGGGACGGGACACTTGACGAACTCATTCTAATTGATCCCCTCATCTTTTACGTATTATAAGTGATAGTTGTCCCAAATATTTTTGTCTAATAAAACTAGGTTTGGTAATCAGGGTTGGAAAATTGCTTTTTGTTTCGAAGAATGTAAAACAACCATAGCACTATAATACTGATTGCGACTATCATGCATTATTAAATGAAAATCCTACTAATGTTATAAATGCGAATGTTTGTGAGGATGGTTGTATGGATGTTTGTTACTCTTTCACGTCAGAAAAAAAAAGTCAAAGTGTCCTATGTGTTATTTCAGACTATGAACTTAAAGTAGTAGTTTCCTGTTTCGTTTTGAGCTGAAATTTTGCACACGTTTAGTTTGGAATTCATAGTGTGGTCAACCAAGTAACGTCATTCTAAATCCAATATGGCGGACTCGCAAAGTTGACAGACTAGATATTTTGGTGGTTCCGTACCTCAAAGGAAAAACGGAACCCTTTTTAGACCACTTTAATGTCTGTCAGTCTGTCTGTCAAGACTCTTCTCCACAGACAACCAGCGAACGCGTGGAGGTATCGAGTTGAAATTAAAACCATATACTAAGTCTGTGGTCCCTTGGAGCTGTGAAAAATGCCAACCCTCTAAGTCTACGCAGTCAAAAGATTGATGTTTTTATTGCAAGTTTGTACGGAACACTTGCTGCGCGAGTCTGACGCGCTCTTGGCTGTTTTTTTACACATTGATTTCATCATGAATAAGTTTATTTCTCCAAACCTAACAAAGTTGTTTCCAAAAGTGATGAAATAAACATTTTTATTTATTTATTTCTCGAAGGGTTGGGAGAGGTACACCTCTGGAGGGGTACACCTCTGGGGGCTCACTCTATGCCATCAACCTGTCACAAGTTGACAATAATACTGCTGCTGCAACTAAAGATTTTCTAATGAGAAAACCCAATAACACACACGAAGAATCACAGCCAGAACCTCATATTCAGTTGCAGACCTTGCGACCACGAGGCAGTAAAAAATGTGATTGTTTTCAAATACAAACTAGTAAATAAACATCAAAAGTTTTTTTTCAAATTAAGCTGTTAATCAACACTTTTTGAACGTCATATTACAAGAGACAGTTCTCCTAAACGCTCGCCCTTAGCCACTTCCTAGTGTTTTAGATGAAGAAGAGGCGGAACTTACTCCCCAGTAACACAAACTGTCTGTGAGGTTAGGTTTAATTATACTTTAGCTATAAGACTCATTAAACATCATTTCACATTATGGTACGCAAATAAATATGAATAAGAATCAGATTTTATAAAGAACCTTTTTTTTATTTAAAATTTAGAAATAATTGTTGATCTCCAAGAACAAACAAAATCATCATCAGCCTAGTCTTTTCCCAGCTATGTTGGAGTCGGCTTCCAGTCTTACGGGATGCAGCTGAATACCAGCATTTTACAAGAACAAACAAAAATTAAAATATTTAATTTGTAAAACTGGCAAGTCTGTTTGCTCTTTATTTACAAATTCATTAAAATTAATGAAATATTATATTTGAAATTTTTTGGGAAGCAGCGATTGTTGCGGACCACCACTATTTGGGACATTTATCCCATATTTATGATAGTTTGTTTTTTTTAACTTTTCTCCACACTAGGAATTTCTCCTGTATCGTGGGTGCGTTTACAAACATTTAAATTCACATACACAAACACCCAGACCAGAAACAACAACCTGTAGGCCATACAATTTTTTTTTCCGTGCGGGAATCGAACCCGCGACACGCAGCGCAGCAGTCAATAGCTCAGCCACTGCGCCACACGTGCCGTCAGATGCTTAGTCCATATAAATTACATTTAGAATAGACGACAAACGAAAAGCAAGGCACATATTCCCACAAACTTTAATCGCACCTTACCTTCCCACGCAATTACACAGAGAAATATCACTGTCCACTTACTAGCAGTTAGAAAATCTTATCGATAAATAAATGAAATAGCAAGCGATTCAAGGAATGAATCAAGTTATTACAATCGGGGCATCTATCCTCCGGAGTCATCTATCCCGACTTTACCCTTTTACGATCTCTTTTAAAAAAGCCACGAAATACTGAGAACCTCGTCCTGCATGACTACATGTTGCTTTATCATCCGTGTATTTGAAATAAGCTTTTAAATAACAAAGTTTGAGTAGAAAGGGAGTGAAAATTTAAGACAGTTTTTAATGCTTTAAGTTTCGGAAGCTCCGTTATATTTCAAACTTGTGTTTTAGTGAAAATATTAAGAGCAGACTTTAGTTTTGCAGGCGTTGTTCGTTTTTAGGGTTACCCAACGGGTAAAGACCATATTACTAAAACTCCGCTCCGACCCTCTGTCCGTCTGTCGCCAGGCGCTATATATCCCATGAAGCGCGAAAGTTAGACAGT
Organism: Ochropleura plecta; assembly: GCA_905475445.1. NCBI lineage: Eukaryota > Metazoa > Arthropoda > Insecta > Lepidoptera > Noctuidae > Ochropleura > Ochropleura plecta. The sequence goes on along the minus strand of FR997726.1, from coordinate 18,564,775 downwards.
TGAAATTTTAACGGATTATGTATTTCTGTTGCCGCTATAACAACAAAATACCAAAAAAAACAAAATAAAACAAATATCAAAGAGCGGCTGGCGCTTTTGTAGATTGTACGGAAAACTTTTTTTTTTTTTTAAAAAAAAACGTTACCCCACACTAGGAATTTCTCCTGTATCGTGGGTGCGTTTACAAATATTTAAATTCACATACACAAACAGCCAGACCCGAAACAACTTTCTGTAGGTCATACATATATTTGTTTCGTGCGGGAATCGAACCCGCGACACGTAGCGCAGCAGTCGATCGCTCAGCCACTGCGCCAACCGTGCCGTCGCCCGTCACACTGCGGGCTTGTGGACGGTGAGCAATGGGTCGCTCACCGTCCGTCTGTATATTGACGACAGGCCGTGTCGACAGCGCGTTTGTGTTCCACGCGCGCCTAAAAGAGATGTCAGCAAAGCAGAGGGGCCTGCCAGGGCCACCGCCTGCCGGGGTAGCGGGTTGTTCGAAAGAGATACCGCGGCCCCGGAACGTAAAGGGCAATAGAAGGAACATGGGTGGGTTTTAGTCAGTACAAGTCTGACATGCCCCCCCGCTCCGCCCAGAGCGAAAGCAGTTATTAGATGATTTCCCATATGCAAGAAAAAAATGGTACGGAACACATTGTCTGAGAGGCCCACTCGCAACTTGTTATAAAACTAACGATCCACTCCTGTTTCGCATTTTTCCACGTCTTCTTATTGTTGTTTTTAAAGTTTAATACTAAATATACTATAGAATTTATTATACTAACAAATTATGCGGACTAAGTTCTTAAAATTAATGAGGTGTTTTTAAACACAGAGATAGATATGAAAAACGATCGAATTGACTTTAAAAAATATATGGTAAAAATGGTGGTCCGTTCCAGTAATAGTGTAAATGGATTAGTTAGGCATAACACCTTGCCCTTTTTTATAGAAAACTGTCCATTGTCCTGGTATAGCTTTCTAGCTGCACCCTACTGATTCTCGTCGACGTAGACTGGGATATTATACATATGAATCTTCCTCTTGAATCACTCTTGCTGAAAAAACTGCTTTAATTTTTATTTATTATTTTAACGCGGTTTCCACTTTTTATGTTTTTTTTTTAAGTTTTCTCTTTCAGCATTTTTAGTTATGGTATCCATACTAATATTATAAAAGCGAAAGTGAGTTTGTTTGTTTGTTTGTTACCTCTTCACGCTTTAATGGCTAAACCGATTTTGATGAATTTTCGCACAGAGATAGTTGGGAACCAGGAAACGGACATAGGCTATTTAAAAAAAAAAAAGAGCTGGTTATGAGGGAGAAAGAGAGACGAAACGGGAAAACTTAGCGTTGCTATAACAAATCAATAAGGCGCTACCGAATTTAACGCGAGCGAAGCCGCGGGCAAAAGCTAGTAATGATATAATATCACATATTTTATTTCGAGTATTAATTTTCCATTGTTACTAAAAGATTAGCAGATCGTCCATATAGACATAGAGAAAAAAAAATGTATTATAAACGATAACTCATAAACTACCTAAGCAATATAAATAAAATAGATATGGGACCACCTGGGAAACCCCTATCAAACAAAAAAAAGAATTTTTCAAATTGTTCCAAATTTTGCAAAAAAAAAAAAAAATCCGCCGAATTGAGAACCTTTTCCTTTTTTTATGTCAGTTTTAAACCCATTAAGTAGTTAACAAGGTCTAAACGAAGAGACAACCGAAGCTACGAGTGAAGTACGAAGTACTGGGTCATACGATACTCTTTGGTAAAACTGGTTCGAGGAACAGACTATCTGTAACGACAGTCAAAGATCCACAAATGACAACCGGGACCAACGGCTTAACGTGCTTTCCGAGCCACAGAGGAAACTCAGTATGTAATGGGTGGTAACAATAACAATATCTGATTTAAAAGAGTGTCCATGGAGTTCCTTGCCCATTCTTCTCCATAGAGATCTACGCTTTGGAATGGGCAACTACAGTACTTTCACAGTTATTATGCCTTGTGACTGGGACTGTAGCTTCATTTTATTGTTGTCTATGTTTCAACAGTTCAAGAGTGCCTGTAATTGTCCTACTTGAAATAAATGATTTTGATTTTGTGGTCCCCCATCTATCGACCAACCAAGGCAAGCACGGCTTAACCTCAAGATCGACCCGAGCAGCAGTTATTATTTGTTAATAGGTTTTAGTTTAAACGAGTGTAAGAACGACTGTTATTACAGTCTTTTCACCCATACTACTTTAATTGTACCTCTAGCAAAATGATCACAGATCTGAAAGTCAATTCGGTGGTGTGTCTATCAATTAACACATCGTGTCTAAATATGTAAGCAGAAACCAGCTTATCTCATTCTCTAGTGATCGCAATACTTAGTTGGACCCAAACATAATGTAACATAATATGTCAGATGCAGGTTGCCAATATTTACTTAAAAATAAAATTAAAAAGTATTTTTTTTTAAATAAACTAACTTGATAAACAACAGGATTATTCTAAATACCTAAGTCTAAATAAATTTATAAATATTTCTTAAAATAATTAAAATTAATTAATTAAAAATAAAACTAATTAACTAAACATGGAGAAACTAAATAAACTTAAGGCGTCGAAGTACTCCTTCTCACCGCTGTCATCGAGAAACTTGCCCAGAAAAAAAAAAAATATAATTGTACCCTACTACTTACTCTTATTTTTTTTCGCAGCCTTATTGTCCATGGTAATTAAAACCGCTTAGGATTAGCCGAGAACTTAGCAAAGAGTTTTGTACAGTCTTTGCGTGACGTAGCATCCGCTTGGTAGTTTCAGAAACGTGTGGTATTTAGTTCAATTAGTCAGTGTTCCGAAAGTCTGACAACCAGTCTTACCAAGGGGTAGCGTATTACGAAGTACTAACGGGGTTGTGGAGGTCAGATAGGCAGTCGCTCCATGTAAAATACTGATATTCAGCTGCATCCTGTTAGACTGGAAGCCGACCCCAATATAGTTGGGAAAAGGCTATAGGCAGATGATGATGATGAGTTCAATTAGTTCATGCAAGACATAATACGTGTGGGCCATAAGTGACCTCTACTAAAAACTGATGATATTTTTAGGTTTCCGTATCTTCAAAAGGAGAAGGCAGAACCTTTAGAGAATCACTTTGTTGTCGCCTGTCTGTCTGTGTGTATGTCTGTCTGTCAAGACCTTTTATCTCGAAAACGCGTGGAGGCATCGAGTTCTAATCAAAACCTTATACTCATCATCTGCCTAGCGTTTTCCCAACTATGTTGGGGTCGGCTTCCAGTTTAACCAGATGCAGCTGAATATCAGTATTTTACATGGAGCGACTGCCTATCTGACCTCCACAACCCAGTTAATACAGGGTAATACGACACCCGTTGGTAAGACTGGTTGTCAGACTTTCGGAACACTGACTACCTGTAACGACTGTCAAAGATCTACAAATGACAGCCGGGACCAACGCGGCACGAGGCACGGAGGAAACTCGGTAAGTAACGGATGGTCACCCATCCACAGACGAACCTAGGCAAGCGTGGCTTATCCTTAAGATCGACCTGAGCGGCTGCTATTATTTAGCCACGAGCTCCTCGCCATAATCAAAACCATTTATACTATGGTCTCTTAAAGGTGTGCGAACTCAACCCTATAAGTTAAAAGTTATATGGCCGTTTCTATCGCAAAATTAGAAGACTCGCTCTGCGTCAGTTGTTTTTTTTATAGACTTCTTCTTCTTCTCGAATCAATGAATCCGACTTTGCCTGACCAGTACGTAGCGTCCTCAATAGCTCAGTCGTTATTTCGTACATATCGTTCAAGGAGGGTGAAATAAGTTATGTTGTTAAATGCTTAAAAGAACTCTTGTGCTTTTTCTTTTGTAACTCAGTCTACGTGCTTACGTAGTTAATAGTGCTTATTTACAACATAATTATATCGTTATTTCACATTTATATTATTACTAGCTTTTGCCCGCGGCTTCGCTCGCGTTAAATTCGGGGTAACACAGTTCCTCTTGCGCCTTATTGATTTGTAATAGCAACGCTAAGTTTTCCCTTTTCTTCTCTCTTTCTCCCTCACATCCCACTTTTTTAAAATAAAAGTTAGCCTATGTCCGTCTCCTGGTTCCCAACTATCTCTGCACCAAAATTCATCAAAATCGGTGTAGCCATTAAAGCGTGAAGAGGTAACAAACAAACAAACAAACAAACAAACAAACTCACTTTCGCTTTTATAATATTAGTAAGGATTTTATCACTAAGTACCTACTTATTTATTTGTACTTGTTGCCATCGTCCGTGTGTCACTGCGGGTGCCAACTGAAAACCAGCGTTGGGTGTCTGACGCCTAGCATATGCTGAGTTGGTAACCCTTTCGGTATGGGCACGCTCAGCGCAACCTTGTCCATGTTTTTCCGTTCTGTGTACCTTTTTTTCTTTTTGCTGTTGTGTTGTGTCTGTTTCGAATAAATATTTTTCTATTCTATTCTATTCTCATAGTATATTGTTTTAGTTAGTCTTAATTAAGGCCCAGGTATTTTGCTAACTGCTAAAAGAAAAAGCACCGTTAATTGTCTGACGTGCACAAATTCAAAACAAAAACATCTACTTTGGGCTTTTAGAGTACCTAATTACTGTGAGTAAATAAATACTCATTCACAATTTCCCGATGACTCGATAACGTGAATGACGTTTCACATTATTCCGTTTCGAAGAACCGAAAACATTTCGTTTCCGAGAACTGTATCCATAATATGAATTCGCGAGTGACGACCATCACGACCCGTACTGAAGTGACTCATCAGAATTTCACCCCCCACCCTTGTGTTACTCAGTTTCTGTGAAAACGTCATTATTTTCTATAACTCACATCATAATTCCAACATCTGGCAAACGTAGAGTGAATTAGAGTTTTTTTTTTCGATTTCAAAAGTTAAAGTCGGTTCTAATCCTTTTTATTAAAATCAGAAAAAAAAACTCTTTGGTTGTTTATGATTTTTGTTTCTTTTAGAAACCTGAACATGTTAATCAACGTGAAACTACAACATAAACAAAAAGTGCATAAACTTGGTACGAGATCAAAAATTCAAAAGTAGTTGCAACGCGTGCAGACGTTTCTTGCATCGCTCCGCGCCAATTCCATTGCTACAAAAGTGCGTAATATCGATTACCGGATCCCTTACCCTATCTTCCCTCTCTTTCGCACGACGCACACTCCACTTCCGAAAACAATAAAAGCTTAAACGTGAACGCAGCGGACTTTACGCGGGAAACATAGACGCCATTTTGTTATTTTCGCGGTCGTTATACGACCTTTTTTCCCGCTTCGCTCAGCCCCCGTCACAGTTGCCATGACAACGGATCTGTCACACGCATAGAACATAAAACGCAGGCATTGATTTTTTCCTCGCTTCCTCTTTTACTTTTACGCGTGTCGAGCGGCTTTTTGCTTGATTTTTTTTTTCGAAACGACGTCGCGTCATTTTTAGCGCTCGCTAAGTGCTTTTAGATTTATAGTGGCGAATACTTGGTATTTAGGTAATTTTTAGTTATAAGCCTATTTTGTAACGTGCATTTGTATGATTAGTATTAGACGATGGAATGATTAATTTCGAAGTATCAAGTTTCGTTTTTTAATAAGTGAGAAGTGGACTCTTAGGAATTCAGTTAGTTTTGTAAACCCTTATTGTATTAAGTTATCACCAAGTTTTATACATACATTTACATATATTTTGACAATAGTTATGTAGCAGTAAACCAAAGAGAATAAATGAAAACTTCGGTGAAAATGGACGTCAATGGCCTTTGTATTTAAAAAAAAAAAAACAATTTAATATTTTTCTAAAGAAGAAGCAGTATAACATCAATAGTATAGAGTTACACAGCCACCTTAGCGACGGTAATTACAAAAACCGTGACAAAATATACTTTTCCTCAAAGTTTCCTTTAATCAAGTTAAGAGTCACTTCAAAGGATTTCCTTTCCTTGATAAACAGTACATCGAGTTAAGCTTAAGGGAAAATTTGTTAAGGTAGGCTCAGTAAACCCGGGGGGTGAGGTCCAAGGGTTGTATTTTCCATCCCCTGCAGATGTGGCGATTTCACCCCTCGAATGTCTCGTTAACTCAATAGAAAGAAAAATATGTTAGCTCGTCCGGATCCCAAAAAATGTGTCTTAATCTTTATATGGACGAAAATATGGGAAATTGTGGTTACCTTTTTCTATTCAGCTTTTTTATGGAGGTCCACTTGTGTATTTTGTAAGGGTCTAATTTTATGATGACATATTGGTCTAAATACTTTATTATATAGGCAGTTAAAATACTGGTATTCAGTTGCATCTGTTTAGACTGGCAGCCGACCCCAATGAAGTAGGGAGAAGGCTTAGGCTACTATGGTATAAAAAAAAACGTATTATATGTACTATAAGAGGTTTTATACCTTAACCAATGCTGTTGGACATGACGTTCCAATACTCAGGTCGTTTTAAATAAAGAACTAAAGAAACAGAGACTAGAAATGGAATAGGAAGTGTGAGATGTATCTTTCAAATATAATATAAAAATATAATCTTAAAGTATTATTTGTGCTTTTATTGTAGTAATATAGCGCATATCTTACAGTACCTCCAGTCTTCATGTTACATACCCAATAGTTTATGCGACACATCCAGAATTAGATATTATAACGTTCCCTTCATTCTTCTCCTTCCCTCCCGAGGAAAACACAGGGTGTAGCAACTGTTTGACGTGTGTTTATATTCCTGGTTGAGCCAAACGTTAAATAGCGTTTGCTTGATCATCATCATCATCATTAGCCGGCCGCCCAGTCAGCTCCTTCGCTAGAATAATTGCGTCGCAGAAGGAAGTGACCGCTTCCCATTGCCTCTCGCTCCGAACCATGGAGTGAACCAGGGCCAAACGCGAGAGATTGCAGCCTCCGTTCGCATCCACGACGACACGGCGGTGCTCCGCCCAAGCTTGGCAGACCGACAGAGTGTGCCCCACCGTCTAAATGAAGCCTGAATCAGTCATCCAAACTAATATTATAAATCCGAAAGTAACTCTGTCTGTCTGTCTTTCTGTCTGTCTGTCTTTTTTTCACGCCTAAACTAGTATGCCTATAGTTTGGAACTTGAGAAAGGACATAGGATAGTTTTTATTACAAAAAATAATCCAAACTAATATTATAAATGCGAAAGTAACTCTGTCTTTCTGTCTGTCTGTCTTTTCTTAAAACTATGAAACTATGGAACTATGTGGGTAAAACCAAAAATCTGCCGGAAGTCACTATTCCACGCGAACGAAGTCGCGAGCAAAAGCTAGTACATAATAAAGGGAACTAAACTTAAATAACTAAGCTTTTGCACTCTGCCCGTTCATTTATCGATTTATGACCAGAACAGGGCTCCCCAACCTCAAGTTCATTCCAAAAAAATCATGTGATATTGAAAATCAAATCGATGAAACTGGAGTTAAACCTGATACATAAGCTTAGAAAGGTTCCTTAGTTCTAGTGAAAGGCTCACTTTAAATGTCTTTATATTTTAGATTTGCATGTGGTATTGCTGAGCACGGTATCCTGGGTTGATGCGGTCGCGTAATAAGTGTTATTGGGTTAATAAATTAGGAAGTTCACAGTAGCAGCCCGGAGTTTCGAAGTTGGCGGTAAGATGCGAGCCTCGGTAAATACGTTAAACCGTTGGTTGCGCGCCTGATCTCTCGTCAGTCATGTGGGATTGCCTTCCCATCGGACTATGAGAGTGAGGGAACAGAGATCAGCGATCATTGTGCCGACAGTCGTTACAGCCAATGGCTTAATTGCCAAGAGTCTCGACCAACACATGAGAAGGCTCTTGTTAGGCAGCTTGATCAAGGGCTTGATACAGAAAGCGGTACTCTTGGACACGGCTCGTATTGTTAGGAGGTTCTTTTCTCTGGAGCCCTGACTGCCGGTAGCTAGGACCCTGTTCCTGATACCGGTGCTTTTATTAAGAAATTTACAAAAATGTAAACTTATATCAATAAACGAAAATATATTTCAAAAACCTATTTATGCGAACCGTTTCCCTCACAAACGTTCGGTTGCCTTCAAACCTGTTGCGTTCGTCACGAGCTATCGGTAACCGAGGTTTTGGATGACCGACCGTTTTGTTATCCTTTACCGGGGGACAGTTGGTAATGGGGATCATACGTGAGCCTACACTATTAGGTTACGTCCCGTAATCGTATCTAAGGCTTGATTGAAATACTTATTTTACTGAAATTATATATTTTTGGGGTTCTGAAGCTCAAAAGGGAAAAAAATTAACCCTTATAGAATCACTTTATTGTAAGTCTGTCAAGATCATTTATCTCGAGAACGCGTGAAGGTATCGAGTTGATATCAAAACCATACACTCAAATCTGTGGTCCCTTGTGGTCGTAAAAAATCAAACCTCTAAGTCTACGCAATCAAATGACATGGCCGTTTATAAATATAGCAAGTTTGCACGGAATCCTTGGTGCGCAAGTCCGAGTCGCACTTGACTATTTTTTTTAGATATTGACTGTTTATCTAGGGACCCAAAATATTATTGCATTGGTTTGTATGTGTGCGTTTGTTTGTCTTCACGGTCAAACGTTTGAATCGATTAGGATGAAATTTGGTATGTAAAAAGGTTATACCCAGGATTAACACATAATATGCTGTATTGTTATACCGGCCTTCGCGGGTCAAACCACCATAATCGCGTTAAAAGTTTTAAAATTGTCACTGAAGCATTTAATATTTGCCTGCCGGGGTTGCGGGTTGTTCGAAAGAGATACCGCGGCCTCGGAACGTAAAGGGCAATAGAAGGAACATGGGTGGGTTTTAGTCAGTACAAGTCTGACATGCTTCCCCGCTCCGCCCAGAGTGGGGGAAGTCATTGGATGATTTCCCACCCGGAAAAAAAAGCATTTAATATTTTGAATTGTAATTACTGACCAGTTATTGTCGTATTATGATTTTACTAACGCGGTCATTTTTTGGCCCCACGAATAACCGATTCCTTGACAATTTGATTCAAAATGACTGCCAGCTAACCTGTTTATTTGAGTTTATTGGTTTGAAAAATTTATGCAAAAAGATCACTTGTGAAATCACAAAAGTAAACAGCTATTGCCTACATATTTTAGAAATACGCATGGAGCAGCTGATTTTGATTTTTACTAAGGACCAATGACCTTGACTTACTTAACATTTTCACTCTAAAGTTAAGTACCACTACCGTAATAACGAAGATAATTTACAAATCAAATAAAAATAATCGTATTATAGAACAAAAAAAAATAAAAACTCGCCAGCATTTATAAATTCATATTTATTACGATCTAGAATAAAAGTGGAATGTACAAAAGAGAGAAATAATTTAATCTAGTCATCCAGTTCATACATACAGTTTTATTTACCTATATATGAAATATCGCAAAATAATATGAATGCAATTACCATGGAAACATAACAGAGTACAGTCGACCACATTATTGCATAATAATAATATCTCAAATCTTCTTATTCTCAAACAAAAGCAAAATATTTTCCAACCCGGTTTCCATATAATACGTAAGTATTCATTTAGCTCAGATAGGGTCTGAGAGATCATCAATCTTATATCTAATTACATTTTTGAGTTTATTGTTAAGCAATTTGGAAAATAAAATACCTAAAAGAATTCTAATACCTATACTTAAAAAAGCTTGTTTAAGAATATAATTATGTGTTTTGTACAAAACAAATAAAATAATATAGGTAAAACTTTACAATGCTAAGGGCAACATTGACAACAACATCTACTTATACATAATTATTTAAATTACAAATAAACATACAATACATTTCCTCTCATTCTGTTATATTATTTACAAACCATCCATTTTATACTTTAATTTTATTAATATTTCGTTAAATGTCATTTAAATACAAAAATAATACTCTGCCGGGAAAATAAAACGAAATGTTATAAAATATACTTGCATGTGAATAACAGCTAAATGTCATGATTTAAAAAATAAAACGATTCAAATGCAATGTATTACAAACTCCAGAATAGTAAATACAATTGGAAACCACGATAGTAGCGCCATCTAGTATCAGATAGCAAAACTTCAAACATAAAGAAAAAAATGCTATTTTAATAGATCACAGGGATTAAATTTAAAATTAAATTCAATTGGGTGTAAAAGTGCATAGACAACAGCTTGGTATCCAAAATTGGTCTGTGTAGAGCCTTTGCCCGCTAGATTCGAGGGCCACTAAACGTTTCTGGATGTATTTTTGTTCACAGCGAGATGAATATCCAGGTGGTACTGAACATAGTCCACTGCACGTTGTAGACCTGGAACGTAATTGAAGTTATCTTAATCTTAGAAAAGTTTGTCATAGATACTTGAAGTTTGATGTCGCTCTAGATACCAAATCGACGTTCTTTTTTTAAAAATAAAACCATCTATTCTAACCTAACATTATGTCTCTAAGGTAGGTAGGCAGGTGTCTTTAGGTAGAGGTGTACCATAAGTCCCATGTCCTATTGCCATCACACAGGCAGATATCTAGACTCCGTGGCAGCTACTATCTGATGGAATAACTCAACGACACTTATCCTGACTTGAACCTTGACCTGAACTCAGGACTTCAAGCTTTACAGTCACGATTGCGCTTGCGCTTTTCATTTTGACCACACATCTTACTCCTGAAATCTTTGTAGCTATTACTAGTTTTCAAGGACAATATTTTTTTTTAAAGTATTGGTCAAAGAAAATGCGCTGCTTAAAATCGTGTCGCTGTCCCGCGGTTTAGGGCAACGGTTATATTTAAAAAAGAACTCGTATTACTGGCCAGAAGTGGTGCTTAAGAAGAAAAAAAACTGGTGTCGGAATTAATTAAAGAAAAATTTCGATGTTCACCACTGGTGGACAATGTTTCCTCATCACTATTATCTCTGAATAAAGACGGTAAAGAAATAATTTACACTATTTAAATTTAAATCACTGAAGCAATTATAAATCTTAAGATTTTTATTACTTTGTGTAGTAAGCAGAGTTTTCTAATTTTAAGGTTACAATACTAATTTCTGCCTAATTTCTTTGTATTGACAAAACAAAGGTACAACTTAGGTATTATTATTTACTTAGGATAAATAAAGGCAAAATGTCATCTATAAAATATAAATATTTAAATTACATACAAATATCTTATCGGCATGATCTGTTATTTACAAACCATTCATTGTTTATTTTCAAGTAATACTTAGTTAAATTTTACTTAATTAAAATTATAATACTCTGCCATTTGAAACAAAGAGTTAAGTTATAAAATGCTTTATTCGTAAGTTTTAATTATTCTTTGCTTGTTGTGCTTTCCTTGTATGAGAATTAGGTTTTGCCCAGCAGTGGGATACTAGTATGCTGGTGTTTTTATTAATAAATAAATATAATATATAACGATTCAAAAAATATTAGGGTTCCAAGGCAGTATTTCACAAAATCATAAAACTTAATATAAAACGATAGTAGTGCCATCTAGTTTCAAATCGTAAAAAAAAACACAAAAGTTACAGCTGCAATAAATTACAAGTGGTCAATCTTAACAAAATTTAATTGGCTGTAAATGTGCATTGACAACAGCTCGGTATCCAAAATAAATCTGTGTAGAGGTTTTGTCCGCTGGATTGGAGGGCCACCAAACGTTTCTGAATGTATTTTTGTTCGCAGCGAGAAGAATATCCAGGTGGTACTGTACATAATCCACTGCAAGTTGTTGACCTGTAACGTAATTTTATAAAACGTAACTTGGTAATAGTTCTTAATCTGTTACGTGTTCGAAGTTTGATGTCGCTACTCGGTAATAGATAGCGCTATTACCAAAATGTCACCGAGCTTATGTTTCCAAAATGACAAGATAGGTGGCGCTAGTGACAGAAACGCTTGATGCTCGTTAGAAAAAAGGAAAAACAACATACGTGCAAATCTCAGCTCGCACCAGTTGCGACATGTTATCGGGCATGTTGACGACGTATTTCCAGTTGCCTTTGTTGTTCAGGGCCGCTCGGGGAGTTATGAACTCGGTTCGGACGGAGCACAAAGTTTGTGTGTTGGGAGCCGTCGCTTGCCGACGATGACGTTCTGCTGACGCATCCTCGCTGTGAAATATAATCATTAATTAATAAGTTAAAGAAAATATATTTTTGGATTGCTACGATTTTGTGGGTTTGATGACTGTGAATCTAAAAAAATCAAGTGGAAAGGAACGTCTGACCATACTAAGAAACTTCAGTAAGTCAAAAATCTGCCTCATTCGTGTAAGCTTTTCTCTTGATCTTCAACACAAAAACGACCAATATTTCTTACAGCTTACCAGGCTTCCCACTTTTAGAGTTCCGTACCTACATCAAAAGAAAAAAACGAAACCCTTATAAGATCACTTTGTTCCCCGTCTGTCTGTCTATCTGTCAAGACTCTTTATTTCGGAAACGCGTGGAGGTATCGACTTGAAATTAAAACCTCAAGTTAAGTTACTCAAGTCTATGAAAAAATCAACCCTCTAATTTTACGCAGTCAAAATATATAAAGTATATGTCGCTAGTTTGTATGGAAACCTCGGTGAGTAAGTACGACTTGCACTTGTCCGTTTTTTAAGTACCTAAATTATAACTGTTGTACGAGTCAATCCGGGGAGAAGAAGTAGTAATCTGGATACAATGACCAGTTAGTTCATCATACATACTCTTTCCTACCATCATGGACAGAGTCAATTCTAGTCAGTAAGTCCGACAACCCTTTGGAGAATGCAGGCTTTCCAACTCAAAAGAAAAATGTACACATACTTGGCAAGCCCCAGTGCTATCCTCAATGCTTCAGCTCCCGTCAGCTTTCGTTTCTCAGCCGCCTGCACCAGCTCTGCGTTTCGCTTGCGTCGCCGTGCGGTGGACGTGCGTGTTGGGAACGTGACGGAGCGCTCAATGGTCACGTCAGAACGGGAGGGTGACACGTATCTGTAATATGAAGTGGAGCCAAATCTCGTGAAAACCGAAACCGGTACAAAAACAAAAGTCATTTATTCTAATTAGGCTGATAATCAGCACTTTTTAAACGTCAACATAACAAGAGACAGCCCCCAATACGCCCGCCCTTCGCCTCTTCCTAGTGTTTTAGTTGGAAAGAAGAAGTGGTGGAAAAAACTCCCCAGCAACACATCTGTCTGTTAGGTTAGAAGAACTAGATTTTTATACAGACGCATCTAATCTAATGGTATGATATCTCCACCTAGTTCCTTGTTCAAAGAGAAAAATCATCGTGGGAAAACGAATGAACATCTGATGAAGAAAGAATTATGAATTTACATTATAGAATTGTTAAAAGCATTCCTTACTAACTTTTTATTCTATGATTGATGTTGTTTAAGAGAAACTTCTTGCATACGATTATGATGCTTGTTAACATGTTCAATTAATTATACTTTTCATCAGTCAGTGTCGCGGCTTTGGGTTGTGGTAGCATCGATGTTAGAGAGATCTTAAATTCAATGAATAGTTAATGTCAACAACTGTTCATTAAGTACTTTTCTGTTAAATCTTGTTCTAATGTTACGCACCTCAAAAGGAACAAAACTACAAATCACAGTGTTGTCCGTCTGTCTGCCTGTCTATCAAGACCATTTATCGTGGTAAAAGGTACAGATATCGAGTTGAAATTAAAACCGTATACCCCAATCTGTAGTACATTGGAGCTGTGAAAAGATAAACCTTCTAAGTCTACGAACTAAAAAGATATGGCCTTTTATGTCGCAAGTTTGTACTGAATCCTGGGTGCGCGAGTCCGACTCTCACTTGGTCCTGTTTTTTTTTGTTTGATTTACGATGAATTCCTGGGGTTCGATACCCGCTTGGGCAAAATGTTATTGGGTTCATGGCTTAAAGCAATAGGTTCACCCTCTATTACCTGGACCTTAAACATAACTTTCAAAATGTGGATGTACTAGTACACCTCTACCTTACCCATCGAAGATTGCAGGTGCAATGTTTTGTTAAATATATAAAACTAGCTTTTGCCCGCGGCTTCGCTCGCGTTAAATTCGGTATAACACAGTACCTGCTACCTGCAGTTTTTGCTCTTGCGCCATATTGATTTGTATTAGCAACGCTAAGTTTTCCCTTTTCTTCCCTCGTTCTCCCTCATGTCCCACTTTTTCTAAAAAAAATAGCCTATGTCCGTCTCCTGGTTCCCAACTATCTCTGTACCAAAATTTATCAAAATCGGTTTAGCCATTAAAGCGTGAAGAGGTAACAAACCAACAAACAAACTCATTTTCGCTTTTATAATATTAGTAAGGATTCTCGTGTCTCAGTGTATGTTACCACACTCCTCCGAAACAACTGAACCGGTTTGTATGAAATTTTATGTGCATATTGGGACTCTTCAGGGGACCTGAGCAGCGAGTGAAATCGCTGGGCACAGCTAGTATTTATATAGGAAAGGTAATTAACACTTACTTCCACCATTCATTAGGATTATACTGCGACACACCTGCCGAAGGTCGGAACCACTCATTGTTCTCAAAATTCGGATAAAAATTCGAAGTATCGAAGAAGTTCTGATTTAAAGGGCTGTGTCTTAAAACCTTCTTGTCGTAATCTCCGAAGTTCCTCGTCGGGTTCCATCCACCGTAGTTGTTAGGGGAGTAACCATGGAAACCGAATTTTGAGAAATTGGACGCTTGGTAAGCATTGATGTTGTAAGGTGATGGGTCGCTTGCTGTGGGTGGTTGGAGCGGTGTTTTCTGGGCAAATATGTCTGCAAATAGATTAATAAATAAAATAAATAGATAGATAGATAGATAAATCAATTATGTGATGCAACAAAAGACACAATACAAGAATTAATACAAAAAAAAACACACAGAAAAAAAAGGAACACATTAAAAAAAAAGAAGTAAGGTGGACTAAGTTGGATCGACCCATAGGCATTTAGACACATCACATATATTTATTAAGGTCGCCCACTACTGGGCGTGTGTGTCTCAAAATTGCACCAAAAAGGAGTCCAGCTCAGCATAATGCCAGGTAGATTACCTGATGCTGGTATTCTGCTGAATCCTGCTAGTGACACACGGCTGTCGTTAATTCATATAATTCGTTTGTTTATAAAAATGGGGGCACATGTACAATAAAATAAAACATTTAAACAATCAATAGAGCACAGTTGCTTGTTTCCCTGAACTAGAATTAAAAATAAGATAGATTAATAGGGTAATTAATAGTGTTGATAATTATTATTAATACTTAGCGGAGAACTGTGTTTTTTAATCTATGGGTAATTGCCTTTTGCTTATTTGCTTGCGGTTTTATCTCCTAATTATGTATCGAACCTACATCGTTGAGTCGAGTAGATATTGCAGTTTTGAACCGGCCAATAGCTTTTTTTCACGATTCCTTTGTGGCTATACAAAGAAAGTTGTCCAGTAAGATATCCTATAGTTATACTAGTTGTCAGACTATTAGAACATTGACTATCTGTAACAACATTAAGGATCTCCAAATGACATCTACGAAAGAAATGACAGCTAGGAATAATGGTTAAACGTTCTTTTCGAGGCACGGAAGAGGATGGGTGACCAACTGACCACCCATTAAATACAGAGTTGTATTTAATGGACCCATCCACGAACTAACCTAAGCAACCGCGGCATAACCTAAAAATCGACCCAAGCGGCTGCTAATATTTAACCACGGGCTCTTTAAAAACCATTATCATTATGAAAAGATAATTATGTTCAGCAATATCGCCATCGGAAAACATCGACAGTTCATAAATTAAAGCTCAAATCGTGCTCCTAAACACAACTAACGACTTTCTTCTCCTATTTAGCAACTAACTTCCTAGGTGGCCAATAGTTGCTTGACTGCTTGTATCTAAAGACTCAATATAGAGATAAGATGTCAATATAATATGTACATTTACCAAAGGAATAATCATTCGATTGCAAATGACAGTTTACGCATCATTTATGTGCTAGACATCAAATCTGCCTGTACAATTTATTTGTAAGAGGACTTTCTCATGTTTAGAGCGATGTTAGTACTGATTTTAATCTAAACGTAACTTATTATAAGAATAAATGCAGTGAAAAATTAAAACCATTAAAATTTTCAGATTTACCGTAATTTTACAATTTGAAACCTTTTCAATTCATTACAGTCATGGGTAGTAGAGTTTCTATTGTCTATAAACTTATTATCTTCATTTCAGTTTTCATCGGTATCGGGAGCAAGATCTAAGCTACCGGTGGATAGGATTCCAGAGACAAGAACCTCCTCTCAATCTGCGGGCCGTATCTATAGTTTGTTATTGCTATTCTTGCTCAAAATTTAAACAAACATTTTATTTAATTACGTATTATTTGTACTAATTAGTGAATATAATTAAGAATAACACTGACCTATTTCTAACCGACTTCAAAAAAAGGAGGAGGTACTCAATTCGACTGTATTATTTTTAATATTTGTTACCTCAGAGCCTTCGATTGGATACCGATTCTTTTTTTATTAGGAAGTTGGTACTTTCCGTGTGTTTTTTTTTTATTTGTGTTACTGGCATCTATGAGAAAACCATAACTTTATTTTTTTCTTCTAATGGTTATGGATGTTATTCTATTATGATATTTCATGAATCTACCGGGGCCTGAGTATGGCCACACTATTTCTTTTTTCTCTAAGTACTAACATAGGTTTTAATGATAATATAATCACTAACGCAATGAGGAACAATGTAGTCTGTGAATAAATGATTTTTGTTTAATTTATTATTCTAATATCTCTTAGTACATACATAAAAACTGTTTTTGCAAGACAAAACCGACTTTCCAAAGAACACAGACGGAAAATAAATTTACTTTCGGAAGTCGGTGACAAAAAAATCGGTGAATCAAACAAAAGTCACACCACAAATATTTCTAGTTCACCCATTTTTATTGAAGGTTGATAAGGACTTGTCCTTAATTTGTTTACAAGTGCACTATTATTAAATGGTCGCTCTCAGACGTACCAAGATTTGCTACCAAGCTTGCCTGTGATTTGCAATTGATTTGATTGCTTTTATTTCTGATTGTAGCAGAATATAATGTAAGTTTTTTCAAATTCTCTGTTGTTGTTTGAAAGTCGAGCTATAAAAACAATGACGATGTTATGTTACTGAAAAATCTCCACTCACCGTGATTATACCTCGAATGAAACTTGTTATAGTTTTTTTGGTAATGCGGGTCATTGACCAGCGAGATCTGGTCCACGTGGGGCAGCGAGTTGGGCCCGTAGTCGTAAGGGTAGTCGTTTTTTTTCAGCGAGAACTCGTCTCGTGTCTCGTCTGATAGAAGAGTACTTATGTCGTACTGCCCCGCTTCGATCAGTTGGCGGATTATCTTTCTGGAAAATACAAGGTTTTCATTAACAATTGGTTTGACAGCTCTAAAAAATCCAAGTCAGTTACAACGACTATTCTTGTCGTCCCTCTCTCTCGGAATCAATTTCCAAATGAGGTTCCATAGAGTAATCGAGAATTCGAGAACTTGTAAGTAAGTAATTCGAAAACATTCGAGAATATGTAAGTATGCTGAACTAATACTGAACCCACCATGTTACTTGTAGAACGGTCATTTGGCAAACAGGGTTTACCCCCTGCTACCCCTTTCATCCCTCATACTGGATGGAGTAACAATCATCACAAGACAGCTGGCTTGATTATGTACTGGCTAAAATGACCCATGAAATGCAATGTTTGTTTGCCAAAATTGTAGTTCAAAATACATCGTCGAGATTTTTACTTACTTAATTATTCTATTTTCTTCGGATTAGGTTTGCTAAAATATTAATAACTAGCTTTTACCCGCGGCTTCGCTCGCGTTGAATTTGGGGTAACACAGTTCCCCTTTCCTGATTGGCAGGTACCGGCTACCTGTAGTTTTTACCCTTGCGCCTTTTTTATTGTAATAGCAAAGCTAAGTTTTCCCTTTTTTTCCCTCTTTCTCCCTTTTAAAAATCATCAAAATCGACATAACAAACAAACTCACTTTCGCTTTTATAATATTAGTAAGGAAGTAAGGATTATAATAGAAAAATGTCAACGTCTAATGTCATGAATCAGGTTGTAAGTCGTACGATACTGAGCATAAAGCATTAGTTTCATTAACTTACTCAGGATAGGGGTCCGGATGCACACAGTACGTGAGGCCAGGCTGCGCACAGGGTGGTGTCCTGCCCGGTGGCGCGGGTTCCAGCACACAGTTGTGTCCGTAAGGACAGCTGTATCCGTCACCACTGTGTACTAACAACCAGAGTAACTGGAACAAGAGAAAGATACCAATTGATTTTGTAAATTTTTTTTGTGTTGGATTTTAGGGGCATCTCATTGCTTAACTTAACACATTTGGTTTGGATGGATACAATACTGTAAAGGCTTTAAGCAAACCTTCAGTAGTTCAGGCTGGTTTAAAAAGAAGTTCGTATACTCAGGTTGTTTAAATAGAGAATGAATAAAATGGCGTAGGAATGTGACATGTATTGCTTGAAATTATGAACTAAAATATAGGCTTAAAGTATTTTCTGTTTTTTTTTTTAAATACCTATACGTAAAACCACCAGTTTCCCACAATATCATTGATACTACTACTGAAGGCCTTTTTATCGCGTAGTCATCTTTTAAATCTTAACAGAAAGAGAAAGGGCTAACCTATTATATTCCATAAATAGTAGCTATAGTATTTTACTCATCTTTCATGATCAAATTAGAGATCTGTACAAATCAGATTACGTAAAAGAGAAACGGTACTGAATTATCATATCATCACCAATTGATAACTATAATTGCTGCGTCAATCGTCTCCAATGCATATAGGACTCGCCCATTTGGGCAGATCTTTCCGTCATCGACATTATCTCTTGGTGGATAAATTGACAGTATAATGATATGGAGATAGTTCCTATCAATTGGATCAGTTAGATTAGTGGCTACTGTTGACAGCTGATCAATTGAGATGACTTTAGAGGCAAGAAATTAAATGGATTGATTGATAGAACCATGGTATTATTAGAAAGTTTTGATGTGTTTGCCAAAGTTCTTTAACCTGGACAAAAAAGGTTGGCAATCTGCGTCAACCGCTGACCTTAACACTAAACAAGATAGGTCATAAGGAACCAGTTTTGAAGAGCTTAGTAATTACATTACAAACTTTTTATTGAATGTTGCTTGTTAGGACGTTTTTAGGAGATAAAACGATGCGTTTCATTCGGAAAAGAAGTAACTGTGGACTTATACAGAATCGACACAGCATGAGATGTATAATCGAATGATGCGAACTTGGTAATTTTAGCATTCCGTCATCGTGAAGCTTAGTTTCTCTATAAATTTAAAAGCCAGGACGATGCAAGTGCCCTGACTTGCACCCTCAAAAAAAACCGTTTGGTTTTAAGTACCTCTTACTCTATCAAAACAGCTCCAGATGAGTTTAATAAAATAAAGCGTTACAATATCCAAATGCGATTGACTAATAGGCCTTCACATTTTGGCATTAGTTTGATTTGCATGCGGTTTAACTTGTGAAAGTTCACTTCCTTACTAACTGACTAAACATTGATGTAGGTCAGGACTCAGATACAGAGAACTGATTGAGGTTAGATTTTTGAAAGTGGGAGTCATCAGGTTTTTTTTAATGGGTGTTCTCATCAAATAATTTCCTTCGCTCTGGGCGGAGCGAGGGGGAGTGTTAGACTATTATTGACTAACACCCATCCATGTTCCTTCTATTGCCCTTTGTGTTCCAGGCCCGTGGTATCTTTTTGAACAACCCGCAACCCCGGCAGGCGGTGGCCCTGGTAGGCCCCCCTGGCGAGTCATAGCTCCTCCTTCCATAGTGAATAATAGTGGGATGAAGGGGGCTCTCCGTCATTGCTCTAGTGGTCGCAAACGCGATTACTGAGCATGAAATCCTGGATTCAATTCCCAAGTCTGGCAAATTGTAATTGGATTTCGGCAATTTCGCAGTAGCAGTCTCGGTGACTGGCTTCGAGTCCTAACGATGGACTTAAATATAACTGGCGGAGTGTGGGTGTTAGGCTAGATGCTATTAGGTATACCTCTGCCCAGCCCCGAAGAGTTACAGGCGTGATGTTATTTTAAATAAAAGGGAAATGAAATGGTGATTATTAAACAGACAAAATCTATATTCGAATAGATTAACAGAGCGCTACATGTTATCGGGGTCTTGACCGACAGACAGCCAAATTGACATACAGACCGCTGTATGTCAATTTGGCTGTCTGTCTGTCGAGACCCTTTATCCCGGGAATGCGAGAAGGTATCAAGTTGAAATCAAAACCGTACACTCAATAGGCGAATCAAAAGGCGATATGTAGTCGAAGCTAAGTTAGAATACAAGTTGCCACTAATATAGGAAAACACGGAATCGATTACAGTGGGGTTTTTCTTGAAGATTGCTAAGTAATCCTGAGTGAAAGGTGTCGACTATGTAACATAATAAATATTTATTGCCTATCTTGAGTTCTTGGTGGAGGAGCTCGTGACTAAGTAATATTTGCCGCTCGGGTCGATCTTGACGTTAAGCCACGATTGCCTAGGATGGTCCGTGAATGGGTAACCACCCATAACATACCAAGTTTAGTAGTTACAAACATTTAAACTCACATACACAAACAGCCAGACCCGGAACAACTGCGGGGGTCGAAACCGCGACACCCAGTGCAGCAGTCGATCGCTCAGCCACTGCGCCTATCGTTTTGTCGAGAAATTGGTAAAAGCGAATAAATAATATAGCGTTTCGACTCCATATCTCAAGCTCTTTCTCAATTCGAGCGCCTCAAAGAGATGTCAGCAAAGCAGAAAGGCACATCATTGCTTGCCGGGGTAGCGGGTTGTTCGAAATAAATGCCGCTTTATCTCTACCCTTTGGCAAAAGAAGGAACATGAATGGGTTTTAGTCAGTACAAGTCTGAAATTCCCTTCCGCTCCGCCCAGAGAGGGAAAAGAAAAAGAAGCTCTTTCTCAAAGGTAAATCGTTTTCGCAAAAAGCCTCATAAGACGCCAAAAAGTAGTAGATGTAGTAAATTAATTATTCGCAACAACGAACCACAAAAGCTGTCAAATCAATATTTACAAATTACTTTACAAATAATAGTTCTAACTAAGAGGGTAATGTATACTGAAGAGCAATTGTGTATTTTTTACCGTTTTTTTCTAAGGATCAACAATCAACTCAAACTTGTAACAGGAACATTTATAAGTCAAAATGTCGATGCTCCAATTAAAATTACAATCGAATCGCTAACACAATGATTCAGACTTCTCACAAATAATGAAGTAAGTGCGTTTGGCTGCGCCGGCGACAATGTTGGACCGCCCACTTTTTGTATAAATGTCAATGTCGCTCTTAGTCACGGGGATTAGACTGCAGTAGTTCGGCCTAGTATTAAACTGGTTTACCTAACCTAGACTTTTGTTTTAGTTTTTGGATATTTTGTTGTGTGACAATCGAAATCAATTTGATTCTGGAAAAAAGTGAAAAAAACGCAGGGTTCCAATTACAGAAGCTTTAAATATTGCCAAAATGTTCTTGACACTGTAGAATATTGCAAGGATATTCTAAAATTGACATCAGGAAGTGAGAAAACTTGGCCAGCAATGTATATAACATTTTTATATAAGAAGATGTTTAACAAACATTACATTATTAATTACTCCGCATAAGGGCGAGCCTATTGCAATAAACCGTGGACAAAGCTAGACTACGTGACTACTACTGAGAACCTTGATAGAAAAAAAACCCAATACCAATATTCCCGACCCAAAATCGAACCCAGGATTTCATGTTAAGCAATCGAGAGTGTCAAGACCACTGTACCAATGTGACAGCCAAATTAACAAACAGATTGGTGTATATGTTAAATAAACTTAAACAACACTCAAGTTAAAAATACATCCTCAGTCCTGCCACTACAAAAACACCGCGTTACTAATCTGCGCTCACGCATCTTGTATGCGCGTCGCGTAAACGAAAGCGTTGAGTTAATCTGACGCGCTTCTTGAATAAACCATCGACTTCTCACGGCATCGAAAGCTAGGACTTGACTGTTGATGGTTCATTCTAATGTTAAGGAAGCCTTTGACTCTGTTGATGTCTTGTTTTAATGTTGAGGAAATCTTTATTTAGAAGTGTTTCGTCTTTCTCAACATTAGAGTCAAATAGTAGTGAAATTCATATTACCTCATCAAGCTATATCATGGTGATATCAAGGGAGCAAAAACTAGATATTTACCCAATGAGATTAAGAAGGAATCCCGCAAGGATCTGTGTTAGGTCTTGTCTTGTTCACGCGTAGAGATTCTGCGGTGCTATCTCTTAGTTAACGACATAAGGGAGTTATTAGGGGGTTAGTCATGGATTTCCACGGAAAAAACCCTTAATCCTCCCCTGTTAAGTTTCTTATGACATGTACCAAAAGTACTAATTGATAGAAAATCTCACCTACAAGAGAATTAAAATGCAGAAACATATCTTTAGAGCATATAATTATAATCGTTATTGCCTTTCCACGTAAAATGATATTTGCCGGATAAGAATTATGGTGTCAAGATGTTTTCACTGCAGTAACACATCATAGCATAGTAAATACACGCTATTTCTAAGAAACATGGCATTTGAATAGGTTTTAACCTATGAAATATTCAATATATGTAAGATACGCCTTCACTTTGCAAGCAAGTGCCGTAATTCGGCGATTCCGTTTGATGATACGCAAAGATTTGTCATTCGATGAATAGTAAAATGAACATTATTGTATTGGTGCAAATACAAGCACCGTTAGAAAAGACTTAATTTTGCGCACAGCTGCGCCTGCTTTAATATCGGAAATAAACCAACGGAATCTTACTACTGGAATAAAAAGTATCGTTTTTACCTAAGCTGTGATTGACCGGTGTAATTGGATCAATACCCTTTTAGTCTGATACTGAAACAGTATTTTTTTGTATCTATCATTCATAGAATATACATGTGTTTGTCCCAAGGGGGTCAATAAAAAGCACAAAACACAACCTGCTACGATCCTGACATATTATTTTCCCTCCCTCGAATCGGTGGAAGTCTGTGGGAAGAATCATGTAATCAAAAAGATTTAGTTGTAAATAAAGTTAGCAGAAAGACACACGTTTAATTTAGGGTCCCACAGACTTAAAAAAAAAGCAATAATGTTCCAATCCGTGAAGAAAAATGAATGTGGAAAGTGAGTTGTTTTTGCATGTGGCTTCCCTCGTGTGGTTGCCGGGAATTTTTCAAGATCAAAATTAACCAAATTGGTACAGCCATTCTCGATTTATAGCGAGACAAACGAACAACAATTCATTTTTTATGTATATGTAAGTATGGATAGATTACATATTATAGGCATGTGATTAAGAGGAATGACCAAAATGTCGTGAGAAAAGTTTTGAGTATAAATATGGATGGGTATAATAGAAGAGGAAGGCCAAAGAAACGATGGATTGACTTTGTAAAGGATGATATGACAAGAAAGGAGGTGTCTGATGTAATGACGAAAAATAGAGGAGTGTGGAAGAAGAAGACTGCGCCGACCCCAAATAACTTAGGACAAGGGCGGGAGAATGATGATGTTGATGATGACGAATAGTTTGGATTTTTACTGTTATTGGAAATGTACAGCAATGCTGTCTAATTAACAGACTCTGAAACAATATTCTAGTCAATTTTGCAACAGTACATTATGACTGGTCTTACAAAAGTAGAGCATTGTCATCTCTCTATTGGCCTTTCGTATCAATCAGTCCCGAAGGTCTCATTAACCTTCGCGGTTTCTCAACCTAATGTGACAGATTAGTCACTTTGTCACAATTGTCACAAATGTACATTGTGACAGCTCTCATTGAGTATTGTTGTGTATTGTCATCAAATAACCTCGTAAATGAGCCGTATTAGGTGTTGCATCAGTTTTTTCTCTGATAGGTCCTGAGCGTTTGATTGTGGAGGTCAGATAGGCACTAGCGTTGCCTAGAAGACTGGAAGCCGACTTCAACGTAGTTTGGACAAGGCGTCCCTTGTCCAAACTACGTAGATGAGATTTTGTAATGATTTTCAAGAGTTTAAAAAACTATCTTAAAACGCCTGTTTTAAATCCAGTGCTTAGACATAAATCAGAGTAAAAATAATGAATACACAACTAAAATCTGAAGATAGATTCAACTACAATTTGGGGTCAGCGCATCATGTATTTTTACACTAAATAGGCTTGCGTTTTACGTGTGTCGACACGGCCTGTCGTCACTTGAGGGACTGACGGTGAGCTACTTATTGCTGCTGCGTATGGTAAGCAGAAGCAGGTGACCGCTTCCCATTCTCGTTCGCTCTGGATTATAGATAGCGAAGAAGGGGGCTGGACCTCAGAGTTCGCTAGCATAACTGCTTCACAGAAGGAGGTGACTGGTTCGCAGGGTGGAGCACACTTGCCTTTTTCTTTCAAGCAATCAGCTCCTTTCTAGCCACATTATCTTACAAGCAGTCGATCTATAGTTTTTTTAATCTTCCTCAACTCTCATAGCCACCTTTTATCCATCATCATCATTTTCTTGCCTCTCTATCCATCAATATTCATATCCATTGAGGAAATAATCACGAGGAAAGTTTTTAGCATCCACATTCATAGACAAAACTAAAGAAGAAGAAAAATTCTCGGTGAATAGATTTTTTTAAATCCCCTCTTATGTTTGGTGATTGAACTGGACAACATTTTCCAACCAGCTTCATTTCTTCAACACTCTGTACATAGAAAAATGGAAACACGTATCATCAATCGCAATACATAAACTACGACTGAACGATACGATACAATAATACAAGATAATTATCGCGTATTGTGTTAAATTCTCGTCGTAACGTAACAAACAAAGCGATCCTATTTCTTCCGATTTTTTACTAATATTATCATCGCAGTTTGCATTGTTTGCGAAACTTCCTATAACACGGCCATGTTGTAGAGGTAAACGTTTAGAGCACTTATGTTTTTAGAGATCCGTAGAAAGGAGATCGTGAATAGGCTAGTTTAAAAAAAAATATCAGTCCGTCTTTTAAATTATTCAGAAATAAGGGACACGTATTTTTTTACATGTAAATTATAAAGAAATAGCTCATTAAAGTTACATGTGACGTCACGCGCTGCTGCATTTTTTCGCGTCACACTTGTCCCTTATTTTTAAATAATCTAAAAGACGGACTAATTACTTTGACCCTGGAAACTATCGTACTGAATTTTTACAACATAAAATTCCA
This sequence comes from Ochropleura plecta, assembly GCA_905475445.1. Taxonomy (NCBI): domain Eukaryota; kingdom Metazoa; phylum Arthropoda; class Insecta; order Lepidoptera; family Noctuidae; genus Ochropleura; species Ochropleura plecta. Next base: position 18,539,403 of record FR997726.1, on the reverse strand, counting down.
TTTGTAATATAGAGAGATAAAGACAAGGAAAGAGGGTCGGGGTGCAAGCAGAGGTATACGATAGGCCACTCACATTTCGCCAGTTATAAAAATAAAAAATAAAAATAGTTTATTTGCACCTTCAAAAAAACACATACAATTTACAAAACAAATACATATTCCAAAAGGTAAGGTAAATAATGTTGAATACTAGAGTTGCAGCCAATACCTAAGCTAAGATAAGTTATTTTTATGTCCCGTGTTAGTATTTAACATGTTGTAAAATATTAGGAAGTTACCGCAAAAGTTGCAGACGACAGCCATTGTTATTAATGCCTTTCTTGTTTAAGCCGGTGACTTCGCGTAAGGGTAAAAAATATAACACGGAAATCCCATGGAACCCAAATACTGGGAATATGTGAAAGAAACTTCGGAATTGGACTAGTTGTAATATAAGTATTGATTTAAAAGAGTTTTCTTTATTTTAGATTTCAATTTTTTTTTAAAGTAGTTTACGGAACAATTATGTTTACGCACTTCACACTTGTAACTGTTTCTCTTAATTTGGCATGGTAACATCGTATACCAACGATTGCAAAGTTACATAATGTGCATTGAATAACAAATTACATAGCAGTAATTATATATCTCAGAATGTGTGTAACCTATACTTGGATGCAAACGTGTTTGAGCAAGAGAATGTATCCGAATCTGTTTGAGAATTGTTCGGACAGTTCAAATTGTTCACGGTTTTGTGGTTATGAAAGTGTTTGAAAAACTTGTTTAATTTAATTAAGTTTATAATTGTTTTTTCTTTTAATTTTGCTAATCTTTATTAATGAAGTCGCTTCCGTTGTCTGTTCGCTTGGATCTTTCAAATTACTTAACGTATTTTAATGCAGTTTTTAGAAATAGATAGAGTGGTTCAAGAGGGAGTTATGATATTAATATCTACATAGCACCCGTGCGAAAACGCTAGTGAAATATAAACATGAATGAGATGTATGAAATAAAATCGTTTTAGACAAATTGCACGCTAATATTTAGTGTTTTTGATTTATTTCCAAAAAAAAACTTATTTGTGTTTTTTTGGAAGTTGGTTTGTTTTTGGCAAAATAAGTTTTCTATTTTTAATTATTAGTCTACAACTATACCATTATGAAATGAGCCCAAATGTATGTATGCTACAATCAAAGCTGTTAACCCTACAAAACTAATTTTGAACTTTTGACTACTTACTGTCAGTCAAAACCCTTATTAAGTTAAAATACGTTTTCTCAATTAAAAACATCTGATTTTGAAAGGGTCACAAAAAAACCTAACATATGAAATGTCTGAAATGAATAAGTTTCTAATAAATGTTAGCTATGGCTAAATTACAGCTGTCCGAAAGTAATTTTGACTGATGAACCGTTTGACTGTGACATGTACTTGTACATCGCTCCACGCATTGTGTGTGGCATTGTATACGAACCTCAACTACAATCTAGTTCAAGGGTGAGGCGCACTGTACATCCGCCATTACATAACAGATGGCTGCTTCGATTCGGGGCTGATCTACTTTCGGGGCTTAGTTCGCAAGTGACGAAGAGGCGCGGAATTTCCCGAGTTTGCACGATGTTTGCTTGATGCCGTTTGCGTTTGTGTTACTTCTTGCAACATTGATGAAACATTTTGTGTGAATATGATGAGGACTATTCGTTGAGGGATGACGTAAAGAGGATACCATAAAGGCTATAAGCAGTGGCGTCCTCCTTTCAAATTATAATGTTATTGGTAATTTTCATTTGTATTTTCATGATGTATGAATTAGAAATAGTGACTACGCAGGTTTTTTTCGCCATATGTTCGGAGTACGTCAAAATAAATTCAAAACAAAACGGTGAGACAGTAGCCAGTTGCCGGAGTTAATATTTTGTTCAAGTGGAGGTATGCAAATAAACCTCTTGGATAAGGTTTCAATTGAGTTGCCCCACACTAGGAATCTCTCCTGTATCGTGGGCGCGATTATAAACATTTAAGCTCACATACACAAACAAAAAAGGTGCCGTCCAAAAAAGGTGAACATACTGCCATAAACGGGGCAAAATCCAGGATTTGAGCTGCTATTGATGGAATATCCAGGACTGCATGCTCAACAATAGCGTTTGCGATGACATAGATATCTACCAGGCAATCAACACTAGGTATCCCCTTTTAATTTGGGGTCGGTGGAGCACGTCTTTTTTTTTCATACCTCTCTATAACTCGTCTTCTCATTATACACCTTCTTAAGGCAAGACACACAATCAATTAGACACCTTCTTAAGGCAAGACACACAATCAATTCACAATAATTTCTCACAAAATTTATTTGCTCTCCTCTCGCAGGTGTGCTTTTTTTTTGTTTTTTTTTTTATTTATATATTTACACTTACATTTGTTTAATAGATAAAATCCAAGTTAACAATGTAGTCATATTTCTCTTCTCTCACCGGCTCTAGAGATAGGTTAGATGGAAGACAATATATTAAGTGTTACCCTCTGGAATTTCGCCAGAGAGCAAGTAAAAATATCCAATTTCAGAGAGACGCTGTTGAGTATCTACATTGCCCGAACCACTGGCGCAAACTTCAACAAGTTTGTACGCGCCACCGGGACTTTAAACAGCCTTTCTCTGGGCCCTAGCCGCAGCGTACTATTTGGAACGAGCAAAGAAAGAAGAGAAGAGAATAAAAGAGAGAAAATGCTGGAAGAGATTTCTTTAGAATTAAGCATTACCTTTGTACCTATTTTCTGCTCCTGTCTTTTTTATGTTTTCAGTGTGTACATTAATCGTTAAATAAATAAATAACCCAAGACAAGCAAGACCTCTGTTCTTATTTTAAAAGCATCTCTACTCAAAAACACGATCTTTTAGAAAGTGGTCAAAACTTACCTTAAAGCAAAAAAAATAAATGCAATAAACACAAATCTGAGTGAAATCTGGCAGATAACATCTGTAACGAGTTTGAATACCAAGTTACATCCTTTTCTATAGGCTTGTGAAAACATACGGTAAGAAATTGTGAGAATACACGCAAGTTGCGATGGTTTTATTAAAATATGGATAAATTGTTTTTTTTCAATCATCACGCGGGTTGAAGTTAGCGTTAGCCCAAAGTAACTATGCCACGCGGACAAGGTCGCGGGCGGAAGCTAGTAATATTATAAAAGCGAAAGTTTGTGAGGATGTATGTAAGTATATTTGTTGATCTTTCACGAAAAAACTTTTGAATGGATTTTGATAAAACTTCGCAATAATACAGCTTACATTGCTCTCCCCTTTTCTTCCCTCTTTCTCCCTCTTTCCTCACAATAAAAATGCCTCTCTCCGTCACAAGGGTTCCAACTATCTGTGTAACAAAATTCATCAAAATCGGTTTGGCCATTTAGGCGTGAAGACGAAACAAACTCACTTTCGCTTTTATAATATTAGTAGGATAGAAACGCAGCGTTACCGAACAAAGTCCTCAGTTCGTATGTTTCCACAGGAGTACCTACTGCGAGTAGGATCACGTCTGAGTTCACTTTCTAACTACCGTCACTTTTCCGGAAAACTGACACTTGTCACATTTCATAGGATGTGTCAACATTAGAGACGCACTCGGGAAGATGTTCATCTCGTATTGTGAAATACGAGGGTCAGAGGTTATGATGACTAGTTTCTTTATGTTCATTTTGTTTTGAAATTGAGTGAATGTAGCCGGTTTTGCAGGTAAAGAAGCTTAGTAAGCGTTTCGAATTTGCACAGGACTTTTTTTTGGGTTGGAAATCATCAAGCTATTTCCCCCGCTCTGGCTGAAGCGAGGGGAGTGTCAGAATTTTACTGACTAAAACCCACGCATGTTCCTTCTTTTGCCCTTTATGTTCCGGGGCTGTAGTATTTCTTTCAAACAACCCACAACCCCGATTTCTACAAGACTGACATTATCTTTTCGTTAGCTTATGTCATTCTAGTACAAAATACGTGGTAGAAGGGAAATTGACGCAGTAACAGATACTACGTATTTAGAACATCATAGTGAACCACTCCTAATATAAATTACTACCTTTTGTCCGCGGCTTTCCTCGCGTTAATTTCGGGGTAACACAGTTCCACTTTCCTGAGTTGCAGGTAACTTCTACCTGTAGTTATTGCCCTTGCGCCTTGTTTATTGTAATAGCAAAGTTAAGTTTTCCTTTTCTTCCCTCTTTCTCCCTCTTTCTCCCACATTTCTCACTAAAAAAAAATTAGCATATGTCCGTCTCCAAGATCTCAACTATCAAAATTACCAAAATTCATCAAAATCGGTTCACTCATTTACCTAGGCGTGAAGACGTAACAAACAAACTCACTTTCGCTTTTATAATATTGGTAAAGATTATCCATACGGAATTTTAAAAAAAATCGTGTCAATAAATATCTTGGGACAACTCACACACGGCTATCTGATCCCAAGCTAAACAGAGCTTGTGTTATGGTAACCAGACAACTGAAATACATACTTATATAATTTATAAATACATACATATTATAGATAAATCACACCCAGACACAGAACAAACAATCATGCTCATCACACAAAGTTTGTCCTGGGTGGGAATCGAACCCACGACCTCCGGCTCAGCAGTCAGGGCCACTAACCACTAGACCAACAGGCCCGTCAAACAAAAATAATAACGTAGGTACTAAACAAGTTCTTGGTAATAATTTGTGCAGCTATGGGTACCTCCCTGTTTAGTATTACAGTCCATTATTTTTCCGCCCAGCATTCCACTCCACCTATATGTAGTACGGCTGGTCAAATCACGGACTTGTATATTTTCCCCTTCAACAAGAGGAGCATTCGTGGGCTGTTCCAGTAGCCTGTCGCGATTTCATCCATCCTGCGTTGATCCGGCGCGTTACGTCTCGGTCTACTTCACCATTCCTTTGGACAAGCGACCCGTGGTACCGGAAGTTGGAGCAGATCGGTATGGGCGTTTTGGCAACGTCAACGAATAAACAAACTTACATTTACAGTACCTACGAAACCATAAAACAATGTTATAAAAACTCTGACCAGTTTTTTTGAGAAGGCAGTACAAGAAAAAAAAGGTTGTCGTCAAGAAGTTGTTGCTAACCAAGTTATATACCGAGGTGGAACAAAATTATATGCAAAATTTAGCAACGTCATCCCTTTTCCACAGTTCAAGGTAATTTGACAAAATAGATCTACCTATAGTACTCGCCTTGCATTTGATTAAAGAGAATTAAAAGACCTATAGAGCGGATATCCTACTTAGTATAATATTATAAATGCGAATGTTTGTGAGGATGGATGTATGGATGTTTGTTACACTTTCACGTCAAAATGGCGAACGGATCTTGATGAACTTTGGCATAGAGGTAGATTATAGTCTGGAATAACATATAGGGTACTTTTTTGATATCATGCGGGCGAAGCCGCATGTGCCACCTAGTAATTAGTAAATGCTTAGTGGAGGAGCTCATGGCAAAATAATAACAGCCGCTCGAGTCAATTAAAAGATACAGCAAAGGAATAATGTGCAACTTGTCCTTGGCAGAACTTTTTGATAATAAAATGTTTTTACTTTTTTTAAAATATTATTTTAAAAATAATCCATCTTACATGATTATTAATTTAAATAAATAAATTGTTGGAAAATATGACTTTCCTTTTAAAATATTATTTTTAATTCATTTCACATAAACTCACTTTGACATACACAAAGTAAACATTATTAAGGTGCGTTCAGAAATATTACAAGCACATTTTTCTGAATAACTTGACATTTAATATACAAACGAAATTCTCAAAACAGTTTTTTATGCTTAGACAGGAACAAATCGTTGGGCAACATACACTTGCGTGCCGGAATACCCAGCCTCGCTCCACTTGCATAACATTACAGCGACAATAGATTCCGCCTGTTGGCACAACCAGCCTACGGATAGACAGACAGACAAACACTGCCTACACACGCGTTTGTTCTTATCCGATTTAAAAAAAGTGAAATTGTGTGTGTGATGCGACATAGATTACTAAACGGCCTTTAGTTCTTTATTGTTTTTTTTTGTGGTTGTTTGTTGTTGTAATTATTATAAACCGGCCAAGAGCGAGTTGGATTCGCGCACCGAGGGTTCCTCTCTAATAGAACTAGATACATTATTTTTTTATTAAATTGAAATTCCGTAACGAAAAAAAACCTGACGCTCCCTACTCCGACGGGCACGGAGGTGTGGCTTGTCTAACGTCGTTTACACAATACGGTCAGTTATTTCAATCCCGATTCTAATGTTCTAATAGCGTGTTTGGTACAGAATCGGATAGTCATTCGACATTACGCTGGATCATACCCAAACCCAAGGTCTTGTTTTTCTTTTTGCGACTTCTTTTCATTGGAAATACTTTTTAAATATTTTATTTAGATTGTTTTTATTTATTGCATAACTTGATAAATAATGCTATGCATTAGCTTTACCGCGGCAGTCCCCGAGTGCCACACGTATTTTTATTTAAAGGGTTTTGTCGCTTGGCGATCACATCACCCAGTGCAGGAAAAGCTATTTATAATATATTTAACTCTAACTTACGATCTACTTATTATTTGCTTTCTCGGACATTGAAAAGGCAAGAATGGAATTACAAATGCCGATATTAAATACATTGTTTTGTCCAAATACACGAATTCTATTATTTTCATTCTGGACACACTCCATCAGAATATGAAAAAAATCATCAATTACTCCACAGTCACCACAGTTTGGAGAAATTAGTTACATAAACAGCTATATCTGGACCACAGAATTGAGTATATGGTCTTAATTACAAATCGATACCTTCACGCGTTCTCGAGATAAAGGTTCTTCACAGACGGACAAACAAAAAGAGTGATCCAATAAGTGTTCCGCTTTTTCCTTTTGAGCTACGGAACCCTAAAAATATAGGCTTGATAAAATAAACGTAGTGCATTTCATGAGAGACTAGCTTTTGCCCGCGGCGTCGCTCACGTTAAATCAGGGGTAACACAGTTCCCCTTTCCTGATTTGTGCCTTATTTATTGTAATAGCAAATCTAAGTTTTTCTTTTTCCTCCCTCTTTCTCCCTCATTTCTCATTTAAAAAAAAAGTAACCTATGTCCGTCTCCAGGGTCTCAACTATCTCTGTACCAAAATTCATCAAAATCAGTTTAGCCATTCAGGCGTAAAGACGTAACAAACAAACTCACTTTCGCTTTTATAATATTAGTAATCAATTCGATTAATGTGTCAAGTTGTGATGTACCACTTGAACTAGTGTTGTTGACAACCGATAAAGTAGGGTTCAAGTTAATAATACAACATTTGTAAATTGCTGGTGAACCACGTCAATACAATTTATAAGAGTTTTTTTGTTTAATGATTTGCTGACGGACAGTTTCCGAAAAAACTTTAACTGTTTGATTATTCCCAAAACGACTTAGTTTGGACCCTAAGTTATTGGGGTCTAAGTTGTGGTATTAGGTCTAGCATATCACCCATTTGAATGCTCCCAATTATTAATCACACTGTATAATGGAAATTATTCAGTTGTCTTTTATTTTTTTACGAATTTAAATAAGGAACGATTTAAATTTGTGTATAACAAAAGCCGACTGCTGCAAGCAGTAAAGAAAATGTATTACAATATAATAGGTAAAATGTTAACTATCTATTTACTGAATGCGTAGGTATATTAATACATACGAAGAAAAAAAAACATATTTTGCTTACAAATATTAACTGAACACATGGCAATATTGTGTTAAGTATTTCGAAGGAGAAGCGCCGCTAATGTAAATAGATAAATACTTAGAAATGAAATACATTATGTAAGACATTCTGAAATATTTTCACAGTACGATCATTTGAGTTTGTTTTTTTTATAAACATAGTTATCGTTATAAGGATGATATTTCACTATGTTTACACATTTTACAAGTTGTGGTACCAACTTTCAATGAGTCTTTTAAATAGGAATTTACTAGCAGGTTGCTGGCTGGCAATCATCATCTGCCTAGCCTTTTCCCAATTATGTTGGGGTCGGCTTCCAGTCTAACCGGATGCAGCTGAATATCAGTATTTTACATGGAGCGACTGCCTATCTGAAATTCACAACCCAGTTAGTACTGGGTAATACGATACCCCTTGGTAAGACTGGTTGTCAGACTTTCGGGACACTGACTACCTGCAACGACTGTCAAAGATCTACAAATGACAGCCGGGACCAACGGCTTAACGTGCTTTCCGAGGCACGGAGGAAACTCGGTATGTAACGGGTGGTCACCCATCCACAGACCAACCTAGGCAAGCGCGGCTTAACCTAAAGATCGACCCGAGCGGCTGCTATTATTTAGCCACGAGCTCCTCTCCTCCTCACGAGGTTGCTGGCTGGCAATGTGGTTTGAATTTTAATACGATATCTTCAGGCATTTTCGAGATAAAGTGTCTTGACGGACAGACAGTCGGCCAATAAAGTGATCCTATAACGGTTCCGTTTTTGCCTTTTGAAGTACGAAACCCAAAAAAAAGTTGTGTTTATTCTCTATATTGTCTCTGAGATTTAGTTCTGTTCTAGCTTTTGCCCGCGTCTTCGCTCGCGTTAAATTCGGGGTAACACAGTTCCAAAGAGTGTGTGTACCGACTTTTAGCTTCCCACCTTGAACTGCGAAAAGGCCCATATAAAATTTCATCCTCTCTTTTAAGGGGTTGAAGGCAGATTTCCAAAAAAATTATGCACGATGTTTTTGTTAGTGACAAATAGTCTGCATACCAATTTTTAGCTTCCTACCTTGAAAATTGCGGAATACTCCATACAAACTTCAGGCGGGAGTTTTTGTCTCTTTCTTACAAGAAATAGACAAAAAGTAGCCTATGTCCGTCTCCAGGGTCTCAACTATCTCTGTACCAAAATTCATCAAAATCCGTTAGGCCATTTAGGCGTGAAGACGTAACAAACAAACTCAATTTCACTTTTATAACATTAGTAAGGATTTGTTAACCTACGCAGACTATCAAGTACTTGTCAATGACAATTGACAAAGGACATTAGGAATTCGTAATTAAAAATAATTATGCTATAAAACCCAGATATTAATGCCACAAACGCATTCTGCGTTTACATGAATAGTAAATATGTTAAAATGAAGGTAGAATGATTAATTAATCCTTATCCTTACTTCCTTACTTTACTAATTACTAATTTACTAATTTACTAATATACTAATACTAATATACTAATTATACTATACTAATTAATATTATAAAAGCGAAAGTGAGTTTGTTTGTTTGTTTGTTTATTTGTTTGTTTGTTTGTTACCTCTTCACGCTTTAATGGCTAAACCGATTTTGATGAATTTTGGTACAGAGATAGTTGGGAACCAGGAGACGGACATAGGCTAATTTTTATTTTAAAAAAGTGGGATATGAGGGAGAACGAGGGAAGAAAAGGGAAAACTTAGCGTTGTTATTACAAATCAATCAGGCGCAAGAGCAAAAACTGCAGGTCTGCTTGGTGTGTTATACCGAATTTAACGCGAGTGAAGCCGCGGGCGAAAGCTAGTTGTTTTATAATTATTCAGAACATAACACTTCGCTACTGATACATATAAATTAACTAGATTATCATGGTCTATGTCAATCAATACCCACGTGGCGTTATATAATTTCTGTTCATGGAAAAATACCTGAGTTTAGGTATGTAGTTGGTTTCATTTCATTTTTTTTAACGTTTCCCCGCACTAGAAATTTCTCCTGTATCAAGGGTGCATTTACAAACATTTAAACTCACATACACAAACAGCCAGACCTGAAACAACTATTTGCAGGTCATACAAATATTTGTTCTGTGCGGGAATCGAACCCGTGACACGCAGCGTAGCAGTCGATCGCTCAGCCACTGCGCTAACCGTGCCGTCAAATCGTCAAATGTTACTTCTCAGTACCCGTTCCAAGTCTAGAGTTGTGCACGGTTGTTGCCAAAAGGCTCGTTCTCTATTCTTTTTATCGATTATTATTATTATTTCCTTTGTTTATTTATTGAAAACAAGTCCTTACAATATGCTTAATGTCTAGCTGTGGTTAACAATGATTGAAGGTGTACAAGACATGAAACCCTGCTTCCTAAACTAGGAAAACCTGTGACTTAGGAGACAGTGTTCTACTGTCACTTGGATACTATAAACCCTTTTAGAAATTAAAATTAATGGCTAGTAAGCTGATATCATACAAAAGAACTTTTCTTACTTAATTAATGGAAAATACAAAATAATATAAAAAAGAGTAAAACAATTATGGGAGAAATTAAATTAAAACTAAAAAGTAAAATGACTGTATGATTGGTTTTGTCGGTGTGACTGAGTAATGTGTGTGTTATGTGTGTCGAGTGGGTGTGTGTGTGTGACTGGGTATCGTGTGTGTTTTGTGTTGTGTGAGTGTGATATGAGAAGCCTGAGCATGTGACTGTGGTGGTGTCGAGTGTGAGACTATGTTTGGGGTGGTGCAAGCTTCGTGTCTCCCGATGTATTAAGAAATTTAGTAATACTATGTCAGAGGCATTAGAAGTGCCTCTGTTTGATTGTAGTCCAAGAGAAACAGCATACTCTTCAGCTTATCCTTTACCTCGTGTTTGCTTAACCTTGCTATTTGTGCAGCCTTATTAATATTTCGATGGTAAAGTCTAGTTTTTTTTTAACCTATTTTGTCGAACTGCGGGGCAAAGGTCTTTACATAACCTTTCACTCTTCTCTATGTACGGATCTCTTCGGCTAATCTCAAACAAGCGCTTTACAATCGACACGCCAGCGTTTTCTAGGCCTTCCTCGGCCACGACGTTTTAAATATAAAGGGTAAAACGGGATCCTATAACTAAGACTCCGCTATCCGTCCGTCTGTCCGTCTATCACCAAGCTGTACCTCATGAACCGTGATAGTAGACAGTTTAAATCTTCACCTATGACGTATTTCTGTTGCTGCTATAATAAAAAAACTAAAATACAGAATAAAATAAATTTTCAAAATCAGGCAAAAACATATTTTATTATTGTATTATTTTTGCCGTTTTTTATAGAAAACTATCTGCGCCCCGCGGTTCTACTCGCGTAGTGATAGAATATACAATATTATATTTTTATGAATTATTGCCTATGTGTTATTCTGTTATGTAAGCTATATTATTGTGAAGTTTTCATCAAAATCCATTCTGTAGTTTTTGCGTGAAAGAGTAACAAACATACTTACATAAATCCTCACAAACTTTCGCTTTTATAATATTATAAGTAAGAGACGGGGCCATTTGTGCGCAAGTCCGACTCGCACTTGGCGGCTTTTTTAATTCTATCAAATGACACGGCAAATATCTTGTCTTTGTACTGCGTTGTAGGCCGCGAGTTCCGCCCAAACAATCGTATTTAGCTGATATTACAATTAGTTAATAACAAAACAAGTATGCTGATTGATTGATTGATAACGTTGACACAATGACTTGTTGTTCTGGTAGGAAATGTTGTACCTTATTGCTTATTAATTTGTATTTAATTTTTGCCTAGCTTCTACTTGCGATTTCGTTTACTTGCGTTAAAAACAAAAACGGTAAAGATTTTTTTAAATCGCATTTATAGCCGTTTTAGAGGTTACCTCCATCATCCTAACTTAGAGTGAAAATAACTTAGAATGAATACTTAGTTTTTGGGTACCCTACTTCAAAAATAAATGATAAAACAGAACCTGTGTTTTACAACCTTGTTGCCTCTCTGTCTGTCAAGACCCTTGAATGTCAAGATCTCGGGCACAAAATTAAAAACATGTAGGTACTTCAGTGAGTGGTCCCTTGGAGCTGTGAAAAAATCAACTGTACGACTAAACGCCGACAGACACTACGCCGACAGACTGAACACCGACAAGACTTTACTTCGACGGGACTCTTCGCCGACAGGACACTTCGCCGACAGGACTCTTCGCCGACAGGGCTCATCAGCGACGCAATTTATCTCCGATAATCAGATACTTATCCGCATGCAACTAATCATGTATCAACTATTCAGATTGGGTCAAATTCTAAAAAAAATGGGTAGGTTAGGTTAAAACTGTGACCTCTTACGACAGAAACGACTTGCATTAATAGAAAAAAGAGATGACATTTTTAGCAAAATGTTGACGATCAATTAATATGGGATGAGTTACATTTTAAACGTACTGAGTTATTAATTCCGAAGTAAGTATCTGATTATCGGAGATAAATTGCGTCGCTGATGAGCCCTGTCAGCGAAGAGTCCTGTCGGCGAAGAGTCCCGTCGAAGTAAAGTCTTGTCGGTGTTCAGTCTGTCGGCGTAGTGTCTGTCGGCGTTTAGTCGTACACTCGAAAAAATCAACCCTTCTTAGCAAAACTCCACGCAGTCAAAAGATATGGCCGTTTACGTGGCAAGTTTGTGCGGAACTCTCGGTGTGTGAGTCTGACTCACACTTTGCCGGTTTTGTTATCTCTTGCTGATATTATTAGGATTTACTTTTGATCTTTGTTGGTTTAAATGACTAGTACCTTGAAAAATATTTGAAATAAATCCTATTTAATTCGGTGGCTTGGTCTAATAAGAGTGTTGGTACAAATTAAGTGACCCGAGGTCATTTTGTGGTCAGTTTTGAGAAATACTGAGTTATATTTATTTTTAAGGTAGAAGAATTCTAAATGAGAGGTGAGAGATTTAATGACACGATTGGCGCAGTAGCTGAGCGATCGACTGTTGCGCTTGGTGTTGCAGATTCGATTCCTGGCTGTCTGGCTGTTTGTATATGTGAGTTTAAATGTTTGCAAACGCACCCACGAATCCATAATACGGAACAAAGGGGTTCCTAGGAACAAAAAAAATTACAATTGCAATTAATTGAAAAACAAAATGCAATTACATAACTATTTTCTTATTATGGTATTTTACTTTACGAAATATAAAATTTACTACTTATCTAAAAGTAATTTGGTTGATAGTTTGTGTAGGATAAAGAATTGTAACCACCCAAAACGATAATACTTTGTGTTTTTATAAAGCCAAACGAATCAAAGTTTTTTTTTCCATTTTCATCGCTTCGTTTAAATTTCATTTTCGAATATTATAAAACCGAAAGTGAGTTTGTTTGTTTGTTACTTCTTCACGCCTAAATGGCTAAACCGATTTTGATGAATTTTGATACGGAGATAGTTGAGACCCTGGAGACGGACATAGGCTATAAAAAAATGGGAAATGAGGGAGAAAGAGGGAAAACTTAGCTTTGCTATTACAATAAATAAGGCGCAAGGGTAAATCAGGAAAGGGAAACTGTGATACCGCGAATTTAACGCGAAAAAGCCGCGAGCAAAAGCTAGTTGTTAAATAAAAAAAGAACTGCCAAGTGTTCCATATGTAAATTGCATAAGACCCAATAGATAGAACATCCGCATAGGTATTTTAAGTTACATAAAATATATATAACCATTACGGTGTTAAGGGCTCAGTGAACGCAACTAAATGTGTGTGAAAGGTCTTGTGTATGTACACTCAGCACAAAGGTCCTTAACCCGGACTTTACATAAAGCGTTACACACTAATTGCGTAAAGGGACCGCAACTAATAGTCATCTATTACTAGCTTTTGCCCGCGGCTTCGCTCGCGTTTAATTCGGGGTAACACAGTTCCCCTCTTCTGATTTGCACGTACCTGCTAGTTGTAGTTTTTGCTCTAGCGCCTTATTTATTGTAATAGCAAAGCTAAGATTTTCATTTTTTCCCTCTTTCTTCCTCATTTCTCACTTTTTTTTCCAAAAATGTTAGCTTATGTCCGTCTCCAGGGTCCCAACTATCTCTGTACCAAAATTCATCAAAATCGGTTTAGCCATGTAGGCGTGAAGACGTAACAAACAAACAAACAAACTCACTTTCGCTTTTATAATATTAAGTAGGATTACACGGTGACGGCACGGTTGCCGCAGTGGCTGAGCGATGGGCTGCTGCGCTGCATATCGTGAGTTCGATTCCCGCACGGAACAAACATTTGTATGGCCTACAAATGGTTGTTTCGGGTCTGGCTGTTTGTGTATGTGATTGAGTGTTTGTAAACGCATCCACGGTACAGGAGAGATTCCTAGTGTAGGGCAACGTTTTTTTTTTAAGAAATAAAATAAATGGGTAGGTAGGTACATGATTTAGTAATCAAATAAGTAGCCCCGCTCTGGCCTGAGCGGAGGGGAGTGTCAGACTTTTACTGACTACTAAAACCAACCCATGTTCCTTTATTTGCCCTTTATGGTCCGGGGGCGCGGTATATCTGTCGAACAACCCGCAACCCCGGCAGGCAGTGGCTCTGGCAGGCCCCTCCACTTTGCTGACATCTCTTTGAGGCGCGCGTGGAACACGCGCCGACGACACGGCCTATCGACGACATTAGACGGACGGACGATGAGCTTTAATTAGCTCATTACAGGCACTTTTGAATATCAAGAAACAAAATGATGAAGCTACAATCCTAGTCACAAGGCATGATAACTTGTCAAAAGAACTGTAGTTGCCCATTCCAAAGCGTTGATCTCTATGGAGAAGAATAGGCATGAAACTCCATGGACGCATTCAAACGCAGGACCATTTAGCATTATCATTTGACTGCACTAAAGAGACACTCAAATAAGGTTTGTTTTTTTTCTACTAAGTGTACAATGGGCTGCATCATTCTCCTTAATTTTAGTTTTGTACTGATGAAACTGAATACCATTGATGCAGTCCACTGTACACCAAATAAATGCCAAATAACATCAGAAGAATTCCAATAATGCATTTAAGTGTTGCTTAGTGTTTGTGAAAACGGATATTAAAATAACAGATTTGTATTTATGGCAGTTGAAATTCGCGTGGAATAATTTAATTTAATCAATTCCGATCGAATCGATTTCGTTCTTGTTGAATTCATAAATAATGTTTTGTGACACTATAAGACCTAGATATGACGATTTATTAAATGTTGGTATTTCTTGAATAGTTTAATTTATGGCACTATAGATATTACCTTTCGCCGATTTGTAAATGAGCCTTATATGTTAAAAAAAAACAGCATATTGAAGCAATAATTGTGACATAATTATGGATGCTAGCAATTATGACAGAAAATTCGTAAGTTTCAACTGTAAATCGATAAAACGGTCGGTTGATGCAGTTAAACTTATATGCCAGTCAGCGGACTTAGTTGCCCTCCAAGAAACATGGCTGCTACCTCAAGATATACCGTATCTTGGTATTTTTACTGATCGGTGGGAGTCCCTTATGCTGCAAATATTGTTGAGGCTTCATGTTTTGATTTAATTTGATTGTCTATTTTAACATAGTTTTAAGTGCATTGTTACTAACAATTTATGGTCCTGGACTGAAATAAAATGTTTAATAAATAGACATGAAATATTAAGATATTAAATATGTAAGATATTGCGCGAGTTGATTTACAGTGAATAGTAATATACAGTAATTTTTTATACTTTTTAGGAGAAATATGCTTTACCAAAATACCTTTGTTAACAGAGTGATATGTAGAGATGAGATATTCGGATGCATATTTACGTAAAGTTGAGATGTTGGCTATCATGGAAAGCACATTTTTATTTATTAAATCCCGGGATCACGGAAAATCCAATTAAAGTAAACTTTGTAGATGTAAAAAACCTAATTTGGCAAAATGGTGTCGGATCAATATAACCTTACAGTTGTGTTGTTGGCTAACAGTTTTTCTAGCATAAAAATCCCGCAATCCCCGGAAATTAAATTTAACTGTATACTCCGTGAGAGGTAGCAAGCCCAATTTAACACAAAAGACTGTTCTCTGTTACACTTACAACGTTATTTGGTTGCTTTTTTCTATTTTTCTTGTCAGTGATTTTTGACGAGATTTCTAACAAATATCAAAACGAGTAAATTATACGAGTAAATGGGGAAGATGAGTTATGCAATCCCGGAATCCCGAGATTTCATCCTTACTAATATTATAAAAGCGAAAGTGAGTTTGTTTGTTTGTTACCTCTTCACGCTTTAATGGCTAAACCGATTTTGATGAATTTTGGTACAGAGATAGTTGGAAACCAGGAGACGGATATAGGCTATTATTTTTTTTAAAAGAGTGGGATATGAGGGAGAAAGAGGGAAGAAACGGGAAAACTTAGCGTTGCTATTACAAATCAATAAGGCGCTACCGAATTTAACGCGAGCGAAACCGCGGGCAAAAGTTAGTTTTTAATAAAAATATTCTAACGAGCCGCATCCATAATTTGCTAGCCAAAAATTTACTTTAGGTAAATATTCAGCCGATTATACCGTCTGTAGTGATAATTGCATTATTTTTTTTATTCGTTTAAGTAAGTGCATTCTGATTTATTTTTCAATATTTCTGGAAATTCCATTCCACGAATCATGGAATTGAGTGGCAAGATAGACAACAAGTTGATAACATTGACACAACTTTAAAATACCTACAGAAAACGATCTCGATATTCGTATTTCACACACGTAAAGTCAGACTTCATTTAACTCAATGAAATTGATCAAAAACGTTTCTACAGCAAATAATTTATTGCTTGATCTCGATAGAAGTGTCATATTTACGATTAAACACTATCTGATTATAAGTCTGTCTGTCTTGGACTAGTTACCGCGCAGTCAAGTGCTGACCACTAGGAAATCCGTTTATACCGGCAGTAAATTAAACGGTACAGTCGATTGCACAAGTGATATGATTTGGATTAGATTATTTCAACAATAAATAATTAATGTATTAAATTTTATAAGCCGGAATGTTTAACAGCTACGCAAAAGCGTCCCCTTAATCTTTTCAGGTATATCCTGGGACATCCATCTTCTGGCTCTCATAACGTTGCGACTCTTGAAGCCACCGGTCACCATGCACGGGGGTCACGTGACTGTATTTTATGTAAACGATGATACGATGTGAAACTAATAATAATTTACTATGCAAGGTGTGATATATTTTTATTAAACACGCCCTTTGCTAGGACATCAGGCCTTCTCTTTCACGTGAAACATGAACGCGCGGAAGATACAGCCTATCGTCAGTAGACGGACGGACGGTAAGCTACACATTGCTCACCATCCACAGACCCGTGTCTAAGGTGGCCGGGTGTCGTCACGCGGCACCCGTCACTCGGAGCGTCTTCCGCGGCGGCTGGGTTGGTTTGAGGTTCGCTGCTTCAAACGTTTAGCCACCTCCTTCGCTAGCATAACTGCTTCGCAGAAGGCGATGACGGCTTCCCATTCCCTCTCCCTCCGGAATAAGGACTGAACGGGGGCCAGACGCGACAGGGTTAGCAAGTGCCTCAGTTTTAGAAAACCTACTCAATGCCTGAGACATCTTTATATGACATAACTTGTTTAAAATGCATCGCCTCTATCTATATTCGTACCTCTATAAGTCTATCGAGCCAATTTCTATGCAACTTTCACTAAATGATTGATATCTTCACTAATTGACAGATATGTTGTTTTACATGATAAAAGAATTAATTGCAAACTCTCCATTTTTAATGACAAAGGCCAATTATAATGTTTTGAAAATCTTTTTGGGAATAATCATGTTTTTTAATGAAGAAAAAGGCGTTGGGGAAAATAACCAACATCGTATTTTTATGTTGTGATCAGCAGGGTTCATGTACCACAACCGACAATTACGTATCTGCTGTGAAATATTTTATGTGCATAAGAATAAATAAAAACAACTGCGTAAAATGTTGGACTACTAGCAAAAAACAAAATCAGTAGCCAGACTAGCCTTAGGCTATCACAAACGGTCGTGACTAATACACACGCGCCGAATCTAATATCCATTCAACAAAAAAAAAATCATGACACAATTTTTGTCACCATATTTTTTTACTTATCCTTTTGCTAATTAAGAGACAAGGAACAAAATAGGAAGTAAAATATAATTTCATATCTTTTTTTACTGGCACTGGTCAATGTGAAAAAAATATGATTAGCCGAATTGACTGTTCGTGACTGTACGCAATCGTGATTGTCCAATGAGGACAATATTATTATGCAGATATTCTGTGTTATTGATTTTAAATTAAATTGTAACAATATATACCACGCCCATTCGTGAGTTGAAAATAATAATACAATTATTACGGCTTGTAATAAAATGACAAATGGTCATTTTTGCAAGGCTAATCGTTGAAGTATGCGGCTTTAAGTAATTAATAAGTTATTAATAGCTATGAAGTAATGCATTATTTTCACTTGTCTAGTTTTTATTGACTGATCGATAAAAACACGGTTTGTTTAGAATGATCTTTTTTTTTTGTAGAAAATTGTTGCCCCACACAAGGAATTTCTCCTGTATCGTGGGTGCGTTTACAAACATTTAAACTCACATACACAAACAGCCAGACCCGAAACAACTATTTGTAGGCCATACAAATATTTGTGCCGTGCGAGAATCGAACCCGCGACACGCAGCGCAGCAGTCAATCGCTCGCAGCCACTGCACCAACCGTGCCAACAAACGAGGATATTGGGTAGGGGATTTTTCAAGAGGTAAATTTACTGAACTTTTTAATGTAATACAATACATGCCTCATGCTTACAACACAATCTTATCACGCCAGCAAAGCCCTAATAAGTCAGGTTTTGTCGACCAATTTGAATATTTTCCTTAAAATTTGCACTGACTTCTTAGAACTGTCAAATTATTAAGCTATAGACATTTGCAATTTATCCAACTGGCTACAATACAATAGAATTAAGGACAGCCTTCATTTAATACAAGACAAGCGTGTGCGTCATTATTTATTTAATTTTTGCTTTATTGGGACATTTGCAGTTTACAGTAACAGTTACACATTACAATAAAGTATGAAAATATTTTTTTCAAACTAAGTAGACATGAAACCCACATCAATAACCGCGAAATAATGGTAAGAGAATAATAAATTAATTCGCGCATTCAGTCCTACAGAAAACAACTATAACTCCACTCAACATACTGTATCTCCGAAATTAAAAGTTCTCTTAAAAGGTGTAGAACAAAAAATATCGAAATGACGAGTTAAGTTCGGCTTCGATAACGAAGCCGAATGCAGCTTATTGATGCACGTTTGCTTGACCCTTCGCGGATTACCGTCATAATATTAATTATGATATCAATGAAACCATAATCTAATCCAATCTATCCTATCAGCTTACATGATTGTTTAAGAAAACCTCTTAACTTTCACATACAAGTATACGGTAGTTACGGTACAGGTACACCTATAAAATACTGTTTATAATCTTTTAAATTGAAATTGAATCTTTGAGTTAGGTATCTAATGCTGTTACTCCTTAACCTCTCAAGGACCGCCATTATTTACGTCAACTATCCGTCAAGCACCGCCGGGCGGGCTCTTATCGTAAGCGTAATCGGATTTTAAGACTTATCTTTACTACAAATACAGTTTTAAATCGGTCGGGGTTTGGTGGCACAAATTTGTGACAGCGGGGCTCAACGATAATACTTGTGTACTGGCAGTAATACTTGTTTACTGGCACGTTTTTGTGCCGCTGGGGCTCTAAATCTAGAGCATTCATATGTATATGATACAGAAAAAATGAAAGCCCCTCGTTGTACCTACTAAATGAGAAATGATGAACACATTTCCCTCCTTTGCGGTGCGCTGTCGGGTAAAAACACGTGTGTGGAATACATTCCATGTTGAACCTAACCGTAGTGCAATAAGAGCCAGTTTTCGAGGAAGTTTATTGAAAATTATATTTGCGTTGAAAACGTTTATGAGTTTCTAAGAAAAAAAAAACCATATCTGACGAGCGTGGCTACTTACTTACTTTTATTTGGGGTGGGAAATCATCAAATAACTTCCCCCGCTCTGGGCGGAGCGGGAGGGAGTGTCAGACTTGTACTGAATAAAACCCACCCATGTTCCTACTATTGCCCTCTACGTTCCGGGGCCGTGGTGTCTCTTTCGAACAACCCGCAACCCCGGCAGGCGGAGGCCCTGGCAGGCCCCTCTGCTTTGCTGACATCTCTTTGAGGCGCGCGTGAAACACTAACGCGCCGTCGATACGGCCTGTCGTCAATAGACGGACGGCCGGTGAGCTACCCATTGCTCACCGTCCACAGGGCTACTTACCGCCTTGCCTGTATATTATATTTCGAACCACTTGCCCAAAAAAGTGACATTCTATGCCACAAAAAGCGAACATAACAATAGTCATTTTTAATCTGTTAAAAACAGGGAAAGAATACTGTACTGAATTTCATTCATCCTCTAGGGGGATAATGTGATTTAAATTTGGAATACTTACCGAAAGGAGGTGTTTTTTTTTCGGCCATGACTGTACCGAGGTACAAATTACTATTAAAACTCCTACCAATAATTTGTATTTTGAGCAGTATTTAAAATCCTAAAATACTAGATAGAAAAAGAAATAAAAGTATATGAAAAAACACTACCTCGCAACGTAACTGCGTTCAAAGAAACGTTTATGACATCATTGACGGCTGTCAATCTGTTTCATCTGTCAAAATCACGTCAAAATAATTCAAAATATATTAATCGGTGTTCAATAAAAACCTTAAAAACATGATAAAAACGGGTTATAATGAATAAAAATATCCACCCATAGACTGGCGAAAAGCTGAGAAAGCTATACCCACCCTTTTGAAGTCTGACAAGAGGATCTAAATTATGTACTTATAGGTCATTCTACGCCAACTACATGGTCTATGATATGATACAGGATTATAATAATATCTTCAACTTCAGGATTATACCTTCAACTCTTCATTAATGGCATTTGTGGAAGCGTAATACAAGAATATATTTATGTCTTTAAGATTTGATTATCGTCATAAAATAAAAGATAATCGTGAAGCTAGGTAGTCGGAATAACAGTATTGATTCTTCTATTTTCATTATGAATTCTGGTAGGTAGTAAAGACATCATCATCATCGATAGCGAACTATAAACTCATAATAATACTATTGTAGTCTTCTTTGACTCATAATATATAAACTACAGAGACGGGTAACCGAAACGGAATGTCAATTTGACAAATTGACAATAATATCAACAATAGAAAAAAACTATCGGCCTAGGTCTGGAGCCCTGGCTTTTGGCCGGCAGATAACCAAACGCAAAAAATAATACAAAATGTGAAATAAATGTATTTTTATTCTTGTTCCCATGATTATTCACAAAAATGTGTACTAGAAATAAAAACTTATCTGTAATACATAAATAAATTCTGTAAAGTACATTTTTGTGTTTTCATATATTTATAAAATGAAGTAACGAAACGCATCATCGGAGATGTAAATCATGACATTGCCAAATTGAAATTCTTGGGTTGCAAGTTTTAACATCTTTGATCGACAATTTCTACTGGTACAAATGCGCGAATAATTACAATATATTTTTTTTCAAAATCTACGATTTTTTTCCTATAAATTCGTATTTTTGTCCTTGAGGTACATGGTTTGGCCATTTTTGTAGGGGATAAAAAACGCATCCTTTATACTGAACTACATCTGTGTTTACACCATTGAGTTTGTATATAAAGCATTATACATCTTTTTGAAAAATGAATACGCATTTATTATGCTTTTACGATTATTAAATAAAATTACGAAAACCGACGAGGCCGTATGAGCTTGATGCCTTTGCTTTTCCGACAAAAAATATTAGTCTAGAAATTTGCCGCGTTTTTGTTTTCTTCAAATACATACGCGTTAAGTCTATTTTAATTTATTTTTTATAAATAAGTTAATGTTCTAAAAATACGTTACGATGTTAAATCAAAGCGACAGTGATAGTGAATTGTCGGATTCCATCAGTGCAAATGCTGCCGCAATTATAAATAATTTGCTTCCAACAAATTCCAAGGAAAATTATTTAAAAACTTATGAAGAATTTTCAACGTGGAGAAGCAATATTTCTACAATGAAACGCAAGTTCCTCAGACGCAAGAACAGAGAAATACTCAAATCAACTCATCAACAATAAATGTACCAAACAAAACCTGCTTTATCGCCTTGGTTAATAATCTACTATTCTTCCCATAAACTTAAGATGTCACATCAGGAAAATATCTTAACACTAAAATTCTAATGAGTTACAAGGTCGTGCCTTTATGACTGCTTCTGGTCATTACACTCCAATATTCTGTATTCAAATCAGTGTTAATTAAGACTGTTAATGTTTTCATTTAACACTTGCTGGTAAATTAACAACACATCAATATTTCGTGCGTATTCTGCGTCTATTCACATCTCGGTGTCACTACATAGTATTAAACGCCAAAATGAAAAGCAGCTTCCCGCTGTCTGTCTGTCTCGATATTATGATCGTATGCTTAGTTCTTTAAAACTACGCAACGGATTTTAGATAAGTTTAAATGTATAATATTAGTATCTATATTGTACCCGTGCGTAGCCAGGTCGCTAGTATCTAATAATCTAAAGCTGTAAGTCACACATAACGCCTGTATTCTTCGAAGCGGTAGGCAGACGTGTACTTAAATAGTACACGCACATTTCGCCAGTCATGTTTAAGTTGAAAGTAAGTTATTTATTTTACAAATTAATAACAGGTAGGTTCAGCCACATTTTACCAATAGGCATGCAAAAGTATTAGTTTGAAGCTTCATAATCATAATCTTCAAAATATGTCTGTAGGTCAATTAACAAACACACACATTCTAGGTTAACATTTGTTATCTTATTTGAGCTTTATTAACGAACTTTAATACTATTTTATAGTTTTTCGGTAGACATGAAAGAAATTCTCCAATGATGTTACCAAGTGACCAAACCGGCTCCAGGTACATAGAAACGAGAAATGAGGTTCAAATTGAATTCTCGTGGAGCCGAGCACAGCGTTTAGTGAAGTATACTGGCAACAGGCAAAAGTGTGTATTATTCTTCTTCGTGTCGATGCTTCCCATTTTTTTTAAACTATTTCGATCGTTTTGTATCATGGGTGCGTATACAAATATTTAAACTCATACACAAACAGACAGACCCGAAACTATCTGTAGATCATAAAAATATTTGTTCCGTGAGGAGAACAAGGTTGCGCGCGGGGAAAGTTACCTATTTGATGATTTTCCATAACTAAAACAAGGGGATAACCCTATTGATGCGGCCTACCCTACAATAAAAACCACTTTGGTGAAGCCAATCCCTTAAAAATACCCCAAGACATTGTAACAACCACCAAACCGCGCTGTGCCTGCGTGGTGGACTACAACCCACTTCCTTAACATCCAGCAGTGGGATAATTTTAGGCTGATTATGCTATGAGCCTAGTTGCCAACACCCACACTAGTTCGGATGCGGGCATAAACTAGTCCTTACTAATATTATAAAAGCGAAAGTGAGTTTGTTTGTTTGTTACCTCTTCACGCTTTAATGGCTAAACCGATTTTGATGAATTTTGGTACAGAGATAGTTGGGAACCAGGAGACGGACATAGGCTAACTTTTTTGAAAAAAAAGTGGGATGTGAGGGAGAAAGAGGGAAGAAAAGGGAAAACTTAGCGTTGCTAAGTTACAAATCAATCAGGCGCAAGAGCAAAAACTGCAGATCTGCTTGGTGTGTTATACCGAATTTAACGCGAGCGAAGCCGCGGGCGAAAGCTAGTAATCAATACATTCGGCAAACATCGGCCGTGACCTTGTGACATGACGCACTTTCTTTCCGTCGCGTCGTGTAACCTCAGTGTGGCGTGTGTTATGCAATGCGCAAGCGACGGCAGATGATTTGTTTGTGGTTGTATATTATTCGTGGTTCGTCTAGACGTTTGAAGTATAGTGTGTGATTTGTAAGATTGAAGATAAGTGGATTGTTCCGTTGCTGTTTGGAATTTTATGCTGGAAATTGGTCATTCTTATCATAGAGAGACGGTATTATTCCCAGCCTTCTCAGCTTTCCCAGAATTGCACATTGCTGCCAGACACTAGCATCATAAGAGAAGTAACTTATTTAAATCCTGATCATCGAACCATTTCCTGCTGTGAAATTGAAGTTCTAAAGCCCAGCTTGTCCTCAATTTATTGTGTTACATTATCCTATGACAAAATCCCTTCTTGTGTGGTAATCGTTTGGCTTCGTATGGGCATGCGATATGGAAGAATAAGGATGTGTATAACGAAACGGAAATGGTGAATAAACTGTGTGAAGGGTGATATGACAAGAAAGGGTGAGTAGTCTTTCGAAGAGTATGGAAATTATTAATAAGACTATGGAAGAAAAAGACATGCTACGTCGACGCCGTCGACCCTAAATAATAGTACGTCACAGTCCATGTGTAAAGAGTCAGTCGTGGTTTGCAAAACTGCGACATTTCTAACAACGAAGTGACTGGCGAATTGGCCATGTTTGGAAACATGAAACGCATGTTTGCTTCAAATTTAATTTACCTGATGTTAAGCGAGTACAAGTATCATGAGTAGCCCACTTGACACTTTACCCGTCAATTTCTGATGTTATGATGACATTTCAAGTGGTTTGTTGAAGTTAATAAAATAAAGTTGTAATTTATAACAACTATTAATTATTTTTATTTTTTTTCTCTCTTAGAACACTGTTTCTGAAATGTCTGTGCAAAAAATGGTTCAATAATTGTTTGTTAAAATATTTTAAATCATTTAAACTCTTTGTTGTGTTCTATTCAACAATAATAATTACTGATATAGTCTCCAGCGTTTGATTGTCTACCATAGTACCTACGTGATATTGGCAAAATTGTGGTGTCTCCTTCCACAAACGCCATTAAATAAATAAGTGACATTTCAAGTGTAATACCTAGATAAATAGTCTCTTACTACATGTGTTTGCTGTGGCGGTCGATTGCAGTCATCATCATCTTGCAACTATACCACTGTGACGATCGCCCGAAGGACACGGTGGAGCACACTGTGGTCCACCCAGCTTGAGCGGAGCACCGCTGTGTCCTCGTAGAGGTAATCGCGGCGCCGACATCTTACGTCCGGCCCTGATTCAGTCCATGGTCCGGAGCGAGAGGGAATGCGAATCAGTCACCTTCTTCTGCCAAGCAGTTATGCAAGCGAAGTAGGTGAAAGGCTTATGCGACAAGGAGAGACAAGGAGGAGGTCGTGGCTAAACACAGCCACTTGGGTTAATCTCTAGGTCAAGCCGCGCTTGCCTTGGTTGGTTCATGAATGGGCTACGGGTACAGAGGAAATTCTGTATGTAATAAGTCCCCATTGCATCCAGTTTTTTCCGTACCAAATCACGTTAGGCCGTTGGTTCCGGCTATCATTAGTAGACCTTTGACAGTCGTTATATCCAGTAATAACTGGGTTAGGTTCCATATAAAATATTGGGATTCAATTGATTGATAACATGATTATAGTCTAAACTGAGGTGACGGCACATGAATTGCCGATTTTTCTGAAATAATCTTAGAATAGAAACAAAACATAAATGAGCAAATCTTACCAAAAAAAAAACGATAGTTTGGTTCGAGTTTACTCGTTCACATATTAGTAAATCCAGGAATTGTTCAAATCCAGGATAATGCAACCAAAAATACTCTAGTAGAAACAAAAGTTTGTAAACCATTTCATCATCAATGAGAAAACTCATCAAAAACCTTCCTCACGCCAAAACCAAAGCTTAAATTATCAGATGATGCGTGTGTCTGTGTGAGTGTGTGCTAAAACCGATTGACGACAGTATATTTTGTATTTGAGAAAGACATAAAAATGCTTATATTTACGATATCATTAATATGGATTAAAACTAACTTGACACATGATTAATTATGTTGCAAATTCTGCATTTGCGACCATCACCGGGGTTCTAGCATCCGCGGTCTTTCATCATAATTATTACGAAATATGTGTGCTTATTTACATTAAGTTATT
Source organism: Ochropleura plecta (assembly GCA_905475445.1). Taxonomy (NCBI): domain Eukaryota; kingdom Metazoa; phylum Arthropoda; class Insecta; order Lepidoptera; family Noctuidae; genus Ochropleura; species Ochropleura plecta. The sequence goes on along the minus strand of FR997726.1, from coordinate 18,513,498 downwards.
TGTAGGTATTTGATACAAGAACGATGGGGTTTTTAGGGTTGCCCATATAGGCAACACTATTCTGACAGGGTAGAATGGAAGAAAAAAACGTGTTGAGCCGACCCCAAATAGAATGGAACAAAGGCAGGCGTCACGGGATTAAACGATGTACTCCTACAGATATACTAACTAACTATGATAATAGAAAGAAACTTTTGACTCGAATTACGAAAAAGCTAATACAAAAACTGCATTTTAATTGCTACGTTCTATCTCCGTCTTAATAAAACCCGATGACAACTGTGACAAACTTGTGTCTGGTAACCCTAATTTTATGTGTGTAACGATTTTGGCGCCGAATTACATTAATATTAACAATTTAATCAATCAGTCTGAAGCTTAATGGATGCGCTAAATTGTTGAATTTTATCATAATACTATCGAATTTAATATATTTTTAATTTATTATGATTATGAAATTAAATTGACAACTAGAAATTGTCTAACAAGAAGTAATGTCGTATAACTCTTCTCTCTCGTTGGGGTAGTGTACGGTAGCGTAACTGCTGACCATGAGGGGTTCAATTGCCGAGTGGAGTAAAGTGTTAAGGGTTATCAATCAGGAATTTATCAGTGGTAGCTACGGGGTCTAGATTTGTTCCCAATTGATACGAGTCTGGATTTGTGCCCAATTGATGGTAATACGAGTATGGATTTGTGCCCAATTGATGGTAATACGAATATGGATTTGTGCCCAATTGATGGTAATACGAGTATGGATTTGTGCCCAATTGATGGTAATACGAATATGGATTTGTGCCCAATTGATGGTAATACGAGTCTGGATTTGTGCCCAATTGATGGTAATACGAGTCTGGATTTGTGCCCAATTGATGGTAATACGAGTATGGATTTGTGCCCAATTGATGGTAATACGAATATGGATTTGTGCCCAATTGATGGTAATACGAGTCTGGATTTGTGCCCAATTGATGGTAATGCGAGTCTGGATTTGTGCCCAATTGATGGTAATACGAGTATGGATTTGTGCCCAATTGATGGTAATACGAATATGGATTTGTGCCCAATTGATGGTAATACGAGTCTGGATTTGTGCCCAATTGATGGTAATACGAGTCTGGATTTGTGCCCAATTGATGGTAATGCGAGTCTGGATTTGTGCCCAATTGATGGTAATACGAGTCTGGATTTGTGCCCAATTGATGGTAATGCGAGTCTGGATTTGTGCCCAATTGATGGTAATGCGAGTCTGGATTTGTACCCAATTGATGGTAATACGAGTCTGGATTTGTGCCCAATTGATGGTAATGCGAGTCTGGATTTGTGCCCAATTGATGGTAATACGAGTCTGGATTTGTGCACGGTTGATGGTAATACGAGTCTGGATTTGTGTCCAATTGATGGTAATACGAGTCTGGATTTGTGCACGGTTGATGGTAATACGAGTCTGGATTTGTGCCCAATTGATGGTAATACGAGTCTGGATTTGTGCACGGTTGATGGTAATACGAGTCTGGATTTGTGCCCAATTGATGGTAATACGAGTCTGGATTTGTGCCCAATTGATGGTAATACGAGTCTGGATTTGTGCCCAATTGATGGTAATGCGAGTCTGGATTTGTGCCCAATTGATGGTAATACGAGTCTGGATTTGTGCCCAATTGATGGTTATACGAGTCTGGATTTGTGCCCAATTGATGGTAATACGAGTCTGGATTTGTGCCCAATTGATGGTAATACGAGTCTGGATTTGTGCACGGTTGATGGTAATACGAGTCTGGATTTGTGCCCAATTGATGGTAATACGAGTCTGGATTTGTGCACGGTTGATGGTAATACGAGTCTGGATTTGTGCCCAATTGATGGTAATACGAGTCTGGATTTGTGCACGGTTGATGGTAATACGAGTCTGGATTTGTGCCCAATTGATGGTAATACGAGTCTGGATTTGTGCCCAATTAATGGTAATACGAGTCTGGATTTGTGTCCAATTGATGGTAATACGAGTCTGGATTTGTGTCCAATTGATGGTAATACGAGTCTGGATTTGTGCACGGTTGATGGTAATACGAGTCTGGATTTGTGCCCAATTGATGGTAATACGAGTCTGGATTTGTGCACGGTTGATGGTAATACGAGTCTGGATTTGTGCCCAATTGATGGTAATACGAGTCTGGATTTGTGCCCAATTAATGGTAATACGAGTCTGGATTTGTGTCCAATTGATGGTAATACGAGTCTGGATTTGTGTCCAATTGATGGTAATACGAGTCCAGATTTGTGTCCAATTGATGGTAAATCGAGTCTGGATTTGTGCCCAATTGATGGTAATACGAGTCTGGATTTGTGCCCAATTGATGGTAATACGAGTCCGGATTTGTGTCCAATTGATGGTAAATCGAGTCTGGATTTGTGCCCAATTGATGGTAATACGAGTCTGGATTTGTGCCCAATTGATGGTAATACGAGTCTGGATTTGTGCACGGTTGATAGTACCTAATACACCCCGCCCCTTTTAAATGAGACTTAAACATAGCCGTTGCAATGTGGGTGTAACTCTGCCTAACCCTTTAAGGATTACAGGCGTAATGTTTGTTATCGCTGATAAGACGTTACTTTGTCATGGCTCTTTTAACTTTTAGCAAGTGTCGCACTAGTATTTAGTGAACCTGAAAATTAACCGGGAAGCTATTAAAATATTATAACAGTTAATCCAAGGCGTACTTACAGATGTTCAAACGAAATATCCTACACAAACCTATAAATCATTTACAAAACTAGTCCATATCCTGATATCAATAAAAAATCAACGAAGTAGCCTTGTTTATGACAGTACAATTAGAAAAAAAAAACCAGCCAAGTGTGAGACGGTCTCGCGCACCACGGGTTTTATACAAATGTCCAAAATGACTCTGCACAATAAAGAGTTTCGGAATATGTACACAAATTATTAATTGTCTTTTTTAACACGCTTTCATTAGCTTCACTTGTAATTAGCACCCTTTTTATTAGCTTCACATGTAACTATGTATGTAAGAAAATCTTGGAATCTTAATTTGAACCACTTTCCAGTCTTCGATTGGGATTAAAATTTTGCACACGCTCTGAGTTCGGATGACAACACGTGACTAGCTAAGAAACGTTATTACAAATCCAATATAGTGGCCTCCCCAAGATGGCGGACTGGCTGTTTAAAATCCACCCCCATGATATGGGTATTAAATGAAAGGATTTGCTGTCAGAAATACAAAAACAATTGTCACATGACTTAAATCCAATATGGCGGACGTCCAAAATGGCGGACAAGCTATTGGAAATGCACCCCCATGATATGGGTATCAAATGAAAGGGTTTGCTGTCAGAAATACAAAAACAATTATCACGTGACTTAAATCCAATATGGCCGACGTCCAAAATGGCGGACAGGCTATTGGAAATGCACCCCCATGATATGGGTATCAAATGAAAGGGTTTGCTGTGAGGAATAAAAAAAATAGTCAAATGACTTAAAAAAAGTTAGTTTTTTAGTTTTTTATACTATAATTTCTTATATTATTGTTATGTAAGTTGCAAATACTTCTGTAACACGGACTAGCTGTATGACAAAATGTATTTTATATTATTTTACGCGACTAATAACATCCGCCAGCTACCATCTACGCCTTATGTTAAGAATACAGGTATGGTACCTATGATTATATAATTACTAGCTTTCGCCCGCGGCTTCGCTCGCGTTAAATTCGGTATAACACACCAAGCAGACCTGCAGTTTTTTCTCTTGCGCCTGACTGATTTGTAATAGCAACGCTAAGTTTTCCCTTTTCTTCCCTCGTTCTCCAGCATATCCCACTTTTTTTTAATAAAAATTAGCCTATGTCCGTCTCCTGGTTCCCAACTATCTCTGTACCAAAATTCATCAAAATCGGTTTAGCCATTAAAGCGTGAAGAGGTAACAAACAAACAAACAAATAAACAAACAAACAAACTCACTTTCGCTTTTATAATATTAGTATAAATAGTATAAAAGTATATAATTATACGAATAGTTTCCATGCATTTTAATGTTGCACTTACATCCACTTAAGCGTTAAAAAAATACGGCTTTGAATACGATATACGGGTACGCGTTCCCGAGATAAAAAGCCTTGATAGACAAACAAAGTAACAACAAAGTGATTCTATAAAGGTTCTGCTTTTTCCTTTTAAGGTCTCTGCACACAGCCGGCGCGGCGTGGCGGGGCGCGGCGTGGCGGGGCGGCGACGACGCTGCGCTGGCGCGGCGGCATCGTTCACACTGCGGGCGCGATCACGTCCCGTCCCGCCGCGCCCATTCACGCCGACCGTATACCGTTTTTATACGGCCTATGGCCCAAATCGTACAAACATACGTGAGCACGATCACATTCGACTAATTTTTCGACATCCATTTTTGTAAAACGATACAAAATCACATTCACGCTCCGTACCGTCCGACGCGACGTGCTCACGCCCCGCCGGCAGTGTGACTACTACATACGTAAACCAAACAACACAAAGCGTCGGCGTCCTGAGGGCGCTGCGCTCGCGTCCGTCCCCGCCGCTTTTGACTTGTATTCCCGCTCGGCGCGGCGGCGGCGTGGCGCGACGGTTACCGTCGCGTCGAGCGGGACGGCTCTGTGTGGCGTCGTCCGTAATATCTAGTACATTACAACTGCTCAGTGTCGCGTCGCCGTCCCGTCCCGCCCCGCCGCGCCCGCTGTGTGCAGAGACCTTTAAGTAACGGAACTCTAAAAATGATATCGCTACTAATAGTAACAAAAAATCATTGCAAACTTGATACTAAACTTACATTCAGGGCGTGTCAACATAATGACAACTCATACAAAACTAGAAGCATGAATGTTAATTACTTTAAACAAAAAGAAATACCAGCACATGATTCATAGTTCATTTGTAAATGTTTTGAAAATACCTGTAAAGTTAGGTCATTGGTTAAAGCATTGTTACATTGCATACCAAGGTAACGTTTGTTAAATATTAGGCAAGTATTTTCAAATTGATGAGTCCTGTGTGCTTTGACTTCGTTTGGTTGAGAAGTTAGGAAGTTTTTAAGCCTTAGGGGTCAAAAACGGCTGCAGAATCATAATCCTTGTTGAGTTTGTTTGTTTGTTACGTCTTCACGCCTAAATGGCCAAACGGATTTCGATGAATTTTGGTACAGAGATAGTTGGGACCCTGGAGACGGACATGGCTAATTAAAAAAAGTGAGTTATGAGGGAGAAAGAGGGATAAAAGGGGAGAGAAAGATAGTTTTTTTCGATCATCTCGCGGGTTTTAAGTTAGCGTTAGCCAAAAGTAACTATGCCAAGCGGACGAAGCCGCGAGCGGAAGCTAGTAGGTTGATAAAATTAATTATGTTACCATGCGTAAAATGATCACAATAGTGACAATATTAACTGCGTCTGACCATTATAAGAATTTTTACGTAATTCATTTATTGATTTCTACACTTATAATTTTCAAATAACAAAAATCATTGAAAAAAATAGTATTTAAATGTTATTTTTTATGTTTTTATTAAGAAATATTTAAAAATAGTAGCCCACCGGTATCGGGAACAGGGTCCAAGTTACTGGGTTCCAGGGAAAAGAACCTCCTTACAATACGAGCCGTGTGGAAGATTACCGCTTTCTGTATCAAGCCCTTGATCCAGCTGCCTTTTTTTTTTCGGGTGGGAAATCATCAAATGACTTCCCCCGCTCTGTGCGGAGCGGGGGGGCATGTCAGACTTGTACTGACTAAAACCCACCCATGTTCCTTCTATTGCCCTTTACGTTCCGGAGCCGCGGTATCTCTTCCGAACAAGCCGCAACCCCGGCAGGCGGAGGCTCTGGCAAGCCCCTCTGCTTTGCTGACATCTCTTTGTGGCGCGCGTGAAACACGAACGCGCCGTCGACACGGCCTGTCGTCAATAGACGGACGGACGGTGAGCTACCCATTGCTCACCGTCCACAGGCCCGCATCTACGGTGGCCGGGAGTCGTCTCGCGGCGCCCGGCGCCCGGGGCGTCTCCCGCGGATCCAGCTGCCTTACGAGAGCCTCCTCAGGTGTTGATCGAGGCTCTTGGCAATTAAGTCATGTAACGTAATTCATATTATTATCCTTTTATGATTCTGCTAAAGTGGTCATTTCAGACATCCTGAACTATAGTAGTTTGATAAATTATGACGGCACGGTTGGCGCAGTGGCTGAGCGATTGACTGCTGTGCTGCGTGTCGCGGGTTCGGTTCCCGCACGGAACAAATATTTGAATGACCTGCAGACAGTTGTTTCGGGTCTGGCTGTTTGTATGTGTAAGTTTAAATGTTTGTAAACGCACATACGATACAGGAGAAATTCCTAGTGTGGGGCAACGTTTTTAGAAAAAGAAAAAAAAGTATATCTACATTTCCATTTACTTAATAATAAAAGAAACTTTTTTTTTAAGAATAAATGAAAAAAAGTGTTTTTCAGGTCCTCACCTAAACTAGTTTTTAAATAGATAGTTTGAAGATGAATACTTGGCAAACTCTACTTAAGATTCCTCCAATCATTTTGTGTCTTGCCTTTTCCCAACTGTGTGTTCGGGTAAGAGAGTTTGAATTCCTCAGGAATTGAGAAAATGATGTGAGATTTTGATGAGATGAGGAATTGTTATTGGACAAGTCTTACGACGTCTTACCAAGGAGTATCATAAAATCTAGAACCAACTGGGTGGGGAAGTCACATGCCTCTTACATGAAACTTTTTTGACTTTTATTTCGTTCACCGATTTTTATGCCACTGACTGCCGGAATTAAATTTATTTTCTTTAAGTACTAACATAGGTTTTAATGATAATATATTCACTAACACAATGTGCATGTTTGTTCAAATTATTTGAATTTGAATTTGAATGTAGTCTGTGAATAAAAGTTTTTTTTTGTGTTTAAAATTTTTAAAGTTGTTTTGTTGAAAAGTTGTTATAATTTAAAATAAGATAGTTGGAAAAAGCCTAGGCAAATGATTTATGTACAAGTAGTTTCAACTAAGAGTTAGGTAACACACAGTACTTTCATTGTTATATTTCAAGGTAGTGAAGGCTTCTTTAAATAACAATTAATAAAGATTATATTTATGTTATAAAATAAACATTAATACAAGCTTGTTTATTTAGGAGTAAAGCTTTAGTGCGGTTTAATAAAAGTTTTGTAATGTTGCTTAAGTGTTAAATCTTTATTAAATATTATGAAAAATAAAGATTATAGATTGGAACAAATTAGAATGTAGTTGAGATTATTCACACATGCTCTTAGATATAATGTATCTTTCTACTAATATTATAAATGCGAATGTTTGTGATGATAGATGTATGGATGTTTGTAACTCTTTCACGTCAAAACGGCTGAACTAAAGTGACCGAATTCCGAAAGTCAAATCATTTTAGACACTAATCTGCATAGTCCTCATGTAAGTTGACCAAGAACTTTGTCTGGACCTTAAAAGAGACCATGACTTCTGAGTTTGTTTCAGCTGTTTCTTTTCAGAGTATTCGGGTACGAAAAACCGGCTTCAACTAGTTTTTTTTTAAAAAAAAAACGACGTGTCAAGTATTTGTAAAAACTAACTTGCAAAATAAACATCATTTATTTTCCACATTTTAGTGTTTTTTGGGAAGTTATGCTTTTTTTATTATTATGTTATTTGCAAATAAAACTTGAACTGATTAGAAATAAGGTTATTAGATCTACGTAACAAAACACGATCAACCAATACTCAAATAGCCGTACTTCAGAACAGGCAGTATATTATTTGTTCTTCGATTCGTTTTTAGTACGTTTACGGAGCTCATTAGCATGTTAAACACTGTTCACGATACCTTAAACCTGTTTAAGTACCTTAAACTTATTCCGTTTAAAACTTGTAATTTGCGTCAAGCGCCTACGCTCAAACTTCATGCCTAGCTAGATTCACTAAAGTTAACTTTTGATGAACGGTTTTTTGTATGCTTGTATATTTTCTTATAAGACCTGGGGCTTATTATTCTAGTACGATTCTGCTGAAGCAGCCATTTCAATGACTTGACATGACAATGACTACGATTTGTTTTTTTTTTTATTTTTGTATAGCTAAAACTGTTAGTTCAGGATAGCCAAATTTCAGAATGAGACTACGTGCTAAAAGTTATATTAGAAGTTAATTTAGACTTATTTGATTGTTATTATTTATATACAATATATTAAATTATCAAAAAGATAGTGGTCAGATGAAGATGACTAATAAACTTAATAAAAATTCAAATTAAATGACCATCGCATGGAGATAGCGTCTCAAACATGTTTTAAGAGCATATTTTAATAATAAATCGTTTTACATAATGTCACATTGTTGGCATAGCTACATAATTTTGGCACTGGTTTGGAATTCACATACCAGTTGATGCGACAGTTTTATACTTAAAAAAAATAAGGTAAGGATCTAAGCTCCGGGCATCCGGCGTCGCGAGACGACTCCCGACCACCGTAGACGCGGGTCTGTAGACGGTGAGCAATGGATAGCTCACCGTCCGTCGGTCTAGTGACGACAGGCCGTGTCGATGGCGCGTTTGTGTTCCACGCCCGCTTCAAAGAGATGACAGCAAAGCAGAGGGGCTTGCCAGGGTCACCGACTGTCGGGGTTGCGTGTTGCTCGAAAGAGATTCCGCGGCCCCGGAACATAAAGGGCAAAATAAGGAACATTGGGACATTCCCTCCCGTTCCGCCCAGAGCGGGGGAAGTTATTTTATGATTACCGGGGCCCCGGAATATAAAGAGCAATTGAAGGAACATGGGTGGGTTTTAGTCAGTAAAAGTATGACACTCCCCTCCGCTCCGCCCAGAGCAGAGGAAGTTATTTGATTATTTCCCACCCCAAAAAAAAAGACTTTCGGAACACAGACTACCTGTAAAGACTGTCAAAGATCTAAAAATAACAGCCGGGGACAACAGCTTAACATACAAGCAAAAATACTTGAAAATAATTTTCCTATACACGTCCGTTCCCTCCACTTAACTTTGACTACAAATCAATAAACTTTGTCAATGCTTTGTTAAACAAGTGCTTTTTATGACAGCCGGTAGATTAAATCAGACACTGGAATGTTAATGGCTGACTGACCTATCGTCTGTCCCACCCACATAGAGTTCAATGACTTTTAGACTACTTTATAAACACAAATCAAAAATTCTAAATGCAATTTTGCCAAAAAAGGATACGACTTTAAGGTCGACGTTTCTGATAGTTTATTGGTTTAGTATACATTACTGGGTTAATAAGATTATCTGGACTATGCGTTAGTGCTTCCCGGGTAATGGTTGATGTGGTGAGTAGTTCCGCGTCGTCGTGGGTGGGAGTTGCGCAAACGCAGAAATGACGCCACACGCTTTGTCGATTAAATTGAATGCGATTTGTGTCGCGAGAAAGGATCTAAATGATGGTGTTATGCGTCGTAATGCAGTTCTTTATGTCATGAATCAGTTAGATAAGTGGAAATCTAGCTGGAATATCAGCAGTCTTCGAAAACATCATAGAAATAAAATAAAATTAAAAAAAAAAACAATTAATTGACCAAAATAATAAATTCTTAACCTCAAGCATCATTCGTCGTTTTTTTTTTTTACCAATTAAAGAAATAATACTATTTTTTTTTATTGCATGTAGAATGATTTTGATAATATCATTATCAACTCAAAATGATATTGAAATAACAAAGATACGAACTTATAACAAACCTAAAAAACAGCGGCAAAAAATTCGCCCTCAACTCTGTCAATTGGTAATGTACTCAAGAAACACAAAGACCGTGTTGCCACGTTGTATGGCTACGTTTAGCCTCTGGTCGATGTTCAAGCCAGCCCTTTTTTTTGCGGATGGGAAATCTCCAAATAACTTCCCCCGCTCGCTGGGCGGAGCGGGGGGAGATGTCAGATTTGTACTGACTAAAACCCACCCATGTTCCTTCAATTGCTCTTTATATTCCGGGGCCCCGGTATCTCTTTCGAACAACCCGCAACCCCGGCAGGCGGTGGCCCTGCATATTTTGCAGATTAAGTAGCGTTCTAAAATAATTGGGGCATAATAATAATTAATCTAACCCTTATGTTATCACTTGTTGTACAATAATATGTAACAGTTGCAAACATTGCACGATAAAAACGAATCAAAAATAAAAACACGGAACTTCAGAGCAGATGCAACTTTATAGGTTACTAGCATTTGCTCGCGGCTTCGCTCGCGTTAAATTCGGGGTAACACAGTTCCCCTTGCGCCTTATTGATTTGTAATAGCAACACTAAGTTTTGACTTTTCTTCCCTCTTTCTCCCTCACATCCCACTTTGACTTATCGTAAGATACACACTGCCCAGCAGTGGTCGACCGTTAAGAATGTATATGATGTGTCTATGATTTTTTTATCTCACTTTTCGTAGTGTTTCTTAGGGTTCCATGCCTCAAAAGGAAAAAACGGAATCCTTTTTATTGGGCATTTTGTTCGGAGGTTGATCAAGTAGGACACATTGTTCCTGCTTTGTCATCCTTTGTATTTTATTTTTACTGCTAACACTAGAGTATAAGCCGCTTGTTAAACTAACAAAATATGGATCTCCGTTGTCCGAAATAAATGCTATATTCTGCTATAGGCTGTTTATGTCGCAAGTTTGTACGGAACCTTCTGTGCGCGAGTGTGACTCGCACTTGACCGGTTTTTTGCATTAAATAAAGGGATATTAAAAATTGCATATCAATTAAATAATCGCCTATCAATACATACTCATCATTTATATTCTTTTTTACATCAAATAACTTTCTTCACTACAAATAAACTAAATGTTTAACAAAACTCAAACTGCAGATAATTCGAAATTATACATCAATATGACATTACTTTTTTCCTCATAATGCAATACAGTTAAATTTATTTTAGCATAAATACTGACTGCACAGCAAATTTTCCATATTTCATAGCAAAATAACTATCGGTTAGGTTAGGTTAAAACTGTGACCTCCGACGCACGAGCCGGCGAGTGCCAGAAACGACTTGCATTAATAGAAAAAAGAGATTGTTTTTAGTAGGCTACCCGGAACTGAACTATTTCAATTAGGATAATTACTTATTGAATTAAATGACATTATTTCAAATTTAATTAAATAATAGTTAAAATAAATGACATTATTTTGTATCTAGTTTTAGTTTTTTTTTGCTGATCTCATTATGTGGTAATTAATAAATAATAAGACGACTGTGACTAATAAAATGCTGTTTTATTTAGAAAAACTGCTGAAACTAATATAAAAATAGAAGCTATTTTTAAAAGAAAAAGAGTTATCATGTATAATGTGCATTAAGATTATTAGCTGTGCATTGATGAAACAGCTTTTGCTTTAGGAAAAATCGCTGTACGCTGCAAAAATAAATTGTAGTGTGTTTAGTGATATTTTGAGTTGAATATTTTGCTGTGCAATCAGTAATTTTGATAGGAATTCGGAATCTTATTGCATAGAAAAAGGATATTTTTTGATTTGCGTTTAAATACTACCCTTAAATAAATCATTTATTTATCTGCCTAAGCATGCATTGCATGTTTGCAAAAATAAACACTGAACCAAAAAAGTCAGCGCAGCCTTAATTCTAACCCTGCAAACGCGGCGCGCGTCACGATATGTGTCAACCAACACACTGTGTCAAGTGCGCGTGACGCAACTGCGCGCGCAATGCACGTTGGTGAAAGAGCACGCGTTCTAGTGTTTGTTGAGGTTTTCCTGCTGTTTGTGTTTGAGTGGAGCGGTCAGATATGGATTTGTGAGTTTTTTTAAGTTATTCGGTTAGTTTCTTGGTAAAAATTGTAGCGGAGTGGATGTAGAGGCCATTGACAAAGGAGCACGAAAATCAATACATCTCCGTAATACGTAAATGATAAATGATGTTTATTTTGCAAGTAGGTTTTCACAAACACTTTTACACGTCTTTTTTTAAAAACTAGATGAGGCCGGTGTTTCGTACCCGACTACTCTGAGAAGAAACAGCCGAAACAAACTCAGAGGTCATAGGTAGTCTTTTTTAAAGTCCAGACAAAAAATCTTGGTCAACTGACATGAGGAAGTATGCAGATTAGTGTCTGAAGTGGTCTTTTTAAGAAAGCACCACACAGATTGAGTGGACCTGTCCAGTCAGTGCAAGCATTTGTCAGTTATCGTGTATCTCGACTCATAACCCAAGGAGCTCAACGAAACTACGAACAATACCAAAAAAAGGACATTACGGACGTAAACCAGTAAACCAAAGTTTACTGAGGTGGTCTTTCTGAGGTCATTTGCAAAATTGGCGAACAAAAACTAACCATCTATTAAAAGATTCGTGGGGGGTCGACAGTAAAGTGCCTATCTATCTAATTCAGGTTTGCCAGCAACAATATTTGTACAACTAGACGCTGGTCACAATAGAAATTTGTCACAGATCATTTGTTTGAAGATTAGTTCTAAACTCCCGCTGGGTATCAAGAATTTAGACATTAAAACATAGCTTAGTAATCCAAACAGTTGTGTAGTATAATGTGTTTGTAATACTAGCTAAGGGCCTAAAATAGCTGCAGCATTTAAATAGGATAATAACATGAATCACGTTAATAACAGCCGCTCAGTTCGATCTTTAGGTTAAGCCGCACTTGCCTAGGTTGGTCTGTGGATGGGTGACCACCCGTTACATACCGAGTTTCCTCCGTGACTCGGAAAGCACGTTAAGCTGTCCTGGCTGTCATTTGTAGATCTTTGACAGTCGTTACAGTAGTCAGTGTCCCGAAAGTCTGACAATCAGTCTTACCAAGGGGTATCGTATTACCCAGTTTTAACTGGGTTATGGAGGTCAGATAGGCAGTCGCTCCAAGTAAAATACTGGTATTCAGCTGCATCTGGTAAGACTGGAAGCCGACCCCAACATAGTTGGGAAAAGGCTAGGCAGATGATGATGAACATGAATCACGTTATGATTCTCAAAATGGACGCAGAAGCAGGTAATTCTATGAATTGGCTTTTTTTGGCCATTTTACGAATTGTAATATTATTTTCCTAATTATGAGTCTGTTTTAATGTATTACTTACTAGTGATACGGGTGCAATGTAGATGCTTATATTGTACATATAAATCTTACTATTGCCGAAAACTGCATTAAAATCTGTTGAACAGTTTAGAGGATATAAGCATGTTAGCTTAGATCCTCTAAACTGTTCGACTGCGACATCATTTTATACTATGTAAAGATTTGATGACGAGAGTCTACTGTTGTCTGATTTCCCCGCGTTTTGAAACAGTGTTCGCAGTAAAGGGTTTAACTATGGATGTAAATAATTGCTTTATAAATTGAGCAGTAGTTTGTGCAGCATTGATTAGCTTCAACGAAAGACCACAACAAATCTTGAGAGGTGGGAAGGGACACCCGGATGGAACGAAGTTATTATTTATTATGTACAAAGAACCTCAAAAATAATCGTCGCGATACCACACTGTTCAATTCGAAATAGAAAGACGAAACGAAAATAACTGGCTTGCTTTCTATAGAGAGAGATAGACAGAGAAACACGCGCACGCCGCACGGCTTATAGCCAAAAGTGTCGTTACAACTTTTGGTCTTATTTTTTTTTGTCTAGCCCCCTTTCGCAACGCGCGATAAGGAACTTCGTTTAAAAAAAAGAACTATTTAAAAACTTACCAATAGAAAACTCTTCAGATTAAAACCGAGTCGCTTCATTTTTGTCGCCATTACTTTTTGTCTTGTTTAAACCTGAAAAAAAGAAGAAAAATACATATGTAATGCAGTCCAGGGTTGCGGGTTGTTCGAAAGAGCTACAGGGGCTCCAGAATATAAAGGGCAAAAGAAGGAACATAGATGGCTTTTAGTCAGTAAAAGTCTGAAACTCCTAAACTCAACTCCCTGCTCAGTTGAAAATTTCACATCCGCAAAAAAGAAATTAGTCTTTTCTCAACTCTATTCGCCTTTAAGGATAATGCCGTAAAATCAAGGTTCTATTACTAAACTGACAATAGCCTTATAAGGGCGCTGTAAGGCAATAAGGCTAATACCTCCATGGTCTATGGTGATCACGTACCGCTACGCAATGCCTACGTCGTATGAAGGTCTGGGACGTAGGAGACTCCATATAAAGGGAGGGGGGGGGGATGTCAAGATTGAAGACGGGTTTTGGAGTGTCTGAACATTTTACGAGCTTTGATTTAACTTGCTGTTAGTAAGTTAGTATGTTTTGACCAAATTTTGCAATTTAATGTTAAACCAGTTTTCCTCAACAGATTGAGCTGAAGTTCTGCACACACACTTTTTTTTGACACTTTGCCCCACACTAGGAATTTCTCCTGTATCGTGGGTGTACAAACAAACATGTTACAAACATTTAAACACACACACACAGCCGGTTCCGACACAACTACCCGTAGATCATAGGTACAAATATTTGTTACGTGCGGGGATCTAACCCGCTACACGCAGCGCAGCAGTCGATCGCTCAGCCACTGCTGTGACGAAACATTTTTATGACAGATATCACTTGATCCTGTAACCAAAATCGCATCCTCAAAAGGTGACTGAAATGGACACAAAACTTTGTATACGCGTTAATTGTTTTTATATAAACTCTTATTTTTTTATTTAAATTTGAATAAAGCTCAAGTTGAAGCCGTGATCGAGTTTACTCTCCTATTCATATTTACCCTTTTAATGCCTACATTAATACACATACACACAATACACAAAATACATATGATGGAAAAAAATACATAGGTACAGACAAAAGAGCAAATAGGTACTGCTTATTTCATTTAGAAATCTCTTTCTCTTTTTTATAAATTATAATTAAAAAATATATATAAATTACAATATATATGTATTAATAAAATATTATATTTATACACAAAATTATAACACATTGACATAACGGTGGTAACGTGGTTCAATCTTGGAAATACCATCAACCTCTGTAAAAGAAAAAAAATACAATTATTTAAGCTTGAGATCGACCTGATTCTAAGCATTGTTTCACTGATAAGAATCTTAATCGTGACTGGCGAAAATTCAGAGTTTATCTAACTAAGTCTGGTTGCAAAAAAAGGATGATTCATATAAAATGTGGGTTTTGAAGATACTTGATTTAGTAAAAACTCGTTGTGGACTGTGGGTTAAGAAACGAGTTCTATAAGAAATGCATTATGTGTATTGTGTATATATATTTTATTATTTTCTAATGTCCTTTTTGTTCTGTGAGGAGCTCGTCGTGGCTGAATAGCAGCCGCTCGGGTCGATCTTTAGGTTAAGCCGCGCTTGCCTAGGTTGGTCTGTGGATGGGTGACGACCCGTTACATAAAGAGTTTCCTCCGTGCGTTGGAAAGCACGTTAAGCTGTTGGTCCCGGCTGTCAATTGTAGATCTTTGACAGTCGTAACAGGTAGTCAGTGTCTCTAAAGTCTGAAAAACAGTCTTATCAAGGGACATCGTATTGTCATCGTACCCAGTTAGTACTGGTACTAACTGGGTTGTGGGGGTCAGATAGGGAGTCGATCCATGTAATCCATACTGGTATTCAGCTGCATCCGGTTAGACTGGAAACCGACCTCAACATAGTTGGGTAAAGGCTAGGCAGATGATGATACTTTTTGTTTTGTGATTGCACCCGTACTGTGTTTAGTCTCTGCATCACCCTAAGGTAGACTGGTAGAAAATGCTTAAGGCATTAAGTCCGCCTTTGTACAGTTTTTTCTTGTGCATAAAATTTAATAAATAAGTAAATGCATTGCCATCCAAACTAAACGTGCTTGTAAAGTTCCAGACCAATCGGTTTGGGATAACTGTTTTAAACTACGACAAGGAGATTCGGCAAAATTCGACTTAAACAAACATACATATAAATAAAGTCGCACGCAGTCTCACGCAATTAACTTTTTTGCCAATCAACAAAGGTGACATTGACTCATCAAGATGGAAGGTAGGTACTAAATATATAAAAGACATATGGCAATTCCAGTCAAGAATTCCATCCGAATTCTCCATGTTTATGAAAGTAAATGCTTTTAAAATGATCAAAGGTTTTTTTTTGTCCTGTAATTTTTAAAAATTTGAAATGTCTCAATTGTGAAAGTTTTTTTTATACTAAATATGTGGGTTGTGATACAAAATGCGCTGAATAAAAGTCTCTTCTTTCCTTTTTTACGACACGGTTGGCGCAGTGGCTGAGGGATCGACTGCTGCGTTTCGTGTTGCGGATTCGATCCCCGCACGGAACAAATATATAGGTATATGGCCTACAAATAGTTGTTGCGGGTCTGGCTGTTTGTGTATGTGAAGTTAAATGTTTGTAAACGCCCACGATACAGGAGAAATTCCTAGTGTGAGCAACGTTTTTTTAAAGAAAAAAAAAACTCGTCGCTCTGTCAATAGAAAAAATTAAATCCAAAAATTCACTTAACATAATTTACCAAAAAAATAACTTTTCAAACGAAAATCTGTCCCAATACCCTTGAAGAAGGATAATAAAGAACAATGGGCACTCGCTATGAAAGACTACACAATGGTTCATTTCTCACAGCGATCGAGTAACGCGTTTATTGTACGTTGCCTCATGCAGGCCGAATGTGCCGTGCATACATTATAATCTCATGCTAATATGTTTGAGGATTTACTTGACGGGCTACTGCCTCTGTAAGTAAGTGGAATTTGGTTTTTCTTCAAGAATTTCTCAGAAAGAGCCTATTATCTTCTCCCGCTCTGGGCGGAGCGGAAAGAAGTGTCAGTCTTTTTAACCGACGAAAAAAAAGGAGGAGGTTCTCAATTCGACATGATATACATTTTTTTATGTATGACCACGCATAACCCCCTATGTTCCGGGGCCGCGGTATATCTTTGGAATAACCCACAGCCCCGGACGGTTGTACCCTTGGTTTTATTAAAAAAAAAAGATTATCGCAATCTGCTCAAGTGGACAAAAATAATGGGTAATTAAGTAGAGGACACACCTTGGCGAACAAATTAATTCATTTTTTTCCCAAACGTATTAAAAATTTCGTAACGCGAATGAAAAAAGTATATAAATGTATCAAGTTGATTAAAATGATGTTACTAGCTCTGTGATAAACGTGTTGAATAATTAAATACAATTTTAACAATAATTGCATAATGCGTCACATACAACTAACAACGTCAATGTCAACGTCAAATCAATTTTGAAAGCATTAAATTAAGACACACATTTATTTAAATAGAAACTAGTACTTATGACTTAAACAATTACTGAACGACAATATAAGCTAGAATTTTAGACAAGAAGGAATACAAATTTCGAATAAGGGTTGCGCAATTTTGTACGGTTCGCGAAGGTTATTCGCGCAAACGTCTTTCTAAGACATTGATCTGGGGTTCAGGAGGTCGGGAGTTCAAATACTACTCGTTTAGCTATTGTGATAGAAACATTTCTATGAAAATATTTTAGGAGTCAGCGTTGTGATGTTTTTTTTTTCCAACGAATCTAGTGACACGATTGTTAACATTTTTCTATGGAATTTAGATACAATCCTTACTAATTCCTTACTAATATTATAAAAGCGAAAGTGAGTTTGTTTGTTTGTTTGTTTGTTACCTCTTCACGCTTTAATGGCTACACCGATTTTGATGAATTTTGGTACAGAGATAGTTGGGAACCAGGAGACGGACATAGGCTATTTTGTTTTCAAAAAGTAGGATGTGAGGGAGACAGAGGGAAGAAAAGGGAAATCTTAGCGTTGCTATTACAAATCAATAAGGCGCAAGGGGAACTTGACTGTGTTACCCCGAATTTAACGCGAGCGAAGCCGCGGGCAAAAGCTAGTAATAACTTAATTTTTGGTTGCGATCCTCAAAAGGAATAAACGAAACCTTTATTAGATCACTTTGTTGCCCGCCTGTCTGTCTGTCTGTCTGTTAAGACCCTTTATCTTGGAAACATATGGTGGTATCGAATTGAAATTAAAATCATGTATCAAATCTATGGTTCCTTTGCGCTGTAAAAAATCAAATCTCTATCTCTACACAGCCAGAAAATATAGCCGTTTACATCGCAAGTTTGTACGGAACCCTCGGTGCGCGAGTCTGACTCGCACTTGGACGGTTTTTTTAATATGATGAATACAAAAGTTTGGATGGCTATTTAAATGTAATCCCATGTCTTTTGACTGCGTAGACTTAGAGGGTTGATTTTTACAGCTCTAAGGGACCACAGACTTGAGTACATAGTTTTAATTGACGGCACGGTTGGCGCAGTGGTTGAGCGATCGACTGCTGCGCTGCGTGTCGCGGGTTTGATTCCCGCACGGATCAAATATTTGTATGACCTGCAGATAGTTGTTTCGGGTCTGGCTGTTTGTGTATGTGAGTTTAAATGTTTGTAAACGCACCCACGATACAGGAGAAATTCCTAGTGCGGGGCAATGTTTAAAAAAAAAAAACAACTCGACACCTCCACGCATTCCCGAGATAAAGGATCTTGACAGACAGATAGACGGACGATAAAGTAATCTAATAAGAGTTCCGTATTTTTCTTTTGAGCCTTACCTTAAAAATCTTTTTTTTATGTTGAACTGGCGCCTACGGCATCGCCCGCGTGATGATCGAGTATCCTATGTGTTGTTCCAGACTTAAATCTACCTCTGTGCCAAATTTCATCAAAATCCATTCAGCCGTTTTGACGTGAAAGAGTAACAACATCCAAACATCCAGCCATCCACACAAACATTCGCATTTATAATATTAAATATATAGTAGGACGGTCTTGCGTTTGGCCGCACCTCGCCTGATTTGAAGCGATGATGCGGCCTAGGGTGGAGCACATCTGCCTAAAAATAACCGATTCACTTGCACTTTCAATAGATCCAGATTATAATGACCAGGCAACAGAGACAGTGAATTCCACAGATTGTTGCGATTTGACTCAAACCAATTGGATTTGGATTTAAACCAAACGGACAGTCTGACGTCACGGTTGGCGCAGTGGCTGAGCGATTGACTGCTACGCTGTGTCTCGCGGGTTCGCTCCCCGCACGGAACAAATATTTGTATGGTCTACAAATAGTTCTTCCGGGTCTGGCTGTTTGTGTATGTGGGTTTAAATGTTTGTAAACGCACCTACGATACAGGAAAATGGAAAATTCTAACGTGGGGCACCGTTTTATTTAAAATAAAAAAGTTACAACAAAGCCAACGATACTAACAACAAAACGTATCTGACTAACATTTAATTTGGTACGAAATAATAACAAGGAATCTAGTGTAATTTCCTTTTTTGATGATGTATGAATGATTGTATGAATAAAACTGCTATTATCTTAACTTAGTAATCAAATGGGAATCACCGGAACGGAACGAGATAATGCAATGTTTGTAAACGGTGAGTTAGCGACTTGTTATAGTCATTACTGACGTTTATGAGAGTTCAATTTATTTAATCCTACTATTATAATTAACTAGTTTTAACCCGCGACTTTGTACTTGCTTTGCTTCACAGCTGTTCTATTCTAATACATGTCATGACAGTTGTCAAGTATTTGAGGAATATGGACATAATGGAATATTGGTTATCATCGTTTTTTTTTCTTTTAACTGATACACTTTTTGCCTTTAAGAATACTGGTCTCTTTCTATTTAAATCTTTTCGATAAAGCCGGGTATTGCGGGGCGGAAAGCTTATCACGCAATGGACGATTTTTAATAATGTAAACTATGTTCTTCAATAATAAAACTCTATACTTTCAAATAACCTTTGAAAATATAAAATTTTAATTCCTTATATTTGAATAAGAACGGATAAAAACAAAATGTTTTTATCCAATTAAATTCCAATTAAAGCCGTTCTCGAGTTGTAAGCGTTCAAACAAACCCGACTTTGTTTTATATATTAAGAAGATAGACATCTAGTCTATTTATACACAAGAGAATATTACTGACCCAATTTTGCAAAAATTTAGATGCTCACTAAAGTGTTATTGGGATTTTGCAAAATTAAAACCTTAACTTATTGAATGTTTTATTTATTTTAAGTTAAAGAGAAAAAAAAGAGGGTAAAACAGGATGGCAAAGTTTTTATGAGGGAACGTGATTCCTTAGTCGGATTGAGTTTAAATTTTACAAAGACATTTCTTCACCACAATAATAATCTATATAACATCACGCAGAACCTTTGAGCTTTTCTCCACCCGTCCCTTGCTAGAGCCAACCCGTGTTGCTGAACCAGTGAGTTGAACCAGAAAGTTTTTGCCCTGGATGGCATGGAAGCAGACGACAACCTGTTAGGTTGAAATACGAGATGCCATTCAGAAGAAAAATGTGCTTTTCTATCTTAATGTAATGTCTTGTTTAGTATTGTGTGTGTACATAAATAATACAAATAATTCTCAGTTACCTAAAACAAGAGGCTATCAAGCAACGTCAACCGCAGAGCGTCTTTATCACACAGTTGTAAGAGTGGTTTTCGCAGTTCTAATATTATTGCTGACGTGATCGATAATACAGGGAAATGCCACGGGTTCGCTCGGGTCGCCACGATCTATTCTCGATCAACGAGTGTGAAAGGCCGATCGTGGCTCGTTACCTCGTTACTGTCATCGATAAACAAACTACGGTTGCAGTTCCGTTTGATACCGTTTCGATATCCTTACTAATATTATGAAAGCGAAAGTGAGTTTCTTTGTTTGTTACCTCTTCACGCCTAAATGGCTAAACCAATCTTTATGAATTTTGGTACAGAGATAGTTTGGACCCTGGAGACGGACATAGGCTATTTTTAAAAAAAAAGAGTGAAAAATTAGGGAGACAGAGGGAAAAAGGGAAAACTTAGCATTGCTATTACAATAAATAAGGCGCTAGGGCAAAAACTACAGGTGGCAGGTACCTTTAAATCAGGAAAGGGGAACTGTCTTATCCTTATATATCCGCGAAGCCGCAGGCGAAAGCTAGTTTGTTATCTTTCGGCGTAGCAAAGTGGCAACAGAGTATATACGGATACTACTTGAACGGTTTTAATCTTACAAGTTATCGCTTAGGAAATCAGGTGTTATGTTATGTATTAATTTATTTTCGGAAATAAAACATAACATCACCCTTGTATTCCCTAGATCAGGGGAGAAATGTGGAATGAAAACATAATCGAGTCATCAAAAAAATTTGAAAAATAATTAATGGCAACTCGAAACTCTTTTTTAATTTACTAGTGGCTTCATTGCCGAAAAGTTTCTAAACGAATCTTTAATGTAATAATGACTCACACCGGAAAAAAAACATAATAGGTAGATCAAAATAGAATTAAAATTGATGGCGTGCCCAAAATATTGTGTCGCGTGCCGTCAATGGCACGCGTTCCTTTGGTTCGCCATGCCTGCCCTAGATGGTTATACTATGCAGTATACAGAGACTAGTCAGAGTACACAGAGTATATTCTACAGATTATGTTTTAAAAAAAATAGCAATGTTGCAGATTGCTTTGTTAATTCAACTTTAACAGATTACGGTCTGAAATATTTGTTTTTTAAATTTTGGATACATTTCATAATCTTGAGAAAATCACGTTAAGTGTTGTTATGGGATTTTCATTTTTGTTCGCATAACCATAAATGCCTCGTTAATACCTACCAAACTCCAATTAGTAGGATACACTATAAACGATTTTATATTGTTTTTAATTAGAAGTTGAATACAAAAACCTACGATCGCGTCAGTACTTCTTACTAACATAAATGTCGTTCAAGTAAATAATTTAATTGCTTCTAATAGAATATATTTTCTGATATCTAAGAATAGGGAATATGCATGATTTTTTTTATGTCTTAAATTAAACATATACATCTTTATAACATAGAAAAAAATATAAATAGACTTGAAAATAGTCAAGTTACTTTTCAAAGTTAAATTTAAAACATTGAATAAATTTGAGCTGTCAAAACGCCACCATTTTGCGCGCGCTTATGATGACGTCATTGGTGATGTCCTGTTTGTTCACTACAGT
Organism: Ochropleura plecta; assembly: GCA_905475445.1. Taxonomy (NCBI): domain Eukaryota; kingdom Metazoa; phylum Arthropoda; class Insecta; order Lepidoptera; family Noctuidae; genus Ochropleura; species Ochropleura plecta. The sequence goes on along the minus strand of FR997726.1, from coordinate 18,491,442 downwards.
AGCGTTTCAGTTATTTAATACTTATTTTCAGTTTTAATTGCTAAACAAACCATGGAAAAAGGTAAAAAAACCTTGTTACAAGTATTGTATGGTACCGAAATGTAGAAACACTACCTTTAGTACACCAGATAAAGTGTTTTTTCGTATTCCACGCGATGCAAAATTACGTAAACAATGGTGTAAGAATATGAAAAGAGATAATAAATCTCTATTATCGGTTGGATTTTGTTGTGAAGATCATTTTAACGTAATTATTCTATATTTATGTACACCTTGTGTGAATTAGCTATTATGCAGTAGAAGATTCGGTCTAAAACTAAACTAGTTCACAAGTTTACAAAAGTCCATTAAAATTTTCTCTATAGCTTCCTTATTCCTATTGCGGTTATACGATTTTTTATGATTGATAATTGATTTCAGGTTTAGGAAGATACAGTTAATTTTATTGAATATAACATAATGAAACAGAATGGAGAAAAACGTAATCTACGGTTAAAGAAAGGAGTTGTTCCTCATATGTTTGTATGTCAAAAATCGAATATGCCACCACCATGTGAGAGAATGGCCGTAGTTAAAAGGCAAAGAATAGCACTGGTAAATGAAGCTCTATCAGAGTATGCTATCATTATCAAAAGTAGTAATATTTTAGAAATTGGTGAACTTCCACAAACAAATGATCATGAAGCAAGTCCTAGTATCTTCCATTCAAATGTATATGATGATAATCAAGTAGAACCCAGTACTTCTCATAAAAAATATGTGATATTTATCAAGCAGGACCCAGTACTTCCCGTATTGAAGTAGGTATGTTGTAATAATGATATAGACGTAATTTTATGTATGGTTATGTACATGAACAAAAATCTATGTTATTTATTAAAATATGTATACCATGTGACATAATAATTACCTTGCAGCTTTAACTCCTTTGATCTCTGCACTCGTAAAATCGAGATTTGATGCAAAATATGCAGACATCATAAATGCATCTATTCTCGGTAGATTATCTGATTGTGCTTTGATAAAACCAGTTTCTGTCATCGTCTTAAATTTACTACAAATATATTTCACGAAGTAACCACACAGAAATACAGTTTTAAATATTTTTTCTCACAAACACTATACTAATACAGTATGAATATCGACGCCGATTAATCAACGATAAATGCAAAAGGTAACCAGTGACGTCACATTTCGTTTCGAACAATTGTGACGCGTTTTGACAGTTTGAATTTCCCTCCGTTATTTTTCACTTTTTAAATAATATTTTCCTGGTTAAAAGGATAACTAAATAAAAAAAATACCTTTTAAGTATAATGTAAAGACTATAAAGAATCTAGAAAAAAATATTTGAGACAAATTTAAATATTATGCATATTCCCTATTGTCCGCAAACTAATCAAAACAAGATCACTTTTCCATGAAATACCTATGTATATTTCATTTATTTATCGTTAACTATTGCTATTGTATATAGCTTAGTTTTACAATAGATTTATAAATTCCAATTATTTTATACAGTTCCTTAAATAAATAAAAAACTGTTGTGGGACGTAATTGAGAATAAGAAATAATTAAATGAATGCGCAAATTAAATTATTCTTGTACAATTGGTTAGCGCGTTGATGTCTTTTATATGGACGTGCTAATTGTGCAGCTGAATTTTTGATTTTCTTTTTAGATTTGTTAATTATTCGGCTAGATATAAAAATACCATTGTATTTTCTGGGAAATAAAGGATTTAGTTGAGTTTTTACATTGATATGTATCAATCCTTACTAATATTATAAAAGCGAAAGTGAGTTTGTTTGTTTGTTACCTCTTCACGCTTTAATGGCTAAACCGATTTTGATGAATTTTGGTACAGAGATAGTTGGGAACCAGGGGACGGACATAGGCTAATTTTTTTCTAAAAAAAAGTGGGATGTGAGGGAGAATGAAGGAAGAAAAGGGAAAACTTAGCGTTGCTATTACAAATCAATAAGGCGCAAGGGGAACTGTGTTACCCCGAATTTAACGCTAGCGAAGCTGCGGGCAAAAGCTAGTTTTTAATATAAATCGTTCTTTAGTGTTTCGTAACCAAACCGTATTACAAATGCGACTTTTATTTTCGGATGGGAAATCATCACATAACTTCTAACGCTCTAGGCGGAGCGGGGGGTGTGTCAGACTGGTACTGACTAAAACCCACCCATGTTCCTTCCATTGCCATTGCATGCTCCGGGGCCGCGGTATCTCTTTCGAACAACCCGCTGCCCTGGAACTAATGACCCTACGAGGCAGAAACAAAACAGTTTAAGAACCATACATTAATGTAGCTAAATTGCAATATTAACGAACCATTTTATAAAAGAATTTTTATCCAAAAAAATCTCACGGTAATTATGAAATAAACGGATTTCAGTATCCGTGTCCAAAATAATTATACATTCATCTTGTAAATTATCATCTACGTGGTATCTTGATTGTAAACATTAGTGTGCCTAATTTGTCAGAATTAGTGATATAATATGAGAGATTGAGAATCTTGTGGCGCCTCTAGGCTCGTAATGAAGGTAATTTGTCAATAATAACTTAACTGTGAATTGACACCTTATGGTGAATTTAACTTGCTTTTGTCAAAGGAACCGTCTGTAACATTATCCTGCAGAAACGTTATACAGAGTATTTTTTCTATTGAAGAAAGATGAATAAGTACAAAGCAAGTTTATTTGGTACTTAGTACACAAAACATTAAACGTGAAAAAAAAACTTAAATCTCAAAACACAAACTTTAAAAAGAAGAGTTAATTTTTAATACTAAAAAACAACATTAAACTCCGAAATACCGTTGAGACATGAAAATGAAAACAGATTGACAGAACTATTGCCGCATTTATTAGTACAGAAAATTGTCGGTTGGGAACGGAATCCTATTTGCGTCAATTTCAATTAATTGCATGACAAAGCTGACGCCAATCCTCAACTGACTCCTACATATTACTGAAATAACCCGTGTCACACACACAGGTGATTCTGCCGGGGTTGCGGGTTGTTCGAAAGAGATACCGCGGCCCCGGAACATAAAGGGCTAAAGAAAGAACATAGGTGGTTTTTAATCAGTACAAGTCAGACACTCCACTCAGCTCACACTCTCACTCAGCAGAGCTAGAAGTTATTTGATAATTTCCCATCTGTAAAAAAAAGCCTAAATAGTTGTACGTAATTACGTATAAATAAATGATAATGAATTCATTATCATTTATTTGCTAACTAGCTAGCGTCCGCGGCTTCGGCCAAAAAAAGTATCCTATGTGTTATTCTAGACTATAATCTACCTCTGTGCCAAATTTCATCAAGATCTGTTCAGCTGTTTTGACGTGAAAGAGTAACAAACATACTAACATCCATACATCAATCTATCCTCACAAACATTCGCGTTTATAATATTAGTCGGATATGGGTAATTACATAAAGTCGTACGTCGTTACGTCTATAGCATCGCATCTTCAAAATTGCTGATCCTATAGATATTATATCAATTTTATATCATAGTTATTTGATTTACCAAATGGTTCATTAGCATCAATTTTAGCTTCTTTATTTGTCTTGTATCAATAACTCTTGGCTTGTGGGTGGAGACTTGGATAGAAGCTAACAATGATAAATGAATGAAGTATTTCTAATGAATGATTGACAAATGTAATGAATGGCTTAGTGAAATTTTGGTGCTATTGGCAAATAAAATCTGTTTATGTGAAGTTTGTAAGTATTTTTTGACCTTATCTATGTTTTATCGACATTAAAATGATTTAGTTTAGATTTATACATGTACCTCCTTGGAATATTTTGCCTATAGTTTATTTCTACTGTAGCTAATCAGAAGGACCTTAGTTAAAGTTGTTGTTTATTCCACGTTAATTATTAGCACATACTTAGCTGATTAGCAAATAATAAACAATTCTTTGAAAAAGATACAAATGACTGTTGATTTATCCTTCTGTTTAGGATCATATTTCATTTCCATTAGACTTTAACCCTGACGAAATCATACGCAGTTCTAGTTTTAAAACAATGCCCAAATAACAGGCGTTTCAGACAATATGTCAAGGATTATAGGAAAAATATTTACACAACAAACAAAACAGTTATTAATCATTTGAAAAGAAAAATCACAATCAACCTACCCAATTGCTCCGTACCACACTCAAAGAACCTATTTATTCTAAAACAGCACTTGAAAAACACAACACAAATTAGTACATAAATATTTTCGCACGCAATATTTTACGTACATCATGCGGTGAACGCCGTAAGCGTCGCGTTACATCGAAACACGTGCGTTCTGCGTCGCGACGCGGCGAATACTAGTCAGCTGGCCGGCCGGCTCAATGTGCTAATAGAACTCGCATAATCTAGTGAGAGGAAGTCTATAGAGGTGATAGTGGGATATTTTATAATAAGCAAAGGCCATTGGATAGATTTGTCGTGATATACGAGATCGCGGAGTGGTTTACTGGTCTTGAGGGAGACTTGTTTATGTTTATAGAGTTGTTCAGGGCTTCTATGCAGAATTTTCTCTTGGAATTTCAGACATGTGCTGAAAAGATTGATCGTCAACTATGTATTGAGATTTATTAGAAAAAGAAATCTTTTTTAGCATGGAGCTCGAAGCCCCCTTGTATTATCCCTGGGACTAGGGAAACGAGAAAAAGAGACGAGCTGAAACCTTGACCTTCCTCAAAAACTTAGTCACGGGTTGGAACGTCCTCCTCTAATTCTTTTGCATTCTGAAATATTATATCGGCCTAGTTAAAGGTTGTATATCTTATAGGCTGTTAGTACTAGTAGTAATAGATATTCGACAGCTCAGGTCAAAAATGCCACCACCTACCACATAGTGAAAATGCTGAAAAAAACTCGACAGTAAAAAACATTTGTCACACCAAAACAATTCCTGTCACACTTTCGTCAGCTCTGCAACATTTTACACCTGACATAACCAAAGCAACCTACTTACAAGGTAAAGAAAGCAATACTTCGCTGACATTATTGTCCTCCACTTAGCTTATCGTCTTCTATCCCTTTCACACATCCAAACTTATACTATGAAAGAGAGGGATAGATATATGGTTAGGAGAAAAGTGAACAGGTTTTGGTGATCGCTCAATAAATCGCGTCGTGATCGTGATCGCATTTTATTTGATTAAAGTGACCACTTATCTTAACAATGTGTGACTTAATATAAACCTTAACAACGTCTAGTGTAAGGCTGAAAATTAAATGCAAGTGACCTATAGAAGCTTAAAATTTCGTAATACGATTTAGAGAATTTGTTTCTATAATAATGATTGGTGTGAAGATGAAATTATGAGAAAGGAATTCCATTGTTGATGTTATTTTGACCTCGTTCTTGGAATTTTTTGGAAATGTAGTTTGAGAGGTGAATGTCGTCATGTTTGATTTAAAAGGTCTATGGTAGATCTTATAACTCAAACAAAAAATACCCAATAAGTCGAAACTTGAAGGAATATGAAACAATAATAAAGCAGTATTAAGTAAACTTATATCAGGGAGGCGTACCAGGGCCTCCCTGATTTAAGTTTACAGTTAAGTTAAGTTTACAGTTTAACCTGCCGGGGTTACGGGTTGTTCGAAAGAGTGACCGCGGCCCAGAACATAAAGAGCAAAAGAAGAAATATGGTTGGGTATTAGTCAGTAAAAGTTTGACACTCCCCACCGCTCCGCCCAGAGCGGGGGAAGTTATTAATTGATGATTTTTAGGGTCTTGGCAGACTAACAGACGTACAACAAAGTGATCCAATAAGGGTTCCGTTTTTTTTTCTTTCGAGGTACGGAACCCTATATTTTTTTTTTTTTATATTAAGTCCTTGTCTATCTTGCTTACCCCTTCCGAAATCACAAGTCAGAGGAATCACATTGGAGAGCTTCATCCTACTAATATTATAAAAGCGAATGTTTGTGAGGATGGATGGATGTATGGATGGATGTATAGATGTATATGGATGTTTGTTACTCTTTCACATCAAAACGGCTGAACGTAACTAGATGAAATTTGGCACAAAGGTAGATTATGGTCTGGAATAAAACATAGGATATTTTTTTCGATATGACGCGGGCGCCAGCTAGTCATTCATAATTTCACACCATTCATAAGGACATGACACATGCATGACAAATGCATCAGACACATAACATTTGTCACAAGGAAACACCTAGAAAACAAAGAAAATCCTATTGACATACATGTTAAACTATTTATATTAGTGTTTAGTACTATAACGATTTATTTATTTGTTATTTACTTTAGTTATGTGACACATAGGCCGTAGAAAGTGTCCTTACAGGAAGTAGACTGTTCAATGTGTTCCTATTTGTGTTGGAAACTATAAAGTGGGCTAAGAACCAACAATGTTGCAATGTAAACTTACTTGAGTGTTATTTTTTTTAAAAAAACGTTGCCCCAATCTAGGAATTTCGTCTGTATCGTGGGTGCGTTTACAAACATACACAAACAGCCAGAACCCAGAACAACTATCTGTCGGCCACACAAATGTTTCTTCTGTGCGGGGATCGAACCCGCGACACGAGGCGTATGCAGCCAATCCCGTAACCACTGGGCTAACCTTGCCGTCCAATTATTAGTACTTACAGGGCAGGCACGGCGAAGCAATGGCACGCGTGTCATTGGTGGCACACGACCGATCAAAACGGTTTGCAATTTAGTTCTTTAAAACAAAGTGTAGTAAGTATTATGAATGATTTTAAGTAAGTCTTATGTACCGATTTTGATGAATTTTGGTACAGAGTTAGTTGGGACCCTGGAGACGGACGTAGGCTAATTTTTATTTCAAAAAAAGAGAAATGAGGGAGAAAGAGGGAAGAAAAGGGAAACTTAGCTTTGCTATTGCAATAAATAAGGCGCAAGGGCAAAAACTACAGGTAGCAGGTACCTGCAAATCAGGAAAGGGGAACTGTGTTACCCCGAATTTAACGCGAGCGAAGCCGCGGGCAAAAGCTAGTAAAGTTATATATTCTTTTACGCACGGATTAGCGCGTAAGTTGCGTGAGATGGTGAAAGCGTATATGACTCACAGGATTTATCCAACTAAGCACCATCAGTATTCACGACCATACATCTGTTCTATTTAACGTCGGATCTCACTGCGGATTTCTTTTATCTGCTAATAAAACATCACTGTAAATGGTATTAAGTGATTTCGCTTTTATTCGGATCACAGACGGTTCGATGCGGTTAGAATTATAAATGTCATCTTTGTAAAACTCCTGTACGGGTGCGTTTCCATTGTGGGTTATGTCTTGTGCATTAGTATCAAAGGACAGTATTTTCAGAAGTGAAATTTGTGAAATGCGGTCTCACGGTGAGACCGCATTTGAGAAATTGATATAATTTAATGAAATATTGAAACCCGGTTTTCGACTCGATTTTCAAGTGTGATCACTACTGTTTATTAAATCTGTCGCCATCATCTATCGCTAAGATGGTCTCAAGACATGGTAGACCTTATCTTAAGACCATCTGCTAATCGTGTAAAATCACGTTGACAGTAGGTTGACTTGTGTTGGTTTTTGTACGGTACGTGAAAAAACTAGTTACTTGTTATTTGTGACGCGACGCATGTAAACGCGAGTATTAACAGTAGGTATTTAATAAAAAAATGATAAATTTTATAAAGTCATAAAGTTAAAATAGAAGAAACAGAAACTTTCTTCGGAATATTTTTGACAGATCAAACTTTTTATTACCTTCTAGGTTCTGGTAACTTCGGCCTTTTGAGCATCAATATGACAGATTCTATCTATGTGATCTGTGGTAAAATAGAAATAATTTTTCAAACTGTCTAGAATTCGTATCTATCAAATGTGGTTCGACTGGGTATAGAGCTGTGATGATCTTGATACTGTATTTATTCATAAGGAAACATCTTAAGAGCATGGTCTTACGTAGAGACCAAGTTTTTCTCAAGACTACGACTGAGATTTGTTTCTAAATACTTACTGCCCAAAATCTAGTACCTACAGATAGAATTTACCTGCTTCTTAGTAGGGTAATTTGGTGATGAGCACAGCAATATCATAATGCTTTGCTGAGTATCCATGACTGTGAATGATGACGAAGCATATTCTAATAGTCCTGATAACCACAAACTCCTGCCGTACGCAATTTTGGGCACACACACAATACAGAACGAGATTGCATTGCGCAAGTGCCGCGTGGGAACTGCTCACGCGCTTCTACTCTCCTATGTATGCAAAAACTAGACGATTGACGATCGGAACACACTTCCGTGTACACCATCCGTGAACATACTTATGTGCTGTATACAGGTGGGCTAGTTGTTTAGGCTTTATTAGGTAATGTAGTCGAGACACTAAGGTTTTAACTTTTTGCAAAATTCATCAAAATCGGTTTGGCCATTTAGGCGTGAAGACGTAACAAAGAAACAAACTCACTTTTGTCTTTTAAAATATTAAGTGATAAATAAGGCGCAAGGGAAAAACAACAGGTAGCAGGTAAATGCAAATCAGGAAAGGGGAACTGTGTTACCCCAAATTTAATGCGAGCGAAACCGCGGGCAAAAGCTAGTAGTACCTATAAATTTGAAAACTTATTATGAGCTATGAGTTGGGATAAATTATGTTTTCATTTTGAGGGTTTTAAAATTAGACAGCTTCTATTGTCGGTGGCGTCTCAGCCATGCGACCGTTTTACAATTAAGTGGTCAGTTGCCAAACCAACCCAGCCGCCGTGGGAGACGCTCCGGGCGCCGGGTGCCGCCGGACGACTCCCGGCCACCGTAGATGCGAGTCTGAGAACGGTGAGCAATGGGCAGCTCACCGCCCGTCCACCCAGAGGGGGAAGTTATTTAATGATAGTTATTGAAAAAAGTGGTCAATGGCGTTCAAAAAATTAAGCTTTAAAATGGATCTGTATTAACACCAATTGCAAACCAGAAACGTAATTGTTATTGTTGTTACCACTTTAAATAACTAGTGGAATTACTAGGTAAGTCTACTTATCTAAGAAATCAATTTAGCATTATTCCCTACGTACATTCTGTTTGTTATCCAAGCTATCTTCTAAAGAAGTAAGTATCAGATTCCCTTTTAACTAGGATCTGAACCTAGCTGTATTAAATAGTTCGAAAATGCCCCTTTTTTATCAGACGGTGTTTATCGAATGGACCAAGTACGTTGTTAAAAAAATCACGTACCTAGGTATCGTTCACATTGTAAAACCAAATGATTTTAAAAGATTAACCATGGAGTTTCTTGCCGGTTCTTCTCCAAAGGAAAAGGCCAACCCGAACCGTGCACCTGTTCTCGACGTTTTATAAGTGCCCATTTAGCTATTTCTTGTTGCAAGGTTCATTTGCCGGTACGATCACTGAACGGCTGCTGCAAGTAATCTACATTTATCTCCGCAAAGTTGTAGACAAAACGTATTTTGGACAAGATACGTCGACGTTGTTTCTAGTCATCACCTAGTTTCAGTTTTGTAGGTACCTAAATAGAATACTATTTAGGTACCTACAAAATGACATGCCTGAAACGGTAGCAAAGTATTCCACGCTATAAACCATTGTGTCACGCACAGGATGTGGTCACAGTGACAATGAGAAAAGACAGACCTTCAGGAAAAGAAGGAAGTCAGCTGCATCCGATTGAAACGAATTTCAACATCAAAGCAAATCGACGTTTCCTGATCATTAGCTTTGGTGTCGCGCCGTTCATGGTTTCCTATTGAATATGTCATTTGACCTTCACGTCTGAGATCCTTGGTGTTTCACCATGATTATTTACTGTCCGGCTGAAAATAGCAGCATCATGCAGCTAGCAGTTCAATATGTCTGCCGGGGTTGCGGGTTGTTCGAAAGAGATACCGCGGCGTCGGAACGTAAAGGGACATGGAACGAAGGAAGAAGGAACATGGATGGGTTTTAGTCAGTACAAGTCTGACACTCTGCCCCGCTCCACCCAGAGTAGGGGAAGTTATTTGATGATTTCCCATCCGCAAAAAAAGCAATTCAATATAACTATCTAACTATAAGTTCTGCTTTAAGACGTCATGGTAGGCCTACTGTTTAGATCATCAAATAGAAAAAAACTGGTTAAGTGTGAGTTGCGCTCGCGCACGGAAGGTTCCGTAGAAACTTGTGGCAGCAATGGCCATAACTTTTGACCGTGTGGACTTAGAGGGTTGATTTTCCGCTTCAAGGGATCAACTCGACACCTCTACGCGTAACTGAGATTTATGGTCTTGACAGACAGAAAGAAAGGCTCTCTCTTCTCTCTTTGGCTTCCAACAATAAATATTTAAACGAAAAGTAAAGAACCGTGCTTCGTGTCATGTGATTTGTGTGTGTGATAACCAGGCTATTGTATTTCCACAGTTGAAACACACGCTTCACTATGGAAAGGATAGTAGGAAAGAAAGAAATAAAAATCAGGCTGACACCTTTAGGATTCCGTTTATTTTACCTTCACATATCCAATAAATAATTTATCATAAAACACATCTAGGTCTACAAATACAGACACTATAATTATCTGTTAGGTACGTTATTACGCATATTATACCGTGTCACAAACACTTCTTACTTTTACTTATAACTCTGCCATTCAAAAGTATCAAGTACACACGGCGCCACATCAAACTATACATTTCCAGTACAATATGGCCTCGCTTTGTACAGATTTCCCGTACAATAACAGATCTGCATAAACTGGTTTTGTATAGCTTGATTGGTCGCCGTGTGTACAAGCACAAAGTACCTATTGACAAAAATGTTGTTATATGCAATGCAATCACAAAGTATATTTCCAGAACGAGTATTCCACTTTCTGTATTTAAAACGTTGTTGTATTCTTAAAAGTAAGGGTGTTTACAACTTTACAACACGTTGAATATTAATTTACAATATTGATTCAAGATCTTTTTTTTTGTGACAAATTTTACATTACTAACGGCAAAGTGCTGGTAAGACATCATTTGGTAGGTGTGGTCAGAGCTAACGACATAATAAGTAATATATAAACATTTAACTGAAACCTGTCATTCCGATAAGAGCTATTAATCCATAGACAGACACACGGGCAAGCGGGTTTAAACTTAGAACACCTCCTTAATTTTATCGTGGTTAACCTCTTGCCAACACCTTTTTAAGTTACTTCACCCCCGACGTCATCGTAGTAAAATTTTTATATGTAAGTATTAGGCATTTTCGCTAGTGATATATATATAATTAAGACAACTTTAGTTGTCGGTAGCGACTCAGCCTTAAGGTGTCAATGGCATTCCAATTTATTCTTGACCCTTATACGGCCGCTTTAAGAGAAGAAGATAACATGCCGCACTGTCCCTGAGCGGAATGAATTAGACGAATATAATGACATATATTCTTATATAAAGCAATTATGAGGTAATGGCTTCAAATCCGGGTAAGTACCAATGTGACTTTTATGAATTCATACGTAGGTACTTTATAACTTCAATTTGGACATCAGGCATCGGTGCAGGAAAACGTCGAAGCTTGGAATTGTTATCAATACGAGTCTGATATCGCTAACCCGTCTTCATCAAGTGTGGTAATCAATACTCGTGCCTGCTCTATATTTTGAAGCTTTGCCCAGCATTGGTTGGTATAATTATAAGATTAAGTTATCATATCATTAGCTCATTAAACATAATTATCACATACGCTAGACATTTAGCACGGTGCATATACACAGCTATCTTAACGATTAACATCAATACTTTTAATACTATTACAATATAGCAACGTGTTATTATGTTGTGTGAGTCAAAAGTACGGATTTCATATTTATTTAGGCAAAGAACATTGTCAAATCTGTAGAAGTATTTTTTTTTCAATATATTTTTATTTACGCTTTCCAGTGTACTTGGAAACAAGGGATCTTTTAGTAGGAGGGAGTAGGTGATTATGAACCTTAAAGATTGGTCTTTAAGGTTCATTTTAGGTTAAAGATTTGGATAGATCCGGGCTTTATGACTTGACAAGATGTCTCTTGAATTACTTCACCTGTAATTATAACTCGTTAGAAGATGCAACATACAATTTACTCACACAAGCACACAACATAATATTTAAATACTCCGGGAATTATTATAACGGCAAATAAATCTACATCTAAATACATACTCTATCATAAAACGAACAGTGCAGTTTGTCCTATGGCAAATAAACTTAATAGCTTGATTTTATAACAACATATTTTATCCATTGATTGGTCCTTAATTATCAAGCGTTTTGGTAGGTACTCGTCAGATTACGTAGATTTGGAAACAACAGAGTATTTTAATGGCAATATTGATTTAGCTGTAGCATTTTTCTGTGTTTCCAGCATATTATACATTTTATTATATTAAAACTATGTACTTGGGGCGGTGTTACCGTAATTTTTAATCAGAATATAATTGGGATGAATATAGAAACTACTCAAATGAGTAACTATGTTGATGATTTGCCATATGTTAATTTTCAAGATCAAATAATTTCCACAATTCGTTTTAAATGACAATACGATTGCCCTTGCGCCATGTTGTGACGTGTATAACCTCTATCTGTCCCTGTCATTTGTAAGCAAAATAAATTGTTTTTAATAGATAGAACTTGGCATTTATTTGTATTACCAGACAGTTTTTTGCTGCCCTAACTTCTTCGATTTGACAGCTATGACGTCACAAGATGGCGCGAGTTCAATCCTTATGCGAAACGCACTATAGATTCATCACTAAAAAGATTACCGTCACCATTTGAGAACAAACAATAGGTTTAACTCTAAATAATTTTATGAGACATAAATTTTATACGGTCGCGGTACCCTAAATACAGATTAACTCGAACATATTATTTTTTACTAACATAGAATACTTTCTTGACAAGCCAATGTCTGAAATCGATGTCTTTTTATTTATCGACGATTCATTTGATCAATGAGGAGTTCGTCGCTTAATAATAACTGCCGCTTTAGGTTAAGCTGTGCTTACGTAGGTTAGTCCGTGGATGGGTAACCACCCACATATCGAGTTTCCTTGTCCGTATGCACGTTAAGCGTTTGGTCCCCGCTGTCATTTGTCTATCTTTGACAGTCGTTACAGCTAGTCAGGGTCCCAGTACTATCTGGGTTGTGGAGCTCAGATAGGCAATCGCTCCATATAAAATACTGGTATTCTTCTACCAACGCCAATGCAGCTTTAAAAAGGCCAGGCAGTGATGATGAGCTAACGTAAAAATCAGCCTGTATAAACTGATATAACTCAGTTCAGACTGAGTTATAAGCTTTACCGACATACAATATTTCGTTTGTTATGTAATTTTCTCTTCACACTAACAAAGTTTCAAGAAACCGCCGAAAAATAAAAGACACCGTTCAATCTATTTTGGCCATTGTCCTTTACTATATTGATGAATAACAATTCCGTTGACATCATAATTTAGAGAATAAAAGAAACTGCAGAGACTGCATAAATACTCTCAACAAAAATATAACTAAGTATATAATATACCACCGATGTCAAAAAGGCCTAAAAACTAACCTAACAAATGCTAAAAATCACTAAAAGCTAGCGAACGAGCATCAAATTAACACATAAATCGATAAATCAACATGAGAATACCAACGTAACTTAAAATCACAATAAAAAAAACTTAACAGTTTTCTTCGTAACGCTGATATTTTTTTATTATAATAATTCTGTTAAATAAAAATTTATTTTCTTTATTTTTACTAGTTTTTTTTTAAATGTATCTTATTGCTATTTTTGTTGGATTTTAAAAAGCATGCTGTTTTTCATCGCATTTATAGTGATAATAACCGACTTTTTCTATCTTTTCATCCTCATTTCTCCTAATTCCTTTACCTTACATATGCTGGCAAATTATGTACCACCTTACTTAACATTTTAACTATGTCAATTAACCAAACACTGTCAAAAAGACGTATTTTTGCCAAATCATAGAATAAGGCCCAAAATCTATTAGGTACTTATCAATTAAAAAACCAAGAGTAGCTATTTTAACCGATCATAATTTTATAGTAAGTTTGTAAAAGAGTGGCCTAAGTAATAAGAATAGTTTTTCTGACAATTCGTTTACGTACCAAAAAGGAAACTCTCAAAAATTCTTTAGCACATGTAACAGTCGTTCGTTATTCAGTCTAAAGCATAAATACAAATGCATTATTCCCTGTCTAATCCAAAAAAAGTTTCACAAAATATACATGACTGAACTAAGCAAGTAGGGAACCGTTGCATATTAGGATCTAATTGTTTTTTTTATTTAATAATTTTATGGAATCTTGTGTTTTTTTTTAAGAATACTTAGTTCAGTGGTAAACAAATTATATTTCAAAAATAAAATGAGCTTTTATGTTATCTAAGCGCAATATGGGCCTCTCTGGCCAACTTATAGAAATCCAACTATTTCAATACATTCAAAACGAAGACAACTAAAAATAAACTATAAACAAAATAATAGATTCAATACAAATTGTATGAGGCATTCATTTAAACTACACATAAAAATTCGAGGAAGAATTGTAATATAAATACTAAAAGTAATGTCAATACAGACAGCTTTTATAAATCAATTCAAGTGGTTTATATGAAAAGGACATATTTTTTTAAAAGATTTTTCTTTTTTTATGAATACGAAGATACCTATGCCCTTATTATTAGCACGAAAACCACATTTAATTTATTTTGTGTGTTTTGCTCAAAGAAGCTTGAATGAGACAGTTCGGCAAGTCTATTTCGTCCACATTCCTTTCCTGTCTTTTTTAAATCAATCTTCAATGTGAATGTACTTTTTGAAATCAATCAAGCTTGCTGGTTAAAAACACACTTTTTCTAATTAAATGACAAATTGAAACATCAAATTTTAATTTTATTTGTCATTTAACACTGAGTAAATATTTATTAATAGTAGTAATAACTATTATTATAGCCTATATTAACAATATAAGTATTTAAATTCAATACAATTATAATATTATTATATCTCCTGAAGGATAATGTTATGTAGTATGGGAGAATAATAAATTAATAATATATTTCTTTAATATGGATTGAGATTATCATTTACTTTAATATTGTTTTTCTTTGGTAGTTTAGAACAATATTTTTGTTTTATTCTCATTTTATTATCACATAATTCAAGGTACTATTTTACAAGGGTACTTTCCAAAAAAAAAGCTACGTGAAACGTCACGAGTTGCTGCATTTTTTCGCAACAAGTGACGTCACACGTAACTTTAATGGGCTATATCTTTGTCATTTTTGGTCTAATTTACAAATAAAAAAAAACGTGTCCCTTATTTTTGTATAATTTGAAAGACGGACCAAACAGAATGTAATTAATCAATCAAATCATTTATTTCGATTAGACCATTTCAGGCACTTTTGAATGTCAAGAAACAAAATGAATCCACAGTCCCGGTCACAAGGCATGATAACTTGTGAAAGTACTGTAATTACTTTGACCCTGGAAACTACCCTATTGACGTATGATGGGGTGAACAGTATAAAGTTACAATAGAGATGGAAATATGTCGACGTACAAAGAGATAGTAGTAGTGTTTGAAAATGTCAATAAAGATATTGTCCGCGAAATAAAGTTCATGAATATCCTCATTTGCTTATCTGTGGCAAGTTAATAGGTATTTAGAGAGTCTGAACTGAATGTAGAACCAGTTCTCAGTTATTTATATTAAAGTAAATGATAATAACAAAATTAGACTAGAACAAATGTATTCCTTGCAAGGTACTCGGGATATGTTCAACCTTAGGAAACTTGTACAAACAGAAATAAAGCTAAATAACCAGGCTCGTCAGATTTAGTTTAATTTTTCTTAGAAACCGATGGACATTGTCAAATATAATTTATTTAATTAACCGTTTCGTTACTAACAAACACATTTAACTTTATTGGAAAATATTCAAGGATTTCAAGAAAAAAATTAACTGTATATGACGAGCCTGGTTATTTAGGTCTTTTGCTCAATGTACACTTCACGGAATTAACCCTGCGTTTTGGTCACGTATTTTCTCGTTTAATTATATCTTCACTCGTTTTTGCAAGCCAATTCTATATGCTATCACATTTCACGTCAACTTTTTTTTTAATTTTTAGTAGTTTTAATGTGAAATGTCACAGAAATATATTTTTAAAAGACACGCCCAGAATGTTAATGCCCAAACCGATACAAGGAAATTTAAAAATTGTCGATGTCACAAAGGAGAAGGTGACATCATAAAAACCATACCCGTATACTTCACGATTGACCAAAACGCAGCGTCCCCCCATCAGATATAGTTCCCTGCCTGCCTACTGTGACTAACATTACCTGAATTGAACTAGAGCGGCGCGTCTAAGGTATCAAGTTCAGTATATTCCGGTGTTCCAAAGACTCCTTGAGAGCGTAGAATAGTTGCAACTGCTGTTCAGGCTTCAGATTGTATACCTGCTAAAAGATATAGTAGTGTTAAGAAGTATACAATTACTAGCTGCGCCCCGCGGTCTCACTCGCGTGGTGATCTTTATGAATTGTAGCCTATGCCTTATTCTAATATGTAAGCTAAATTATTGTGAAGTTTCATCAAAATCCATTCAGTAGTTTTTGCGTGAAAGAGCAACAAACATACTTACATACATCCTCACAAACTTTCGCTTTATAATATTATGATAGCATCATTTAGTAGGTTACTGCAGAGAAATATTTAATGTATATCACAGTGTCATTATACCTTGGAAGGGCGACCACGTGTTCCGTACATTACTCCATAACCCCCACATTGAAATTATTTATCGGTAATGAATGAAAACATCTGCTTTTCCGTACATTTGGACTGTGAGTATTGCAGTTTTTTTGTAGAAAACAAAGGTTTTTTTTACGCCGATGAAACATTTCTATATGGAGCGGTTTTATCACCGATGAAACATTTCTATATGGAAGGGAGGTGGGTCAGAATAAGGTAGAAAAGCCTTTAGCCAAAAAATATTAAAAACAAAGAACTGGTTATGGGTTGTGACCACGATGGTCGCAACATGATCGTTACGCTCATGTCGCAGCGACGCGTCGATTAAATATTTCTATATCCCCATATGGAAAACGGGGGTACAGAATGATCGATAATATGGTCCATTATAAGAAGTTTTACACGACAGTCAAAAGGAACATTTATGATGATATAATATGATGAATCGTCGCCACCAATAACACCCCTTCATCATAACATAGTACTTGCCTGTTGCAACAGTTTCTGCGGCGTAGCGGTGCGGATGAAGCTGGTGATGTAGACGTTCACGAAGGTGGCCATCAGGAACTGACAGTCGAAGCGGTCCATGATGCCGCCGTGCCCGGGGATCACGTCGCCGAAGTCCTGGAATTAGCATAAGAAAATGAGAACCTATTCGTGTCATGCAGCCCAAATACAATCACCAAAACGTTATGTTCCGTATGCTTGATTAAAATTCGAAATTGAAAGAGGAACCGAAGTTTAAACAAGATTACCATCACGTCAAATATAACAAAACGAATGCAAACCATTAACAATACTATGACGCATAAAATTTTGGTATCGCGCGTTTTGTAATCAAGCGTGTTTATAATAACTGGTTTGGCCCATTCCTAGTAAAAAGGTATCCTATATTTTATTCAGGACCACAGGCAGACTATTTATTTAATAATAAAAAAAAACAGTATATACCTTGATCTTGAAGGCGCGTTTAAATCCTGAAGCGAAGAAGCCTCCGAAGGGTCCAATGACAGAGCTGAACGTGCTCAGACAGAGCGAGTGAATCATGAACGGGTAGATGTTCATCGTCTCCAAGCCCAACTGGAAATAAGATATAATTATTTACATTAATAAGAGAAGTTTAGTCATTTAGACGATGGTGCCGATTCTGATGAACATTTTATTAAACTATGTATGTCAAAGATCTACAAATGACAGCCGGGCCAACGTTTTAATGAGCTTTCAAAGGTATGGAGGAAAATCGGTATGTAATAGATGGTCAGGTATCCACGGACGGACCGCACTGCTTAACCTTGAAGACTGTCTCGTCCAGCTGGTATTCTCTTGCCACGAGTTCCTCCACAATTCATATAAGCTATAATGTAAGTTGACCAAGATTTTTGTCTGGACCTTAAAAGAGACTATAACCTCCTGAGTTTGCTTCGGCTGTTTCTTCTCAGAGTAGTCGGGTACGAAACACAGGCCTCGTCTAGTTTTTTTAAAAAAGACGTGTTAAAGTGTTTGTAAAAACCTACTTGCAAAATAAACATCATTTATCATTTAGCTGGAATATTACTTCCAAAATACTCACAACTTTCATGACAGGTTGCACGAACTGAGGAGGCGTGTACTCTTGAAGACGGAACAGCAGTGACGGTTCACAGTCCATGGTCATGCGGCCCAAAGAGTCCGAGTACTCGATGGGGCACACCAGGTACGGGTATTGACACATCATGTAGGACATCTGTGGAAGGGGAAATTTGATTTTTTAAAGGGTAACACAAGTTTTTGTGAGATCCAAAAAGTTTGTAAGGCGTTTTTGCACTGTTCGAAGTTTTAACGGTCACATAAGGCTGTTTCATCCTCTATCGACTGCGTTAGGTGAATTTAGATTGTGGCTAGTAGTATTCCTTTGAAACGAAAATTGTTCTCAACATATACAAAAACATAATGCCATTCCAAAATCAACCTTACACCCATCCATCAATTAATCACCGAAAATCTAGAAATTGACTCTCTTTTTCACTTACCAACAATCCAAAAGCAACAGTAGACACTCCTCCTCCAATGAACCCTTCCCAGGTCTTCTTGGGACTCAGCTTGATGAGCGGGGTCTTGCCGAAGAAGAAGCCGAACACGTAGGCCATGACGTCATTGCAGATGATCATGGAGACTGGCACTATGAACCATATTAGACCTGGAACAAGGAGAGGTTGCTATAGAAATTTTATTTTATTTTTCAGTAGTATTTCTTGGTCCGTGTGAGATAAGACCGTTATTCTTATGGATAAAGAATTGGAATATATAACATTATGTATTCAATTTTTTTATAATTTGGAGATTTTTTTTTTCGTATATCCGACCTTTACAGTAAGGAAGCTCTATCCTACTATATAAATGCGAATGTTTGTGAGAATGGATGTATGGATGTTTGTTACTCTTTCACGTCAAAACGGCTGAGCGAATCATATGAATTTATAGTCTAGAATAGCACATAGGATACTTTTTTTTCGATCATCACGCGGGCGAAGCCGCGGGCGCCAGCTAGTAATATCTATTTATTTTATTTTTCGGATGGGAACTTCCCCCGCTCTGGGCAATAATTTTGAAGTAATTTATTTTCATCGTATATGAACATCAAATGCCAGCTAGTTCAATATACCCATATCAATTCCTTCAATTAATGTTCATTGAGCTCTCATAGATATATAACAGTGTTTAGCGATGTTCGCCATTACGAGCAGGCCATTAGATAAAGCCAGCATTATTGACAGCGTAATTACTGAATAGGGCAATCACTTTTACATGTTTCCAAAGCAACATGCTTAGTAAATTAAAATCTTTAACCCTTAAGCTGACATTCATCGAGCGAATTAAGACTTAGCTCAACCGTGCTTCATCCAACAATAATCCTTATTGTTATTGAGTTAATATTCATATTCGTACAATCGATCAAGTGTATAATATAAATAAGTACGTACAGTAACTACATGCGAATAAGATTCATTTTCGGTTAAGCTAGGTCTAGGTTCGATTTCATCTTTGCGTTAACTAACCACATCTTAATAGTTCAGTATCGCAAATTTCATTCGCTAATATTGTTGAACAACAGACGCGACCCGAAGCTATTACATATACAACACTGTCATATTCAATTTTCAGTCAGCTCAAGCCGATCGACCGACACCGTTCAGCATCCACCAACTTCTATCGTGTTCCGTTAGACCCAGCACAATTTGAACTGAGTACACTTTCGCTGCCCAGAACTCAGCGTATGAGTCCAAAATACATTGTATAATTTGAAGCGCCTTTTGAGTATACCTTTATCGACCTTTTTGGATAACTCAGGCCCTAGAACGAGGAGTAGTTGTAGAGACCAGGGGTCTTAGCATGACAGCGTAAACTTTGTATTGTAAATACATCGATAATTTAAAATAATTAAAAAAAAAGCAAAAAAAAAACAGATCCAGTCTTTAACAGTCCCATTATTATGTGAAGGTCTAGGTCTATTTTTAATAGGTCCCATCTATCAAATACTGTTTTTTAATAGGCAGTCGGGATTTTTGTATTTTTTTATTAATTTAAAATAAATTAAAGGACACTTCCGCAAAAGAGACGACTTTAAAGATACCTCATACGTCGAATTCCGTTTTATTTGTTAATCTCCGTTTTTTCGTATTAAACGGTTTGGGCTGTGGAGCGGACCAAAGAATTAGACATACGTAAATATGCTAGAAAAACATAACCCTCCTCCTTTCGGCAGTCGGGTAAAAGTCACTCGCATCACGTAAAATATTTTAAAGAAATTTGTTTATTGATGATAATGATTGCTGGTTGTTACAAACATATGCCATAGGATAATTGTATGTTCGATTAAAAAAAATTACGTATTTATATCGCGCTCATAATAAACTCTAGTCTTTACAACTACACAAACGAACAACATTAGCCATAAAATGAACGCTCCCATAAAACATTTCAAGCCTATAATCGCACCGCAATCTGCATGTCTATCTACGCATCACATCCGGCGTTTGGCGGCTAGGTCGGTTAAAACAGGATAAATCATAATACAAACTACGTCGGTTAAAACTATGTTATTGGTTGACCAATCAAATCTTGTATAGCTATAATAAAAGTGACCTATTTCTGTTCGCTACACGATAAGTTGTTTACGGTCATTAACTTTGAAACATGAAATTATATACTGTTCTATCAAATGATAGGTGAAATGGCAATGTTTTCATAAAGTTAGTTTGAAAAACAAAACATAATTATTGTTTTCTTGATAAATGTCTGCCGAATGCTAGCAGGCTGTGGGGGCCCACAGCCCTGCTAGCATTCGGCAGACATATCGCAAAACTGGAGCCGCAGACCAAGGTGAAGATGGCGGGTCGCCAAGTCGAAGAGACAACATCCTTAAAGTGCAAGGAATAGGGAAACCTCTTAGTGCTCTTAGCGCCCAGTAGTGGGACAGCTCAGGCCGATAAAAAAGTAGGTTCGTTAAAAAAAATCGAATCAATCCGGCCGAGGAATCGCGTTCTCAGATACAAACTTTGCCACCCTGTTTCACCCCTTAGGGGTTAAAATTTAGATACCGCGACCCCGGAACATAAACGGCAATAGAAGGAACACGGGTGGGTTTTAGTCAGTACAAATCTGACACTCTCCCTTCCTCCTTCAAAGGGAAGATACTTAAAGATTTCCCATCCGCCCGCAAAAAATGGGGGCTAAAATTTGCAAAATCCCGTCTTAGTGAGCACCTATGTACGTCCTAGAAGGACCCCCGAGAAAAATTCGAGTCTCTTAACTCCTGCTCCTTGTAGTTTGTGAGATTTCGTGATGAGTGATTTTCTATTTTATGTATACCTATCGCACACTTAAATCTAAACTTAGACAATTCAAAAAAGGTAACTTTTCAGGAGACGAATAAAACGTATTACTGTTTGTATGACGAGCTATGAACATTATTTTTAGATTTTTATGATTATTTATGATGAGGGTATGTAAATTGTGTAACGTAAGATAGTTGCGTATGATCACCAAGCATTTGAATACAAGGATAACTAAAAATTCACGAATTTTGAGTTGTCTCAGTTTCTAGGTGTGCGATATGTAGATGAAGGCCATCGAAACGGATATGTCTGTCATTAATCAAGCGCCAAATCGATTAAGCCCCCGATTTTAATTCAATAAACCCATAATGGAAGTTGCCCTGGCACGCATGGCCTTTGGGACTTGACAACACATATTCATTAATTTCGGTAAGGTTCAACGGACTATTTACATAGCGTGGAAAATGGATTAAATTCTGATACTGTATACATTGTCGAGAGTTAATTTCATGGCTATTCACTATATTTCATCTCATCGTGGAATCTTTGACTACCGACTATTTGATTTTATGATGCACAGGTGGTCTTGAGGTTGCAAGCGTGACTGCTGAGCACAGAGTCCTGGATTCGATACCCGGATCGGGCATTAAGTGTTATTAGGTTGTTCCTTTAGGAAATTCTTAGTAATAGCCCGGAGTTTGGAAGTTGCCAGCATGATGCCCCCGTTGGTCCTGGGCCTGTTCTCCCTCCGGTCGTGTCGAAATAGCCGGCGCATCGGACTATAAGAGTGACGAAACAGAGAGTGCACTAGCGCCTGCGCGCTCAATCGCACATACCTTCACTATAATATCAACCGCGCCGATGGCTAATTTCCGCTGAGATTAGTCGCCGTAGCCGAATACGGTCAGAAGGACTAATGATTCAGAATAATATAGTAGTGTTACTAATATTCTATTAATGCAGACGTGTTTATTTTTATTTGGAAGAAGCATATAATACTAATTACACTAATATCATAAGGCCGAAAGTTTGTATGTGTGTGTGTGTGTGTATGAGTGTGCGTGAGTGAGTGTGTGTGTATGAGTGTGCGTGAGTGAGTGTGTGTGTATGAGTGTGCGTGAGTGAGTGTGTGTGTGTGTGTATGTTTGTTTACTTTTACCTTTCACCTGGACTAACACATCAGCTATTTTTAATCCCTGTAAGTACTATATTTTTTTGGGCTATTTTGCGACGCATACGCAGTCAGAGCCGCGGGCAGAAGCTACATAGCTAGCTATCCAGTATATTATGTTGATATTTTGACGCTTAACCCAGAACCGATTTTCAAGTCTGAAAATGGTTAAAACATCTGTTAATCAAATAATCGCAGCTGCAAAAGTTCAAAGATTAATTCCCTTTTCGTTTGAAACTCATACATCCACTAACGTATTTACTAGCAACCTTTTTGAAACTAGTATACAATATATCCAGGCTTTGCTAAATGTCGCTAGAAATGTACCTAGTGAACTTAAAAACAAAAGACTTCGACCTCAGTGCCACACTGAGGTCGCAGCCTTTTGTTTTTTCAGTCTCCCTTCGCAGCAATCTAACAACTTTTTTAATAGTTTTTGCAACCCGGGAAGTGCGGGTCTTTTTAGAAACAGTATGTACAGACAGCAAAGGAGATAAGTACCCAGGCTCATCATCAGCTGAAATTGTATTAAAATTTCTTGAACCATTTCGAATAAAGTTAAATTTATTTGATGGAAAACCAAATGGTAAATTTAATTTGAGTTAAAGAAGTGTATCGGTTTCATAAACAAAATCAACTATATCCCACGAGCCTGTTTACTTTCTATTTTGTTGACAGTAGGTACATGCGAATAAATGGGAGAGTTCAAAGATACACGGAGAAAATTACACTTCCGCGGTATGTGGTTTTTGAATGTACTTTTTTATTTATTAAACTTTTTGCAGATGTAAAAAAATCTGTACAAAGGCGGACTTAATGAATTAATGCCTTAATTCAGCCAATTCTAAATTGTAGAATCTACCGTAGCAAAAATTCTACTCAAATTATCATAGCTCTGTAAAAAAAAATGTTCTATATTATATTATTGCGATCGAGAAAAAAAAAATGGAAAAAAAGCAGACTAATCCTGAGTTCATTGGCAAGAAACAAAATACTTCAGCACACATGAAGCCTCCACAAATCGTTTAGCGCTGTTTAGTTTTTTTTTTTTTTAACTTTGTTTTTTTATCAAATATTTGAGGGTAACAGTGACCGATGATGTATAAATGTTTCGGGTGCAACGCATTTAATTCCGCGGCCCCAGAAAACGAAGGGGAAAAAGAAGGAACATGATGAGTTTTAGTCAGTCCAAGTCTGACACTCCCTTCCACTCCGCCCAGGACAGAAGAAGTTATTTAAAGATTCGGAAAAAAAGTACCGCTACTATATTCCCAAGTTCACTCCTATACTACATAAGCCAATCTGTGATTCATATCTACCAGCCTTTCGCTCAGTCCACCACAATCGCTATGATTACAATTCTCCTCACAAAATCGATACATAGTTACGTCTGTATTGTATGTAAGTGAATTTGTATATTTTAACATACATTGTTGGGTTGCAAAGTGTTCCAGCTGTGGAAACAATGCCGAGGTTAAAGATCAAAAAGTGTCTAATAATAATGCAGCGTGTTTTTAACAACGTTTAAACATTCCCATACGTTCTCGTTTGGGAATGTTTCCGATATCTTGTTTATTGTGTGTGAATCTTCTTTCAAAGGCGTTTTACTAAATATTAGACGGTACAGTTTGTAGTTAAGGCGCCTCCCCGACCAAAACGCCGCGCAAACCGTTTTTTTGCTGTTTTCTGGAGCTATCTACTTGTTATTTAAAACGAACTAAGTAACAAAGAAATACATTAAATTTCTTTATAATCTTGATTCCATTATTGTAGATTTAATTTTATTGAGTAATTATTTTGTACATCTCCTTACAACAAACCCCCAGAAATAAGAAAAAATATCAATAACATGCATCTCATCGTAAAGTAAACATTTTAACTTTGCTACTGACACTAATGGATACACAATTCTATAATGAACATTTTGGTACTTACAAATATTTTTTTCAAAAACCCAAAACTTTATTTTATTCCAAAAAATAGGCATTATTCACTACTGTTACTCCTGCGCGGCAAAGAGGGAACGAATGTTCAAGGTTATTTGCGTAGGGTACAACCTTAAATCATTTCTGTTTAACTGTTTCTTAACCATGTTGGGGTCGGCTTTCAGTCTGACCGGATGCGAGTGAATATCATTATTTAACATGGAGCTACTGTCCATCTGAAATTTACAGCCTAGTTAGACCTGGAAAATACGATACCCATTGTTAAGACTGGTTGTCAAACTTCCGCGCCACTGACTACCAAAAGACTGTCAAAGATTTACTATTGACAGCCGGGATTAACAGCTTTTTTTGCGGATGGTAAATCATCAAATAACTTCCCCCGCTTTGGGCGGTGGCGGGGGGAGTGTCAGACTTGTACTGACTAAAACCCACCCATGTTTCTTTTATTGCCCTTTATGTTCCGGGACCGCGGTATCTATTTCGAACAACCCGCAACCCCGGGGGGCCAACGGCTTAGGAGATTTTCCGAGGCAAGAAGTACAATTGGTATGGAATGGTGACCCATCCACGGAACAACTTAGGCAAGCGCAGCATTTGAAGAATTTGAATTTAACCACAAGCGCCTAAGATTTAAAAATCGGCACGGAATATCGATTGGTCATGTCAATTTATCGTTAAATTGGCTCGATCAATTGAAACTTTGTTCAGTAGGCACCAAAACACACGAAGACTGATTAGGTCAGATTGTTTAAAATGCGTATAAACCGCCTTTCTAAGATTGTGTGCTTAAAACATTTAAGCAATCCTGGTAAAATTGGTATGCGGACTATTTGTCACTAACAAATCATTTCATATCATCGTGCATGATTTAAAAAAAAAACTTTTAAAGAATACTCAGGAAATAGAGGTCTCCGTTATAATGAATATAAACCATTTATTCAGCGTGTACCAGAATGTATTTAAACTCAAACTCAAATCATTCATTTAAATTAGACCGTTATAGGCACTTTTGGATGTCAATCACAAAAAAGTGAAGCTACAGTCCCAGTCACAAGGCATAATAACTTGTGAAAGTACCGTGGTTGTCCTTTCCAAAACGTAGATCTCTATGGAGAAGAATGGGCAAGAAACTCTATGGACACTCTTTTTAATCATAATATTTTTACAAGCTCATGGATACATTCATGTCTATATTACATGTCGAGTATGTGTGAAATATTATCGACTCAAACTGTCAAACATTTTACACGTAATAAGTTTAATTATCTGATTCTATGCTAGTGTAAAAAACAGGGGGAAAGATTATTTAGGTTTATTAAAAATGACACAAGAAATACAGATCACGTCTTATCTAGTCATACGCCAAAATTATTATGTCGTACTCAGGTCAGTAAAGTGGCCCTCAGCCCTCGCAACCTTTTCCCACTCCTCTGTACTCATCTATATATATATAAATGAAACCCGTTTCCCGTTGTCACGCCATAACTTGAGAAAGGCTAGACCGATTTGGCTGATTTTTTTTTTGTTGTGTTGGTTAATGTCAGGAGAGGGTTCTTATGAGAAAAAAAATAGGTAGGTAGGGTAAGTAGGGTAGGTAGGGTAGGTAGGGTAGGTAGGGTAGGTAGGGTAGGTAGGGTAGGTAGGGTAGGTAGGGTAGGTAGGGTAGGTAGGGTAGGTAGGGTAGGTAGGGTAGGTAGGGTAGGTAGGGTAGGTAGGGTAGGTAGGGTAGGTAGGGTAGGTAGGGTAGGTAGGGTAGGTAGGGTAGGTAGGGTAGGTAGGGTAGGTAGGGTAGGTAGGGTAGGTAGGGTAGGTAGGGTAGGTAGGGTAGGTAGGGTAGGTAGGGTAGGTAGGGTAGGTAGGGTAGGTAGGGTAGAAAAATGGCATTGCAACGCATGCCGGGCACAGCTAGTAGTTTATAAATATACAAAGTATCTCTCTCTCACTCGCTCTCTCTCTTGCTCTGTCTTTCTTGAACCATACTTGAATACGTCATTTTCTGCATCCTAACTTACAGAGTATACTTAATATTAAAATACGCTCAGGTATCGTTCTATACCCTTTTTCCGAAACAACATACATGAAAAAAATACTGTAACAATAAAAAAACAGACAAATCAAGAAAGTGGAACCAACAAACTCACTGCTTCATTTTATCAGTATCGAAACTCGATTATAAACCGCTTGTTTACTCATGCATATAAAGAGATTCCGATCAACAGACTAAACCGCTTCATACTAAGCGAAATATATTGATCACCTGCTTGCGTGACGTACGAAAATAAGCCGGAAAAACAGTGTACGTTTTATGGAAAAGTGTACTTAATGATTGGTTTGTTAAGGTTTAATGTTGCTGTT
Source organism: Ochropleura plecta (assembly GCA_905475445.1). Classification (NCBI taxonomy): domain Eukaryota; kingdom Metazoa; phylum Arthropoda; class Insecta; order Lepidoptera; family Noctuidae; genus Ochropleura; species Ochropleura plecta. The sequence continues at coordinate 18,464,355 of FR997726.1, read as the reverse complement.
TGTTTTAAGTGCGGTTTTTGCTGAGATAGGCCGACGTAATCTATTTCAGCGACGGCTTCCCTCGTGTTATAGTTATATGGTTATGGTTATATAGTGTTGTGCAGATGACGGCGATAAGTCTTTTGCCTTTACAAACTCAAACTCAAATTCAAAGCATTTATTTTAATTAGGAAATTTTTAGCGGGTTAATTTCCGCCGCTCTGGGCGGAGCGGGAGGAACTTTTATTGAATAAAACTCATCCATGTTCCTTCTTTTTCCTCTTCGTTTTCTGGGGTTGCGGATTATTAAATGCGTTGCACCCAAAACATATTTAAACATCATCGGTCACTGCTGGGCCCTCAAGAGATTGATAAAAACCAAGTTTTTTTTAAACGGGGTACGTTATCTCTTTCGATCCGGGGAATCGAATTGAGGATCTTATGCTTAGCAGTCATGCTTGCGACCACTAGATAAACGAAGATGCGCAGTTCTAGTAAAATATGTTTATTGATTTAAGTGGCCCACTTAAATAACGTAACTTTAACAAACCGAACGGCGCCTTAGTTTTATTCATTTTAAGTTCTGACGCACTGATTATACATTAGTCCAATCATGTACTTGTCAATATACGTAGCTATGACTAAGACTAACATCGTACGACTATTTATTCGTATCTCCTGTCATAAATACAAACAATAATATGAATAATCTGGCGTGATGAAGTGAAAGTCAATCGCGTTATATTGCTAATGTAAGTAAATAAGCGTTAATTACCGATAACAGCATTAATTTGTTATTACGGTAACATGTTATTGATTTGACGTCTTAATTACTACCAACATAACAAACTATACTGTTTTAAATTCATATTATTATTCTACTAACTGGCGAATGGCTTCGCCCGCGCGATATCGATAAAAAGAAAACTTTACAAATCGTAAGATGGTTGCAAAGTGACAGTTCATAATGTAATTTATGTCTGTAACCATTTGACGTATTGTAAATTTGCCAAACCGGCCATTAAATAGGCTCCGTGACAATGTTTTTAATCTCCGTTTAAAGAGCAGTGGTATCACACTATTATTATGAACTAACTGTCGCCTGCGGCTTCGCCCACGTGATATCGAAAAAAGTATTATTCTTAGACCATAATCCTTTCGTTCAGCCGTTTTGACGTGGTGAAAGAGTAACAAACATCCATACATCCTCACAAACATTCGCATTTATAATATTAGTAAGATTATGATTTTGCTAAAGCGGTCCTTATAGACCCCAGGTTCATCAAAACTAGCACACCACATCTCTATTCGCTATACTCTACGCACACACCCCTACGTAACTTCTACGCGACCTAGTTACGTTACAGTCGTTTGAAAGGCTTCCACCGTCCGTGACAATGTTGACTTGACACCCTATGTTATCGATGATATTGTGTTAGAATACAAAGCCCTTATGACTTTATGTGTAAGTTGACAGGAACTGTAGCGTGGGCGGCCATTTGGAAGAGGTAGTATTTGATTTTGATCAAACTCAGAGTTAGGTACAGTCAGTAAAATAGATAAGTAAGCCGGCTCCCCCCGGGTTTGCGTGTTGTTCGAAAGAGATATGCCCCGGAACGCAAAGGGCAATAGAAGGAACATGGGTGGGTTTTAGTCAGTAAAAGTCTGACCCTCACCCCGCTCCGCCCAGAGCGAGGGAGGGTTAAAAAAAATCTATCTATATGTAATGCTTTAAATATGTTTTTTCAAGTACATCTCCAAAGTGGTATACCTAATATTACCACCGAGGTTTACCAGCCAGTTTCATCTTAAGTCTAGAGATGGAATATCAAGTGTGAAAATAGGTACTTTCCAGCGAACAGTATGGACTTGTTTAAAATGTAAATTCATGCAAGTGTTCAGTGGTATTGAATTAAGTCAGGTCAGTGATTTTATAACCTTCAACTCGATTGAAATTCATAATTACTTTTCCGAATTTATTCATACAAGGACTGTACGGTCAATACCTGATAAATAAAATGTCTACTGTACTATTTTGTTTTCAACTTTTCAATAACGACAACGTCCATTATTGAAGTCTATTAGCATCTTGTTTTTAAGCAAGTTTTTTCTAGTTAAACGAATATCAAATCAATACAAATGTAAATTAAGTTGATTTCAAAATAACTATTACTAGCGCTAATTGCACTATACGTTATTAAGTTAAAAAAATTGGTTGTTTGTAAAGTAGGTTTACGATCGAGATGTTTACGTGATAACGTCTTATTGGTGATATAAGTTATCACCAGTAGTGACATCTAAAATGAAATTAAGTACTAATTTAAAGTTTTTTTTTCGAGCCAAGTAACAGATGGCGCTACCATCTTTATGAAATGTCGCTTGTGAGGTTTTGGTGTGACACAAGTTTCTGAACATGTCACCCGACTAAAACGATTTTAAAGACGTTATCACGTCAAAAAAATATTCTTACATATTTATCAAATAAAATCAAATCAAAAGCATTTATTTCAAGTAGGCCAGTTGCAGGCACTTTTAAACTGTTACAACAATAAAGAAAATGAAGCTACAATCCCAGACACAAGAAAAGTACTGTAGTTGCCTATTCCAAAGCGTAGATCTCTATGGAGAAGAACGGGCAAGAAACTCCATGGACACTTTTTGAAATCAGAATATTGTTAGAAAACCTTAGTAACATCATTAATTTTAAAATGGTTAATTATTTGGGAACGATGTAGCAAGACGTGCACGTTAAGTGTCCATAGTAAAGACAAAAAAAGGCAATTCAAAATTAAATAATTAATCCAAATAAGCCATGGCAACTGAAAGATTACCAGTCAAAACTAACAGCGCCGTTCACGAACATGACATGGATCAGCACCATTCAACTCAACCACCAGAAATAAATTAAGGTCAGGAAAAGACGAGAAACTAAATATAGAACACAGATTACATTGTACATCCAGCAACACAAGTTTCTCACGCGTTGTCATTAAACTCCACATTTGACACAAAATCCTTATCGGTGGCCTGTACTCATTATCATTCCAAATGCATTCTAGAGCTATCGAGACAGTCGAATAGTTCAAGTTCAATGTCTGATAACACTATCAGTTACATCGTCTGTGTTTCTTATGGTATCTTTATCTTGGCGGGTACACGTGGATCTTTGTGATGGAAACAAATTGAGAAGCGATTATCATTCATGTGTTTATCATCGATTGAGATTGAAAAATAAAATTGAATACATATAGATTAGATGAGAACGCATGGTTGTGCATGGATAGTTGAGTGGCGTCCTTCTAAATCCAATATGGCGACCTCCCAAAAATGGCGGATTAGTTATTTTTTTGCATATCCATTAAGTATATGACATGACATAATGGGATTGGTGAAAATAATACGAAAGTGTTTTTTTTTGTTTTAAACTATTACTTTTTATTTCTACAGAAATTTGAATAAGTCTCCAGCATTTTGTGCTTCGCTATCCTGGTCAATCAAAATTAAAAGAATAATACCAGCTGATGCTCAAATTTTAGCAAAAGCTTGACCGGAAAATTCTCCTTGATTTCTTTAATGTAGAATAATAATTCATATTATAAGTGTAATTAGTTTAAAATCTAGGTTAAGTTGTAATGTGGCTGAATTGCCGAAAAAACAAAAGAAAAAAAAAACAAACAATATTATCCGGGGAATTTGGCCATTTGACTGTTCCAGTCTTCCAGTCAAATCGGATGCAGATAACTACCAGTACTTTACATTGAGCGACTGCCTAACCCACTTAGTACTGGGTAATACTATGGGTACTTCGTGCTTAGTGTAAATATCAGTCTTTAATTCATCGATAACATTACTATGTCTCACCATAAAATTACCAACTTTGTAGAGCAGATGTCTGTTTAAGTTTTGATCTGTTCTATTCTTGTGCAGTTTCCCATTAAAAACTACCAAGGTTTCACAACTCAGTAGGACATCAGGTTATTCGTACTAACTGCATTGCATAAAATTAACCCTCTTCTAAGAAACAACTGCAGTGTAACATGCAAAGCGACTATTTCGCAGTTCATAGCAGGTCACGATGGAAAATTCTAGAACGTTTTGCGCAAATGAGCAATGAACCGCTTATTTGTTCAGTAGGGGCTGCTGAGAATCAGCCAATTATAGCAGATTTAATTCGTAAGATTTTTGTAAATAGATACAGGTGAACCTAATAAAACTGTGTGTAAAAAATTAATGCACTTGACAGGGCTCGAACTCACAATATAAGTCGTAAATCAATGCCGTTATCACTAGGCCACCATCGCTCAATTCCACATAATATTCATTTTATGTGCAAACGAACAATCAGCCGCTTCGTTACGTTGTAAAGCGCTGACTTGGTTATAATAATAGTGTATTAAACACTTATCATGTCTAACCAAGACATTGAATGAGACGAGAATTGCATGATTACGCTATTGTCCCCAAGTGTAATAAACCGTGCGCCACTATATAAAAGTGTTCATTGTTTTCTACTTACGTATTGTTATATAGACGAGTGTAAGTGACAATTAGGTTTTTTTGAACAAGGACGGGATTAATCGGGCGCCGCGAGACGATTCCCGGCCACCGTAGATGCGGACTGTGGGCGGTAAGCAATCGTCCGTCCGTCTATTGACGACAGGCCGTGTCGACGGCGCGTTGGTGTTCCACGCGCGCCTCAAAGAGATGTCAGCAAAGCAGAGGGGTCTGCCATGGCCACCACCTGCCGAGGTAGCGGGTTGTACGAAAGAGATACCGCGACCCCGGAACATAAAGGGCAGTAGAGGGAACATGGGCGGGTTTTAGTCATTACAAGTCTGACACTCACACGGGGAAGTTATTTTATGATTTCCCATCGCCAAATAAAGGGCGGGATTAATTTGAAGAGGAACCATCTATGTTTACAGAAAATGGTGTAGTACTGATTGACCGACAAAACGGTTCGGCAAGCCCGTATGAACTATGTGTTTTTTTGTGTTGTGAAAACACGCCTTTGTTTGTTTCATGTTTGTAGGTAGTTGTTCGTCCAGAAATACGGGGTGCGTAACAAACGATTTTTTTTTTCTTGCAAAAAGGGTGTCATCTGACCGACATTTTTTTACCGTTCCAGTAAAATACATTTTTTTACTATTTACGTAACTATACTCGTCAGGCATTTTTACTCGACTGCTAAAAAGAGGAGTGTTATGTTTTTAAAAACGTATGTAGGCATGTATGTGTGTCTAATTCTTTGGCACGCTCCACAGCGTAAACCGTCTACGGCATTCGACGTATGAGGTATCTTTGAATTTGTCTCAATTGAGGGAGTGACATGAGGTACTTCAAAACTAAAAACAAAATTAATTTAAAAAAAAATCCGATGAGTTAATAAAATAATTTGTTGCAAAATTTTATTTCAAATTTTATGTACTCAAAGAACTGTTTGTTTTCTATCAAAGAAATTTAACTTAATTCGAAAACATTAATGAATTAAAAAAAAACAACTATATCTGGCTGTCCTACTGGTGTTCAGTCGTACTCCAGTAGAACACAGGAAAAAACATAACATTATTAAGGACATACAAAGGTATTGCGTATGTCTTAAGACCATGTAGTATAAATTAACGTTAATTTGCATTTAACCATTATCTACTCTTCGCGAGATCGTCAGCAACACCAAGGCGCTGCTGGCATTTCTCGTGGAGCTGGGGTGGATCGAATGATATTCTCACCCGTACGCAAAATACGCGCCTTAGACGTGGAGTTGCACGGGGTTGCGGGTTGTTCGAAAGAGAAACCGCGGGCCCCGGAACATAAAGGGCAATAGAAGGAACATGGTCGGGTTTTAGTCGGTACAAATCTGACACTCCCCCCCTCACTCCGCCCAGAGCGGGAAAAGTTGTTTCTAGGACACTACCCCGTAATATAATACAACAACTATTATCAAATTGTAAAATCAATTACAAATACCATCAACCTCGTGACCGAATTCAAAATTAGATTCTGTCGTCGTGAGTTGCATCTAATTAGTTCCACTATCCCATATTAAAGTTATTCATTAAGCATTCTGGAAATCTATGGTATTTGTTTAATGCTTGGAAATGTATCAAGAATCAAGATACGCTTCTGCCAAACCTTTCCGTAGTATCGTGACGAATGAGTGATATCACTGCGATACTTGCCTTTGCTAGAATTTCTGACAAGATTAATGACGATAGCGAATGATGTTCAAGATAAACCAAGCCCATTCACAACGGTGATATCTTGGTTAACCTATATTAAGTAGATAGCTTTGTGATAGAATTTCTACCAATTTCACGAATCGATCGCGAAACTTAAGACTTGTAACTTAAATTTTCATGGAGACCGTTTTTGGAAAATAAAATATGCGTTATTTTTGTCGTTTCGAAGATAAAAGCGTTATTGACAGACAGCTTGCCCATTCTTCTCCATAGAGATCAACGCTTTGGAATGGGCAACTACAGTACTTTCACAAGTTATTATGCCTTGTGACCGGGACTGTAGATTGATTTTGTTTCTTGACATTCAAAAGTGCATGTAATGGTCTAATTGAAATAAATGATTTGATTTGATTTGACAGGTAGACAGACGGGCGGACAACAAAGTGATCCTATAAGGGTTCTGTTTTTTCCTTTTTAGGTACGGAACCCTAAAAATAACAGAGACACTAAATGTTTTTTTAGTCATTGATAAAAAAAAACACTGAATAGATTGGCTATCACTGAATTGATCAGGGTTACCAACCTAAGGGTAAGTAACTATGTGACACTCGCTAGTGCCCTCCGACCGAGGCAGCAGTTAAAGATGAAAGTTGGGAAGCAGCTTTTATAACAATAATTCAGCACTTGTAGCTGCTACCCGTAATCAAAATGTAATGAGCCAAAACATGATTGTTGAAGATGAAATGACAGAATGAAATTCGAAATATGAATATTTAAAAATCAATGTTGATCCAAAAAGAAAGAGGTTAAGCCAACAGAGGTAGAATACCCACTCTGTTACAGTACTTCGAGCGTAAATCTGCGATTGCTTGAAGACGGATACCCCACGGTTACACCAAAATAACGTACCGTGTAACCGCGCACTTAATCTAAAACAATAGTTTACGTAACCTTCTTCATTTCTTCTGAGAATATTTAAATGTAAATCATTATATGCACTGTTCAAAAGTAGGTCATGTTTATTCTTAGCATCTGTTACGATATTTTAAGATTTCGTGATTTATCTAAAGAAAAACTAGAATTGCTCATCATTTTATAACAGTTTACACTAAATCTACTCACAAACAGGCGTTATTCATTTGGGTTGCCCCATAATAGCATTGCCTTTATTCTGAAGCCTAACTGTTGCTCCTGATATTCTTAACTTAGCACTACCTTTTTTATGGGAAATCATCAAATAATTTAATGATGCATCCTAAAAAAGGCCTTAATCTACTACCTACGCGAGCCCTTGCCAAGTGCCTTTATTCTTTCATTTTGGATGGGAAATCATCAAATAACTTCCTCGGCTCTCAGCGTGTCAGATTTTACTGACTATTACCCAACCATGTTCCTTCTTTTGCCCTTTATGTTCCGGGGCCGCGGTTCGAAGGCGAACAACCTGTAACCCCGGGAGGATTAAGCATCTGCATTAGTTAGTGGAAGTTAGTCTACATTTTACAGTGTTCTGAAAAATCTATCATTATTTTGAGAAGCAATACATCATACACAATCGATCAACGGTTACGAACAAACATAAATATCCTCTTTAACACATACTATATAGTTGGTAAGGCCATTATTTGATATCAAAATGGCTGCTGGAGATATGTACATTGATGGCTTCTTTGCACAAAGTGGATAAGTGATTTAACGCTGTAATCCATTTACGAACGAGTGTTACATTGAACGTATTATTGAAATCTAACTGTCTTATATTGAAGGTCTGATCTAAATTTAATTTCTTTATCACGTTACCAGCCAGACTTAAGAACTACAATAGCTCTGTACGTTTATTTTTTCGTCATCATCAAATGACTTCTCCCGCTCGGGGCGGACCGGAAGAGAGGGTCAGACTTGTACTGACTAAAACCCATTGGTGTTTCTCCTTTCCCTTTGTGTTCTGAGTCCGCTGTATCTCTTTCGAACAACCCGCAACCTTGGCAGGCAGTAGCCCTGGCGAACCCTCCCCGCACCGTAGGTCTGTCCGCTGAGCGGCGATTTGCCGCGGCAGCGTTCCCCTCGGTGTAGTGCCTCCGCGCGCCACTCGTCCAGACGAGAACTATCGTCTCCAGATTCCACGGTAAGCTCTCTTCATCTTTTATTAAGCTGCTTTTGGTAAGTACAGACGCCTGCACATCAAGCTACTACAATCTGTCAGATTTCTTTGATAGATTTTCGACTTTATTTCTAAAGTATTAGGTTCAAAGTTCATTGGGAAAAATTGACAGTTTCGAGTAGCTTGATGTGCAGGCGTCTGTACAAGTAAACTATGGGGCTTTTGTCATTCAACGGTCGATGTTAGTAAATTAAAGAGTCAATTTAAAAACACCCGAAAATTCGCAAGGCTAGTCAAAGTTACAAAGTTGAGAGACATCCTAAAGTTTACAATAAAGCTCGTCGAAGTAACAAAGTGAACATCAAACAAGTAACATGATCCTAAAAAGGGTGACGGAAAGGAAAGCAAGGGTGAAAATAGGGCTACCTACAATTCTTCTGTATACCTGTTTGATAGTGCCTTACCGGGCGGGGTCTAAAATGGCAGCTTTAGCAGAACCATTTTTAAAATAATATAAAGTTGGTAATTCAATAGCCTAAGATAGAGAAAAATGGGCTTCTTTGGAGAAAGCCTTCATCTGCAGAGGATATTTACAACGTGTCCGGTCATGGACTACCGATATTCTAGATACTTATGTAACGAGTGTTTTAATATACTATTACGATACACACTTGCGTCAAATCCACTTACCCGCTTTTTGGCAGCCATTTTGAGATATTCTCTATGCGTGTACAAAAAATAATCATATCTCTCAAAGTTTTGGTCTTACTGAGACGAAAATAGGTTTATTCAGAGGGCAACAATATTGTCTATCGTTTAAATTAAAAAATGATGAGGTTACATTTTCGTAACTTTAGAAAACAAAATTTAAGTCCAAAAAATATGCAAATCAACGAAAGTTTTGTAAACTTTTTTATAAAAAAAGATGCTAGTTTTTTTTTTTGAAAATCAATAAATTTGTGTGCTAGAATGTTTGTTATATAAGTAAACTAGCGGACCCGACAGACGTTGTCCTGTCTACACGTCTTTAATTTGAAAATTTCAATCTTTTTTTAATAAGCTATGCTGTCTAATTTGACACTGCGATGGTAGCGCCGTCTGTCGGATCCAATGTAAAACATTCCAAAATCAACAACTACTAATAAATTAAAAATTAATTAAAAAAACATTGTCCAGCGGACAAAATTGTGAATCTAAACCATTCCCAGATCCCCTTGAACACACACAAAAAATTTCATCAAAATCGGTCCAGTCGTTTGAGAGAAGTTCAGTGACATACACACTCACAGAAGAATTATATATATAAAGATAGAATATCGCTAGTCCGTGACCGGACAGATTGTATAATTATGTCTTTGTAACCTAACAGTATCTTATTTAATTTAAAGGGTAGCGGGAAAACCGCCACGTTTTGTCAGATAGAGCTGTTTTCTTGCTACTCTAACGAAGCCAATTTCGTGATATAATGGAGAAGGGAAAGAGAGAAGAGATCAAATCAGGTGTTACTCTGCGGAAATCCATAACAGTAGATGGTATGCAAAATACACTACTGGAAAAAAATAAGGGACAAAAAAAAACAGTTTTTTGGAAAAATTTCAACAGGCCGTAACTTCGAGAGAAATGAAATCGTACGGGAAATAAAAAAAAAGGAAATTGTAGCTCCAAGTGTCTGGTTTTTGTCCCTTAATTTTTTTCAGTAGTGTATTTATTGCTAATTTCTTGCATGAGCATATTATTGCGGATGGGAGGGCGTGCTGCGCCATGCATTTTTTCGTGGAATTTAATCTAAATTTTCTGGCATAACATTTTATTTCAAGTTATTCTCGCATAAAATGAAACTTCCCGGACAGCTTATTTGCTACTTGTTCGGAAAATTGACAACCCTACGTCAAGAGGTCACTTCATCCCCCTTTTACCGCTTTCACTTTTCAACACGATCGATGACGGTTTATTTTTATTTTCAGAAACTTTGGAGGGATAATCGATTTTTCAGTCGAGAGTGGACGAAACTAGGTTTTTGAGTTGAAAAGAGATGTTTAAAGGAATTTGGTGTGGGATGGTTTGTAGATTTTTGTTTGATGTTATGATGTTAACCTTTTTATTAGCATGTGGATGGTTAAAAAGACGTGAAGTTTTTGTATTATTCAGTTCTCACTTTTTAATTGTTTTGTATTACGCATAGTGCAAAGTCATGTTCTTCATAGTGCATCATCAGCCTAGCCTTTTCCCAACTATGTCGGGGTCGGCTTTTCTAACCTGATGCAGCATGCGATGAATACCAGTATTTTATATGGAGCGACTGCCTATCTGACCTTCATAATACCCCCTTGGTTAACAGACTCCCAGTACCTTAGTAAAAAGGAATTTCTTAATAAAAAGTAGGTACCTTCAGCTTTTGTAATAAAAACATAAAATAGCCAATTACTGTTGATTGGACATCGAAGGCCAATATTTATAGTTTTACTTGGTAGTAGTTAAGTTCTAGATAAGTCTTGATAAAGAAAATCTGCCATTCTACTTATAAATTTCTTTCCAATAAAATGAGAAAAAATAGGAACGAAAAAGTATTTATTTCATTCGCTCAAGACGAGTCAGTTAAAACGAAATATAAAAAAAAGAAATGTGAAAAATAAACCAAAAGAAAAAAAAAATTAAAATGAAATAAATTACCTGTACGAGGCCAAAAGGCCTCTATCTCAGCATGGTCAATAGGTTATTCAGTTCTAAATTGTCTTCATTATTTAAAGCTGGTTAAGTAGTGAAAGTCCTACTTGCCTAAATGGATGGTGTCATATTCGTTTTGCGAAAAAATATACGTTAAGTATATTATTTTTGTATACTTATTTAAATAAATTATGCGAACAATGGTTACTACAAAGTACATGTTGAAAAATAAAATATTTCTAACATGAAACGTACCTACAGGTAAGTAATTAATTAAACGATGAGGATATATTTCTTAACAATAAGCGTACGGTCATATTTTTTAAATATAAAAAAAGCGTTGCCCTACACTAGGAATTTCTCCTGTATCGTGGGTGCTTACAAATCATATACACAAACAGCCAGACCCGAAACAACTACCCGTGGGTCATACAAATATTTGTTCCGAGCGGGAACCAATCGAACCCGCGACACGCAGCGCATCAGTCGATCGCTCAGCCACTGCGCTAACCGTGTCGTCATTAAGGAGGCCATACACGCTAGGTTTTGCATGATGGTTTTAGCCGTGCATGCATAACCGACAGGCAAGCCCTAGCGTGTATGTGATTAAACTGTACAGTTATCGGTGCATATAAACTCGGTTATGCTTGTCGGTTTTGCATGCACGGCTAAAACCATCATGCAAAACCTAGCGTGTATGGCCTCCTTTATGTACAATGATTGAGTAAGTTACCTACCAGAGATACAGGTTTATACCTAGTTCAGGTAAAATCTCTGTAATTTTTTCAATAAAGAATTTAGGATAATTATGTCCAATGTTCATAGAAGTCATTTAATTTTGACATTTCTAACTTAAGCGAGAAATTATTGTTTTTTTTTAATCACCGGTTTAAAATGGTTCAGAATGATGTGCTGAATACGTGGTAACCATTTGTCGGTGTCTCTTCCGCCCTAAATAAAGTAGATACTAGCTTCCGCCCGCGACTTCGTCCGCGTGGCATAGTTACTTTTGGTTAACGCTAACTTAAACACGCGTGATGATCGAAAAAAAAAGACTCTCCCTTTTCTCACTTTTTTTTAGCGTATGTCCGTCTTCGGGGTCCCAACTATCTCTGTACGAAAATTCATCAACATTGGTTGGGCCATTTAGGCGTAGTCCGCTTTTATAATATTAGTAAGGATATTTTTATGTACAGACGCCTGCACATCAAGCTACTACAATCTGTTAGATTTCTTTGATAGATTTTCGGTATAAGGTTCAAGGTTCTTTGGGAAAAATTGACAGTTTCGGGTAGCTTGACCTGCAGGCGTCTGTACAAACTTACCTTCAAATATATTCTGTATGATGAGATAGCTTTGGGTGACAACGATGAGCAGCGCAACGTGGGTCCAGGCGAAGAGGCTGAACTGCCTCATGTAGTACTTCTTGACCAGAGACAGGACGAACCACACGAAGCCCACGCAGTACAGACTGAACGAGATGAAGCGGTGGTAGGTCACCAGGAACTTGAGGTAGTCCTGTTGACGAGTAACGTCATTTAGTGTGGAGTAGTCTTAAGTTGTAGAAAAGGAGATAGTTTAGGCTGTCAAACTATTACCTAGGAGGGATAGCAAGCCAATGGCACGTGATACAATATTTTAGGCACACCACCTATCAAAAAGGTTCGTAATTTAGTTAAAAATAACTAAGAACACCAAATATTACGAATGTACTTAGCAATATTAGGTTAGTGAGCCTAATACCTCACGTATTTTTGGTGGCAAATATTGAGTTTTGAGTGGAAAATAATGAGTTTTGAGTGGCAAATAATGAGTTTTGAGTGGCAAATAATGAGTTTTAAGTGGCAAATAAAGAGTTTTGAGTGGAAAATATTGTGTTTTATTATTTTTCCAATAATTACTAAGTCAGTCATACAAGAGGTATAAACCTCTGCCCTATGATATACGTAACATGTTCAAATAACGTAATTGGTTCAATGGTACTGAAAAATACCTATTTTTCTTTTCAACCCTACTTATTATTATAAAGGAAAAGTTTGTATGTGTGTGTATGTTTGTTACTCCTTCACGCTCGGCTTGATTGATTTGAATAAAATTTGTTATCAAGATTTCTTATAATCTGAATTTAAACGAAGAAGTTACTTTTGAAAAACGCGATGTTCCCGTGGGGTGATCAAATAATTCAAGTATTATATTGCTTAAATACACCGTGGGTAAAACCGCGGGGCACAGCTATACTAATATTATAGAGGAAAGATCTGTTTGTTTGTTTCGATCAGGCTCTAAATATACATTATCGGGAAGTAAAATAGCTATACAACATCACGCTGCTACCCACGGGAGCGGGGCAGCAACTAAAGACGCGGGTGAAACCGCGCAAGATAGCTAGTATGGAATAAATACTTTAAAAAAATCCCATATTTCCAGGATTTAAACAAAGCAAATGTTACCGCTGTGCAGGTGGCTACATACTGGCCTGACACAATATGTATTCCATAGACAAGAAAAGAAGAAAAAGCCCAAGTTTACAAATTACTAGGCTATAACATTAATTTCCGTTATGAGTAAATGGTTACAAAACGGTGATTGGTGGAAATTAACGACAGTCTGAGCACACAGCACGTAACAATGAGGTCAGCTAATTAGTTGATTGGTTGCTTAATCCGATTGCAATTTAGGTTAGTACACATATTTGTTGCGTTTATCTTGATCGTAATTTATGCGGGATTCCCTTAGACTGTATTGTATTTTTTTTTGCAGATATCTTGTTCCAAAGCAAAAAGTTAAAGGTTAAGGTCGGTTTAAATTGCGACTCTTTTATCTCAGGCAGGTGTAAACACCGCGCAGTCGTTGAACGTTTAAAAACATTGATTAAATCATTGTCTCTGCCATCTTTAAACAAGAATCAAAAACAATTCATCATCTGCCTAGCCTTTCTCAACTATGTTGAAGTCAGCTTCCAGTCTAAACGGATACAGCTGAACTACCAGTATTTTACATGGAGCGACTGCCCATGTGACCTCTATGACCCAGTGGTACTAGGCAATACGATACTCTTTGGTATGACTGGCTGTCAAGACTTTCGAGCCACTGAAAAGTTGTAATGGCTGTCAAAGATCAACAAATGACAGGCGGGACCAGCTGACGGCCGGTTTTATGATACTAATTAATGTAGTGCAAATACGCCTTCGTAGTAAAAAATCGTGCAGAAACAGCCTTTTCCATCAAGTCAAACAAACAACTGACCTACTTTCCCACGTTGACATTTTATTTAAACAATTGATTCAACATTATATTCTTCCATGAAACGCCAAGTTATCATAGCACCGCTCTTGACAATCGACGCCGCGACGCCCAACGATTAGCATGATAACAAAGTATCAAATACAATCATTGTCTAGGATCTGATTACGTTACGTGACGTCTCAATCAATCTAACAACTACTTCATTCATTTTAATAGGTGAAACATTCATGATATGTGGTTGCGAAATGAGTAGCTAGTACCTAGTAGCCATTTGTTTTTTATTCACTACATATAATTTGAAGCATACAAAACTACATTAAACAGTAGGGTTATAGGTTTTGTTTGCACTGTTTTACTGTGATTTTGAATGAAAGACGTCTGTCGTTTACGAGGTTTATTGGAAACTAAATATGGATCATGTATCTCTTTTAAAGAGTAAATAGGCGTTAAAATGGCCGGCCACCAAAGGACTATAGTAGTCTTTTCAACTAATAATTCAGATTGTACATACATACATGCAAATAAATATAACTACATAGGCCTTGTTAGTTCTGACTCCTCTGCCCTTACTTATCAATACTTGGAATGGTCCCGCAAAGTCAACACCTGAATTGAGGAATGCACGTGCTGACTTCACCCGTACTCTTGGTAAGTCACCCATTACTTGTGTTCTCACTTTTGCGTTTAGTTTAGCAGACACCAAGCAACGATGAATGTATTTATTGTCTGACCAGCGTTTTGCTCGCAGTATCCAATACTTTGATCTGAGGCATTAAAACCATTGTTTTTAAACAGGTGACAGAGCTGTGACAGCCATTTTGACAACAATCTTGCGGTAAACGACGGAAGTCTTAAAATCACAGTGCCCTAATAAGTTTATCATTAATTTTATAAACAAGGCTAATGACTCACAATCTCGGTCATTTAATCAGAGGCTTATCATAATTACGTACTCCAAATCACGCGCGATCCTTTGATAAACAAATAAGTGCGTTTAGTACTTTACTTCGGATCTACGCTGGTTGATTTCAGTCGTTTCATAATTATGATGAACTAGGTGGCGCCCGCGGCTTCGCCCGCGTGATATCGAAAGAAAATCCTATCCTATGTGTTATTCTAGAGTATAATCTACCTCTGTGCCAAATTTCATCAAGATCCGTTCAGCCGTTTTGACGTGAAAGAGTAACAAACATCCATACATCCATCCAACCTCACAAACATTCGCATTTATAATATTAGTAGGAAGTGGGATGTTTATGCATCATGATACGTAGAAAAAGGTATTGAGACAAGACTAATTAAGTATGATGATTGTGCAGGAGTTTAATGACGTACTGGACTTGCCGTAATAACCTATGGTCCACAACTTAGGCTTTGACTGACATCCATAAGTCCAAACTGGGTTTGCCAACGAGCAATGGAGCGCAGTATACCTACTAGGTGTTAAATTAACGGATGGTGTACGAAACACACTACTGCGCTCCAAAAAAAATATAACAGACGTGGCCAAAAGGGCTGCCCAACTTAAATGGCATAGGCCAAGACAGTCTCCCGCATGCCAGACAAACTTTGGGCTAAAATAGCAGAAAACTGGAGCCTACACAGTGAGGCGAAGTCGCGGCTGGTCACGAAAGTGATAGCGGGACGAACTAGATAGGTTCCACCAAAACTGGAAGAGGACGCGTGTGGTCGTGAGATGTGGAAGGAGTCGAGGGGTAGAGGGTGACTTCTGCCCAGGATTAAGACAAGACAGACTAAAAAAAATCTGACCTGTCGATTTTTTACGATTATCCCAATATATCGAGACAACACAGTCTTCAAGCCATCATCTTCTCAACTATATCGGGGATATTCGAGCCCGACCCATCTCACTGATGCAATTATTGTATTATATCACTATTTTACATGAAGCGACGGCCTATGTTTCAAGGAGTTTTACTACTAGGCTGATCTATATTTATTGTTATGAGTTGAAAAGGTGGAATAGATAAGAAGAAGAAAATATTCTGTTTATTTGGCACACGCCACAAGTGCACACAACATAAAATAGATATCAAAAATGGTTGAAAAATACACCAATTTTTGCTTAGTAAGGCTCTTTTTATCAGGACATTTTCGCACCAAAATTACTTTCTAGGTTTTTCCTTACATCCCCAATCCATTTGTATCTAAACGCAAACCGGTTAATGAATGCAAAGTAATCTAATCAGAAGATCGTACGATCGATGATTAGCAATACAGCACGATGACAATGTACAATCCCGCAATAAAATATTCAAGCCAGATAAGATTCCGTGAAGTGTGATTACATAAGGCTTTTGCGAATGTTTGTGATTACAGATTAATGAAGCCTTTTGTAGGATTATAAAATCGATACGATAAAAAGTTGATGTGAAAGTGTATACAGTTTATTTTTGTCATCTTTCTGTCTGTTTTAGATATTCCTAGACTGAACTTGACCTATTATAAGTCCGGGACGCAAACGTAACGTAAATCCGAAAGATTTAAAATTCGAATCCACAATTATGAAACGAAACTAGCATTTGTTTACAACAAGCACTATTTTATTTTTAGAGGAATTTTGAAAGTTGCGCCTGATACAGATACATTGAAAGGGAGTTGTTTGTCTTGGTAAGGAAATGTAATGAGGAGGGACGAAGCACATGTGACTAAAAGAGTGATGGATACGAATGTTTATGGACGGAGATCGAGAGAAAGGCCAAAGAAAAGATGGATGGATTGTGTAAGGAATGATATAAAGGAGAAAGGGCTAAACGATGCCGTGACGTCTCATAGGGGAGAATGGAAGAAGAAAACATATTGCACCGATTCCAAATAGAATGGGACAAGGGTAGGATAGGATATAGGATGAATCGCTATTTTATTAGTTTCATCCTTAGATGCGAGTTCTCATTCTCCAGTCCTTATCCCAAGTTATTTGGGGTCGGCGCAGCAAGTCTTCTTCTTCCACACTCTTCTAATTATTCATCATTTTATCGGACTCCTTCTTCCATGTCATATCATCCTTCACACATTCCACCCATCGTTTCTTTGGCCTTCCTCTTCGACTGTACTCATCCACATTCACTCTCAAAACTTTCCTCACGACATTTACCACACAACTTACCAACTTAGCCAACAGCCAACAACTTAGCCAACCGATTACTACACAACTTACCCTTAGATACGAGTTAAGTAATTAACTTCAGTCAAATTTACGTCAGCCAAATCACTTTAAAAATGACTTGAGATAAATGAGGTCATCGCATATTTCCTCATCCCCAAAATGCAAACTTTACACTCGATTGAAGCCAAGGGCGTTGTCAGCTGTTCTAACTGATAACGGCCATTTTTTCCTGAAAGGCTTTTTCCTGTACTGCGTTTAACAGCTT
The DNA here is from genome assembly GCA_905475445.1 of Ochropleura plecta. Lineage (NCBI taxonomy): Eukaryota > Metazoa > Arthropoda > Insecta > Lepidoptera > Noctuidae > Ochropleura > Ochropleura plecta. Next base: position 18,446,797 of record FR997726.1, on the reverse strand, counting down.
TTCTTCGGCACGTTTTATTTATTTTCTTTCGTGATTATGTCGAGCTAAATCGAATGGACTGTCGTTTATCTGAATCAACGTATCCGGACCCACCGACAGTTCCGGTTAGGAAATTAGATTTTGAACGATTAAAATGGTTAGACGTATTAAATATGGATTGACTGCTAAAATCATAACACTTCTGTGGCTTTCCAGTTAATCGGATAAAATAATAACGTAACAAAATTGTAAAATTCACTCACCGTCCTATTAATGACGACTCCGAAGTAATCAATGAGGTTCTCTCCGTAGAAGAAGTAGTTCGAAGTGAGTAGGAAGTACCAGGAAAGCGAGCGGAACCATGGCAGACCGTGGACGCGGTACACCGCGTACCCAATGTTGATGATCTCTTCGAAGCATTTCACTTGGACGCAGAGGACCTGTATGAAGAGAAATTAAGTTAGAACGATGATGACTACAACTTTTTTACGTGCGATGCCTCAGGGGATGTCATGGTACAGAATAGTTAGCTAGAAGTATCCTTACTAATATTATAAAAGCGAAAGTGAGTTTGTTTGTTTGTTTGTTACCTCTTCACGCTTTAATGGCTACACCGATTTTGGTACAGAGATAGTTGGGAACCAGGAGACGGACATAGGCTAACTTTATAAACTTTTATTTTAAAAAGTGGGATGTGAGGGAGAAAGAGGGAAGAAAAGGGAAAACTTAGCGTTGCTAGTCTTGTATAAAAAGAGTAATAAAAAGGTTGTCTGTCGCCATTAGTTTGGACTGTTTCCGATACCGTTGGGCTACTATTTTGTATTATAATATTTTAAAATAAATAAAATTAAATTTTAATGCGTGTGTAATGTGTACAGAAATAAATAAAGGAAAGGTTGTATGTGCCATTATTCTTCGTTTTATCAATATTTGTTTCTACTTAGTACTGCTGCTACTGTGTAATCCTACTTCCTACTATAATATTTTTAAACCGATAGTTTGTATGGATGGTTGTTACTCTTTCACGCAAAAACTACTACATGGATTTTAATAAAACTTTACAATAATATAGCTTATACATCAGAATAACATATAGGCTACAATTCATAAAGATATATTGTATATTCTATCACCACGCGACTGAAACCGCGCTGCGCAGCTATATTTAATATTTTTACGTAACCCTTGTGACTTTTCTACGAAACCCACTTTGGGAATGTGTTTACAATAATTTATTAAAACATTTTTTCAAGCATTACTCGACAACAAACGTGTATTTTAGAGGTCGCATAGCAACGGATATATATTGCGGTATACGGCTATGCTTGGTTGCTTGTAGTTGGTCAAATTTGTACAGGAGACCGCGCGTCAAAGTACAGACGCCTGCAGGTCAAGCTACCCGAAACTGTAAATTTTTCCCAATGAACCTTGAACCTTATACTTTAGAAATAAAGTCGAAAATCTATCAAAGAAATCTGACAGATTGTAGTAGCTTGATATGCAGGCGTCTGTACCACATACTTCTTGGGCTGGCTTACCAACTTACCTACCCATGAACTTTCTTACCTACGTAGAGCTTACTGTTTGTGTTAACATGACATGCAGTTTACTGTATACCTAACAACATTATTAGAATAAATACTAGTTTTTTTTGTTAATGGCGTGTACTCTAAATTCGGCGTGTTGTATTTTTTTGTTAGATTGATTATGATTTTATTTAACTACTAATAGACTGGAGTTGGAAAAGTAGATGTATAATACTTTTGTTCTATACTTCCAGGATTCAAAAACATGAATTTCCAAAAGTCCTGAAACAAAAGCTGTTTCGTTACCTGGTCTGAGAAACCACAAGAGAGGTGATGATATGCCCGGGGTCGGTTTCCAGTCTAACCGGATGCAGCTAAATACCAGTATTTTACATGGAGCGACTGCCTATTTGACTTCCACAACCCAGTTAGGTATCACTGGGTAATACGATACCCCTCGGTAATACTGGTTATGTAACGGGCGATCACAGACCAACCTAGGCAAGCGCGGCTTAACCTAAATATCGACCCGAGCGGCTACTAATATTTAGCTACGAGCTCCTCTAAGAGGTCTTGCGTTTATTTCGTTATGTTACACCTTGATGCTGAGAGCTAGGCATTAACTATTATTGAATTTAAATCGATTGTATTATAGTTAGCGAGGAAGAAATAATCTATTCAAGTTTTATCCAATACAACCTTTGTTCAAAAATTTAGGTACCTACTTGTTGATTGTGGAATAACACATTTATATTGTAGACTAGCTTTTGCCCGCGGCTTCGCTCGCGTTAAATTCGGTATAACACAGTACCAGCGGCCTGCAGTTTTTGCCCTAGCGCCTTATTGATTTGTAATAGTTTTGCGTTTTCTTCCCTCTTTCTCTCTCATATCCCACTTTTTTTTAAACTAGCCTATGTCCGTCTCCTAGTTCTCAACTATCTCTGTACTAAAATTCATCAAAATCGGTTTAGCCATTAAAGCGCGAAGAGGTAACAAACAAACTCACTTTCGCTTTTATAATATTAGTAAGGATTGCTAACCATTTTATGTAGTTTACAAGTCAATGAGGAAGTCAAAACTGAATATTTATTGAATGGATTTAAAGTTGTGAATTGCTAATGTATCACATTCATAGTGTTTTTTTTGGATGGGAAATCATTAAATGACCCAGATGTCAGACTTGGTCTGACTAAAAACCATCAAAGTTCCTTCTTTTGCCTTTTGAGTTCCATATATCTTACGATAGAACCCACAGTCACATTCATAGGGCTGCAAAATTAGTAACAGGAAAATCCAAAATAAAATGTTCGACCTAGGCATATTTTACTGCTTAGGAATGACAATATATATTGCTTAAAAAATTAAGTGTATTGGACGAAAGCTAATATTCTAAAATATAATTATACCATCAACAATAAACACATTAAACTACTTCATATTATTTGTATGGTTTTTTTTTGCCTTTTAGCAAAAACATTAAAATGTCTGATTTATATTCCCATGATCATTCGCCCCAGACATGGCAACCTAACTCAGGTTGTACCTTAAAAAAAAAGTATAATAACTGCCAAAAATGGAGGAAAATTTTGTGTTATGTGATGTCATGTCATTTTTTTATTTATCCAACAGTGTTTGTTAAATAAATTTATAATATTTTTTACAGATAAGAAATCCAATTAGACTGCATTCAACTTTTTTCGAAGTTACCTATAATACCTAGTAATAATAGTACAGACGCCTGCACATCAAGCTACTACAATCTGTCAGATTTCTTTGATAGATTTTCGACTTTGTTTCTAAAGTATTAAGTTCAAGGTTCATTGGGAAAAATTTACAGTTTCGGGTAGCTTGACCTGCTGGCGTCTGTACCTCAAGGAAAACCACAAACAAACTTACCGTGATCATAAGTGCCAGCGGACCACCATAGATGAGCAGGCAGAATGCGGCAATCATTAACCAAGTGAAGATCCCTCGGATAACCCAGTTTCTCCATCTAGACAAAATATATTATATTAATAAAATAACTGTCCGGTGGGACAAGCTGGACAGAACCAACAACCAATGGGCCACATTAGCTCTTGTTTGAAAGATTTGTAAGGCATTGGGTGAGGAGTTCTATGTATGCCTACCTTTGTATGAACAATATAAGGCTAAGGGTGAGGAAGACTATCCGCTTGTGATACAGTTTTTACTAGTACGAGGGGATAGGGCGAATCAGTCCGAAGACAGTCAAACTCTATCAGTGACATCTACCATTTCACATTTTACAACTGTTGACTTGTAAGTTATAATTAAGTTACTCTCTATGATTGTCTCAAATTATACAAAAAAGACTAGCTGTGCCCAGCGGTTTCACCCGCTGAGGTTTAGGGGTATGAAAAATAGATGTTAGCCGATTCTCAGACCTACCTAATATGTACCCAAAATTTCATAAGCATCCGTCGAGCCGTTTCGGAGGAGTATGGTAACTAACATTGTGACACGGAAATTTTATATATTAGATTTTATTATTAATATAGGCCTGTTTGCTTCACTAGATCTGAAGTTTTTAAATATGTATAAAATTAAACAGATTTCTACATTTTACTTCAGGCCGTTTCCCAGCAGTGGGATTAATAGGCTGTAATTATTATTATTTGTGGGGCAAGTGGCACTTAGTGCAGGAATTACTAATTGGGACATGGGTAAATTTTAAAGGAAGGCCTGTTCTCCATGAGGTTTTGATTGTTGACAATTGTTTGATTGTTGGTTGGTCTAGTTAGCAGCATATAGTTTTTTATTTGAATAATATTTCTTTTTGCTTTATGGTAGTTGGGTAAAAAAATGATTTATTGAGACTAGACTTTAATGGAGAAAAACAATGACATTATATCAAAGTTATTTTTAGTCAGTATATTAATTAACATAACATCAAGCCTATTATACAGGAGAAGTTAGGCATAGTATATTGAATATATTTTATTAGCCTCAATTTTATACAAAAATCTAATCCATTTAAAACCAGTTCCATTTAAATATCTCTATTAAGGCATTCAAATTGACCTTATACTATACTGGTATAAAACCTGTTTAGTGAATATTACATCAGATATGAATATTTTATTAAATTGACCACCACAGTAAAGGTTTTTTTTAAACTTCTTGTCAAAGATACAAAATGCTGGGAAAGTATTTTTTTTTTAAATAAGTATGGCTATTGATTTTCACAGGATTTTTGGTATTTTCAAAATAGTGATAAGCTCTCATTTAATAGTAGAAATTATAAAAAAACTGAAACAAAACATGCATTAACCTCTATTATTTAAACTCCCAGAACACAATATTTTAACAATAGACCATCCCCATAAATTTTATAAATAGAACGTCACTATGGAAAAAAAACTGCTATATTACCTTGACGACAATCCCGAAAGTGCGGAGTCAAGGATTTCCGGAGTCTTATCCGTTCCCTGAGGTAAATTTTTCGCCATTTCATCCACATACTTCTCTTCTATGTTCTTCTCTTCCTCCGAATCAACCTAACGAGTAGGCAAAAAATTAACATTAAATAGCAACTGAATTAAGAACTGGTTTTTACTTAAGAAATAACAATAAAGGCACGTACGTGATCAGATTCGCCAGCGTTTTCCAGTTTGTCGTTTCCGTCACCCTCGCCGCGCCGATTTCTCAACTCGCTCATGTTTGTACTTTGTTTCCAAACAATTTTACACAGACAACAGCTGATTTTACACAAAAACACTGCACTAACGAGTTTATTTTAATCCATTTACACTAGAAAAATAGAGACTCCAAGAATGTTTTCCAGCGACTTGTCAAACGAAAAATCAATAATGTTTTTTTTAATCCAGTGTTGCAACTTTATAGAACACCTTTCATGGTAGAAATAACGTAGAAATCAAGGAACAAAAAAAATGGTTCGGCTTTCATTAGTTTATTTAAAAAAAACACGAGATATTATTGGTAAAATATTGGTTTATTTACTAATGTGCACATTATTATCTTCAAGAATCAGACCTCCATTGGTTAGTTATTTTTATTATCATGCTCGACTTTGTATCTGTAAGTACTCATGTTCTCAATCCTTACTAATATTATAAAAGCGAAAGTGAGTTTGTTTGTTTGTTTGTTTGTTACCTCTTCACGCTTTAATGGCTGAACCGATTTTGATGAATTTTGGTACAGAGATAGTTGGGAACCAGGAGACGGACATAGGCTAATTTTTATTAAAAAAAAAGTGGGATATGAGGGAGAACGAGGGAAGAAAAGGGAAAACTTAGCGTTGCTATTACAAATCAATCAGGCGCAAGAGCAAAAACTGCAGGTCTGCTTGGTGTGTTATACCGAATTTAACGCGAGCGAAGCCGCGGGCGAAAGCTAGTTTCAAATATTTTTACTTGTGAAACATGATTATGTGAGTGAAAATTCATTGAAATGAATAAAATGCATTAATAATATGTTTGGATTTTATCAATGAAAATTTTTATATTTACAATGATTAATTATTATAAAAACAGAATTTAAAGGGTGTAATGTACCCTGCACATCAAGCTACTACAATCTGTCAGATTTCTTTGATAGATTTTCGACTTTATTTCTAAAGCATTAGGTTCAAGGTTCATTGGGAAAAATTGACAGTTTCGGGTAGCTTGACCTGCAGGCGTCTGTACAATGTACCTTTAGCTACATTGACGAGGTGTGGTTTGATGTTAGTAATGCTTGTCTTTTTATTAGTAGTACTTGAGAAAATGATTACTACTTGTCATGAGTCCCACCAACTTACTGAAATTATTTAAATTCCATGAGATATTTTTAATTGTATCGCTTAACAACAGCAACTTTTAAAAATGGTGGCTACCACAATTTCGAATCTTTCTTTACCGATATGTTGGGTAAAAGTAGATTTTTGGAAAATGAATTTCGGCAACTTTCTAATAGTAAATGTCAAACTTTCTAAACGTAAACATGGCGAGTGATTCGGATGATTTTGATAAAAATATTGAAAATGTAAGTGTTTTAATTAAAGAACCGTTTTATTTCTTTGTATTAACAATATATTGATTTTAAGCACTTATGTTTCTAGCTTAAAAGCAACGTAAGAGCGTCGTTTGCGCGGGTTTACGCAACTCTAAAGGCCAGGGAATTAAAAACTTTACGACAACTGGATGCAATACGTAAACAATGCCAAGACGACAAAGACTTGAAGAGGAGTTGTGTTCAAAATATTCATATACGTTTCGAAAATGAGTCCACACTGTTAGAAAATGTAAGTAATTATGGTGTTATTGATTTTGAGAAACTAAACTTTGATAGCAAAACATTTACACTAGAAGATTATGTCAAACCTGAAGATGACCACATGTACTCTTATAAAACTATTGAAGAGTTGACTAAGGAGGTCAACGATGGAGATACGGACCTGGAGGCTATAGAGGAGGCTGCCCTGAAACAGATTACAGCTACAGAAAACTGTGTGTGTCATGTAAATATTAAGACAGAAGAAGTATCGAAAAAATTTAGAGATTTAGAAATTAGCACGTCACCAGTCAAGAAATGCGAGAGTAATCACAGTAGCTTTGATAATAATGAAGTTGAATTTCCTGAGAGTATAACGGAGGATGATAAAAGTGACAGTTCTGATCCGGATGTAAAGAAAATAGACCCGACAGATGATTGGCTGAACTCAATAAAAGGTCAGACTGAAACAGAGCCGTCACAAGTAACCGATGTAATGGAACACAGCACTATAGCTTGTTTATAGCAGAATGTAGAAGTAGTATTGATATAAATTTACATTTTACCAATTAGATTTAATGTTGTAATAAAGTTTTATATTTTGTGTAAGACTTAGTTTTATTGAGGACTTGTTTTGGTTGGTGCAGTCTGCAAAGAAGACAAGTAAGCAGCAGGCTCCACAAAACCATGAATGTTTTTGATTAAAGTTAAATTTATTTGGTGGAACACAGTTAATTAAATAAAAATTATATTTGAGTTGAAAACATCCATCAGTTTCTATGAAAAATTCAGCTTTATCTGATGAGACTGGTTACTTGTCTCTTATGCAGACTGTACACTCAACCTCAAAAATTTGTAATCACAGACAAGAATTCATTTGTTTGTCTACATTTGTGTTTCATAATATTGTAATCAATATTTAGCTACAACTACCCAGTGTGTAGTATATTTTCCAGCTATAAAAATTGATAGAATATTCTGGCACAAAAGATAAGTGAAATGAATCTAGGTACTTGATGTAAGTATACATGTTTTTCTGATAATTGAGAATGGATATTTCCATATTTGGTAATTGGCTTTATATGATTAGTTTCATTAAACTTTTACTTGAATTTACAAATACTGAGATGGAGACTTGAAAACTTATAATTTCCTTGCTAACTCTGGCTCTGACTCTAATAATATTTTATTAATTCTTTTCTATGGACATCAAGGTTTAAAAGAAAGTCCTATTTGCTTTCCCTTGAGAAGCAAGCAAGCCTTGTTCAGTTAAAACTAAGGTGTCATCCTAACTGGCTATCGGTCGAACCATGAGACACGATGTGTTCTCGTCGTACGATGAGTTCGAACATACAGATTTCTTTAGTGGCCTAATTGAAGCTCACAAGTCATTGTGCCAGCACAGGCAATGTTTCATAAACCATGGCACGAGGACTCAGAGGCCTGATACTTTTAGCATGGTTGCTTTATTTGGTAAGTATTTTTTCCAATTATTCTCAATAAGGGATAAAGGGAGGTAGTGTTGGTAGCAGCATTATTCATTTGTTTCTCTTCCAAGGTAAATAAAACCACATTTTAAAGCATCATCTTATATTGTTAATAAATTTTTACAAATGGCGTTATTACTGAATTAAACTAATTGCGATATGACTTCAGATTATGTTCCCTAATGAATAAATACCCATTGCTTTCATACACAAATACAGCAAAAATTCTTAGACATGTAATGATCAATCAAATACCGCTTCCCATTCCATATTTCGCCCGCATTATGTAATACTATGGTTTTATGGCACTTATTACATGACATACATTTTATAAATCATTCCTATAAATTCCCATTGTTGGATGGAATCTGTTTGGAGATAGGTATTCTAGTTTGTACTCGACTTTTTCACTGGAAATTGTGATGGCACGAACAGAAGTGCTGTGGAGAGGATAATTTTAAATACAGTTAGCTAATAATAGCGTGAGAGCCGCGATACTAAAGGATAGTGAAACTACGTTATGGCTACAATTGAATAACGATTCTATTACGATCGAATTAGGCACTAAATTTTCATGTAATTGGTAGTTTTAGGCCACTTTTTGTTCTCACAGATGTTAGTTTTATTGTCTCAATACTTTTAAGTGAGCTACAAACTAAGAATTTCCGATTATTCATTAACGATTATACATTTATGAATACTGTGTTAAATAATTTCTACATTGATACTTTCGATGATAATAAGTTAGTAAAGACAAACGAAATTTTAATAATAGGGGATACAATGCGTTTAAGAGATAAATTCCATAATTAGGGAGTACAAAATCTTAAACGAGTAAAATTTTTTCAACTTAACATACGTAGGTAATGCGTATCTAAAGCGTGTTACAACGTAGTTACGAATAAGTTATACAACTACCTTACATCATACAGTGTTATGTCTACTATTGTACATTTTACAACAAAAAATATTATATGTTAATTGCTATACAAGGCCAAAGTCTGTGCACACGGCGGCGACATCACGGTTGTTCTGCTTCTCCGAGTTGTTGGCAGCCATGTTCAACTCAACAAGCGTGTCCACACTGTTGATACTGACACCCTTCAGTATCTTCTGCGCCGCTAAACTAGTGAAATTAAAGCTCAAGTCGCTTAAACTCGGAAAATTGTAAAAATCCTGGTTCTCCTTCTTGCTGTCTTGGCTGAGGCTGTACCTTTTCTGTTTATTCTCCAAGCAGTTAATCTTTTCCGCCGAAGTGTTAATATCCTTGATCTGCTCTTGGTTCTTCAGTGCCAAGTTCGGCTCGGACCCCAGCACTGTGGGCTTCTGGTCGATAGCTTTCGTTAGCAAATTCGCTATAGAGTCCGAGCTCACCCTGTTATTTACATTTGGGAGTCCGTTCAACATTTGAAGTGCTGCTGCCTTTTTCAGCAAGTCAACGCTTTTCAGCTCGCTGTTCGAATTTATATTCGATTGTATCCCACTGTTGGCTGACGACAACGAGTTCTTCTGGTACCTCAAACTTCCCAACGATCCTATAATGTTATCGTAACTTTTAGTTGGCGTTGATGGAATACTATTTGCTGTAGATTCCAAATTATTTATATTATTATGGATGGCCGGAGAGGCAGGATTGGATGCAACTTCGTTCGTATTGTTTAATTGATTTTTGTACACAAAACTATTGTTATTAGTTGCACCACCTATTTGCAATGAAAGCTTACGATTATTATTCATACCCGTGTCGTTGATAGAATTCTTATTAAACTTGTTTTCTTGTACTTTAATGGGCTCCTCCTGATACATCTGTTTGTTCTTTTCGACACAGGCGTCGAATGAGGTTTCAGTTGGGTTTTTTGCGGTTTTGTTTTGTACTCCGTTTTGGGACACCGACACCACCTGTCTATCGTCGTTGATAATGTAAATATTGCTTCCGTTTGAAGTCTCGGTGACTTTACCATTCTCAAAAGTAATGACAGACCTTACTGGCGAGTTTTGTACATATACTTTGGTGTTAGTACCACCACCGTTCTGAGAGATAGTATTTGTGGTAACTTTTAGTGTGATAGAGTTGTTAGAATTGGAGCTGGCCAACATTGTTGTCGATGGGTTTTCTACTTTAGCCCCCAAGGTTTTATGCAGCGGGGTTGCGGTTTTTTTGGGTGTGTTTGGACAGTTTTTTGGCGAATTTTTGGGTGACGTGTTACCGTTTTTTACCGTTTCGCCACCGACCATGGGTGGTTTCGTTCTGAATTTGTGCAGGCTCTTTGGCGAGCTTTGTAAGCTCTGTACTTTGACGAGTGACTGTGCTCTGCTAAGGCCGGGGGCTCCGTGCGGGTTGCTATGACTAGGCGAAGGCTTTAACGTGCGGTCTGATATGTGGGACTCTAAACTGGAGTGGCCGCTACTCCCGCTAGTGTGGTAGTTCCTTTTCATTGGTGAATTCTGGTCCAACTGACCGTTTTTGGCGTCCTTTCTTGGTGTGCGGTGCGGAGTGGTACTTTCTAAGCTGGAGGGGCCACTTGTGGACATGATGTGATCCGAGTAATCGACCCTTCGGAGGCTTCCGCTTGGGCTGTCTCTTAGCTTGGGATCGCTGTTTCTTTGTGGCGAAGAGAAGTGGTCTAGTATGGTTTTGTTGGTGGAGCTCCTACTGAGGGTAGAGCGTGGGAGGCTGCCAGAGCTAGGGCTGGAGTGCCTGACGGGCGAGTGGTCGTAGTGGCCTGTGACGGAGCCCGCCAGCCCCGACTCTGTGGAGAAGTGCCGCTTGTGCCGCCGAGGCAGCGTCGACGACCGATTACTGATCTCCGAACCGTCGTAGTACGATGACACGAAAGATGTTTGACTCTGCAATGACTCCTGTAACATAGAGAATGGGAAGTTAATTTAACATGCTGATAAGTTCAAGCAGTTTTATTAATTGGTTTTGGTTCTACACGCGCTGTGTTTATAACCTCATCATGTTCCGTTTCCGTGACTAATTGGCCTACCATGCGTATTGATAACATGCACATCGTTTGTTAAATAACATGAAAATATATGTATTTTGAACCAGTTGCAAAAAGGTAATAATCTACCTATGATATGCCCAAGTATACGGGGTCTTGTTTAGCCCTTGGTATATTTCTTCAGGAATACTTCAGAAACAATAGTGAATTATTTAGTTAGGATTAAGATAACCGTCTAAGAAACTCATAGGGTTTCTGGAAACAATTCAGGCTCTGTGTCAATCGCACTTTGCTATTTTGCGCGCACGTCCAATAGTGGACTCACATTTTGGAGAGGTAACCGCACCATACTATCAGTATCTTCTAGTACTAGACATACCTTTTTTTAACCGACTTCAGAAAGAAGGAGGATTTTATTAAACTTTGTCCCTCACTTGGAATCTTTCCTTTATCGTTATAACATTTAAATTTTCCACAAACAACTATTCATATCATTGTGATATCTTCTGTACTTTTGGTTCGTCCTTTTTGTTTTTCATCATGTATTTGAGTCCAGTCGGTTCCAACAGGCTCTCACTTAGAACACCTCTACCTAATCCTTCTAGGATTTTAGCGCGATTTTATGTACCTACTTACCACCTACCTAATATTTATTTTTTAATATTGTGGTAGAAACGTTCGACAGTAGTCCTACCCCTGTACATTATGTGTGCTTAAATTATTAAATAAATAAACGTACCTTGGAGTTGGTCTGCGTAGCGACGCAGTGAAGGTGCACCGCTTTGGAGTTGAACCACTCGGTGGGCGGGAACTGCGCAGAGAAGGTGCTCATCGCGCGCGTCTGCTTGCTGCGGCCGCTTCGTCTGAATAAGCGGGACAGCAGGGACACTTTCTCTGGAAAAGTAATAGGATTATGTTAGTTATCGCAATTTGATTTTTGATCCAGTCTCTCTGTGAAAGCGTAAAATATGAAAATTAAGCTTTTCGTCGTTGAAATTGCAACACCTAAGTATTTTTTGATGATTTTGTCTTTTGATACCGTTTTCTAAAGAATTGGAAGACGCGTTGTTTCAACTAATCAGAAACAAGTAACGTTTCCATCTTGAAATGAAATCGAATTAAAAAAGGGTACCTATTGTATTGCTGGCCAGCCTACCAAGATGAAATTAGGTATGCAGTTATTTCACTCTCTTGCATTTAAAGTTTCCTTTTTGACGTACGTGGTGTTAGGACTTCAACGACGTTTGCTGATAAAAATAATGAAGATAAACAAAAAAAAATAAAGGTTTAGAAAGACTAGAGGCTTATCCTTAGTAAGCATCTTAATAAACTCTTCCGAAAGTAGTAGAAGACGACTTTGCCAAGAAGTGAAACCACTTTTGCAGCTACCCTTGTCTAGCAAACCAATAATTTCGGAGTAAGGCAAAGCAAAACCGCCTTCACATAAAGAGAAGGACTGATCAGAACTATCAGGCCCATTAACCATGGCGTTGTCTAAGATCAACTTAGAAAGTACTAATGAAATTGAATAAGTTACATTGCGGTACTTGCCAGGTTTCGAACCCACATCCTTTCGCTCTACAGGCGGGTCCTTAACCTCCGGGCCAACAAGAGAGTCTCCCAGTTTAGATTCCTGTAGAAAATCTAATCTCAAACGTTAAAATTGTGAATTAAATACTTGCTACCTGCTCCTATATTTTATGCTAAGCTGTAAATTATGCTTTTTTTTCATAAAACGTCACTGACATCCAGAAGTCTCATGAGGTTTGAGACTGTTAACCCTACACTCGGATTCGGATCAACAACTTTTTTTTTCCTAGCGTCTATTGTGTCCACTACTGTGTAAAGGCTTCCCCTTTCTACTTCTAAACTGCGATAGTGGTGTGACCTGATCTGGTCATATTCGCGGGGCAAACGTGGTCAGAAAGCGCACAAAGCAGATTAACCTACTTAATAAAGATATAAAATAAAAAAAGCTTTTTCTTTCTCGCAAATTACAAAAGATTTTTTTTATTTTCTTTATTGTAGGTGTGTATTAGTTATTATATATTGTTAAGTACCTAATGAGAATATTTTTGCGCAAGTTTATTTTTCTAATCTGCAAGAACCCCCCGTTGAGTGGAAGCCTACTAAGGGATGTCCATTTGTCTCTATCTTGCGCTACTTTTCTGCTTAATAATTATTATTTTGTTCGTTGGGAAATCACATCAAAGACAAGTGGGCGATCAAACTGCCCCCCCCCTCCCTGTCCCTCCCTCTCCCCCATTCTAAACAGGGCTATTAGGTTACCAGAGGTGTCTAAAAAAAATAAATGCTCAACTTACTAGGCGACGCAGATTCGACGCTCGGCGGGTAATCGGTGGACGACGAGCTGTCGGTGGTGTTAGCGTTCTTGTGGTGGAGACTCCTGGTGGAGGCACACCTCTGCAGGTACTTGCTGGAGGAGCCGAAGATGCGCAGCGAGTTTCGTCGGTCTAGGGAGCGAGGAGCCGGGAAAGAAGCACTCCGTCTCTTGTTCGGACGACCGTACAGGACTTTGTCGTTGGGATTGCCTGGAATGAAAGAAATAAGGGTTTAGTTTATGGTCTGTTCTGCTCTCGTCTTCTTTCCTATACCAAATTATCAAATAGAATTCTTGACATATCCCTTGATATGTTAGGTACATATCAAGGAATATGTCAAGAATTACGATTCGAAAGAACGGTGGATGGGACATCGACGCTAAAACCGATACCCAATATCGTTAAAAAAAATCCGGGCAAGTGCGAGTCGGACTCGCACACTGAGGGTTCCGTGCAAACTTCAGAAATAAACGCCCACTAACTGTGTACACTTAGAGATATATTTTTTCCACAAATCTAAGGAACCACGGACTTAAGTAGGTATATGGTTTTAATTTCAACTCGATACCTTAACTCTTTTCCGAGATAAATGGTCTTGATAGACAGACATATAGTCAGACGGACAACAAAGTGATCCAATAAGGGTTCCTTTTTTTTCCTTTTGAGTTACGGAACCCTAAGAACAGCTCTTTCATTCAAAGCGAATACCTATACGATCAAAATGTATAGAACAGAGTTTTTGTAAAAAAAAAAAAAACGATGAAAAATAACCTTGTTGGGTTCAGAATGATGTACTGAACCCATGGTTACTGTTTAAGCGTCGATTGCCTTTCCAGCTTGTAATTAGATATTTATTGTCATTACGTCTGTTGGCTTTTGCT